>OY776099.1:4916517-6145646 GCA_963675205.1 Catocala nupta | reverse complement strand
TATATATTTACAAAAAAAGAAGGTATATATGTAAATTTATCCATTGTCTAGTACCCATAGTACAAGCTCTGCTTAGTTTGGGCTAGATGGTGTTGTGTGTATGTGATAAAATATTATATTATATTGGCGTGTACCGAACACGGTTACAAAATTCGTTACTAACAGTTACTAACCTAATCTAACATTTTTGTGCCGACATTTGGCTCGTAATATTGCCGGGCCATATGCAGAATATTGCCATGCACTGCACAGTGTAGGTGTTTTTGTTGGCAACACTGTCGGGCTACTATATTGCCACATATAAAAATACTCCTTAAAACCACACCTTAAAGATCACTTACTAATCGTGTAGATAAGTAAGTGATCTATCATGGATGGTATTAGTTTAAGATAAGAGGCCGCACAGAGTGTTGTATAGGTTCGAATCCCAAACGGTGTGATCAATAAACGATTGCTCGAGTCTCGAGTAAATGTACTTTGTGTCTAAAATCGTATTGTTGTAAAGTTTTCTTTCTTGCATAAACAATTCCTAGCAATTTGGTTTACAAATTATTAGTATTCATATTAACCTCTTGTTTGTTGTTGTTGGTTCAAACGCTTGTTGCTTCACTCTGAGATTCGAACACAAAAACGCTCAAACGCAAAAAAAATAATATCGATACAAATCAAATAACAAAATGTCTACGACCCAACACTAGCTACATTATACTCAAGCAATGAATCAATCCACTGATAACTTATATAGATACACATCGATTACTAAGAAATCACTAGTATCGCTTTATCGATAATTGAAATTTTGAGTATTATATCGCGACACTCGAAGATATGACAAGTGTTCCAGATTTAAACTCTTAATGTATTGTAAAACGATTTGAAATATGATAACGGTTTTTGTATTTAGTATTTTAATAAATACTACGTTTGTAGGACATTAAATAGGTATCATAATTTATGTGATTCGCAAATGATTGTTTTGCGTCTGAGTGTACTCTGTGTCGGTTAATTGAATGTTTATAAAGTTGCTTGATTCCTAGTGTTAGAGTAGCTTTTTGAAGTAGAAACAAAAAAGAAAATATAATATTAACTTATGTTTACGCGAATGTTATATAATGAAATTAAACTAGGTACTTTATACGGATTTTGCCGCGTTGTTTACTTTAAAACACTTATATTACATAATTTTGAAACTCTAATACTACTTTTATTGAACTTTACTACAATTTAAGCTATATAGACTGAAGACCAGTCTCCCCGTGAACATGGCTACTGTAAAAGCAAACGAAGCGTCAGAGCAAAGTGTAAACTTAAATATAAATAGTTTTAATTAATTTAAATAGCTTATACTGTAGTAAAGTTCAATAATAGTAGCGTTAGAGTTTCAAAATTGTGTAATAAAAGTGTTTTAAAATAAACAACGCGACAAAATCCGTATAGTTTAATTTCAACAAAGAAAATAGTTTAGCCTTCTAGTCGGGCATAGTAGAGAAGTCCTGTATACGCGATTTTTCAAATAAAAGAGTTCAACGCGGGTATGATTGGAATGAACCCTGTCTCGGTGCTCTGTGAGACATTGACACAACAGATACCAAAGAACATTCAGACTCGTTTCTCTCGTGTTAAAATCAAACCTACGTTACTAGATGGTTTATGACCCACCCATCCGCAAAACTCATCCGCATTATTTTACTTCCCAATTCATCCGCATTTTTTAATGGTGTAGGGACGTAGATTAAATTATTTTAAAATAATAGTCAAATACCAAGCATGATAACGATAATTCTCGTTACCTGTTACACAAACCATGCAATGGGTTACTATAAAAGCGATTAATTAAAAACGTATTGAAAACAGATAACATAAATTAGCACATAGATAGACCATTTCCTGCATTAACATATATATATTATATTTTATCCCGGTACCAAATCCCGTGGGATTCACACCACGTAACCCTTAGGGCTTGTCTTGTCCCATCACCTCCAAATAGCATTTACCTATAAGATAAAAGTCTCGCCATCTCTCTTCTCTAACCTAACAAGAGTGAGACAGCATGCGAATTATCTTTCGGATAACTTTTCTTGTTAGTTTTGGAACTGGCCATAAATATTGTAAATTTATTTGCCAAAACGCGCAAAAAACTGTTTACAAAATGTCTGACAAAATTCTAGCGGTCGCATGAAACAGCTGTTGCCCTTACCATACTAGTTTTGAAAACAAGTATATCACGTCTAACATGGCGACATTATTTTCCGAAAAATAAACCAAAAACGTGTTCCTAGAAGGGAAGTAATGCGACCGGTTCTTGTTAACAAAAGGAACCGCAATAAGGGAAGATTTTGTTCATATCCATACATCTGCTAGCATCTTATTAAGTTGCCAGCTCATATTTGCTTGCTTCTCATTATTAAGTAGCCCATGTTCTTCCTTAGCTTTCAAGCTATGTATGTCCATATTAATTTTCATTAAAATCGATTCAGCTGTTTAGCCGCAAAAACGTTACAGACATTTGCATTTATAATGTTTGTAAGTATATATTCAGCTAATAAGCTGTTACCCGCGACTTGACATGCGTTGCATTTAAGTATGTTGATCCTCAGCTTTCGAGCTAACTTAATGTAAAATTTAATTAAAATCGATTCTGCTGTTTAGCCGTTAAATTCTATCAAGGAGAGATTTGCTTTGGTTTTTATAATGTTGCTATAGAGCTCTAGCTTATACAAACGCCTTTGTTTGGGTTGCATTAAAACCTACATATTATCATTTTCTTATTCTTCAAGCTATCTCCATACCAAATTCATTAAACTTGGTATGGCAATTTAGTTTAGTATAGATGTACCGCACTAACGATTACGACTGACGACCATATTTAGTTTCGGATCCGAAACATGGATCGAGTAAGACAATTTTTGAAGGGAAAACTTCTTGAGGCGCGTTGAGCACTTTTTGGATGAAAAATCATGGAACTCGCGTCATCGTCACCGAACGCTTTCCATGAGCTATTTGTATACTGTGTATATATATACATATGTGTACTTTTTGGGTGTATAAAAAGCGTGAAACTCGCGTCATCGTCACCGCACGCTAGTTACTTAGTTTTCACTTCTATCGGCAGTCGTCAAAGACTGTCCCGCATGTTTATTTAGTTACACCACAAATTCTGTTAGCATATCATTCCTATTCCCCATAAATAGAAATCCTAGCTACCTATTAATATTATAAATGCGAATGTGAGTTCACTTGTTATGCTTTCACGCCTTAACTACTCGACCGATCGTAATGGAATTTCGCATACACGTTGTCAGGGGAACAGAAAAGGACATAGGGTACCTTTTATCCAGAAAGAAGTATTATTTTGAAATTAAACTCCTTTATACGGATTTTCTCGGGGTTTTGCTGTAAAGCAACCGAAACGTCGGAGCAAAGTGTAAACTTAATATAAATAGTTTTAATTGATTTAAATTCCTTTTGTAGTAAAGTTTAATAATAGTAGTATTATATGTAATATAATAATATAATATCAGCCCTGTATTAAACTGTCCCACTGCTGGGCACGGGTCTCTTCTCACTGTGAGAAGGGTTAGGCCATAGTCCACCACGCTGGCCCAGTGCGGGTTGGCAGACTTCACATATCTTTGAGAACATTATTGAGAACTCTTAGACATGCAGGTTTCCTCACGGTGTTTTCCTTCACCGTTAAAGCAAGCGATAATTAACTATTTAATACGCATATAGAGATGCGCGCCTTGGGATCGAACTCGAGACCTCTGCGTGGCAGTCCAACGGTTTTCCGCTAGGCTATCGCTGCTGTTTATTTTGTTAAATAGTAGTGTTAGAGTTTCAAAATTATATAATAAAAGTATTTTAAAATAAACAACGCCACAAAATCCGTAAAAAGTAGTTTAATTTAATGTATAACATTCGCGTAAACATAACATAACATAACAACGACAATATTAAGAAGTATTTTTACTAATCTAACCTAAATTTACGCGACCGAAGCCGCGCGCAAGATCTAGTAAGTCATATTACGCAAAACTTAAAATATTGCTGGTAAAATTTAATTATAAAACACCTCTGCTCACCCCTTTTGGGTTAAACAAGCGTGAATAATATAATAAAAAGTATACATTGTGCCCCTGGTGCTCTCCAGCACAGGCGTCAAACCCAAACACCTTCTTCACTATTTACGACAGATAGAGCTACCCACCAACCTTTACATCACTATGCAGAAGGCCGCTATACTCAATACTTGCCGTTTAATTCGTAAGTGTTTGCAATACGAGCCCCTTTTAATAAATAATGCCCCAAATTAACCCCACTTGATCTGGACCCGTGGTTTGCATTAAATACCGAATTTTATTTAGAGAAAATCCAATTAAGCCAACCTAAATAATAATAATGAGCCATCCAACTTAACGGTGAAGGAAAACATCGTGAGGAAACCTGCATGTCTGAGTGTTCTCCATAATGTTCTCGATGATATGTGAAGTCTGCCAACCCGCACTAGGCTAGCGTGGTGGACTATGGCCTAACCCTTCTCACAGTGAGAAGAGGCCCGTGCCCAGCAGTGGGACAGTTTAATACAGGGCTGATATTATTATATATTATATCCAACTGCCCATCCGATCGATGCTATTAGAGTATTTAGGGAAGACGCCGTTTTTCGCCATATTTACCAATATACAAGTCCATCAAACACCCATCCCCAAAGCCAAGACGTATTTATAGTACATTAGAAGTGCCCGCGGTTTCATCCGCGTTTATGATTACTGCGCAGCCCCCGTGGGTCGTAGCGTGATGTCATATAGCCTATAGCCTTCCTCGATAAATGGGCTATCCAACACTAAAATAATTTTTCAATTCGGATCAGTAATTCCTGAGATTAGCGCGTTCAACCAAACAAACAAACTCTTCAGCTTTATAATATTAGTATAGATATGTAACAATAGTCCTACGCCTGCTGCGGCTAATGCCACAGTAGGTGTTCCATCCCCCTTTAGATTAAAATCTCGAAGGACCTCTTCAGGTTGGACCCATGTCTCCGTGTAAGCCTCCCAAAGGGCCAGGTATTTTTCTAATATGATAGAAAAATATCAATGATAAGAGAAACATAATAATAAAAATATTCTATCACATACACACAACACCATCTAGCCCAAAACTAAGCAGAGCTTATACTATAGATACTAGACATTGGATAAACATACATATATATATTTTTTGTATACATATACATATAAATACCCAGACCAAGACAAACACCCATATCCATGCACACAAATATTTGACTTGTGCGGGAATCGATCCCGCGACCGTAGGCGTGGCACTCGGTTACACTAACCACTACGCCATCGAGGCCGCCTAATGTACCTATATCACATCCGCCATTATCAGTAGTCAAGTGAAACGTGACGGTAACTACCTAACACATATGCAAATGTAACTCAATTTTAACACTTGTAGGTACGGTATAACAATGGCGCGAACCCTCATTAATACAACGAAGCAATTTCTTTATCGAAACAGCATTAATTATTTTCTATAATTAATTTTATTTAATAGGTAAGTATTACACAATATTCAATTCAACATTAAATCCAACCTTACACATAATTCAGCTGATATTTAAAACTTTTGTTAGCTAAGCAATGGTAAAATAAGATAAAATAATTTTCTTTAAAAGTACGTTTTGAACACAATATTACTATCATGGCAGATATCCGATTCAGAGCAAATGAAATTGAATTGTGTGCACATTCGTGAAATTGGGTTGTTGAATGAAACATTATTATTACTATGATCTATAGTAAAATGTTGTAGTTTGCGCACAGATCGCATTGGAGTCTTAAAGTTTAACATTTCCACAACAAGCTGGCTTTTCTAATTCTGTGGAAAAACAGCAATATTATAAAACTGAAGAGTTTGTTTGGTTGAACGCGCTAATCCCAGAAACTACTGGTACCTACGAATTGAAAAATTATTTTAGTGTTGGCTAGCCCATTTATTGAGGAAGGCTATGGGCTGTATAACATCACACTACGACCAATATGAGCAGAGCGTCAATGTAAAATGTTTCAAAAACGGAGCAAATTCTCTTATGTGAATAATACATACATAACACTATTATCAAAATCAGAAACAGAATTTTATTTATTTCTCTCGTTTTATATTACATGTCACGACAATCTCATTTTACAATTGCGTCTTTCGTTTTGTCCGTAGAGTAGGAGCTTTTGAAACATAACCATACATACAACTTTGGAACAGTCTGCCGGCACATGTGTTCCCTCCCTTCTATGACATTGGGTCCTTCAAACGTAGTGTGAAGAAGCAACTGGTCAGACCGGCTTGACACTGACGACGGCTAGAAGACATCTACCTTCTCCTCGTCGTCACTGTCTCTGGACTGTAATTGGGCTTTCCATCAGGTCCGATACAATCACATTGCCGTGTCACGATAAAAAAAATGTCCTGATCCTTACCTCGATAAACAAGTGGGGATTAGCCCCAGGCAAGCCGCTCATTACTTTATTGGGTGACACTACTATTATTAAACTTTACTACGCCACCAACGCGATAAAATCCATAGATTAATTTCAATGTTATAACATAAAACGCAAGACAATATTCTAATTCTGTTATAATTAATCGTAAAGTAACTTTAATTTATTTATGTAATTTACGTTCTAGTAACATGCTTTTATATCTTTAGGGCCTGCTCCACCTCTATTATTCTGTTATTTACGTTCTTGTATATAGCATTAGCTTTTATATGTTTAGGGCCTGTTCCACCACCTCCAAATAGCATATCTCTTCTTTAACCTAACAAGAGTGAGACAACATACGATTTATCTATCGTATACATTTTACTTGATAATAGTGAAACTGGCCATTAGACAGGCAGGTAGAGATGTATAATATCAGCCCTGTATTAAACTGTCCCCCTGCTGGGCACGAGCCTCTTCTCAATGTGAGAAGGGTTAGGCCATAGTCCACCACGCTGGCCCAATACGGGTTGGCAGTCTTCACATATCTTTGAGAACATTATGGAGAATTTTCAGACCTGCAGGTTTCCTTAAGATGTTTTCCTTCACCGTTAAAGCAAGCGATAATTAACTATTTAATACGCATATAACTTTGAAAAGTCAGAGAAGCGTGCCTTGTGATCGAACCTAAGACCTCTGCATGGCAGTCCAGCGGTCTCCCACTAGCACCAGGCTATCGTTTACGATAGGCACATTTATATAATACTAGATTATGCACGGGCTTCACACGCTTCTATGTAGTTTAGGTTAAATTAGTAACAGCACTTTTTCCCGGATAAAAGAAGGAAATTTAAAAAAAAGTCCTTTTTTGTACCCCTGACATGTAAGCGAAATTTCATAATGATCGGTCGGGTAGTTAAGGCGTGAAAGCATAACAAACAGACAAACAAACTTACATTCGCATTTAGAATATTAGTTAGGATAATTAGCATTATACAATTGTATTTAAATAATATAAGTAATAGTAAACAAGTTATAAATAATTTAAGAGCCGGCAGAGAATATATTATAGAATTAATTAATGGAAACATGCGTTGATTACAAATAGACAATTGCCTGAAATGAGTATTTCTTTAAGGAAAAATTTCTATAGCAGTACCGACTATGAAAGTATGCCCGAACAATACCTATACATTCTAACGTAAAGTTTAAAGATGTACTTCACGTATCAGCTCTGTTGGGTCTCTTTTCAGTATGTGAGCGGTTAGGCTGTAGTCCACCACGTTAGATTACTGCGAGTATAGACCTTACATATTTATTTTTCGTATAAAAGGCAACTTCAACAGCAATCATTTCTGTATTGCGGGGGACTTTACAAACATTTAAACAAAGGACACAAAGAACATTCAGACTCGGAACAACCGTTTGTAGATCACGTTAATTTTATACCGTGTGGGATTATAACTCACAACACTCGAGGCATTGGTAGTGTCGAGGCGACCACTAAGGGACCATTCATTACGTAAGACGAGTTTTACTAGTTTTTGACCCCCTCCAGCTCCTAAATAAGAAAAAATAAGAAAAGGCCGACCCCTCCCCCTCTGTTTAATATTTATTACTTAAGAATCTAAAGGAAAAATGATCAACGCATTAACGAGTGTCGTTTACGCAAACAAGTGACGTCTAGTTCACAAGCAGGGAGTTCCTGGGAGGCGCAGTGCGGGTAGAGCGGGTACGTTGCCATGGAAATAGTTTGCCTATACGCATCCGAGTGCACGTCGGCATTTTCTTTCAATCTTAACATTGCCTATATTTGTGATCTTACGTAAGAACTACCAAGACTCCCTCCCACCCCCTTGTAAGAAAAATAAGACATGTTCGACCTCCCTCCCAGACCTCCTCCCCCTAAATCATCTTACGTAATAAATAAATGGCCCCTAAATCATCTTACGTAATAAATGAATGGCCCCTAAACTAATATGCCTCTGTGCAGGCAACGAGAACATTATAGAGAATTTTCAGACATCAAGTTTCCTCACGATATTTTCCTGTACTGTTGGTAAGCACCAATTAACATTTTAAGGCTTGGATAATTGGAAAGATGTAGGTATAATATACCTATGCCTAACCTATTGTGATTAAAACCGTGACGATTCAAAGTCAATGTTCTTAACACAACGTAAGGACAAGTGTTATTTGTCAATTTTAAACTAAATTAACGTTCTGTTATCAGCTTTAAAGACATTATCATTTTGTCAAATATAATTCGGCGACAATTGTGTATACATGTACTGGGGGAGCTAGGGATGTCAAACGTCATTGGTTATTTATTTTGTTACTAGTTATAATATTACTGGAACACAAATCGAGATCCTAATTGTATGTTCCAGCGTTGGATTACGCTGGAACATACAATATGGTCTATCTGTAGCTTCATCCGTAAAACAGTATACGCATGATAGACTGACAAATATATTCTCAATGATTCGCATTCACGAGTATAATTTTGATTAAAGCAAAGCAAATTTACTTTTGAATTATTGATAATGTCTTACAGACATAAAGAACACCCAGGCTAGGGTCAACAATTTGGGTAACAGACAATTTTGTGGAGAGTCGATCCAATAATTAGACGCGTTAGCAATGGCGAGGCAACCCTACGTATACCGACGTTTAGCGAGCGTAACACTCATACATTATTCATTGCAAACAATTAGCGATTCAAAATTACTTATTTATCGTAAAAAGACATAAATTCGTCCTCGCCGTCTGTTTTATATCATGCTATTAAACCTCTTTACTACATCACACGTCACGAAATTTGAATTCTCGAACGCAATTAGAGAAAAATAAATAGACCATAGAGCCAGGACAGATAATGAAATGAAGAACGTGACAGTAAAAATGGCGGGAAACGGTTACCGTTAGACGTTATTCTTGTTATCGGCCACGACTTTGTTATCTGTTAAACATCGCCAACATGTAACTTGTGAACGATAATTTTCTGATAATTTCTTATAGTTACTTTTTTATGTTCGAAAAACAGTCAGTTGTATGTTCACTCAAATAACCTTTCCTTCACCGTTAAAGCGAGTAAGTAATAAATAATTTCTTAGTACACGACTCTTATTCTTATTCTTCTTATTATTAAAAATGCAATCGGTCGTTTGCTTGTCTGCCTAATGGTAAGGGATTACCAAAGCCTATGTGAGGGATGGATGGAATGACGAAAGGGATTGGAATGAAGCGCCAATCCAATGTAGTCATTTACTGAACAAAAAGCAACAATACATACCTACATATATACAATTTTACTACTACTTTACATAAATATTTTGTACACAAAAAGTACACAGTAAGTAAATCAGTAAGAGACTATCATCGCATTATTTTTAAGTCGAATGATTGAACTGTCGGCGCATTGGCAGTAGTGTGACCACTTACAACACTGCACCATGCGCACATTCAACAATAACATTTTATGATATATTTTATATCTTTGACTTTGAAACGTGTTGTAGCAAAGTTTTTATTTGGTTATACAAGTTTTTTATACATAAAGGTGTTTACCGATTATGGCGGAGCATATTAACGTCGTAACTATACCTAGGTATATCTTAAAATACTTTCTAGGAATGTTACTCTTATTGACTGTTCTTTCAAAGATTGCAAAGTCCCCTGCGGCATAGACTGCCTCGAATCGGATAGGTGTCATTAGCGAAACAGGTAAATTTTAAATTAATGAAATAACGAACATTTTTGTATAAATGATTGCAAGCGGCTGGAATTCTTACTTCCATCTCTTTATATATACTTCTGAATAAATTTGTTGGAAGTTTAACTTGCCCCAGGAAATCACAAGTGACAAAATTTGGAGATTTTCGTGGTCATCACTAGTAAGATTAGTCCCAAAAAGCAGGTATCTATAAGAATTTAACTACACGAATTATGTTTTAGTTTAAGTTGTTGGTACACCACTGCCAGTACACCAAATGTTGTAAGTCCAATCCCCATACGAGACAAAAAATTGTGTTATCCACTAATAGTTGTACCAAGAATGGCTACTTTTTGCGTGTAATGTTCGTAAAGACCTTACGGCACAGGACTCCTGTTCGAGGAATTTTTAAGTTTTTGTATTTAAACAGCTGTTACGATGTAGTAGACGGATACCTTAAGGACACACGAGAAGGACTGGTAGACTTTATGGCGGTACAAAAAGTGCGTAAAGATGAAGGCAGGGGCATTAAAACGTCTGTTTTTTATGATTTAATATCACGTGTGGTCACGAAATATTACTTAATGGGCGAAATTCTAGGTTGATTTTTAGGTTACATCGATATATGGAGATATTATTAATCACAGTTCAATGTTAATGTTTGTTGGAACTAAAAATAGAAACGGATACGACTCTTTTGTTTTGTGGGCCTGGGTTCGATTCTTGGGTATTTTACTGGCTGGTAAGAAAACGTACGGTATGTCTAATGATAAGCCTTTACGGTATGATGGCATGCAACAGTATAGATACCATCCGCGAGACACCAACCTACATAAGATCATACAACTTAAGAGCCGTTGGACTACCATTGCAAGTATAAAAGGTTTTCTGATTGACTCCAGACAACATAACATCACAAAGAATCCGAATACTAAGTGTGGCAAACCGCTAAGCTCTAAGGCAATTGTCAGCTATGCCCTTAGACAGACTTATGCACAACATAGATTAATTACAACACGGTTATTTAAGAAGTACAAGCTCTTTTCTTTTTTATAGACAACTACCGCTTTACAAACATAGTATTATTACGACTCAAATAACACCTACAACAATTATTTATGGTTCGCATAAACCATGCGTGAAGTTAAATAAGTTTCTGCAGGAAAGCAGTTTTCAATATTGCTCTTAGGCAGAATTAACGTCGTGATAATTTTATTGCGTCTTTTGGCAGACGAGCTAGCGGTGTACCTGATGGTAAGTGTCTACCGCAGATTATGGCTTTGCCAATATCAAAGATACACAGCCAAACCGCTACCGTGATAGCAGTACTTCCTTTAAACCTCATTTAAAGAAGGACAAGTCATAACGCTTAGGAAACACTTCCGCAGGTAGGTCAGTGTGAGAAAAGTCCAAACTCAATTTTAGGTCATAAAGTAAGAAACGACCGCTGAATGCAAGACGGTAACGCAGGTAAGTAAAACGCAGGACGGTAACGTAAAAATGGAGAAAATCAGGTAATTTTGACTCTATCTAAACCTAGGGCAAGAAGTAAAAACCTAGGACTAAACCGGTCTGTGTGGAAAATCTTGAGGTAGCCCTATGTCCAGCAGTGAATGGCTTTCGGCTGAGATGATAAATCATAAGGCAGCCGGCATCCTCATTCATAAGGTCCCATGACTCTATTTAAACCTAAAGCAGACCTTAGACTGCATTTTGAGATCCAGTGGTCCTATAAAGAGCTGATGCAGCCTCCATCACATGCACAATTAAAGATGTTGTATATTTTTTATCGCGCCGAGGGAACAATGGCGCGTAGCGGCGTCGCGTGACGAACCGATGTGTAATTTTATTACAAGTGCCGTCCAATGACAGATTACAATTGTAATATGTTCGAGCGGTTTACCCCACTCAATGTCATTTGGTACTCACACAGTTATTGTTTAATGTCCGACATTTTCTTAGTCTTTACACGGAAAAGTATTATTGTAAGATTGAAGGCGCGCGGCAATGGCGCGTTAGAACTGAAAAAAACCAATAAGGATGCCTTTCATTTTTTAAGCACATATATAGTGACAAGACTGCAAGTGACTGCACGGTTAGCGTGTCGTTTAAGTGGCCGCTTCGCCACTGCCATTGCGCCGAGTGTTGTGGGTTCGAATCCCACACGGGACAAAAATTGGTGTGATCCACAAATGGTTGTTCCGAGTCTGGATGTTCTTTGTTTGAATGTTTGTAAAGTCCCCCGCGACACAGGAATTAATCCCAGAGCAGGAGCTTTTTTTATAAAAAAAGAAAAGAAAGGCTATATCCCTAAAGGGTTAGGCCAGTGTCTTACAGCAACATTTCACCAGATATGATTTAATGTTCCATCTATACTAATATTTAAAAGCTGAAGAAGAATTAGTTTTTTTGGTTTACTGCGCTAATCTCACTAACTACTGGTTCGAATGAAAAAAATCTTTTAGTATTGGATAGCCCATTTATAGAGGAAGGTTACAGGCTATATAACCAAACAAAACCAATACCAATAGGAGCAGAGCATAAATGAAAAATGTTGCAATAACGGGGAATATTATCTTATGTGAAGCAGACGAAGCTGCGCGCGGCAGCTAGTGCTTATATAATGGTACCATTATTGCACCGTTGTTGTATGTACTTGGCAAACAGGCAGGGTTGTATAATAGGTACCCATAATACCTGTGAAAATATTATGCTATATCTTTAAGAGATTCTAGTGACTTGAGCAAAAGATTTGCTCTATTGTAATTGCTTAAATGAATGGCCGATTCATCAAGAATCAGTCAATCTTACTATCGCGTGGACATTGACAGACGTATAAATTATTAATTAGCACCGAAACCCAGTACAACTATCTGTAGATAACACAAAATATTTGTGTTCGCATTCAAACCAACGAATCGGCAGTGATGCGGCGACCTCTTAATCGATTAGGGCATTCGTGCGCAACGTAAATTAAGTTTGATTTATTACTAACTGTTAATAACGGCCAAACTAATTAATAGAATAAGATTGCACTTTGATTGAGACGTAAATTTTCGAAACATCTACGAAACTAGACCGCTTTCGGCTTCACTCGATAGAATTCTAGGGGTATGTATACCGAGATGAAAAGACATGTATTAAAACAGAACATGGGTCTATCTATGTGACAAATTTCATCCAAATGCGATCCAGGGTTTACGCGTGTTTGAGTAACAAACATCGAAAATACTCTTTTCTAAAACTTTCACATTTATATATTAGTAAGATTGCCTGGTTCTCCCTAACACGCTGAAAAGCAACCGACACGTCGGCAAACTTGTAAATTTCAATAGTACCGAATTATCTAAAAGTACTGTTCATACCATAAACCGTAATAAAATCCGTATTATAATAAATATTTTTTAAAGATAATGCATGTATCAAAATCATATTCATATAATTATAGACCGCCTTGTCATTGCCGAGGCATAAGTTTACGGTCGATTGTGGAATCTCGGGTTCCATTCTCACGTAAAGCAAAGTACTTATAAGCACATCTGTTAAAAAATTCTCAACAAGAGTTTAAAGTCTGGCAATATGACCGATAAACTAGACTCCCTCTCAACAATCTAGAACTTGAATAGTGCTGGCGAAATGTAGATGGAATTACACTAATTCCTATTCTCTGGTGGTTATAAGTCCTTTACATACAACCAGGGATATAGGTATATACCCATAGTTGTTTCCTTGGCTTGCAAGACAAGGTGTCTTGCAAGCCAAGGTACGGTAGCCAGACTGCAGGTTGCCTAGAACGCAAAGCAAAGGCATACGACCCGCCTGTTAGTAAGCAGTGATTAGTAGGCTATGTCAGCTACCAATACAAGGGGAATTACTCTCCTGTTCACTAAGGAAAAGGAATTAAAGGATGGAAGGAAACGAATGGGAAAGGTTGTTATGTGAGCCTATGAAAGTCACCACCGGGCAACATTGCAACAGAAGTCTCACACCAGTGTCGAGTACGATGGCGATGCTTCTAAAATAGACGATTCCCGCACTAGGAATAAAGCCTGTGTTACAGGATGAGATTCAAATTATTAAGAAAAAGACACCCGCGACACAGGAATTATTTCTAGTGCGGGAGTAGTCTATTCAAGTGTAACTCCAGGCTACATTACTAACCAGGCGGTTGGCGATTCACCAAACAGTGAACATTTCAGGCAATGTATTGCAAAAGAAATTGTGTGAACCACGAACAGTTGTTCCGAGTCTGGGTATTCTTTGTGTTCGTTGTGTGAAAGTTTTAAAGACGCCCGCGAAACAGGCATTTTCCTATGGCGGGAGTGCCAAAATGCAGACAACTAGTCTGCATGTCACTAGGAGCGGATTTTTTTTCATAACTAGAGCGGGAGTTTTTTTTTCGACTATATAGCAGGGTACATTACTAAGTAATAATAGGCGGTTACCGAGTCACCAAATAGTAAGAATCGCAGGCATTATATTGCAAAAAAACTTGATATCTAACAAGTCACGAACGTCGATGCATAGTGCCAAACCGTGTCAAGGATGGACTTAAACATAATTACTTATTTTAAAGGCTCTCCGTGCCACTATCCGTCGTTATTTCTATTTAATTACACCGGCATCATTATCTTCTTCAATATTCATAGTATAACATGGCGACTGTTCTTTTAAGAGGGTAAGCAGAGATGTGAAACTGCTGCATTTTGTTGGGAGTATTTAGGTTTCTTTACGGCTAAAAGGTTATGAAGAGGTGCTTTTTTTGTACAACATTTAATTCGATTTTTTGTGTTATTAATTTGGCTAATAAAGCTAAAGGCGGAGTAATGGTAAGCGGTTACCGTAGCCTTTTGACACCATATGAATGTCCCCGTGAAAGGGCTCAGATTTCTTTACGAAACCGAAACCGGGTTTACAAATGTGAAATAGTGTAGAGTAAATGTAAAAAAGTCGATTAAAACAGTATTGTAAGTTTTGCAATTGTAATTATAATTTCAACATTTCTATACGAAGCTGTAATCGAATTACACTTAGAAATTTAATTGTAAAATTAGCATATGACAGCATTCTAATTTAAAGATTTCCAATATTATAGGCATCGATTATAGGCAAAAACAGTTACAGACATTTTGGAAAAGTATTCTAAATTCAAAAATATCACAGTAATCTCTGCTTTTGCCATAGATTATGCAAAAAGTAATTGCTGTTCTTGAAGTTAGAATTCATGTCAAACCATACAGTTCTTAGATATCGGTTTAATTTTAACAACGTAGACTTAGTGACATTCATACGTATACACCTCCTTATGCCCTACGGGGTAAGCAGAGGTGACACACACATTTCGGCGTCATTGTTTTAGGAATCTCGTAACAGGGTAATAGAACATTTACAGGGTACGTTACCAGTACCAAGTAAAATCCAATAACACTTTGTCTAACCCAGGCCCTTGGGATCGACCGCAAACACAAACGCAAATTGCCGCGCGACCAGATAAGTTGCTCAGTTATTCTGGTATATGCAGATGTGATGTATGTGTGTAAGAAGAATATTGTTCATTAAACGAGAATTATTTTTTGACATCCGAGAAAAATTTTAACTGGCTGTCTATAATTGTCTTACTGTATAGATAAATTAAAGGTGTAAATTTATCAAAAGACACGTCATATCGCAAACGCTAATCCTACTAAGATACAAGCTTGAATCACAAGCGGCGACAGGACTCGCCCTTGCGGCATTCCCCGCCATATTTTAATACAACCTTTATAGTCTTATCAATAAGATAGGTTTTCCTTTGAAGGCAAAACTCCCGCCATGTGTAAATATTAATATGAATCATTATTTATCATATTATATACGAATACCGCAAGATAATAAATCCATTGACTGAGGTAATGAGCTGTACATTTAACAAATTACAAAGGAAGTGCCAAATATGATGTCACTTGTACAAACATGAGTCAGGAAAAATATGTAATCCGAAAAAAAAGAATTACACCCGTGACCTATGCAACCGTACAAAACGGAACGTTAGTCAAAGGCAAACAGAAAAATATGTGGATAAACAATAGACAAAAAAGGCAAACATTACAAGACTTACCTAGAGCAGGCGCGGATATCCTACCCGCAAACATAAACCGATAACCTTATTTGAACTCCGCCGTCACTTAAAAATGTTTAAAATTCGAACGTTTAGAATTTTTACGGCTTGTGCTCGAGACGTCCGCTCGCGACGGAGTCCGCACTGTAACTGAGTGGCAAGGCGGCGCTTGCGCCGCTTGAGATACGCCTTCACCCACACATGGAGGGGCGGTACGTACACACGCGCAACAAACGAATCCTGTATTTAAAATGCAGTGTGTTCTACGAAATATGGTGCGACAATAGGAATCAATGAATTCATTACATAAAGATTTTAGATATATTTTTAAATATTCGGATTTCTTTTAAGTTAGACCTTTGTGACCTATGTTTACGTACCGGACACATTTATAGTTCATGAATAACCTTTTATTGTAGTGATAGTATGGTGTTCGACGGATATCATCCTACGATAAAGAAACACAAAAGACGGAAAACAGGTCAACTAAAGTTAAGTTAAAGTTTGATATTTTCTGTCTCATTGCTCGAGTGGCAAAAATTGGCGAAGTTAGCGCTTTGGTTTGCTTGCTATCGTCAAGTGCCGGATTTGATTCCAAGTTCACGCAGATTTGTTAAATCTTCTTCTTAGAAAATTATTATAACACGAAAATTATTAGTGTTAGCACTGAGTTTGAGAATCTAACCAACCATGTTTTGGACCTTAAAGGCGAATATATTTTAGGCGATATATGAGTGATACGCCTCCGCTTATCTCTTTAGTGACAGACGCGTATCTACATTATCTACGACTTTTAATGTCAAGGGTTGCGGTACTTCAAAAGTGTCCCTATTTCCCAAACCTTATTTAGTAATTTAGGTAAATTCACGAACTAATCAACTTTAATGCATATACGTATGCCATAGCATACGCTGGCTTAATGCATAATAAACTTTAAACATCTTTGAGAACTCCAAACATGTAGGATTCCTTACGATATTTTCCTTCATTAAAGCAACCCATAATTAACTACATGACTTCAACGGATGGCCTAGTGCCTCCCTTCCTAAATCTCTAAATAGTATAAAACAAGTTCGCCATCTGCGTCTGCCTGCTTGCTTGCCCGCTTAATACTTGACTGCACTATGAGTATTGATGAGTTTACATTATCATTTATAGAATTTCTTTCAAAAGATTTATATACAGGGTGATTTTGAAATCGTGTAATTCCTTTTAACCACGCATTCTACTGGTGATATAGAATAACCCTGACCTTATTTTTATTTAATTAGAATTTTTTTTTTTGAAAAATTATTGTTCCATTTTTTTCGTGAAATGGTGTCAGATAGTCATATGTTAACCAACCGAGGCAATGTTATTTTTTTTCTAATTAAAATAAAAAAACATATTAATAATTAATGTCGTAAATAATAACGGGCGGTCCTTTTTATTGCCCCTTATTATTTACGACATCAGTTATTGTTATGTTATTATTTTTAAATTAGTAAAATATTAAAATTGTGTTAGGTGGTTAAAATATGACTATTTGAAATCATTTCATGAAAAAAATCTGTACTCTAATTTTGCCGAAACCATTATTCTAATTAAGAAAAAATATTGTCAGGGTTATTCTATATCACCAGTAGAATGCGTGGTTAAAAGGAATTACACGATTTCAAAATCACCCTGTATATGTATAACACATACCAGTTAAATTAATAAACAGTAGACAAAATTTGCCTTGTAATCAAACTGTCACAAGTTCGATTATTAGGCGTTTATAGCTAACGCATAACGGTTAATCTTATGAGGTACATCAAAATTATGTATATAACTTTCTTGTACACTACGACCCATTAATGAATGAAATCCATCGGTTTTTTGTTTTATTATTAAACACTAATTATGCTAATAGATAGACAGTCAAAAGTATGCTATGCTTATATAGCTTGCACTTTTTAATATATATATATATATTTGTCGGCCTCGATGGCGTAGTGGTTAGTGTAACCGACTGCCACGCCTGAGGTCGCGGGTTCGATTCCCGAAGTCAAACATTTGTGTGCATAAACATGGATGTTTGTCTTGGTCTGGGTGTTTCTATGTATAATATGTATTTACTTACAAAAAAAAGTATGTATATATGTATGTTTATCCATTGTCTAGTACCCATAGTACAAGCTCTGCTTAGTTTGGGCTAGACGGTGTTGTGTGTATGTGGTAGAATATTATTATTATTTTTTTTTTCCTGAACGGCCTTCTGTTCTACTATAAGACATTTCAAGGTTATCCATTAATTACCGGACACCCTGTATATTGGCTACTTTGGACATTTAACGTAGATTAAAACTGCCCAGTACGTCATTAAATTACATAATGAGTTATTGCCTTGACAAGACCTACAAAGCCGTACAAAGCTGGGACGGTTAACTAGTAATATAATAAAAAATTGATTATAATAAAACGTAAACGTAAGACATTATAAGAGAATAAATTAATATTGCAGCATAATCGTATGTATGTATTTTAGTAACAATGCGCTGTAAATATTGTTAGACATTACACATATACGTATATGTGTATGTATATACATATATTTAAACGTAAGGTTCATAGAAGCTAGTACTGTATGTCAAGGAAATACTAAAATCACCTTATTATTTAATACCTAGCCCGCTTCCTGTGACTCTCAAAAGTGTAGTGACAATTCAAAATTAGGGTGATTCCTGTGTCGCGGATTACAAACATGGCAATACCGTAAAATGGTCATACTTTGCTCCAAAATTTGCTCTAAATTCAGGAAATTATGAATATTTTTTAAACTTTTAATTATAAAATATACTCAGAAGTATTTATACAAAGAAGAACATTTTATCTACCACATTTTTCTTGGTAAATCAACATTATGAAGTATTTTATTATATATATAAAACAATGATTATGGGGCAAAGTTACTCATTGACATGGGTATCTTTGCTCCTAGATACAATTGTCAACCAATCTCAACTGTGAAAGTATTTGGAGCAAATTTACGCTTTCCTAATTATATATTCCCCAATAACATATTAGGCGATAAAACATATTGGAGCATAAATACCCATAGGGGAGCAAAGTAGGACCATTTTACTGTAACGTAAACAAAGAAAACAACTATTCGTGCATTTACTTCTTAATTCCTCTATCCCAGAGCTCAAGTCGGAACAGAACAGCCAGATCCTGAATTGATATTTAGAGGCTTAAAATCTAAACAAAGATTATGCTATGCCCCATCATCATATCAAGCGGTAAAGAAAGAGGAATATTAATTCAGAGTTGAGTTCTGTTCAAATTACTAATAAATTTATAAATTTTGATAGCATATGATTTTTGTAAGGTCCTTTATCTCATTAGCATCACAAACTTATTACTACGTGGGCTTAATACCGTTGGCGATGTGACTGTTATATGCCTCTGCCTATCCCTTCGAATGTACACAGGATTCTACATCCTCTACTGCAATATGGTCGATTCCAGGATATGAGTCTTTCACACATACATACGTAACATAATTTACAAAACTTACGTCTCCGCGAAGGTACAGGTAAAGTTTTAATACATATTTCGCTAGCAATGTTTTTAGTTTAGAGAAATACTGTAAGTACTGTACCGTCAAACGGATACATTCCAGAATTCACAGCGCTTTGTCTGAAGATTTTCTCATAAAAATACCCAATAACATTTCTCCAGGCCCAAGAATCGAAATCAGATTACGAATAGGCAAACACAGACTATTGCCACGCCATGAACGAGGTATAAAATACTCCTGACCGAATTTCGGCCCAGGCAATAGCCATATACATAGCAGACGCATTTTAATTTACAAGCGTGTGGGCAAATACAGGGCGCACTCTTTATTCCCTCAAGCTCACAATCTGATGAGACGACAATCCGACACGATCGGAAAGAGATCAGGCTCAAAACCAACGACTTTACTTCATTGCCGAGGCACGAAAAATTTTTTTACAGAAAGACTTTTGTTGGTGCGATCCATGATTCGAATTCAAAACCTCATGCACCGAAGTCGCATTAACTACCTACTGCTGCGTTAGAGACAGTTAAACATATCGTAGTTTTAAGCGATGACTACAATAATACACCGGTACACAATGTTCAGTGTATTTACACAAGTGTTGTATTACAAACAGAAACGCTACTAATTTTAAATACAGACATAGCATTGTCTCTCCTTGTATTACTGAAAGGGGTAAGCAGAGTTTTAATACATGTTTTGTTAGTTTATAAACGATAATCTCTGGAACTACCAATCCGATCTGAAGAAATCCTAAGAATAGAAGGCAATGCAGGTAACATTTAATTCTGATCCTCTGATTTTTCAAATAATCTCGCCACGAGACCGAATAGTAATACATATAGTTATAATAAAAAGGGGAATAAGAAAATGTAACATGAGGGGTCTTATAAGAGCTACAGAAACCAAAATGATTATTTTCAGAATTATTAATTATTTTGGTACCTTAACTATTTGGGCGCATTGGAATTTTTTTTGAAAAGTTCGTCTAGCATACACTTTTAATTTAATCTATAGAGTGCATCAAAATCAATTTAAAAATAGCCCAAATAGATTAAATACATTGAAATCTTTAAATTATGACACATATTTGCGACGTCGTCATTGGGGACAGGCAACAAGGTATAGCAAGCACACTTGAAGTCAAACTTCTATTGACCAAACTAGTCAAAAACTGTCTTCGTCAGTTAAAAGTAGCTTTAACCAGGAAAACTCATCACTACTAACATATCTTATCTTGTGGGCCAGTCAGTACAGACCGGCGACACTTCGACCCAGTGGGATCGTTTGTGTCGACTTCTCCAATAACGACTGCCATAGATGTTCATGGCATCCGGGACCGACGGCTTATCGTGCTCTCCGAGGCAAGGAGCAGGCGATAATTGTCAATCAATACGCACATAATTTTGAAAAGTCATATGTATAACTTCCGAAAGTCAGAGGTGCGTGACGTGGGTTCGAACCCAAGACCCTCTGCATTGCAGTCTGTTGGTCTCCCCACTGAGCTATCGCTGCTCCACTACTAACATAACATGCAATAAACGAAAATACCCGTGTGAATGCAAATCAAGTAGAACGTACAATCATTATATGTCAATTAAACACTGGTGGTGCTTCATTATGCAACACATTACCATAGGTTTACAATCGAACGATCTTATAGACCTTTGACTATTTGTCCTTACTTAGCACGCTGGTTTATTAGGTGGGTAAGCAGAATTAGAGGGTAATACAATATAAGACATCAGGTATAAACATCTATTATTGCCCGACGTTTCGACCGAGTTGCATCGATCGTGGTCACGAGTTGGTATCGTATGATGTGTTCAAATCGCGAAAGTCTAAAAACGGGGATAGTAAAGATTTTGCAAGAACGATTTTATATGTTCAGATCACGAGTATAAAAAATGAGCAATTTGACCGACGTTTCGACCGAGTTACATCAATGGTAGTCAAAGGTTGGTTTTGTATGAAGTGTACAAATAGCGAATATCTAAAATAGAGGATGGTCAAGATTCTGCAGGAACGTTTTTACATGTTCAGACAGACCACAAGTATAAAAGATATGAGCAACTTAACCAATGTTTCGACCGGCTTACATCGATGGTAGTCAAGTGTTGGTATTGTATTATGTGTTCAAATCGCGAAAGTCTAAAACAGACGACAGTAAAGGTTTTGCAGGAACGTTTCAGTATGGTGAAACCACAAAAATTGAGGATTTTGGTAAAAACCGTGAGCAATTTAGAGCAGGTGGAAACGTTATGGTTATTTAAAGGCTTTTATTCAATCACATGTGAAAATCAAACTTAGGTCAAGTGTGATTGACTGTTGCTAATATAGTCAGCCAATCAGAGCAGATGATGTCCCTCTCTCTCTCTCTGTGCATGAGGTTTCAGGTTTAATTCCTGGGTCATGTATTATTATTTTTTTTTGTCACGAAATATTCTGCTGAGTGTTCGAATTCCACACGGGATAATTATTATTTGTGACGTCCACAAATGATAGATTGTATGTGTATTTTGTGGTCGTTAAATGGATGTTTGTAAAGTCTACCGCAATACAGGTAGCCTACCCTAGTGCGTAAATTGTCTATATCTAAAAACAGTTCAAAACCTTTGTCTTAACCGCCTTTTTTGTTCAGAAGCAGTATTAAGGAGGTTCTGAATTTATCCATACAAATATTTAGAAATAGTTAGATTTTTTTAAATTTAATTATAATTGTACTAAAGAGATTTCTAAGTACGTATAAAAGGGTATATTTTACGTATAGAAAATATATGGTTTTTTCTTTAAATTTTCATTAATCATTATGGTCTAATTTCGACCATAATTAACCCCGGAATCGCATGTTCAGGATACAAGATTTTTAATCTCAAATATGCATAAGAGAACTCATGCATAGCAGTCTTAGCCTGAAACACTATCCGTAACTGCTTTATAACTTACTAGCTTTAGCGCGCGGCACCGCCCGCGTGGCACCTACATCAATAAAAAGCCTATGTCCTTTCCCAGGTTTTAAACTAACTCTGTATCAAATTTCATCCAAATCGGTTGAGTGGTTTAGCCGTAAATAGGTAACAGACAGACTGACCGACAGACAGACAGTTTTTTTTTTTCGAATTTATGACACTAGTAGGAATAATAATAATGTTCTCCGGACCGAATTTAGATTTTAGATTTTAGACTGGCCATCGGCGCAGGAGATATTATAGTGCACAAGCGTGTGCGCAAACACAAGTGCACTCTCTGTTCCCTAACTATCCTTATCCGATGAGACGAATAATCCGACACGACCGGAGAGAGATCAGGCGCAGAACCAACGGCTTTACGTTACTTTCCCAGGCACGGGGGTGTCTAACACCGCCAACTTCCTAACTCCGGGCTCGTATTGAGATTCCTTAACAGAAAAACCCAATAACTTTTTGTTTGCCCGACCCGGGATTCGAACCCGAGACCTCATGCACAGCAGTCGCATTCACTACCGCTGCGCCACGGAGGCAGTTATGTAACTAGTAAGGAAGTAAGGATAACCTAAATAGTAACATTCAATGAACTATCCAAAAGCAGTATCTTCATATTAATCTCATTTACTTATGACAGTTATAACACAATATACCACTGAAGACTGTCCCCAAAATATAAACTTTAGCCAAGATTAGAATCAGTATCATATCTTCATATTTGTTTCTGTTAAGCTTTTAAATTTATAACGTTTTGGGGTTTATAAAGATATTATTGACGAAGTAAAATACACAGTCAAAATTAATAGATTATTTTAAAAAATCACATACCTGACTTAAGACCAGCCATCTGCTCCCAACTATTATATGAAACAAAGCTGGTTCGAGCTTATCACAGCTTTTATATGAAGTGTGTTATCAACCCTTTTAAGTTCGCGATCAATACTTTTATCTACAGATAGACGCGCGACACTTTTATATAAATATTATGTGGCTGTGTTTTATATGGGGTGAGCAGTAATCAAAGGTATTATGATTAATCAATACATTTGTGATATAGTGTGGGTACAGATTTCCTGTTTGAGTAATTGGATGCCTGTAATTGAATGGGTAACAGAGGCATATATAGTTTCAATTGAGCGATAGCCTAGTGGGCAAGTGTTGGACCACACAGAGGTCTCAAGTACACACATATGTCTTTTTGAAGTTATGTGCGTATTAAATTTTATAGTTAATGATCGTTCCCTTTAACGGTGAAGCCAAACATCGTGAGGAAACCTGCATGTCTGAGAGTTCTCTATGTTCTCGAAGATGTGTGAAGTCTGTCAATCCGAACTGGTCCGGCGTGGTAGACAATGGCCTAACTCTTCTCATTCTGAGAAGAGGCCCGTGCCCAGCAATGATAGCAGCTCATATTATATAACCACATACGGCTAGACGGGGTTGTATTACAGCCAAATTCCACCCGCTATGGATTTAGATCCCCCATAAAACATATCCCCTATATAACATGGGGCGAGTCGTTTACTGATGATGACTGTCGTAGTGGTTGGAGTGGTCGTTTGGCTGGCACTGCGCTCAGTGTTGCGAGTTCGATTACACACGCGACAAAAATTGTATGATGTACAAATTTTTCTATTAAGTATGGGTCTTTTCCTGTCGTTGTATATAAATGTAATAGGTGTCGTTGTATAATGTAATATAAATATTTGTTGACACCCGCGACAGGACTTATTCCTAAACTTAAGTAGGATACCTTTATGACCGATATTTAAAATAAATATCTGTCTAAAACTCATTTAATTAGGATGACTAGTTCCAGAGATACCTTCCAAACTTACAAACTATTCTATAATAATAATGTAGATGAAAATGTTTTACTTGCTTGTCATAATGGGTTTTTACCAATAACATTTATTCCCGAAGAATAAAAAGCATTCAACGACGCAACAACGCGCATTTCTAAGCAAATACACTATGTAAATGACATGACATTAAGGTGATAAGTGCCACCAATCTATTTCTGTGACTATTTAACATAACTCCCGAAGGAAACCTTTAGACCCGATGCATATCACAATGTCTGTAGCTTCCTTTACATAAACATATATATCTTTGTAAATGAACGTTCGCATTCGTTTAGAATCATTAATATTTATCGTTTCCTGCGACCCGCAGTGATTTTCTGACGATTATTATAATTGTCCTGTCTTTAGAATAATTAATGACGACTTTATTTGACTTGTGACAACAAAAGTATGCAGCGATGTTAAGTCAAAATTTGTTGCTGCTAATTTTGGTTTTTCTTTAAGATGACTGTCATTCTACGTGTGCATAGCAAGTGGGAGTTCATTCGGACTCTCACGCAGAGGTCTGGTTTTCTATCCAAGGCACGCACTGATTGTGTATTAAATAGTTAATTATCGCTCGCTTTAACGGTGAAGGCAAACATCGTGAGGATACCTGCATGTCTGAGAGTTCTTCATAATGTTCTCGATGATATGTGAAGCCTGCTAACCCGTACTGTGCGGCAGAATGTGGCCTAATTATTCTCACACTGAGAACAGCCCGTGCCCAGTAATGGAACAGTTTATAAACAGGGCTAATCTTCTATATGCAATACTTACGAATTTCGTATTCACATTACCTTCGAACATTGTAAAGTGCCCTAGCATCCATAACACGATCTTAGGTTGTGTGCCCACATATAAGCTGTAAAGCAAGAAAGATTTCTTCTTTCTTCTTCTTTTAATCCATTGGATTACTGCAGCTGCGTAATTTTATGATTAGGAGCGTTTTATAATATCTATTTCAATAAAGTACAATTTCTTTTTTTATAAACGTAATGCCTATAAAACTTTGGGTCCCTAATATGGGAGCGCTCATAGGCTACCGTGACCGCTTACCATCAGGCGGACCACATGACTTTTCGCTACCGAAATGTTATAAAACAAAACAAAATTGTCTCGCTCAAAGGTCAGTATTTCTTTTTGTAGACTATTAACTTGTTATACTATGTAATATAAGGTTAATATTGCCTCCCTACTCAAATGTCGGCGCATGCGCACCTGTCAATCTGATTGGGTTAATTGATTAAAATAATTTTAATTTGGAGTTATAATATTATTAATTGATAATCCAATCGATTCGATTATTAATTTGTTCTTAACATTATTATAATGGGAAAGTATTTGTGTTTGTTACGATATCACGTCTAAAACGTATGTTTTAGACTTGATATCGTAACAAACACAAAAGTCTGTATAGACATTCACGCATGCTTCTAAGAGGTGGATGGATTTCTCTAGCTACGATCATGGCATATATATATATAGGTATTCTTTCATTCTTATTACATTCTTGATACTCGCTCGTCATTTTAAGGTAGGAACACTTAACCTAACGTATTTCAATAATTTTCTGATAAGACAACGTATCCTTGAATACCGTCTGCTTCTTTTACATATGGAAAATTGACAACTATAATCCAACACAGAATACTACAATCAGCAACAACTGCAAGTCAAAAATCTCTCTGTGCCGTAATATTGATTGATCAATAATTTGATTTACGTTTTAGGTACAAAGAGGATATTATATACATCAGAAACAAGGTGAAGACCAAAAGAAATTTAGTTACCACCGTTGAGAACGCGAAGATCGTTAACACCATTAATTATTATCAACTACTAATTATCAACGTATTGTCATTTAATTGAGTTTAAATATCTCATTACCTTTGATTCGAATTATAATCAGTGACAACTGCGTAATTATACAACTTTCAAATATTCTAATTATTTTTATGTACCAATGGCGCATACTTAATTATTTCACGTATGAACGTTCTCAATAGTTTGTAATTTTCCGTACTAAACATAGAAATTTCACTGCAGCTTAGCTCCATACAAATAATGTCAAATTCATATAGATATTAAGTAAAACCACAGATAGTTTATTAGAAAACCGCTGTTAATGTACTTATAAATTTTGAGGCCACTTACCTCAGACTGCAAAGTAGCTTGCAACTCTTCCACTACCTTCTTTAGAGATGCAGTCTGTAACAAAAATATAATACAATTTAGTATATATGTATACATTATTAAGCTTTTCTATCAAGTAATTATTAATAGCAACCCGGCCGTGTCTCGGGAAGCATATAACGCCGTTGCGTCTGCGCCTGCTCTCTCTCAAGACTTGTCAAATTGCCGTCCCATTGGAATATGACAGTGACGGAACAGAGAGTATACTTGTGTTTGCGCACACACTTGTGCACTATAGTATCTCCTGCGCATAGCTAGTGTCCGCTAGGATCGTTGTAACTGTAATTCGGTCTGAGATATTAATTAAGTGGGGTAAATGATAGAAGATAATCTGGCCAGTCGACAGTTTCAGGGTTATCCATTATTTACGCCAGACCCTGTATATGTTATATAAATATAATATCGCCATTATGTGTCAGATACAACTTAACGTCCAGAAACGTAGGCATTTCTAAACGTAACAAATAATTTCCACACAAAAACGTTCCTACTTTCCCCTTACAGGAAAACCGTCGTAAAGTCACATAGAACGTTTTACATAAGGCGACGTAAACAGCTTACGATGCCAATACATTCCCCTCTGACCTATTGGCGGCGCGCATTTAAATCGACGTGACAATTTGAATTTCAAAACGGAGTGACGCGATTGGTTGTTTTTTTAAAACGTCAATGACAAGCCATTTTGTGTTTTAAATTATTGTCTGTTGCAGTCTGGTTTATATTATATTTATATTGTAAAATTTTAGACAGGTGTTTTACTTCATACACTACACACTAATATTATAGAAAATGTATTTTTGTTTATAATAAATAAACTCAAAATGAAATGGAATATATATAATAATTTAAAATATTTAATAATTTAAAAGCTACTTTACCCAGAAGTAACATCCAATCTTATATTATAAATCCTTACTTAATATTATAAACACGAAAGTTTGTATGGATGTATGGATGTTTGTTACTCTTTTACGCAAAAACTACTGGACCGATTGCGATGAAACTTGGTATGTAGATAGCTGGAGACCTGGATTCACACATAGGCTACTGTTTAGCCCGATATTTCCACGGGAACGGGACTTACGCGGGTGAAACCGCGGCAAAAAACTAGTACGAATATAAGTTTGTTTGTTTATGTTTTTGTTACGCTTTCATGCCTTAACTACTAGACCGATCAACATGGAATTTCGCATACACGTTATCAGGAGTACGTAGAAGGACATAGGGCACCTTGCATCCAAGAAAAGTAATGCTTCCGAGGGATTGAAAATGGACATAACCTTACCTTACCATAACATTTATGCAAACGAATCTGCAGGAAAAATCTAGTAGGCTAAATAACATCACGCTACGAACCACGGAGGCGGAACAATAACGACACTGTCGGTAACACCGCTAAACAGCAAGGAAAAGATATTTCTATTTATTATCGATTTGTAAGAGCGCTGGTACCCATAACACAAGTTCGATCTTACCTTGGGTACCAGAGTTCACTTAAACACTACATATGGAAATCTACTTTAGTACTTAATCTATTTCACTTTAACTATAACTCATGTAAGTGTAAATGTTCAACTAATATGATAAATAAATAAATTTCATTTCAATTTTAAATCATTTCATTTCTTTAAACAGTGCTAAAGTTTTGTCAAAACTAGCATTATTTTACTGCAATATGTAGCTAAAATACTTTCAACTGTGTGTCGGCACATTTTATTTTTTTGGATATTCATTTATGCTGCCTGTCCATTGAAGCGAAGCCAGGCTGCGGAGCGAAGAAACGGTGAATATTTACCAATAATTCAATGGACAGGCAGCCTCATGCAAAATATTTACGTGTATTCCGCAGTACACGTCAATATATTACATATCGACGGTGAAGAAACATTTTAGCGATTTTCACTTTATTCCATAGTTTATTTATATTTACATCCCTAACCTGAAATGTTTGATTAAAATCGTTATCACCATAACAAGCGTTGCCTAAATAATATCAGCCCTGAATTAAACTGCCCCACTGCTGGGCACGAGACTTTTCTCAGTGTGAGAAGGATTAGGCCATAGTCCACCACGCTGGCCCAGTGCGGGTTGGCAGACTTCTCATAACTCCAAGACCATTACGGAGAACTCTTAGACCTGCTGGTTTCCTTACGATGGTTTCCTTCATAGTAAAAGCGAGCGATAATTAAGTATTTAATACGCACATAATTTCAAAAAGTCAGAGATGCGCGCCTTGGGATTGAACTCGAGAGCTTTGCGTAGTAACGGTTTCCCATCAGGCTATCGCTGCATCGCGTAGTCTTTTATTTCTTAAATATATATAAGTTTTTATTTCAAATGTTAAAAACTATGGAAATAAACCTTTTGTCCTGTCCTGATACGGGGCACTTTACAAACAACGGACACAAAGAACATCCAGAATCGGAACAACCATTCGTGGATCACACAAATTTTTGTCCCGTGTAGGATTCGAACAGACTCACTCGGCGTAGTAACAACGGCGAGACGATCACTTAAACCAACGCAATTAATTTGACGTAATTAATGACGTTTTGTAATCATTTAACATAAAGTACAATGTGATGGACATCGCCATTGAATATGTACATATTCATGTTTCTAAACACAGCTTTCGTCCTGGTAAACCCACGAGAATATTTTCTCGGAACAAATTTCGTGCTGTCTTTGTCTAATACAGGGAAAGAAATAAAGACGGCATGGTTCGAGAAAATATCCTTGTGTAAGCCTTTATTCTATTTATATATCAGGAAAGAAAACTAGCTAGACTTGGTAGACCTCGTGGCGTAACTTTAACTTCTATGTGGATTATACCCTAAACTAGTGGTAAGCCACCCGCGGCTCTTTGGCTCCTCGGCTGCGGCTCTTTCACGAAATGTTTAGTGCAGGCACATAATTTTACTTATTACCTTGCCTAAGTATGATACCAAATCTATATATTAATACGTGTAGCAAAGTTTGTACCCCTTTTTACGAAAATTGCGCGGTCAGAGGAGTACGAAATTTGGCACAGTTAAAATGTATATGGAGAAGTAGTGGCGAATCCTAATATTTTTATAAAATATGCATTAGAAATACATTAAATTAATGAAAAAACACTACACGCACACAACCATGCATTTGACACACGCAGTCGAATCGCGTTCGTAGTATTTCGGCATTGTTCGTCTGACGTCGTACAATTCTTCGTTACTATGGTTACTTATACCTTATTTATATGTAATAAAGAAAAATAAAACAAAGTAGCAAGCGTAGGAACATAGTCAATGAAAGAGTACCTATAGTTAAGTAAATAATAATTTGTTTGAAGAACGTAGATAAATTAACCTGTATAGCCTAAGCGAAATCTTAATGAAATGGGTGTAATAAGGATAAAGTTATAGACAATAAAACCTTAATAACGATCAAACTTAAAATTTAAATCAATTATGGTCAAATATTGACCACTAGGCGACCGCTAGTTTAATTTAATTTACTGTAAGTTTAACTAAGACTTATTTGACAAAGGCAAGCTCGAGAGTGTACCAATCCTAAATTTTCCGTAATAATGTCCCCTACTAAAGCAAAGCTTCAAAAATAGCTCTTTGAATAGATAGATTTTACTTGTGGGTTGTTGTCTATATTTGGCTCTTTTGGACGACATGATTGCCAAACTCTGTCCCAAATTACCAATTAGAGGCTAACTTTTAAATATTACTTATTGCTTGAGTGTTTTATAAGTGGTAAGAGGATTATTGGATGCAGCTTCTTACAGATTTTTTTGCAAAATTAACAATACTGTAAACTTGGCGATTAAAAAGACTGGCCGTAAGTTTCTTGCAAGTTTTCTCATTGGTTCTACGCCCTTGCTTTGCTGATCATCGCAACGGGTAAAAGTAAATGTAAATTCACATTAATAACTATTAATAAACATATTTTTGATTTAGATGGAGATGCGTGAGCTCCTGGGTTCGGTTGCCTGATCAGGAAAAGTATAGTTTTTTCTGATAGGAAACTTTTAATATCAGGACGAAGGCTTTTAATTTGCCCGATAGATGGTAACAGAATCGCACCCACTTACCATCTATACATCTCATAGCCAGTTGCACTCACTGATCGGTAAGGTTAAGCAACGTTGTGTGCGGTCAGTTTATAGATGGGTGACCGCTTAGTGGTATTTCATCTGAGCGTCTCGGTGCTTCGGAGGGCACGTAAAATGTCGGTCGAGGCTGTTGCCAAATTGACAGCAGCCGTTAAGCCATGTCAGAGGCCTACGGGCGGCTTGAACAACTCTTGACAACAGGTTGGCCACCAACCACACGAAAAGAAAGACAAAGAATATATACTATCATAGAATGAATGATTGATGGAATGATTTATTTATTTGCAGTACATTAAGTTCTTAGTAAGATTAAATATTATCCTTGCCACAATTGAACATATTTCCCCTGTCTAGATATGATGTAAAAAAGTCCTAGTATAAGAACTAAAATCGTTAACGTATCAAGAAACGGAAAACCTTTTTGTAAACGAAATCTATGAAGAAAAGACCTCTAAAATTAAAAAAATGTTATTGTATGTATTGTAATAAAACCTACCTTAAATTTAATTATACAACACACGTCTCAGATATAAAAATGCGAAGTTGGGAGGGCGTTGATGTCTGTCACACAGTTTGTACTAGTTCGGAAGTTCGTACATCTTTAAATTATAAATTAAATATGTACTTTTTTTATTTGATTAAGATAGACTTAACTGTGCTATGTTTTATGTGCAAATATTTTTTTATTATTGTTATTATTTAGCCAATTTCGACATGCAAACATTATTTTCACTACAGGTACAATTTTTTATATGGATAAGTATCAATTTTATACATCATACATAGAGTTATATATTATATTAACATATACAGGTATTCGTGATAGAGTTTGTGAGATATGTTTGCAGTAATATTATACATGAAACATGAAATAAACTAATAATATTGTCTTACGTTTACGCGAATATTATACATTGAAATTAAAACTATTTTATTACATAATTTTAGAAAGTGTTCTAAAATAAACAACGCGGCAAAATCCGTATAAAATAGTTTTAATTTCAATTAACTAATAACTAAATACCGACTAACACGACGACTAAGAAATAATTTATATTTTGTGCAGTAGAGCCTCGCTGATTTTAGCATGAATGGGCCGGCTCGACCGGGGAAGGACTACCCTCTCACAGAATATCGACCACGAGTGCCGGAGGCCCAATCACCCTCTTTACCCCTACCCGCTCCTTCTCCTTCCCACTTCCTTTTCTTCCTAAAGGGTCGGCAACGCGTAAGTGATGCTTCTGGCATTGCAGGAGTCCATAGGCTACGGTGACCACTTACCATCAGGTGGGCATCGTATGCTTGGTTGCCACCGAAATTGTATAAAAAAACTTATAATAATAGTAAATGTTGATATATAATAAATTAAATTCTAACTAATATTATAAATGCGAACGTTTGTTTGTTTGTTTGTTACACTTTCACGCCTTCACCGCCACTCGACATCATTAAATTTCGCATACACGTTTTTTTTTACAGAAAAGGATGCGCGGAAATTACATTACCAATTCATTACAATAAAAAAAATAATCAGCAAAATTGCTTGGGGAAACGGCAATATAAGGACACACATAAACATATACTGTCAAATTAAGAACCTCCTCCTCTTTTGAACTCGATTTGAAAAGGATTTTGATAACAAATTATCATATTAAATTACTTAATTCTGTTCAAAAATTATATATAGAATTTAAGACTTCCGTTTAATTTCGTGTATAATAAAATTCAACATTAAAAAAAGTTAGAATTTTAAATTAAGAACGAACAGAAAAAAGTAAAAATATAAATGGCGACCGTAAATAATTCCTTTTACAAAAAAAGAAACAAAAGACACCTATTAATAAAAATCAATATAACTCACCTTTGCATATTTTTGACGGAATTGAATGAAAAAAAAAGAGTATTATTTCTCAGGTAGTGTCGCGCTTGTTGTGTAAAAAACAGTCGTCAGCGAGTGTTTAGCAATGGTAAACTGCTACAATTTACATAGAAACTGGGACGGCAGATTAGAATCGCAGATGCGAAGCGGCCATTGACAAATTGGAACCTTTTTTCGGGGTACCGTACATTTTCGCGCGTGTAAATCATGTTTCTTACTACATTTGTAATTTTTCTGTGCGTAATATTGATGGTCATATTGTCATAAGACAGTGGTAAAATTAGCGCGTATAATAAATTTGAGTTTCAGGTTTTATTTCAGGATAATTTTAGTTTATATGGTTCACGGTGACTCGCCTTTATTACGTGTGAACTAAAATATGACTCGCACAATATGTAAGTAACATATCAAATAATACGTACTACTTGACAAGCATATCTATATATTAATACGTGCAGCAAAAACTTTGTACCGCTTTTTACGAAAATTGCGCGGTCGGAGGAGTATGAAATTTAGCACAGTTAAAGTTTATATGGAGAAGGAGTAGCGAATCCTATTATTTTTATAAAATATGCATTAGAAATACATTAAATTAATGAAAAAACACTACACGCACACAACCATGCATTTGACACAGGCAGTCGAATCGCGTTCGTAGTATTTCGGCATTGTTCGTCTGACGTCGTACAATTCTTCGTAAGTAACTATGGTTACCTACATATACCTTATTTATATGTAATAAAAAAAAGAAAACAACGTAGCAAACTTAGGAATATCTTCAATTAAAGAGTATAGTTAAGTAAATAATAGTTTGTTTGAAAAAGATAGGTAAATTAACCTGTATAGCCTTGGTGAAATCTAAATGAAATGTTATCATAAGATTAAAGTTAATAATAATAAGACAATAAAACCTTAATAATGATCAAACTTAAAATTTAAATCTATTATGGTCGAATTTTGACTAGTGAGCGACCGCTAGTTGGTTTAAATTGTCACCATTGTTAATGCGCCAGTGTTGCGAGTTCAACCATCACGGGCGACAAGAAATTGTGTGATCCACATATATTTGTTCCCAATCTGGGTGATTTATGTGTCTGCTGTTTTAATGCTTGTAAAGGCCACACACAGGGTTTATTTCAAGTGCGAGAGGGATGTCTAATCATAAACTACGTACTGCTACTACCTAGTAGCTACTGCATTGTTGAAATGCCAGACATAAACAACAATTAAAAACCAGGTCTGCTACTTCGACTCTAGGTTGAAGGAGACATTTCAGCTAAATTGTTTGTAACACACCTTTGAGTTAATTGCCTCTAACTTGGTCTGAGGCAGGCTCACATGCGTGCCACCAATAATCTAATTTATATGTATCCTATAATACGTAGTACCTGGATACAGGAGTGGGCGATATACCGGCAACCATGCTATGATATAGTGAATAGCAGCGTTAGCTTAGTGGGAGACCGTTAGATTGTTAAGAAAAGGTCTCGAGTTCGATCCCAAGGCACGCACTTCTGACTTTTCGAAGTTATGTGCGTATTAAATAGTTACTTATCACTCGCTTTAACTGTGACGGTAACATCAAGAGGAAACCTGCATATCTAAGAGTTCTCCGTAATGTTCTCGAATATATGTGAAGTCTGCCAGCTTGCACTGGGCCAGCGTGGCGGTCCATGGACTGACCCTTCTCACACGGAGGCTCAAACCCAGCAGTGGGACAATTTACATACAGGGCTGATATTATTATACCGGGATACAAAATATCCTGTGTTAATCCAGGATATGGTCTATATGTGTCTTGTATATAATTTTTTTTTTATGCCGCTAATTTGGCAAACAAGCTTACAGCCCGGCCCACTTGATGGTAAGTGGTCACCGTAGCCTATGGACGCCTGCAACACCAGAGGCATCACTTGCGCGTTGCCAACCCTTTAGGAAAGGGGAAGTTGGAAGGAGAGGGAGCGGGAAGGGTGCAATGGTGATTGGGCCTCCGGCACTCTCACTCACTGAACGAAACACAACAGTAGGTATACTGCTATGTCAAGTCGATATTCTGTGAGACGGTAGTCCTTCCCTGGTCGAGCCGGCTATTCATGCTGAAATCAGCGAGGTTCTACTACTTTTATTTATTCTCGGAGAGCACGTTAAGCCGTCGGTCCCGGCTGCCATGAACATCTATGGCAGTTGTTATTGGGAAGTCAGTGCCCTATTATATTCTGACACTGGTCTAGCCTTAGGGTATTGTTACCCTTCGGGTTGCGGGTGTCAGGTGGCAGCCGCTCCGTGTAAAAACTGATATCCAGTCAAATCCGGTTAGACCAGAAAAGCCGACCATGTGACTTGGGAATAATAAAGGCTAGGGCGAAGATTTATTTTCTCTCTACTCTACCCGGTGTGCGTGTGATTGAGTGTCAAACAACCAAACATCTTTAAAACCTATCACATTGATAATAATATTATAGTGCGACTGCTGTGCATGAGGTCTTGGGTTTTTTCAGGATCATGTATTGGGTTTTTCTGTTACAAAATGTTCGATAGCAGCACGGAATTTGGAAGTGTGCCTGGTGGACGGCAGTCAGCTCGCCATTACCTGGGACAAAACCATAGCTGGCGAAATGAAGTTGTAACACCTCTACCTATCCTACCAAGTATTTAGACTTAAGACTATGTACCTAAAACTACAAAAATTACAAAAGAAAATATGAGTATGTTTGTTATGCTTTAACGGCTTAACTACGCGACCGATCATCATGAAATTTCGCACACGTCGTCAGAGGTACAGAAAAGAACATAGGCTTCATCCAGAAAATCACTAGTGTTTCCGAGCGAGCGAAGCTGCGGACAAAAGCAAGTAAGTTATAATAAGGCTAAAGGCAAAAAAGAAGCTATATAGCCAAGTTACCTTGCTACAGTAATACATACATGTATATAGTGTGTATACTAATCCTGTCCGATCTATTAAGGGCTTGTTTCTCACTTAAAAAATATTCTAAGAAAAATAATAAAAAAACGTCTCCATAATATTTTTAAGTACAGTATTGATCAGCATTTTTACCATTAAATTACTGAAATTTCGCACAGTCTAGCAACACTTCACTAAACTTGACAAGGACGCGGCACGTGGCATACTTTTGGCGGCATTTTTCTTAAAGCGTAGGTTATATAGATAGGCGTGGCGTAGCGCGATACCTAGGTATTATAATTAATAAGTTTTCGGTGTTGCCATGGGTAATCTATTAACATATTATTTTAAATAAATTAAATTTAATATATTCTTTATCGATTTTTATAAAAGGATGTCGCTTATGTACTCATAATAAGCTACTGTATAACACCTTTAAGAATCGGACAGGGTTTATTATACACACTGTATATAGACCCATGTATAAATACCTGAAGGGTAAAACAGCAACATTTTGCCAAATAAGTTGCCCCATATAATAGAGGACAAGTATATTGCTTCTGCCAGAAAGTGACGTGCTCCGTTGTTACTCAGAATTTCATACCTTAAAAACCTATAACACTTTTTACAACCTAATCGAATACGAAGAATCACATGACTGTTTATTGGACTTGGGAATCGAACCGTTCACTACCGCTGCGAGATTTATACGAGTACCATTTTCTTTAGCTGATAAAGAACCCTTCACCAAACACGATGTAACCTTAGCCGGAACTGCTCAAGTCAGTAACGGTATCATCAGCATAATATTATACGGAACCATACTCCATAAATGAATACATGTATCACAATACTGACTCCCGTTTCAAGGAGGGGGTCTTTGGCCCGAGCGTTGTGTAATATTAGGAAATTTAAATGTGAATGCTGACGGATGTCCCTGTCGACGACAAATGACTCAGATGGAGAGATATAGGTAAATATAGTCGCGATTTTTTTTTATTCATCTAAGTTGGCAAACAAGCTTATGGCCTTCCTGATGGTAAGTGGTCACCGTAGCCTATGGACGCCTGCAACACCAGAGGCATCACTTGCGCGTTGCCGACCCTTTGGTAGAAAAAGGAAGTGGGAATAAGGAGCGGGAAGGGGGAAAGAGGGTGATCCTCCGGCACTCTCACTCACCGAATGAAACACAACAGTAGGAATACTGCTATTTCACGTCGATAATCTGTGAGTGGGGAAGTCCTTTCCCGGTCGAGCTGGCCCATTCATGCTGAAATCAGCGAGGCTCTACTACACGGCAAATATTTTATAGACAGACGGTAAGGTGTGTACCTGTATATATGACCCTGTTGTATAGAAATAAACTAGTTGTCAACCGCGGTTCACCCACGTTTTTGGTTACTACTCCACTCCTGTGGCTTGCAGCGTGATGTTTTATAGTCTACTAGTTTTGCCTGCGACTAAGCTAGCATTCATCTAGATGATATCAAAAAATTTCTAACTTATAAACGTACCCTATGTCCTATTCTGTACCCCTGATATCTTATCTTATCTTGTGTGGGGGCCAGTCAGTACAGACCGGCGAGACTTCGACCCAGTGGGATCTTTTGTGCCGACTTCCCCAATAACGATTGCCAAAGATGTTCATGGCAGCCGGGACCGACGGCTTAACGTGCTCTCCGAGGCACGGAGCAGGCAATAATTGTCAATCAATACGCACATAATTTCGAAAAGTCATATAACTTCCGAAAGTCAGAGGTGCGCGACTTGGGTTCGAACCCTAGGCCCTCTGCATTGCAATCCGTTGGTCTCCCCACTGAGCTATCACTGCTCTTTGTATCCCTGATAACGTGTCTGCGAAATTTTATGATGATCGGTCGAGTAGTTAAGGCTTTAAAGCTTAACAAACAAGCAAACTCACAATTAACTCAGAAATAAACTTGCTGTCCACCGCGGTTCACCACAATCCGACTGCCGCGATCAACTCACGGCGCTGCGATGCCCAGGCGGGGCAATCCGCCAAAGTGTGCAGCGCCGTGTCCACAACAACGTCGTGGCAGTCGCCGCAGTGGTGACAATCGGGCGTTTCTTGCCGGCCTATGCGACACAGGAACTGGCCAAAACAACCATGGCCAGTCATTACCTGTGTCAGCCGGAAGGTGAGAGCGGCATGCCGCCTCTCCAGCCATTCTTCAAACACGGGACTTACCGCCACAATCGTGGCGTGCCCGTGCGAAACGGAGCTCCGTCGACCTAGTTTGATCTTTCTAAATATATTTTACTGTGCAATTAGTATTTTTGGTAAGCATATTTTGCTGTGCAATTAGTATTTTTTTGCTGTGCAGTTAAATACTACCCTTTCCTCTTTTAGTATTAGTAAGAATGGATAATTGAAAGTAAACTACTGTATACGGATTTTATGGCGTTGTTTATTTATCACTGTATTACAAAAATTTTGAAAATATTACACTACTACTACTATTGATTTTATTTTACTAATTTATAAGCTAATAAAATTATTTAAACTATTAAATCTATTTATTTTTGGTTTACACTTTCCCCGACGTTTCGGTTGCTTTTCAGCAGCCATGGTCACGGGGAGACTCATAGTAGTTTAATTTCAATGAATAACATTCGCGTAAACAGAAGACAATATTATGAATGGATAAATTTACAGATTTATTTAAATTAACTTTTTCAATATTATTTTATATAACTATTCATATTTACACTTCTTCTATGTTTCGGCTGCTTTTCAGCTCCAATTGTCACGGGAAGACTTAGGTGGCATGCGTCTTCAAGCCAAAGTCAAAAATTATTATTCATTCAGGTCACAAAGTAACACTAATGAACAAAATCTACTGGTTAGTGAGTTTACTAAGTTACTGAAGCTACATTTAGTTTAGTTTCTACTACATTTCTTTCCCGCACTAGGAATAATTCCTGTGTCGCGGGGGACTTTACAAACATTCAAACAACGGACACAAAGAACATCCAGACTCGGAACAACCGTTTGTGGATCACACAAATTTTTGTCCCGTGTGGGATTCGAACCCACAACACTCAGCGCGGCAGCAGTGGCGAGGCGACCACTTTAATCTCTACGCCATTCGGGCAGTCTACTTATTATTCTAAAGTCTAGTTATTTAATTCAAGCATAGCGTTGAGCCTATGGAGGAATCTCAATATTGAAGTATGCAATTAGTATAATATAAGTATGTTTAATTTGATGGTCTTTCTGTATTTTGCATCTTTATGTGTTTGACTAAATTAATTATGGAACCCTGCGAGATCGAATCAGAAATGAGGAGATCCACAGGGAAACTAAAGTTGCTGACATAGCTCTCCGGCTCACGATAAAGTAGCAGTGGGCAGACATAGCACGCATAACCGATGGCCGTTGGGGAAGAAAGGTTCTGGAGTGGCGGCCACGCACCGGAACACGCAGCAGGGGTAGGCCCCACAAGGTGGTACGACCTGGTAAGGTTCGCGAGAAGCGGTTGTATGCGGGTGGCCCAAGACTGGTCTGTGTGAAAAGCCTTGGGGGAGGTCTATGTCCAGCAGTGGACGTCCTTCGGCTGAGATGATGATGATGATGATGAATTATGGGACCTTGGGATCCAGTAATTCTGTTACTTTCTTCTGTTTAGGTTAACTTGCATGTCGTGAATGACTTCACTAAGGCATACTGAAGGAATACTAGTGCTGGTATGAATATTGCAAATTGTTTTGTATCAGGCCGGCCTTTTGGGTTTATATGAAAACGACACACCTTTCTTTTTAATATAATAAGCCCCGTTTCACGCTTGATGTGATTTCTGTGTCGCGGGGAACTTTATGAACATTCTAATAACAATTATTTATTATTCGTCTGTAGTGGAAGACGAGCAAACATCCCTACTAGAGCTGCACACCATTACAATGGGGACTACATCACACATAATACGTTTCTGTGGTTTCAGTAATCGACTAGCCACTACGCCGAATGGGAATGGAGTGGAATCCCACACGGTACAAAATTTGTGTGATCCATATACGGTTGTTTAGAATCAGTGTGTTCTCGTGGCTGTTGTTTGTATATTTGCAAAGTCTCCCGTTATACACAAATTATTCCTGATCGCCGAAATCGCTGAGCTGTTTTTGATCGACATAGCATGAGCCTAGGAATGGAAATACATTACAAAAATCAAGCAAAATCGAGTAACAAACTAGTTAAATCATAAAACCGTTCAAAACTAGCCCAGTAAAATAACAATATTAAAGTAAGCTCCATAATCCAAGCTCGTTCGCCAGCGGCACAGGTTTCGCCCGAAAGCTGTTCGTTATCGGCACTTATCGCTGTGCAAACATGCGATACCGTATCTACCCTAACGGCCATTTTAGTTTCTGGCCGTGTGTGCAGCGTGTGGCGAGTGCGGTTTTGAAAACAGCGAGTTCAATACATAATATTCATATCTGTTTCCCGCGGTTTCACCCACGTTTATGATGATTGCTCCGCTTCCATAGCTCGTAGCGTGATGTTATTTAGCCTATGTTACATCTGGATAAAATAGCTTTATAATGATGAATGAATTATTAAAATCGGTTCAGTAGTTTCAGAGTTTATCGATTACAAACAAACTTTTCTCTATATTTACTATTCATTATAAAAAAAAAGATTAGATTTTATGTTTATAAGAGTTTAACTTAAGAATTACTAAACCGATTTTAAGCATTCTTTCCCGATTAGAAAGTTGTAGCTTTCTAATGAGAAAAGAATGCTTATTATTATCACCCAGTAACATAGGCTACAGTGGGTTTCAGTCTAGGCGGCCAAACTTAAGGGGGGAAATAGGTGTAGAGGATTAAAAAAATTAAATTCCTTTTTTTCATAAATCTCTTTTAAAGCTATTAAATTTTCTCTCTAGCCTTTTATTATTCCCAAGTCATTTGGGGTTGGCTTTTCTGGTCTAATCATATTTGACTGGTTATCAGCTTTTACACAGAGCGGCTGCCACCTGACCTCCGCAACCCGAAGGCTAACGATACTCTAAGGCTAGACCAGTGTCAGGATATTATAGGGCACTGACTTCCCTAAAACGACTGCCATAGATGTTCATGGCAGCCGGAACCGACGGCTTAACGTGCTCTTCGAGATACGGAGCAGGCGATAATTGACAATCAATACGCACATAATTTCGAAAAGTCATATAACTTCCGAAAGCCAGAGGTGCGCGACGTGGGTTCGAACCTGAGACCCTCTGCATTGCAGTCTGTTGGTTTCGCCACTGAGCTATCACTGCTGCTGTTTTAAAGCTATTAAAAATAAAAAAATAAAAATCAAGCTAATAAAAAATATACTCTTCAAATTTGAATACCAGCGTTGCAATCTATACTGCAACAATAGCTGACGCAGTTGCCTAATTTGATCTCTATGTACCGTTTTCTGTTTAATTGTATTTAATATTGTATTATTAAAATTATGTATGTATGGCGATTCAAACAAAACATATTTCTTTCTTTCTTTCAATTCGTTTGAAAGTTATAAGCGCCGTCGGTACAGGGCCCGAGCGCGTGACTTGTAAAGCGGAGTGGTCGGGCGGGTAGTCATTCATATACTACCAGGCATGTATTTAAAACGGAAAGGGAACATGGGCAGATGTTCTTTTATTCTTTTGTGTGGAAATTTCTAGATGCATTAGTATCCTTGTATCAAAGCATAAAATAAAATTAGTTGAAAATAATGGTGCCGGAATTGCTGATTAACCGGTAAGTTGTTTAAATTAGTTCATTACTGCTGTAAATTAACTTTTTCTGCCACTTTTTTTTTTAAATCCTTTTCTCGGATTTACTTTTTTCGAATTTGCGTAATCTCTAGTTTAAATAGTTTTAACCAATCGTATTGCAATTGTATACATAGTTTCTATATATAAATACGCTTCATTTGAACCTGAATCCTAAGCGATATCTTTATTTAAATTGTTTATAAAATAAATATAAAAAATGGTAAACAGTCAAGCTTTACGTTTACACATCTCTCAAAAATAAAAAAATTCGTTCCTTTTTGAATATATGTTTCACATAGAAGATACTTATACAAAAAATTAACTTTTCTTTTCCTATTGATTTCAGATGGTAATTGCGGCCTCCAAAAATTACGCAAACTGCTCAGTCGGATGGCAACCTACAATGCGCGACAGCTGATACCTCCGCTAGTTTTTGAGAAAAATCTTTAATAATTTCAGAATGTATTCTCCAATATATGTGTAAAATGACCTTATAATGTTTAATAAATAATATAAATTATTTTCGAGTAAAAAAAATTAATGAAGATCACGATAAAAACGTCGTCTTACACCTATTTCCCCCTAAATCATTCAAACAACGGACGCAAAGAACCCAGCTATTTGTGGAGAACACAATTTGTGGTCTCGTATAATATTCGAAACCACAACCCATTGGCGCACTGGCACTGACGCATTGGCAGTGATGGGGCGACCGCTTACTACGAGATCCGTGCAGTCAATAAAATGGTGCAGTTTTTACTCGCATTCAAATATAATCACTTTTATACTTTTGAATTGTGATCACGAGCAATACAAACCGTCTGAAACGTCAAGCCTTTTTAAAAGATGTATAAATACAACCATGATCGTATTTATGCTCGTTTCAGTTATATAAAATCAAATAAAGTTCAAATGTAAGTGCACACATCGCTAAATAAGCAGCGTCTTAATCAAAAGATCGGTTAACACTGTAAGTGCAGTAAGCAGTTGATCATAAATAAATAATACCCATAGAATCTTACATCCATACCTATAAATCCATCGGCCTCGATGGCGTAGTGGTCAATGTAACCTACTGCGACGCCTGGGGTCACGGATTCGATTCCCGCACAAGTTAAAATTTGTGTGCATGAACATGGATGTTTGTCTTGGTCTGGGTATAAATACCCATGTATAATATGTATGTATTTACAAAAAATAAAGGTATATATGTATGTTTATTAAATTCATTGTCTAGTACCCATAGTACAAGCTCTGCTTGGTTTGGGCTAGATGGTGTTGTGTGTATGTGATAGAATATTATAAATTACGAGCAAATATTAGATTGCTAAGTATTTACGAATGACTAATCAAAAAACCACACCTATAAAATATACTAAGCGTTGAGGGTCAGTTGAAAAATAGCTGAATAGCGATAGGCCATTGATCAAGGACTTGAGAACTGTTTAATTGAGCTAGCTAAAGCTAAGTGTTACTTAGCAAGACTTCTATAAGTAAGTTTGATAGTTTTAAAATACAGGAACTTGCGTACCTAAATCGCTCTTTGCGTGGCCCAACTAAGATATTAGTTTATGGGCCAGTAGTACGTAGAACTTTTATCTCACTTCTACACCATGTGTTGGAAAGGGACAATTATATCATACAATTATTACAATAAATAGGCAAGTTTACCCTTAACATCGTACTGATAAAGTGATATTTCTGTTACATTATTACAATCCTTACTAATAATAAAAACGCGAAAGTTTGTATGGATGTATGAATGTTTGTTACTCTTTCATGCAAAAACTACTGGACCGATTGTGATGAAACTTGGTATGTAGATAGCTGGAGACCTGGATTAACACATAGGCTACTGTTTATCCCGATGTTCCCATGGCATCGGGACTTACGCGGGTGCAACCGCAGGGCGCAGCTAGTATCATATATTTTTTAAATAACGAAAGCTCAGCCTAACTTTGGATGACCTAATGAGGATCGCGGGAAGCGGTCGAATGTCTTCACGTATGGCGTTGTGGTTTAAGCGGTCGCCTCCCCATTGCCACTGCACCGAGTGTTGTGGGTTCGAATCCCACACGGGACAAAACTTTGTGTGATCCACAAATGGTTGTTTCGAGTCTGGATGTTCGTTGTGTCCGTTGTTTGAATGTTTGTAAAGTCCCCCGCGACACAGGAATTATTCATAGCGCAGCAGTTGTTAAGAAAACAGACTCCGGACGGCCGAAGATCAGTTTGTCAACAGCCTTAGGGGCAGTCTATATCCAGCAGTGGACGTCTTCACGCGAACGAAACGGACGAGAGCTTTAAGGAGATTGTTGAACTGCCACGCGGACGTTTCGGGTGTGATTAAATAGCACACACATATAAATTTTGAAAGTTATATGCGTATTATAATGACCACTCCCTTTAACGGTGAAGGACAATATTGTCTAACATTCACACGTATGGTTTGATGCCCAAAATCGATCTGCGTGGACAACTTTAAGGACCGCAATGCAATGTAAGTGTAAGTTAACGAAAAGGACTAAAGCTTAATAGAAAAATAGTAAGACTGCCACGCAAAGGTCTCGAGTTCGATGCAATAGCACACACATCTAACTTTTGAAAGTAACGTGCGTATTAAATAGTTAATGACCGCTCCCTTTAACGGTGAAGGACAATATTGTCTTACTTTCACACGTATGTTAAACTAATACATGTATTTAAATTAAACACTTTATACGGATTTTATCGTGTTGTTTATTATGCTTTAAAACACTTTTATTACATAATTTTGAAAACTCTAACATATTATATTACAATAACTATAATACCATGTTATTACTCAGTAGGTACCTAGCTACGAAACGATACCGATACGATATAAGAATACCCGTTGCGAAACCTATCAAACAAAACCGATGGTTTCTATCAGTACCGAATATTGAATAGGTAAATAAATCACTTCAAAAACTGTTATCACAGTAAATACCGATAAACAGTTATGGTATTACCAAAACGTGTACCGACCCATGACAACAAAGTGTACAGCAAGACCCGGCAGAATTTCTTCTCCTGTGTGATAATAGAACCAACAACACTCGGCGCAATGGCATTGGCGACAGGACCACTTAAACCACAAAGCCATTCGTGCAGGATTCCACTATTCATATTATGCTTGACCTCAAAAATCTAGACTTGCACATAGTCCATCGCTGCGTATTGCCAAGCCCACTTCGAAAAAATAACCCTAAAGACACCAATGTCCGTGGTGCTATGGAACATTTCCTGACATAACTATCACACTTTTCTCGACCTGGGAATCTAACCCGACGCCTCATGCACAGAAGTCACATTAACTAACGCTACGCTACCGATTCAGTATGTTGCAGCTATCAGCATTGTCTGTATCACTACAGTTTACTAAACTGTAGACGTTCCATTAAACTCAAATGCCGAAGTTTCAAGCCAATTGTTCGTGTGTGTGAATCATCACACACACGAACAATAATCGGCTTGAAACTTCGGCAATGCTTTATGGTATCCTGGATTCTATGCATCTATATCGCCTTAATTTCGACTCACCATTCTGAGATTTTCATGTAGGCTATTGCCGGGACTATCCTAAATGACCAACCATAAAATTGTGTGAGCAACGGAGTTAGGTCACTTTGATAGAAAGAATCGGATTTCTTTCTGTCAAAGTGAAAAGACGAAACTTCGTGTTAGGTTCCTCTACCTACCGCCCCAGAGATTTCGGGTAGACATTTTCATTACCAGAAGAACTTAAACCACGGGCGAAAGCTTAACTTAATATTTCTCTTAAAGTATTAAACTGAAATTATAGTTTCTTATTACGTACATACATACTATGATGCAATGAGAATATCTCAAAAAAATATTACCTATTGAACTGTCAAGTATATTTTACTCCACTTCATACAAGGTAATATACAAACGCTAATAGGTACAATTAATTCATTCATGTGAAGTAAGAGTGCGCACAAAAAAAAACTCAGTATAATCATCAGATACATAAAAGTTCACACAAATTGATATTAACACTCTCGCAATAATAATAATTGTCAAACACTGTATTATTTCATAGGTACTAGATATTGCCCGTGCCTCGCGTAAATGTATGTAGTTTAGGTTGGTAACAATAGTTTTCCTGGATGAGTGGTACCCTATGTTCTTTTCTGGTCCCCTGACAATGTGTAGGCGAAATGAAATTTTATGATGATCGGTCGAGTAGTTTAGGCGTAAAAGCGTAATAAACAAACAAACTCACTTCGCATTTATACTGGGTGTTTCTTAGTATAGTGAAAACCTCTCAGGGGGTGATTATACTTGTTATTAGGAACAACTTTTGTTTTGGGACATTGCCGACATCGTGGAAAAAACAGCTGTTCCATACAAAATTGGACTTTAACCTCGACAAAATTTACGGAACAGCTGATTTCTTTTTCCCTATTTCGGCAATGTCCCAGAAAAAGTTGTTCATAATAACAAGTATAATCACCCCTTGAGAGGTTTTCACTATACTAAGTAACACCCTGTATATAACTAGATGTGCACGCGGTTACACTCGCGTTTATGGTTACTGCGCTTTTCAATTCGAACCAGTAGTTCCTGAGATTAGCGCGTTTAACCAAACAAAAAAACAAACACTTCAGCTTTATAATCTTATATATAAAATTCTCGTGTCACAATCTTCGTTCCCGTACTCCTCCGAAACGGCTTGACCGATTCTCATTAAATTTTGTGAGCATATTGAGTAGGTCTGAGAATCGGCGAACATCTATTTTTCATACCCCTTAGTGATAAGGGTTATCAACTCCTAACAATTTTTTATTCTTTTGGTCAAAACATTTTTTTATGGCAAAACGACGTTTGCCGGGTCAGCTAGTATTAGTATATATTTATGTGTAGTTACTACGTATATTATATTCTACTTAGTTGTGCCTGTGTAGACTCTATACACGAAAGGATAGGTAGATGTGTATTACATTCACTTTCTCTAAGTATGATTTTAGATACTCCATAACAGTAGACAACAATATACTTATTTGTCGTCTACTGGTCACAGTTATAGACTCCATACTACTACTAAGAATATCTTGATAGAAAAACCCAATTACACACTGCCTGATCCAGCTATTGACACCGCGACGTCATGTACATCAGTCGTATTTACTACTGCTGCACCAACAAGGCAGATTACAGACAACAGTGGACAACATACTTCATTTCTTTTTAATTTTTCATCTACAGCAACAGCTAACCTTCTCCCTAGCCTTTATTATTCCCAAGTCACTTGGGGTCGGCTTTTCTGGTCTAACCGGATTTGACTGAATATCAGTTTTTACACGAAGCGGCTGCCACCTGACCTTCGTAACACGAAGGCTAACGATACCCTAAGGCTAGACCAGTGTCAGGATATTATAGGGCACTGACTTCCCAATAATGACTGCCATAGATGTTCATGGCAGCCGGGACCGACGGCTTAACGTGCTGTCTGAGGCACGCAGCAGGCGATAATTGTCAATCAATACGAAGATAACTTCCTAAAGTCAGAGGTGCGTGACGTGGGTTCGAACCCGAGACCCTCTGCGTTGCAGTCTGTTGGTCTCCCCACTGAGCTACAACAACAGCCAGCCTGATGGTGAATAGTTAAAGTAGTAAATAGATAATGTCTGCCTAAGTCACATAGACTCCGAGGGGAATGAATTATAGATGAAGGAAAAGGCATATTAGATATATGTATGAGCACACCCAGAACTCTCACTCACTGAGCAGACTGCAATGAGTGTTACTATTATGGCGGTTTCCTAAAGAGTATAGTACTAACTCAGTGGACTTGACTCTGGACCAAATAAACAGTAAAGTAATAGAACACGAAATTTATTTATATCTGTTGCTGAGGGCATTGCATTTATAATTGAGAGGGTACCAGTTCAAATCTAACCCATTGCATAACCAATAAATCCCACTCCTAATACAAGCAATTGAGCTTAGTTGGTAGGTAACAGTATACTAGTAATTACTAACTCAAAGTAATATATTTTAAAAGCAAAAACAATAATTATACTTAAATATCTATTGCTATATGCCCCACATAATAAGCCTCCAATAAATTCCTGGCAAGCAATCACATTTCCAGACGCCATTCTCCTACTGAGAGGTTTGTGACAATAATATGATGTGCCTAAGTCAGTCATCAAACATCAGCAAAACTACTAACCAAGAACTATGTGACAGTTTTGAATAGTGTCCGAGTAAATGGCTTACTTTTCTAAGCTTAATATTTATGAAGTCATCAATTAATCAGATTGAAAAATTATGTCACTGGTGTCTGTGCACCCAAGTTTGAAGAATTGGCAAAGAACTCTTAAGAAATTAATACCTTTAGGCAAATAAGAGATAGCACAGGACATCATGACAATGTATCATAGCACCACTATTTATCCCTTGGTGAATAAACAGAAGTGACTGGAGTATATATAAATATACAATGCTAAATTAACAGAAAATGTAATGCACTTGTGTGAAATTTAATTTATGCATTGTTCTAGTAATCTACCTCTAGTGTTAGAAAATAATCTTATATATAATGAGTTCCACTTTCTTACATAATGACATACTATTTAAACATAACTAGTATTACAATAAAATTAATGGTGAAGGAAAACATTGTGAGGAAACCTGCATGTCTGAGAGTTCTCTATAATGTTCTCAAAGGTATGTGAAGTCTGCCAACCTGCAATAGGTCAGCTTGGTGGACTATAGCCTAACCCTTCTTACACTGAGAAGAGGCCCGTGCCCAGCAGTGGGACAGTTTAATACAGGGCTGATATTACCTATTATATACAATAACATAGCTTTTAAGACTGTTCTCTCCAAAGCATTTTCTTAATACTTCAAAATTAAATATTAAACAAGTTTTATTTGATTTACTAATCTACATAATGTTATTTGTTATCATATCTAACACTTTTCAGGGACACAGCCAGTACATGACAGGATAGTCCTAATAGATGTAGGAGTGACACAGTACTCAATTGCGAAAGAATGATATGCCTTGCATATTATAACAATAAGACTTATTCTAAGCAAGGGATGCCAATAGAAGAAATGCTGTTGAATAAAAGAGATAGAAATATCATAATAACAATACAATGTTTGTTTATGTAAGCCTTATTACCGTTTCGAAACATTTTTTACATTATTTTTGCAGTGTAATGCAACCTCGCGCAAATTAGAGAGGATTGATACAGGCTGTACAATCAGTTGTCTTTGTATAATAATAAAAAATATAAAAACATAACCTTAAATATCATCTGTCAAGCGTAGCAATAGTTGCGTATTAAATTACATAAACTTACCTCGAGCTCTAAATTTCGACATTTATCTTGTAGTTCTGTCACAGAAGAATCCTTTTGTGAAGTATCATCAGCAGCTTCCTGCACAGTGCCCTCAGAAAATACTTCAGATGCGATATTTGTAATCTGCCCTTTCAGACTGTTTAAACTATGGTTCAAGTTAAGCCACGACATTTTAAACGTAAAAATCTAACATCACATATCACACTAAAGCATTGGAACGGAAATATTTGGTAACAATTGATGTAAACAATGAGAAAATTGCATTATTTTTGCGAGTGACAGGATTTTGTCCAGTTGGCAAAACAAGTCGCCATTTGACATTAAATGACGTAATTGACGTTTTCATTTGCTGTCTACAAGGTCTTTTTTCATCTGTGTGAACAAAACGTTCTCTCGAAGAGTGTAAACGATGGGTATTTTTCTGTTAGTTTCATTATAACTTTACTGCTAAATTAATACATATAAGAAGTATTTTTTTATCGTATTGAAATTTAGTACAATAATGTATTGCCTTATTATTTAAAAGGTTTAATTTTTACTTGCGTTAAGTATAAGCAAAAACAAAACGTAGATCAAAAATGAAATTGAAAATTGCGATGCACTTTGAAATGTGTAATTTGTCAATATTCAAAATATGAAGTGATTTATAATTATTTACAAGTTGATTGTGTAATATATGCTTAATAAAGCGAAACTATACACGAATATATCGATTTTGTTATTACGTGATTTTTTTTCCGTGGGACCGGTGGAGGTTATGAAATGAGAACATCTTTTTAATTTATTATATTTTTCTGAAGACCCCTTGATAGGTTATGAAACACTAAACAAACTGAAAAGATTACGTAAACATGTCGAGAATACTGCACAATCGTATGAGGTGAGTTTAATTCTAACCTTCTTTATTGACCTATGACTTCCTTGCGATTTCTGTTCTTCTGGTATTATTTGTAGCAAATCGATAACAATGAACCGCTTGGCTAAAATCTGTTTCAAGGGCATTGTTTTCTCGTAAATTTAGCTACCCTACTTAGAGTTACGAGAGTTGACCTTGATCGCTACTGACCCAATAAGATATTGATAACAGCCCAACTCATTTACTATTCGATTTGTCTTGTCATTAAAGTATTTTCTTTTTTATTTCGAGTCATGAATAGGTCCTGGTTAATTATAAAATTCATAGAAATAAACAAGTATATGCTCTACTGTCATTTTCTAAATGTTTGTCATCTATAATTCTGATTGCTGATGAAAGAATAATGCAAAGTTTGTTGTTTATTTTCATTATGTATATTGACAAAAACTCCAGTATTTGTTGTTGTTAAAAATTCCAATGTATGTTTTTCTAACAAATACCTTTACAAAAATTTAGATTACCTATATTCAGTTATAGTTTTAGGTCTTACTCCTTAAATTCTAGTTTTTAAATGTAACATAAAGAGAAGACATATAGACTTTATCTTTTACATAAACTAGAACAAACCGGCACTAGTACTGTAAGCAGCTATGTGTTTCTCTGTGTCTTTAAGAGTTGTTACATGTTCCTTCAAATAAGGCCAGCCTAATTATTATGTACTCTAACCCTTATATACAATAATACATAATTTTGAACCATGGTAGTATAAACATACACAATATACTAATATATGAAGGAAACAAAATAAGTAACACTATATTAATGTATGCTTACATGTTACTCATTAAAATTAAATAACTTTATACAATTTTTATAGCAGTAAAGTCTGTATAAAATTATCTTAATTTTTAAATTGAGTATAATTTCTTGCACACAGAGCCTTTTGAACTATATTGATATTTGATTTATGTTTTTTTATTTATCTATAACTATGCAATTTTTTTAGCCTATGTCTTGGAGTTCTAGCTTAATCTGTAAAAGTCTAGGTTTCGCTGTAAAAACTTAACAAACAGACAGCAGCTGTTGTATTTGTAATATTAAATATGGATTAAACCTAAGGTTCAAAGGTTTTAGTTACAAATAGATAAGCATTCCTCAGGGGAATCACTGCCATATTGTATTAAAATAATATTGAATCTCTAGCATAGGGAACATATTGAAACTGTATTTAATACAATATATCAACTAATAACAAACATCTGTTATAAAAGGTTAATGGTTTAGTTATATTGTAACTGGACACTGCTTTTAAATTTTATGTAATTTAATGTTTCATGTCTTAGAATGCCAAACTAATTAATAAACTATTGAGTATGGCCACAGGAGTGCTGTTGTGTTAATAGGTAGTCATTGTCTGCATGAAACCACAAGAATATATACAGATATAAACAATATTGTATGTGTTATGCAGGATGCTATGTTTATCTATAATATAAAATAATATCAGCCCTGTATTAAACTGTCCCACTGCTGGGCACGGGCATCTTCTCAGTGTGAGAAGGGTTAGGCCATAGCCCACCACGCTGGCCTAGGTCCGGTTAGCAGACTTCACATATGTATCTGAGAACATTAAGGAGAACTCTCAGACATGCAGGTTTCCTCACAATGTTTTCTTTAACCTTTAAAGTAAGCCCAAATTAATTATTTATTATATAACTTCGAAAAGTCAGATGCTCGCCTTGGGTTCGAACCCCCAACCTCTGCATGGCACTCTAACGGTTTCCCACTAGGCTATCGCTGCTACCTGCTATCTGCATACTATTATTATCCAAACATGTTTATAGAGTGTTTGTTTAACAAATATCTTCACAAACTTTACTCTTATAATAATTTTTATAATAGTATTGTAGTGGTATATAATATACTAATGGAAAAATCAAGGATCCAAAAAAATTACTAAATTTTTTTGTGGTTTTTGACAGGCAGGTATTGGCAATCTAAATCTAAGTTCTAGTTTTATATCTGCCAAAAAAAATTAGCGGTCACGACTTCAACGCAATCCAAAGAAATAGAGCGAACAATAGTCTTTTCATTTTCTGGCTCCACGGGCTTACTGCTGATATCCGAATTGTCAGAAATCGTCTCCGTTAAACTAGGTTGCGAGCAAGACACCCTAAACGTGTACAATAAACAATGGAAAAATTCGGTAGTTAAACTAATCGGTTTTCATACAGACAGAATTTTGGCAAAAATGTTTGGTATGAATTGGGTTGAAATTCAATTAAACATTAACTTTTTTAAATTAAATTAAATGTAAATGAGCAGAAACGTGAGATGCAAAAGCCCCATCTTGTTAAAATTATCAAACATAATTCCTGAAAATACACAGAAGAATAGCAAAAAAAAAAAATTTTTGAATATTAAAAAAGATATTAATTTTTTCATCAACTTAATCATTTTTTGCAGCAAAAATGTCAGCAACTCCAAAAAACGATTTTCCACTTTAATCATGATTATGGAATGTTTAAATAAACTTGGACCTTTAATTTTTTTCAAAAGTTTGATTTCTTGAAACAAAAAACATTTCGCTAGATCAAATAGCAATTTTGTTGGGTTGTTCCATCAAACTGTAAAAATCACGCTCAACATTAGTCATATCGTTGATATTCGCAGTTGAACCGTTAATTTTATAAAAACCATGAATTGCCTATTTCTTCCTGATCATTCAATTTCATCGCAAGAATAAAAAAAAAAAATCTTCGAGATTGTCACAGACATTTATAGAAAATTTTATGCAGTTTCCAAAACTGCCTTTAAATTTTCTGTATGGCGATTTGTTGCTGAGATATCGGCAATTTAAGACTAAAAGGTTCATTTTCATTCAAAATTTGATAACTGCTAAAAATGGACGTACAGAAAATCTAAAAAAAGGAAATTGTAGCTAAATAAACAGGCTATCCCATCCATAAGGTCGTTTAGCTAAAAAGCTGTTTTTAAGCCTGTGGAGCCTTGAGTGGAGAGATTTTTCCCGATATTTCTTTGAATTGCGTTGAAGCCGTAACCGCATAAAATTTTTAGCCTTTCGGAACATTTTTTGTACTCTTAATTTTTTTCATGAGTGGTTTTATAGTTCTTGTTGCTTATTCTGATGTTAGTTAATGTTTTCCTAATATTGCCATCCATCTAAAGTAATAAAAGTACTTTAGTAAACAAACACATTATTAAATCTCTCTTTTGGGAGATATGATGCAATGTCCCACAGTAAAGTCATATTATAAGTTTGTACTTACTGAGAACCAGAGAATTGAACCTATTGAGCGGCAGCAGCTCACTGGCAGCCAGACATAATGGGTTTTTAATTATGACTGTCATTCTAAGATGTGACAGATTAAAATACTATTGTATACATATATTATAGTAAATGTACTCTAAAGCAAGTATAGATGAACAATATGAGGGAAATAATATTATATAAGTATAGCTGATCCGTGCAACTTCGTCTGCTTTACATAAGAGAATTTCCCCATTTATGCAACATGTTTCATTGATGCTCCGCTCCTGTTGGTCGTAGCGTGATGTTATATAGCTTATAGCCTTCCTCGGTAAATGGGCTATCCAACACTAAAAGAATTTTCAATTTGAACCAGTAGTTCCTGAGATTAGTGCTTTCAACTAAACAAACAAATAAACAAACATCTTCAGCTATATAATATTTGTATAGATGAGTGAACCAACCAAGACAAACTTTTCTGGACTCTAGCATGTAGAAATCTAGTCATGTAGTCTTTTTGGTTAATGTAATAATTGTGGTCAAGACTGAAAAAATAATATGATACTGTATTGTTGAATTTAAATTACTTTTACTTATGTTTTTGCATTTAATTATCTTTTCTCATTTCCATGCCTTATAGACCTATAAGGTCTGAGTCCTTCTTTTAGTATATATTTTTCTGTTGATGACTTATTTATTTTTACCTGACTTTACCTTTTTCTGTTTATGTATTATATTGAATTATTTACATACTTGCATTGTCGATTAATATAAAAGCGTCGACGCGTTGTAACAGACTCAAGATTTAAATGTAACATGTTGTTAAACTTTATACAAACTAAGTTATTGTGTGATTACCATCTTAAAAATGTAAACTAACCTTTTTCAAAACCTTATTTCCAGATCATCTCTTAGAAAATCTACACAATGGACAGTAGTTGACAAACGAGCGGTTGCATTCTCTGTGTGGACGGGACGCAGCGTTCTTCTCCACAAACCTATAGACACAAGTCATGTGCACAAGAGAAGGTATGGAATGCTGGTGGCTAGGGCTATTAGGGGTGTGCTGAAGATCAGATACCTAGTGCTGGGAGGAGCTGTGGGTGGTGGCATGACTTTGAATAAAGTAAGTTGTTCTAGGTTTAAAAACTGTAAGATACATTAAAGCTTTGGATTTAACTATTGATTAAGTAGTAGACATCATTATTCTATTAAGTTTGAATGTTTGTTCAATTAAATATGTTCATGAATTTATTAGATTGTGTTGTCTGTTGGCTATTACGATTTAAAACAACATGTAACATGTCCATTTGTTGCGTAAAAGGGGTCAGATCTATCTTGGGTGTAAAATAGATTGTCTCATAGCTCTTATTGAACAAACTAATTTATTGAATGGCCTACAGAACGGTGTCTACTGTAATCGCTAAACTAATGGACCCTAATCATCGATTAATCAGTTCAGGCATTGGCTTTCAGCTTAGAACTAACTAAGGCTTTTAATAATGAAACAAACACACATGTCTTCTATCGAACGTACAATTTTACGGGCTGCTCCAAAGATATGTTCGTTGTAATAGGCTATCAACATTTTTATCCATAGTTGTCTTAAGGCTTTGGTAGACGATAGCTGCTGAATCACCTGAATCTAATCACTGGTGTTCCGCAAGGCACCGTAATGCAACGTTTTCTTGCCAACATTATTGCTTTATTCTCTATTGAGAGTATATATCCTTATACAAAGATGCTACAATGTTGCCCTTTTTAATAAATTCCCTTGTGTAACTACTCAAAAAAACATTATTCAAATCAAGATCAAGAACAAATTATCGGATAGTGATCGTTTAATTTCCTGATATGGGCTTTCTTTTAAAGCACACAAAGATCTGCTTTTAATTTATCGTAACTTATTACTAATTTCTCTTGGAATGTACCATTTGTAGAAATATGCAGAGTGGAAGGATGGCCTACCGGACATGGGATGGCTAAACGACCTGCTCCCTGACAATGATCAATGGGACCAGTTCACCACCACCCTTATCTCGGCCAAGGAGAAGATTGGGGACAACTTGCAGATTGGTAAGGACACCTTGTTTAGTTGTCACTTATTAGGTAGGCAGCTTGCTCATAGTTTATAAGCTATAAAGGTAGCTATGAACCTTTATCTGTCTAAAAAGATCAGCTATCTTATCTACAGATCCGCCACCCATTATTGTAATTTGACATACATAGACTCACACATGTACGTCTCTGAATATATGTATACATGCCTACCCCAGCCAGAGGTGTATATCAACCCCATTCCGCTACCTATGCTGTTAAGGCTCACGTAATACGAGGCAAGTCTATTTCTGATTAGCGGACGTTTCCTGATTCTGTGCTGCTAATGAAAATTTGCTAACAGGGTAACTCAATAATTTTTGCCCGATCCGACAATCGAACCAAGAATCCGCCACAGCAGTGGCGTAGCGTGGGTATCAGCCGCCCGGGGCGGAAGAAAATTTTGCCGACCTCTTATTTAGGTATTTCAATTTAAAAGACTATGATATACAGTCATTCTAAAGATTTTTTCGCCAAGAACAGTCATCATTATTGTTTATTGGACATCTACCCTTTCCTCTCGTTTGTCATGGAATGGTTTAAATATTTACAAGATATTATTGTTATGTATATTGAAATTTTGCCGCCCCCTAAAAGTGCCGCCCGGGGCGGGCCGCCCCCACTACGCTAAGCCACTGCGCCACAGATTTTCGTTTTTCTTAAAAACGACATCGCAATATTCCTTGTGTTGGGGACTTCACAAACATTTGAGATATAAAGATCTGTCAAACTCGGCTCAACTATATGTGAATCACACAATTTTTTGTCTCGTATTAGGTTCAAACCTACGACAGAATGGCTGTAGTGAGGTCAATTGTTTCAATGATTGTAGATTTACGGCGAAATGATCATGATCTCTTAAGCCCGTCACAGACGTAGCTATAATATATATTAATATGAATCATAGCAAGGCATATTACGGCATATTTTCTATATAAATTTTCGAGTGACCACACACGCAGCTATAATATATATTTCTATGACGTCACTAAAATATGTCGACATATATATCTCGGTATATTTTGGCATATTAATATATATTTTGATATATTTTGAGGATAGGGTTGTTCCATTTGAACGCCTGTCCGACGTCCGTGCTCGATGCGCACGAGCTTAAATTACGTTCTTTATTTAATTAAAATACAAGTGTTGCAATTATAATAAATGATTGAGATATGATTTGCTTTTACTTCTTTCCTCAAGCATACTACAAGACGTTCTTCAGAACTAATGCTTTTGCACATAACCGTATCGCATTTTATTAAATCATTTTTTATCAATTCATGAAGCTGGATAAATGCCGATCTGGAACTTTTAAAATACTGTGCAAATTTATTCGATGATAAATTTTAATCATGATACAAATTAAATTCGCCATGAGTTCTCTTTTGTTTTATATGCGACTCAACCCAGATGGTTCTATTTTTCGTTCCTGACAAGGCAACATGCATATCAAATTCAGTATCGGAATCATCCTCTGAGGTATTTTCAATTAGATCTACAAGAAGTGCTTTTGTCGAATTCATTTAGGTACCTAGATTGATTACAGTGTTATTTCAATATTTGAACATCCTGTACAGAAATTAAGCTATAAAATCGTGCGCTTGCAAGGACGACCGCAGACCGAGTGAGGGCAAAATATATATTATAGTATAGCTCCCGTGTGTGATAGCTTGCTATACTATAATATTTATCTCGATATATTAATATATATTATAGCTACGTCTGTGGCGGGCTTTAGGTTCAGGGCTAATAGCGGGACGACACGGCAAAGGCATTTTAGGTGTCATGCAATAATATAGCCTAATATTATATCATTACAGTTGAAATTTCAATAAGCCTACTGTAAGCTTTATGCTTGTAGCTACTATTGAAATTTGAGCCATTATGACATAGTATTAAGTTATATTTTTATTGGTCAAAGTCAAAAGTATTTATTCATATAGGCACAAAATATTTTAAATTTAAATTGATTCATTAATGAGTATAACTGAATTTACGTTTGTGTTCGTTGCTAGGTTTGGCAAAGGGATAATAAAAAACAAATTAAGAGCATATCGGTTGGGCCCTTGGAACCAAAAAACGATTTTGTCATTGAACGGATTTCAACTATTGAAGGATTAAATTATAATTTCAGTATTTTACAACTCAAATGTAGAAAGTGCTATTACACTATACAGAATGATTGGTAAAAGACTGGATATATTGAAGGAGGGTATTCAGTACTCGATTCAGGACCCGAATATCTAAAAAAATAGGTACTTAAAATGACCTAGTTTTCCAATAAAAACTTAACGTGCGGACACTCTTGCGAGCGACGAGCCGATTGGCCGTGCGACCTTGGTAATTGCACGAAACGACTCGATAGCCAAATCCTCCGACCCCGACCTCTCGCCCCCACGCTACCGCACCCCGCACTCTCCCGAATTTGCACCCCCGCCTGTCCTTTTCTTATCAAAGGTCATTAGCCTGGGTAGCGCGGCGCGCTCGACAGTTTGCGACCCGCGCAGTGCCCACATTTTATGGATATTTCATACAAATTTTCCTAAAAGTTTTCTTTGCAGGTTACACAGATTTAATTTTTTTATACGTTACGTTTGACCATAAATTCTCATGTCCTACGTACAATGTTTAGCCAGTCACACTGTATATTTTACAGTGTGTATAATAAACCCTGTCCGATCTTTAAAGGTGTTATACAGTAGCTTATTATGAGTACATAAGTGACATCTTTTTATAAAAATCGTTCAAAAATATTACCCCAGTAAATTTAATTTATTTAAAATAATATGTTAATAGATTACCCATGGCAACACTGACAACTTATTAATCATAATACCTAGGTATCACTAAAATTCATAAAGGTTCTACGATGCCGCGCCGCGTTACGCCGCGCCTACTTACCTACGCCTTAAAAAAATGCCGCCAAAAGTATGCCACGCTCCGCGTCCTTGTCAAGTTTAGTGCAGTGTTGCTAAACTGTGCGAAATTTTAGTAATGTAAGGGTAAAAATGCTGATCAATACTGTATATAATAATATTATGAAGACGTTTTACGATGATATACATATTTTTTATTATTTTTCTTAGCATGTTTGTTAAGAGAGAAACAAGACCTTAATGGATCGGACAGGGTTTAATATATAGATTGTATAAATCTACAGAAACAATAAATGTTAAGTAATATTAATGAGATGGAACAATTTAGATTCTGCAGTAATTCTTTAACTGCACGGATGGCGTAGAAGTTTAAGTGGTCGCATCGCCACTGATTTTCGATCCACAAATACTTGTTTCGAGTTCGAGTGTTCATTGTGCCCTTTGTTTGAATGTTTGTAAAGTCCCTCGTGGCATTAAAATTATATATACGGCGGAAATCGCCTTTAAAATAAAGCGAATATAGTAGTCAATATATAAAAGACAATGGTATGGCATAACGTTACTTGAAATTCCTTTGCCACGCCGTTTAACCATCAGGGCCAAGCTAAGGAGTTTAAAAAAAAAAGAATCGAGTACCTCGACTTCGCACAGCAGTGCCTAGCTAAGTAGCCGGTAGCACCCATATCAGTAAGTGAACGGCGGAAGTAGCAAGTGGCGGTTGACGGTAGGTGTGCCACTGTGCCACTGTGCCACTGTGCCACTGACGCTCCCGCTCACGCAGACCCGCGGCTGCGCGACGCGGGGCTGGCGCGCGCCGCCGAGCTGCGCGGCTGGCTCGCGCAGCGGTACGAGGACGCCGTCGCTGCCGCCGCTGCCAACAATACTGCCAACCTCGGTATGTCTACTTCATACTCGTATTTTACACTCATTTATAACGTCATCGGCACTTTATAATAATTTTAAAACATCATCATCTCATCCGAAAGACGTCCACTTATGGATATAGGCCTCGAATTTTTCTTATGCTGCTGCTATCGTCAAAAACTAAAAACATTTCCTTTGTAAGTTTTTATTTTAGTTTGTGTTTGATATTATAATGAAAGCCAAGGTCTCATTTTTCTTTAATTATATTCTGGCACATAATTGTTATAAAATATTTACTAATTTACTAACAATTTTAAAGGCAACAAGAAAAGTTATTGTATTATTTTTTGTGTTTTATAAATCTACTTCTAGAGAAAATGTTATTGAAATAATAGAAAACCGAGCAACAATACATAGGGTTCATTGAAAAATACTAATAACCTTCTAGTCGTACATAACAACTTCTATTCTAACACTTTATTATTATACATTATTCATTATTTGATTTATATACCTAATACAAAAATAAGAGTACTGAAATTGGGTACTCTTATCGCACGACTAAGAATTCAAACTACTCGCGGTCTCTAAAAACAAACAGCGGCGTTACCAAACAACAAATCGCTTGGGTTGGCGTAAAAATTATTTTGGTGAATAATAATTTTTTGAGTTTTGTAATAAATGCTAGAACAAAAGTTGAAAGTTATTAGTATTTTCAATTTAATCTTGTATATCATCCCACGGTATGATTACTTTATGGTTTTCTATTAGGAAGACGCCTAATAAATCCATCCAATATATTAGTACTGAGTACTTGTCAGTGTAACAATTTGCATTATTCTCAATTCTTTACCGAATCCTATGACACTAATTAATTGATACTAATTCAAAATGTCAAACTCTTGCACCGCATTATGGTGTCGAGTTGTATCAAGTGACGTAACAAGTTTGTAAACAACATTGGAGACCAAACAAAAGCAGAAGACGTTTACAAACGTGTGACGTCATAATAGATTTGGCCAATCAAAACAAAATAAATTAAGTTTATTCTTTTTCGGTTTTTATCATATATATTCATGCTATTGCTTTTAAAATCCATAACCTACGGGGTTTGCAAAATAAGTCATTATTTTATTTACTGTCAAATAGCTTATTCTCTATAATCTAACAAACATATGTAACTACACTAACATTTTGATAAGTTTCAACTAATCTATTGCCGCAGACTCCTCTGTACACATGTACTTTAATGCACAAATTCCTTATTTATACGTGTATCGTTACCATAATCCATAGTCCATCATGTATCGGCAGAAGAACCGGCAAAGATCGTGAACAACCTGCAGAGCAAGCCACCTCCATCCAACAGAAAGAACTCTGAGGACCACACTTCCAATTATGGTGAGTCAAAAATACACCAACTGTTTATATGATAATAAATAATAATATCAGCCCTATATACTGGGTGTTTCTTAGTATATTGAAAACCTCTCAGAAAGTGATTATACTTGTTATTATGAACTACTTTTGTTCTGGAACATTGTCGAAATCGCGAAAAAACAGCTGTTCCATTACTTTTTGTCGAGGTCAAAGTCCAATTTTGTATAGAACAGCTGTTTATCTTTTCAATGTCCCGGAACAAAAGTTGTTCATAATAAGAAGTATAATCACCCCTGAGAGGTTTTTACTATACTAAGAAACACCCAGTATATGTGATTTTCTTTTATATGTATGACACATACGATGACATAACATTGAATGGTTATAGAGAAGTTAAGTGTTTACATTTTTATATAGGTAGGTACCTAAAATAATAGTAATAATAATGTCAGCCCTATATATTAGCTTTCCCCCTGCTAGACACGGGCCTCTTCTTAGTTTAAGAAGGGTAAGGCAATAGTCTACCACGCTGGCCCACTGCGGATTGACAGACTTCACTTATCTCCAAAAACATTATGGAGAAATCTCAGAAATCCAAGATGTTTTATGATGTCTTCTTTTTTTCCTTCACTGTTTATGCAAGTGATAATTAATTATTTAATACGTATATAACTTCGAAAAGTCAGAGGATCGTGCCTCCGGATTGAGCTCCAGACTTCTCCATGGGAGTCCAACGGTCTCCCACTAGGCTATCTAACTGTTTAGATGGATTGAACTAATAACATTTATACATACATAGTCTAACGTAAGTTACTAGCAAAATAATGGTAAAAATTTTTAGTCTATTGTGATTTGTACATATACTCAATATAATGTTAGACAACGGATCTTACTTAGGTTGTATCCACCGATCGTCATTATTACTCCAAGATAGCACGTGAAGCGGTTAAAATTAAGAAATATCGCAATTTCAACCGGGAGGACGGATACCGTTTGTCTACATCTTGGAATACAGTCATCAGCAAATGTAAACGTCGCCGTAGTGACATAGGTAGGCAGTGTGTAGACGTCGTTAGTGTTGTGTGTCGAAATACCGACAGTGCGAATATAAATAACAGTGACCAAGTAAGGATAGTTGCCGAAACTCGCACTTCACGAAGGCGCCACTGAGCTCACATCAGTCAACCCGTGACCACGATCGATGCAAGGCGGTCGAAACGTCGGGCAATCGATAGGTACTTATTACTTTTTTAAATACTTTATCACGAGTAAGACCCGTTGTCTAGCATTATATTGAGAGAGTAATGGTAATCACATTATCGCATTGGGTCATCTATCATAACAAGTGTAAACCTGTTTATAGTTTAAGATTGTAAATAAATAAATAAATGAACACTGGTGGGTAAATACGATGCACCAATGTAAAAGCATTTTATCACATTGTTGGTGCTTCAGTGAAATAGCTTTTTGTTGTTGTGTATATTCAATTTGACATCAAATTGTTACCATACATACATACCGCACGTCTATATTCCAGAAGAGTTAGGTTAGATATATTTCGCCAGGTATGGCTTTAGATTCAATGTAGTAGAAGTCGAGTCTTGAATTCCTTGTATCGGGCACAGCTCCAGACGCCGTGCTGAGAATTTCTTAACAGAAAACCGAATAACAGTTTGCCTGACTCGGAAATCGAACCCGAGACTTCATGCGTACCAGTTACAATTATTAGGCTTTTTAGCATGCCTGTAGTAAATATGAACCACTTCTCCTAATCAAACTTTCTTAAAATCCTCCTATTGCCGAAATATGAAAGTTTGTAAAGACGTTTGGATGTTTGTTAAAACGTTAAACAATTTTGGATGAATCTTAGCACACAAATAGACCATATTCATTGTCACATATGATTTTTTTGGTAATACATTCCTGGGGCATTCATGCCTGACCGTCGATTTTGTGTTCTATAGAGAAACGCGTCCACGCTCTCCAAGAGGAAGTACTATCGCTGCAAGCTCGCTACCAGCGGGAGTTGCAACGCCTCGAGCAAGAGAACCGAGAGCTTCGGCAACAGAACATGTTGCTGAGGCAAGGGCGACAGCCTTCTACTAGAAAAATTAAGGTAATACTCTTAGGATACAGTTTTAAGAGTAGTTGCCTTGTTTAGTTTAATATGATTTTTGTGGCATACACACAGGTTATAATGAATATTCAGTATATTTACTACCCAACATGAATTGAAAACCAGGACAAATATGAGATCCTGTTCTTCATTTCGGTTCGCCAAAAGGTTTTTTTATTCGATACAGTCGAGGTTCCGGTTGCTAATAAAGGTTCCAAAATGTCGGTACAGTGAAATCTTTTTTAAAATTCAGAGATTCTTAAATAAAAGGTGATAGATGGTTACTCAAAGAATGATGGGGATGATCTTATAAAACAGTCCCTTCTCCCAAAATCTGAAAAATGCCGTCATCAATTACCTTGCGAGTTAAATTAATAAACAATTATTAACTGCCTAGCCTCGCTGGCGCTCAGTACATGGGCAGTCCAATTATTAGACTTCACATGTGAAAAATAATTGTGTGAGCCATAAAGAGGTGTTCTGAGTTATTTGTGTCCATTGTATAAATATTTGTAAAGTCCTACTCAGGAAGCTGTCGTTAAGGAAAAACAATATTTACTTTTTGTAGCCTACATATTCGGAAAACTCAGCAGGGGTAGGCCGCACAAGGTGGACTCACGACCTGGTAAGGGTCGCGGGCAGCGTTTGTATGGCCTAAGACCGGTCTGTGTGGAAATTCTTGAAAGAGGCCTATGTCCAGCAGTGGACGTCTTTCTGTGATGACGATCTGACATTAACATGTGTTGTTCCAGCGTTCGCTTATCGACATGTACTCGGCGGTACTGGACGAGCTGTCGGGGTGGGACGCGGGCGAGACGGACCGGCTGCCGCGCGTGGTGGTGGTGGGCGACCAGTCTGCCGGCAAGACCTCCGTGCTCGAGATGATCGCGCAGGCCAGGATCTTCCCCCGGGGTGCTGGCGAGATGTGCACCAGGTGGGTTTGACGCCTTCATTACATAGACACGCTTGTATATGCCATATAAAAGAAATTCACGAGTCAATTGTTTGTCAGACACAGTGTCAAACGCCGTGCTACTGAGAATTTCTCTAAGCTATGAAATTTGCCGCGTAAACATTTTTTTAACACGCTTTTTTTAGCTTGATATGTATGTATGTATTACTATGTATCTATGAATCTTTGTATCGGAATCTTTCAACGTGATTTTCACCCCTTTCAAACCGACGGATTGATTTGAAACTTTGCACACTTATTGAGGACCGATGACAATATAATAATATAGAAAAAAAAGTAAAAAGAAATAATGGTTAGAAACTAAAAAGCACGCCTGATTAAAAATGTCGAAAATAATTTAATAATGGGGTTATCAAAATGTCTTAGAAAGCACTCCACGGTTTTATACATTAAAATTATTAAATTATTTTCTACTTTTTTTAATAAATCATGTTTTTTAGTTTTCTTAAACTATATTTTTTTGTTTATTTTTATATGAAAGACAACGCCCCCTCTAGTCTCTAGGGCTCAAATCTTGTATGGCAGAGGAAATTGTCACACATTAAATTATTGTACAACACAAGGTACGTATAAAACTCGGAACAATCATTCGCAACTCACACATTTTGATTTCGCTGACCTCTTTATGGATATATACGTATAAACCTTAAATAGGTTTATAATTTTTTTTTCGGTTTCACCTCCGTATAGAATTACTAATCCGCTCACATAGCTCGTAGAAAGATGTTATATAGCTTATATTAGTTCTGAAATATAAAGTAGCAAACATAAGATAAAAATAATAATCAGTCCAATAGTTTTAAGTTTATGCATTGCAAACAAAAATCCAAATTATTATCCTTATAATATTAGAACAGATAAAAATCTTACTCATATTATTGTTAACTTCCAGGGCTCCAGTAAAAGTGACGCTGTCCGAGGGTCCGTACCATGTGGCTCAATTCAGGGACTCCGCCAGGGAGTTCGATCTCAACAAGGAGTCAGATTTAGCAGACCTTAGGAAGTAAGTGTGCACTGCTGGTATTCTTTTTTATTATATATTTTAATAGCTAAAAATATATCTGGTTGACTGTATTTGAAACCTGAGGAATGGTAGCAATGCGAAGGAAGAATTCTTTCAAAATTATTAGAGGTCATTAATTAGTTTTACTCTACAAATGCTCTTAAATCGATTACGTGCCATATTATCGATTAAAATGCAGTGAGTATTTCACTCGATGCGGCACATAATCGATTACGGATAAACATTACATATAAATTTTAATCAAATGTGTTAGAAGCAGACAAAAAGATAGAAATAAGACAATTTTAAAAAAGAGTCAAGCCACGGACACTATGGGTACTGTGTGGCAAATCTTGGGAGAGGCCTATGTCCAGCAGTGGACGTCTTTTTGACTGAGATGATGCCATCGTGTATTGTCTTACAGAGAGGTGGAGTTGCGCATGCGCAACAGTGTCCGCGGCGGGCGCACCGTGTCCACCGAGGTCATCAGCATGGCCGTCAAGGGCCCCGGCCTGCACCGCATGGTGCTCGTGGACCTGCCCGGCGTCATCTCTGTGAGTAGCAGCACCTCATCATACCTTACAGAGACGTGGAGTTGCGCATGCGCAACAGTGTCCGCGGCGGGCGCACCGTGTCCACCGAGGTCATCAGCATGGCCGTCAAGGGCCCCGGCCTGCACCGCATGGTGCTCGTGGACCTGCCCGGCGTCATCTCTGTGAGTAGCAGCACCTCATCATACCTTACAGAGACGTGGAGTTGCGCATGCGCAACAGTGTCCGCGGCGGGCGCACCGTGTCCACCGAGGTCATCAGCATGGCCGTCAAGGGCCCCGGCCTGCACCGCATGGTGCTCGTGGACCTGCCCGGCGTCATCTCTGTGAGTAGCAGCACCTCATCATACCTTACAGAGAGGTGGAGTTGCGCATGCGCAACAGTGTCCGCGGCGGGCGCACCGTGTCCACCGAGGTCATCAGCATGGCCGTCAAGGGCCCCGGCCTGCACCGCATGGTGCTCGTGGACCTGCCCGGCGTCATCTCTGTGAGTAGCAGCACCTCATCATACCTTACAGAGAGGTGGAGTTGCGCATGCGCAACAGTGTCCGCGGCGGGCGCACCGTGTCCACCGAGGTCATCAGCATGGCCGTCAAGGGCCCCGGCCTGCACCGCATGGTGCTCGTGGACCTGCCCGGCGTCATCTCTGTGAGTAGCAGCACCTCATCATACCTTACAGAGAGGTGGAGTTGCGCATGCGCAACAGTGTCCGCGGCGGGCGCACCGTGTCCACCGAGGTCATCAGCATGGCCGTCAAGGGCCCCGGCCTGCACCGCATGGTGCTCGTGGACCTGCCCGGCGTCATCTCTGTGAGTAGCAGCACCTCATCATACCTTACAGAGAGGTGGAGTTGCGCATGCGCAACAGTGTCCGCGGCGGGCGCACCGTGTCCACCGAGGTCATCAGCATGGCCGTCAAGGGCCCCGGCCTGCACCGCATGGTGCTCGTGGACCTGCCCGGCGTCATCTCTGTGAGTAGCAGCACCTCATCATACCTTACAGAGAGGTGGAGTTGCGCATGCGCAACAGTGTCCGCGGCGGGCGCACCGTGTCCACCGAGGTCATCAGCATGGCCGTCAAGGGCCCCGGCCTGCACCGCATGGTGCTCGTGGACCTGCCCGGCGTCATCTCTGTGAGTAGCAGCACCTCATCATACCTTACAGAGAGGTGGAGTTGCGCATGCGCAACAGTGTCCGCGGCGGGCGCACCGTGTCCACCGAGGTCATCAGCATGGCCGTCAAGGGCCCCGGCCTGCACCGCATGGTGCTCGTGGACCTGCCCGGCGTCATCTCTGTGAGTAGCAGCACCTCATCATACCTTACAGAGAGGTGGAGTTGCGCATGCGCAACAGTGTCCGCGGCGGGCGCACCGTGTCCACCGAGGTCATCAGCATGGCCGTCAAGGGCCCCGGCCTGCACCGCATGGTGCTCGTGGACCTGCCCGGCGTCATCTCTGTGAGTAGCAGCACCTCATCATACCTTACAGAGAGGTGGAGTTGCGCATGCGCAACAGTGTCCGCGGCGGGCGCACCGTGTCCACCGAGGTCATCAGCATGGCCGTCAAGGGCCCCGGCCTGCACCGCATGGTGCTCGTGGACCTGCCCGGCGTCATCTCTGTGAGTAGCAGCACCTCATCATACCTTACAGAGAGGTGGAGTTGCGCATGCGCAACAGTGTCCGCGGCGGGCGCACCGTGTCCACCGAGGTCATCAGCATGGCCGTCAAGGGCCCCGGCCTGCACCGCATGGTGCTCGTGGACCTGCCCGGCGTCATCTCTGTGAGTAGCAGCACCTCATCATACCTTACAGAGAGGTGGAGTTGCGCATGCGCAACAGTGTCCGCGGCGGGCGCACCGTGTCCACCGAGGTCATCAGCATGGCCGTCAAGGGCCCCGGCCTGCACCGCATGGTGCTCGTGGACCTGCCCGGCGTCATCTCTGTGAGTAGCAGCACCTCATCATACCTTACAGAGAGGTGGAGTTGCGCATGCGCAACAGTGTCCGCGGCGGGCGCACCGTGTCCACCGAGGTCATCAGCATGGCCGTCAAGGGCCCCGGCCTGCACCGCATGGTGCTCGTGGACCTGCCCGGCGTCATCTCTGTGAGTAGCAGCACCTCATCATACCTTACAGAGAGGTGGAGTTGCGCATGCGCAACAGTGTCCGCGGCGGGCGCACCGTGTCCACCGAGGTCATCAGCATGGCCGTCAAGGGCCTCAGCCTGCCAGCCCCTCATCATACCAACCTTCTTGTGTCCACCGAAAAACTTAAATGCCGCAATTAATAATTATAAAGTCGCATTATTATGTGAATGGTATGGCTTGTTAGATACGATGGGACTGACATGTACAATTGTATAAAAGTCCTAAATCCTTACTTAATATTATATACTGGGTGTTTCTTAGTATATTGAAAATCTCTCAGAGGTGATTATATTTGTTATTATGAACAACTTTTAATCTGGGACATTGCCGAAATCACGAATAAAAAATCTGCTGTTCCATACATTTTGTCGAGGTCAAAGTCCAATTTTGTATGGAACAGCTGTTTTTGGACACCCAGTATACAAAAGTGAGTTTTTTTGCTACGCTTTCACGCCTTAACTACTCGACCGATCATGATAAAATTTCGCATACATGTTGTCTGGGGTACAGAAAAAGATATAAAGCACCTTACATCCAGTAAAAGGACTGTAACTAATCTAACTTAAGCTACATTTACACGAGTGAACACGCGAGCAAAATCTAATAATCAACGAGATGGCTGTAAAAACGTAGGATTCAACCTCTTCGTCTTCAAGTGACCTTTTTTTCTCATCAGCTTTTTGTAATTTCCCACTGCTGAGCAAAAGCCTCTCCCTTGGACTTCCAAATCACTCTGTTGGTGGATATCCCCTGACCTTATGACCTTGTAACCGCTATATCTCGGAGGTCTTTTGACACACAGAGCCCATATTCAAACTCGACCGAGAGATGACCCCAAGGTGTCTGTACACCAAGTAACAATTCAATCGGTCCAGTGGTTCCGGAGCTATGCCCGTCACTAACAAACTGTCACTAACAGACAGACGCACAGACCCACATAGTGTTATTTTAAAAAGACTCAGGGGTTAATAAACATCAGCCTTTTAAAGTCAAAACTGGTCTCTTCTATCAAGTTGCATTGTTGTGCTGCTTGCATCATATAATCCTGTTCCATACGTAGAAAGATAGACAGAGGTGTACTATAAAAACTTGTTTAATAATTTTACAATTACTTAAATACTAATACCTACTATCATAATCTATAATAATATTATAAAAAGAAAAGATTACATTTTTAGTTTGTTTGCCTGTAAGGATTTAACTCAAAAACTACGCAACCGATTTAAAAAAATATTTTCACCAATTTGTTAATTTATTGTCACTGAGTAAAATAGGGTCATCAATAACCCCCCCTAAAATACCTATTGTCATGCACTGGAGTCGTTTCCAGTCACGATATCACCAATGTTCGCTACCGAGAACTTCTTACCAGAAAACAAGTGAGAAAAGGCAATGAATCGCCGTAAATCTTAGAGTTCAAAAAAATGGTTCAAATACTATGCAAAGTCACGTGTTACCACGTGACCTTGAGGTCAGAGGTCAAAAGTCATAGTCATTTCGGGGTATATCAACTATGCTGAGTCGAACGGTTCTCGAATTGAAAGTTTTTTAACAGACAGACGGACGGACAAAGCTTTAGTATAAGAGTTTTTTCGAACTCTAAAAACTAACAATTACGTGACCTTGGAATCGAACCTTATACCTAACAACCGCACATAAACTTACACCAAAGAAGGTATGATGCAGTTCTTATTGCTAAATTTTGTAATTACAGACTCAAACAGTGGACATGGCGTCAGACACGCGAGATGCAATCAAGCAGATGACCAAACAATACATGGACAACCCAAACGCTATCATCCTTTGTATACAGGTCTGTATAACCTTTCAAAATATCTTGAATGAGTGGAAGAGTTTGCTGTTGCTAATTACTTAGTGACGATCCTGATGAGTAACAGTCTCTTACGGGAAACTGACGTAGGGAATGGAAGCGACTTAGATAGATTGATCATGATTGATCGATGGATTTCCCTGACTTTTCATAAGGGTATGGAGAAATAACCACTTAGAATATGTTTTTATACCATAGATTATGATGACACAGGCTTTTCTATTTATTTTTAAGTAACCAATGTAATTTGTACAAAATAATTAATTATAAAGATATTTTAAAGGTATATAGGAATAACGGAGACTTACTATTAAATCTAGAGTTTATCCTCAAATGCCAAATTGGATGCACCTTACAAATTGTGACGTAACAATTTTAAGTGCAGACGTGCGTGGGAGGCACTGGTATATCCTTACTACGCCCTTCTGTTTCTCACATATCCGAATTAAAAATATAAATTGCTGGTTTTCCAACCCATTTTAGTGCCGTATACATATAAATAGTGTCCTATACAAAATTATCCTACAAGCGACTACAACTACCGTTTTTTGCACACGGTTTGTATTTCTTACCCCCAATCAACCAAACTGTTTACTTCAGTCCAATATAAATACATGTATTGTAACAAAAAATACTAGACGTAAAGTAAATACAGAAGGTTAGAACAAAAAAAATATCAATTCAACTATTTGTAATTAGTTCGTCATAGAACGTACAAATAGAATTTCCACCTCTCAATATGTCCTTTTCTCAGAACGTCTCTTGCGTAGAATTTCCCTTTCTCAGAACGTCTCTTTGGTAAAATGTCTCTTTCGCAGAATGTCCCTTTCGCAAAATGTCCCTTTCGTAGAATGTAGCTTTCGCAAAACTTCCCTTGTTTCCAATTCCTTAGTATCAGTATTTTTAACTCCTTTTCTATTTGCTTTTTTTAGGACGGCTCAGTGGACGCGGAGAGAAGCAACGTGACTGACTTGGTAGCGTCGTGCGACCCGTCCGGGAAACGTACCATCTTTGTGCTCACCAAGGTCGACCTGGCTGAGGAGAACCTCGCCAATCCTAACAGGGTGAGCGACCTACTATATTTGTTCATATTATATAAACTACTGCTACATTAATTAAAGATCTTAGGAGAAATACCTAATATAAAATCAGCCGTTGTTGTGTTTGCCTATTGTTAGCATTGGTCTTATCTTAATAGAAGAAAAGAGATACAACGGAATCTTGCCAATAAAACCTGGAAATCTATTTATATCTAAAGCAGCTATATAGCTAGCAATCTAAAACATACTTACTAGAAAACATTGCGACCAAATAAATTGACATATGGTTGATTTTGACACATCATTGATTAATTAATTAGCCTTTCAGAAACTAATGGTGAGTATAAGAAACTAATACCATATTTATATATATATATAATATCAGCCATGTGTATAAACTGTCCCACTGCTGGGCACGAGCAGGCCACCACGCTAGACCAGTGCAAGTTGTCATACTTCACATATCTTCGAGAACATTATTATTATTAATAATAAACAGGCAGGCAGTTGAAGCAACTGATATGTGCCTGTATTCTGCTAAATACCTACTGAGTAGGCTTTTGTAGTTGAAGGTATTTGTAGGTATTCGTCATTATGTAGAACTCTCAGACATGCAGGTTTCCTCGAGATGTTTTTCTTCATCGTTCAAGCGAGAGATAAACTGAATTAAATTCTGCCGCCTTTCTCATGAGAAGAGGCCTGTGTGGACCCAGCAATGTGACAGTTTATACATAGGGCTGATATTATATATTGGTTAGGAGCTAATAATCATAGAAATCAACTTATTATATTTAATCAAATGATTAGATGTTTCCCAAAACAATCAGTTAAGAAAGGTTTCTTCCACGGCTTATAGCATTTCACAATAGAATTGTGGACTATGACGTCACATTACACTATACAAAACATAAATAAAACGTGTGTTTTTATTGGCACAGATCCGTCGCATACTGGAAGGCAAGTTGTTCCCAATGAAGGCGCTCGGGTACTACGCGGTAGTGACCGGCCGGAGTCGTAAGGATGACTCTATTCAAAGCATCAGGGAGTATGAAGAGAGGTTCTTCAGGTCTTCCAAGTTGTTTAAGTGAGTTGCTTCTTATTACAGTACATTACACCACCTCTCATTCCAGAGCCCACATTATAGATCAGGTGGATAAGTGGTCGTCTTGCCACTGATACTGCGCCGAGTATTGTGGGTTAGATAACCACACAGTATAAAAAATTGTGTGGTTCTCAAATAGTTGTACTGATCTAGATATTCTTTATATCCATTGTTTAATGTTTGTAAAGTTTACTGTGACACAGAGACTTTTTGTTTTCTAAATAATTATTAACTGTTTATTTCTAAAATGATTGCCATATATAAAATCTAAATACTAGTTTTGAAAGCCTATCTATACAAGTTTACAAATCAGGGGATCAGAAGTGTTGTTGTAGTGCAGTCATCAAATATGTAGGGTTCATCTCATATGTTTTTGTGGTTGGTCAAATTAAATAATTCTTGATAGATATGGATATATTTATAAGTAACAGTTAAAAAAATATTTAAAGAAACAATGCTGTACCTGATAGCCGAAAGACTGACTTTATTCAGAGACAAGTTACATAGACAATAAAACATTGTTTAACATTTTTATTACTAGATGGCAGTACAATATCTACAATCTTTATTTTGATACAGCACAATAAATATAAATTACATATTGAGCTACGACCTAACTAGTTTAGGAGCCTTCTGCGCTCATCCACAGCCACCAATAAAAACAAACACAAAAAAAAATAAAGACCGAAGTCAGTTGTTGTGGGGAGACGACTGCTGCGCAGCGTTACTGCATTCTTGCGCCTGACTATACAAAACTAAAGTGTCAGCAGTGTCGCTAAATATACTTACTCTACACATGTTTCATTTCTCCAGGGACGGTCTGGTCACTCCATCGCAGGTGACCACTCGGAACCTATCCATGGCGGTGGCAGACTGCTTCTGGCGCATGGTCCGCGCTTCCGTAGAACAGCAAGCTGACGCCTTCAAGGCCATGAGGTTTAATCTGGAGACTGAGTGGAAGAATACCTTCCCAAGGTACGTGCCAACGTTATTCTAGTCTCTCCCATGCAGGTGTGCTGGACTTTTTATTCTTATGTAGGTCTGGAGGACTGTGGTGTGATGTCCAACACAAAGGGAGTGTATGGTGCAACCATGCATTGCAAAATTATAATATAATCATGACAGCATTTTCGCCACTACGCATTCATGATTCATTAGATTTTATATAGTAATTAGTTCACTACTAGTCATCAACCGCGTCGCGTGTACTCACTGTCATTCTATAATTAATCATTTTCTACTTAGCACTAGAACTTTAGCAGTAATAAACATATTATTTAAACTGTCTCCTCGTATCATTCTATATCATCGTAGCAGTCAAAAGTTGTTTGTTATAGTACCACACATCTTTTCATCTTTCGTCCAAAAAGGTCTTCCTATATGGTATTCTGCCGGTTATAAGGATGACGACGCCCCGCTTTAGGGAACGAATCAGCAACCGAGCGGAGCTTTTCTAAATCCTCTGTACCCATTTAGTGGTGTCTGAATGAGAGAGGATTTTGATTTATTTTAGGGAGCTTGTGTTAAGAGGTTCGCTCACTCAAGACCCGGTTGAAATCAGGAACTTGTATATATAGCAACTCGCTGTGTAAACTTCGCTTGCGCGATTAAGAATTGTATGGCGAAGGATGTAATTGTATACAGCGCCATCTCTTGACATTTGTTGTAATTTCTTCGTCTGTGTGGAGTCGCTACACAGGAATAACGAAAGAAATCCGACATCAATACAATAGAGTAGCTGCTTATACTTGATTTGGTATATTAATTTACATAAAAGAGCAAATAGCAAAAACCTTTTTGTGAAAGCAATATCAAAAATGGTTGCAAAATAAGGGAGGTATTAATATTTTAAATTTGTCTTAAAGTTTTGAGTAAATGTGATGTGTAGTGGAGATACCACACTGCCTGCCTTAGACGGTTGCATTTAAATATCGGTTACGCCACAACATATATGGTGCATCCTTTTCCTGTCATTGGACTGTTACCCCTACTAGATTAGAAATGCTTGTATCTAATTTATTGATAAACGGATTTAAAATACTTTGTATAATAGAGTTGAGATAACGAAGGTATTTGATTTAAATAATAAAAGTTGTGAGTTACTCTGTTGTTTTAGAGCACATTCCCTCCTTGCAATAATACAACACTCATCTAAATGTATTTCTATACGGACCATATATTTACAGCTGTATGGACCTAAAATGTTTTAACAATAGCCCGGCCAGTTTAAAACATTTGAATGCTTTGGCAGTTCCAAACATAACTCTTTGGATCTCTATTTTATAAGAGCTATACCTAACGGATTTAGCGATGTGAATGTTTTACAATGTCCTCATCGCGCTCTTAGTACTTTAACGCGTTACCAGCCGGCGGGCAGAAGCCAGGTCCGTAGCTGGTAACCGTTAGGGTTATAATGAAACACGCAGGCTGATTAAACTGAGAATATATTTACAATTTTTCACCTATCTTATATCCCATTTATTAGTCGTGCAAGTAACGCTAACACTAATGTGTACAATAAACATTTTCACCAATCAGCGACAAGTAAACAAAAATCTAACATTTACGAATGATTTCTTGGAAATCTGTTCGCGAGTATAAAAGTAGTGCCACGTATAAAAAGCAGAGGAAAGCTTCGCGCATCACCAGTTAGAAACTTGATATCGTCGCGGCTAGACGTATGATGCTCCATTCGATCGCCTTCGCGCGTCGCTTGGTTTCGGCGCGGCTAGTTGTACGATGCTCCGTTCGATTCCAGGTTTAAAGTTATATGTTGCCTGTGCGTATATACATACGCCACAGTACCTTTCCCCTTAATGCGCGTTTCGTTCTTGGAGCCTAACTTAGATATACAGGGTGTGGCGTAAATAGTGGTCCAACGTAAAGGAGTCGATACACCGTGTTCCTAGCTAACATATACCGGGATATTAATCATTTTAAATAAAAGGTCTCAAAAAAAAACATTTTTTTTATTTTTTTAGAAAATCGTTACCTTGCATTACAAATTTGGCTGTATTTTCGACAAATATTATTATTTTTTCATTCTGTTTATCAAGTTCACAAGTAATAAAAAAAATGAGTTTATTTCCAATTTTCATTACTCACTCTAGCAAATCATGTGACTTTAGGTGCGTGTGGTGTAAAAAAATTGTACTACACCGTCAGTGCCCATTATTTAAAAAAATAGATCACTAAATGCAGATTCTAAAATAGTACAATACTAAGTGGTGGAAGTAAAAACAAGAAAGTTATTGGCATTTAAAACAAAAAGGAGCTGAATTAGTTTAACACCATTTTTTTAGTTAAGCTTTAAAAGTATTGCAATTTTGTATGAAATCATTCATTGTAACATTTTAAACATTTGACATCAACAGAGTGTAACATTACCTCACCCTTAAACGTACCGCAGGTAAAAAAAGGTCAAGTTTTTTCTAGGAAATGGGTAGCAGAGCAGAAAACAAAAGCCCATTGGAATGTATCGGCGTATTACGTTATGGGGAGTGAAAAGGAAGGAATCCGGTGTCTTCCTAAAGAGAGAAAGAGACAACCAAAATAGCAACTCAAACAGGAAACAAACATAGCCCAGCTAGCCAGTGCAATACCGTACGTCGCATGCGCTCCTCGTTTTTATCTGTGTTATCTCTGCCGTCGATTTGTTTTTTCTTTCTGGAATCTGTTTTGCTTGTGATATGGACTCGTTGTTTTGGTGATCCCTGCGACTTTGCTTACGTTATTTGGACTTTGACATTCTTGACGATTTGGACACACGTGCAGTGTAGTGGAGAATTAGCAATGTCTGAATACACACCGCGGGAGTATGCCGACATGCATCTTATTTACGGCGAATGTGGATGCGTCGGAAGAGAAGCAGCCCGAGTGTATCGGGAGAGATATCCTAATCGTCGACATCCGGATCATCGTGTGTTTGCGAGAGTGCATAACGCCTATACCGAGGGGAGGATACCCGGCACGGGCGTAGGCGGCGCTAGTGAGGGACGACCAAGGGTGTACAATGATGAAGAAATATTGGAATTAGTCGAGGAAGACCCAACAACGTCGGTTCGTACCATAGCACGGAGGACAGGTATATCAACGAGGACGGTACATCGAGTTCTACTACGACATGAACTCTACCCTTATCATTTTCAAAGGGTACAAAGTTTGTTGCCACGAGATAGGCCATTAAGAGTTCAATTTTGCCGAGAAATGCTTCGTAGAATGAGGGAAGACCCACAATTTTACGATAAAATACTGTGGAGTGACGAATCGTCGTGTAAAAAAGATGGTTATTTTAACATGCATAACCTTCATAGCTGGCAGCTAGAAAATCCTAATTTAATACGGACAGCCAGATCCCAATATCAATTTAAGATAAATTTGTGGACGGCGATCATTGGTGGGCAAATAATTGGGCCTTTCGAGTTACCTGAAACTCTTAATGGTGAGAGGTATTTGAATTTCTTAGTAAATGACCTCCCTGAATTAATGAGAGACGTTGACCCACAACTGCGAGAAACAATGTGGCTGCAGAATGATGGCTGTCCAGCTCACTATGCTGTTATTGTACGGGATCATTTGCATGCGACATACCCAGAAAGATGGATTGGGCGGCTAGGTCCAATGTCGTGGCCACCTCGTTCACCGGATCTCAACCCCCTGGACTTCTTTTACTGGGGGTGTTTGAAAGAAAAAGTCTACAAAACTGAGATAACTTCTATCGATGACTTACGCCAAAAAATTCAGTATGCAGCTGAGGAAATAAATGCCAGCGGATTTGCACGCAGGCTGAAGCGATCTTTTATTCGGCGGTGCAGAGCATGCATCGCCGCTAATGGTGGCCACTTTGAACATTTAGTTTAAAAAATCAATGGTTTTATTAATAAATGCTTATTTGTTGATTTTAAATTGCAGTTTTTATTTTTAAAATCCATTAAAACAACTAAAAAGTTAAAATAAAACTTACTGCTAAATCTAAAACATTTCACAATACTTGTAACTTACCTTACTAATAAAAAAAATCTTACCTTAATTCAGCTCCTTTTTGTTTAAATGCCAATAACTTTCTTGTTTTTACTTCCACCACTTAGTATTGTACTATTTTAGAATCTGCATTTAGTGATCTATTTTTTTAAATAATGGGCACTGACGGTGTAGTACAATTTTTTTACACCACACGCACCTAAAGTCACATGATTTGCTAGAGTGAGTAATGAAAATTGGAAATAAACTCATTTTTTTTATTACTTGTGAACTTGATAATAAAAAAAACATTTGGATAAGTTGGTTTATGTAATTAGCAGTAATAATAAAAAAACAGAATGAAAAATAATAATATTTGTCGAAAATACAGCCAAATTTGTAATGCAAGGTAACGATTTTCTAAAAAAATAAAAAAAAGGTTTTTTTTTGAGACCTTTTATTTAAAATGATTAATATCCCGGTATATGTTAACTAGGAACACGGTGTATCGACTCCTTTACGTTGGACCACTATTTACGCCACACCCTGTATATTACCTTTTCGATAGTCTTTTAACACCTTCGACTTCGGCTTCTAAAAGCAGATTAATACAAACAGTTAACGAGCGGTCAAACGTATATCAACTAAAACTTTCAACTTGGAAACCGCTGCTAGGACATCTCCGAACCGCACCGCGACCGCTCTGTATGAAGCCTTTTTTATTAGTTAGAAAGGAATTACCGGCTCCGCACTGCGACGACGCTTTTTGTTTGTAGTACAGGTATTTCACGCTGCCCGCTTCCGCTCCGGATCATATAATGTTTCATACTAATTCAAACAATACAAAAGACGCCGCCTCCGCTAACGCTCCGCCTTCGCAGTCTGTGTGTGTGGGCTTAAATAGCGTTACGTCACAATTCAAACACTTTCTCAGCGTGTCGTGTATTCTTTTCTTGCCTAATGCCTCTACTAACATATTTAATACGCGTTAATCTTATGTATTTTTGCATATATATATTTTAGATTTGCCGTAATTCTTTGAATAACTTATTTCCTACTTTTGTTATTTTTAAATCCTTTTTTATGAATTGACTAGAATAAAATATTATCCTCCTTGTTTGAATCAGACAGCGCGAACTGGACCGCGACGAGTTGTTCGAACGAGCGCGCGCTGAGCTACTGGACCAGTCAGCCGAGCTGTCGGCTGTCGCCGCCAACGTGTGGGAGCTGCGCCTGCAGCATGCTCTCTGGCAGGCGGCCGCTGAGAAAGTGTTCGGCAACATCTACCTGCCCGCCGCAGCCAACGCGCACACTGATGTCGGTACGTACCGTCGCCGCCAACGTGTGGGAGCTGCGCCTGCAGCATGCTCTCTGGCAGGCGGCCGCTGAGAAAGTGTTCGGCAACATCTACCTGCCCGCCGCAGCCAACGCGCACACTGATGTCGGTACGTACCGTCGCCGCCAACGTGTGGGAGCTGCGCCTGCAGCATGCTCTCTGGCAGGCGGCCGCTGAGAAAGTGTTCGGCAACATCTACCTGCCCGCCGCAGCCAACGCGCACACTGATGTCGGTACGTACCGTCGCCGCCAACGTGTGGGAGCTGCGCCTGCAGCATGCTCTCTGGCAGGCGGCCGCTGAGAAAGTGTTCGGCAACATCTACCTGCCCGCCGCAGCCAACGCGCACACTGATGTCGGTACGTACCGTCGCCGCCAACGTGTGGGAGCTGCGCCTGCAGCATGCTCTCTGGCAGGCGGCCGCTGAGAAAGTGTTCGGCAACATCTACCTGCCCGCCGCAGCCAACGCGCACACTGATGTCGGTACGTACCGTCGCCGCCAACGTGTGGGAGCTGCGCCTGCAGCATGCTCTCTGGCAGGCGGCCGCTGAGAAAGTGTTCGGCAACATCTACCTGCCCGCCGCAGCCAACGCGCACACTGATGTCGGTACGTACCGTCGCCGCCAACGTGTGGGAGCTGCGCCTGCAGCATGCTCTCTGGCAGGCGGCCGCTGAGAAAGTGTTCGGCAACATCTACCTGCCCGCCGCAGCCAACGCGCACACTGATGTCGGTACGTACCGTCGCCGCCAACGTGTGGGAGCTGCGCCTGCAGCATGCTCTCTGGCAGGCGGCCGCTGAGAAAGTGTTCGGCAACATCTACCTGCCCGCCGCAGCCAACGCGCACACTGATGTCGGTACGTACCGTCGCCGCCAACGTGTGGGAGCTGCGCCTGCAGCATGCTCTCTGGCAGGCGGCCGCTGAGAAAGTGTTCGGCAACATCTACCTGCCCGCCGCAGCCAACGCGCACACTGATGTCGGTACGTACCGTCGCCGCCAACGTGTGGGAGCTGCGCCTGCAGCATGCTCTCTGGCAGGCGGCCGCTGAGAAAGTGTTCGGCAACATCTACCTGCCCGCCGCAGCCAACGCGCACACTGATGTCGGTACGTACCGTCGCCGCCAACGTGTGGGAGCTGCGCCTGCAGCATGCTCTCTGGCAGGCGGCCGCTGAGAAAGTGTTCGGCAACATCTACCTGCCCGCCGCAGCCAACGCGCACACTGATGTCGGTACGTACCGTCGCCGCCAACGTGTGGGAGCTGCGCCTGCAGCATGCTCTCTGGCAGGCGGCCGCTGAGAAAGTGTTCGGCAACATCTACCTGCCCGCCGCAGCCAACGCGCACACTGATGTCGGTACGTACCGTCGCCGCCAACGTGTGGGAGCTGCGCCTGCAGCATGCTCTCTGGCAGGCGGCCGCTGAGAAAGTGTTCGGCAACATCTACCTGCCCGCCGCAGCCAACGCGCACACTGATGTCGGTACGTACCGTCGCCGCCAACGTGTGGGAGCTGCGCCTGCAGCATGCTCTCTGGCAGGCGGCCGCTGAGAAAGTGTTCGGCAACATCTACCTGCCCGCCGCAGCCAACGCGCACACTGATGTCGGTACGTACCGTCGCCGCCAACGTGTGGGAGCTGCGCCTGCAGCATCAGCGCCTGTACATAACATAATATTTAACCCTCCTTAAACCACCTATATAAAAATTACGTCCTGCACCACTTTAGGTTTGTAATACCCTAAAGCACTTTGGATACGTCTGTCCACTGCGCCTGCGACTCCTCCACAAAATTGCTATCACTTAATGGTTTGGCAATATTGCAACTCCAGCTACATAAAGCATCAGAGCATACGCGCGAATATTTTAACAGATACAAAGATTTTTACTGTGCTTATTAAACCTCACGTGGTGCACGGTAGCTAAATCGATCGTTCGATCGATAAAATCATACATACATACATACATACATAAATTCACGCCTGTTTCCCAGAGGGGTAGGCAGAGACTACGGATTTCCATTTGCTACGATCCTGACACACTTCTCTGGCTTCATTCACTTTCATAACATTCCTCATACACGCTCGCCGGTTTAAGGTGTTCTTAACCTGGCCTTTATCCAGAACGTCTCCGATCTGATCAGGAAACGTTCGCCTAGGTCTTCCCTTTGCAACTGTTCCATTCACACTAGCCTTATAAACTTTCTTAGTCAGTCTGTTCTCGTCCATTCTTTCTACATGCCCAAACCAACTTAACATACCCTTTTCTATTCTCGTCACTATATCCACTTTTATGCCGCATCTCTCTCTAATCACACTATTCCTTATTCTATCTTTCAGAGTCACACCACATATATTTCTCAGCGCTCTCATTTCTACAGCATTTATTCTGCTCTCATGCTTCTTTTGCCATACCCAACTTTCACTTCCATGCATAAGTGTAGGCACTAATAGTCCTCTATGAACAGCCAAACGTGCCTTTTCGGATACATTTCGGCTGTTCTTAAAAGCGCGTAGAGCGCCATTCACTTTATTGCCAGCAATCGTTCTTCTTTCAATATCTCCCTCATGTGTACCATCCCTTGTAAACAAAGTACCCAAATATACAAACTCTTTCACTTGTTCCACTTGTTCTCCATTAATCATAATATTGCACATCGTCATGCACTCCTCCCTTTCAAATACCATTACTTTCGTCTTGCTTACATTCATTTTCATTCCTTTTCTCTCAAAAGCACCATGCATAATAGTTACCATCGCCTGTAACTCTTCCGCCGATGACGCAAGTATTACTTTGTCATCAGCATAAAGTAGACATTTGACAAGTAACTCATTCATTCTTAATCCCCATTCACAATCTTTTAAATCTTTCAGACAATTGTCCATGTATAGGTTAAACAGCCAGGGTGACGCTACACATCCTTGTCTAACACCTTTTTCGATATTAAACCATTCTGTGTAAGTCCCATTTATCCTAACACAAGCTCTGGAATCTTCATAAAGAGATTTCAGAGCTCGTGTGAGGTTGCTATTCACTCCATACATGGACAAAACCGACCAAAGTTCATTCCTCACCACTTTATCATAAGCCTTTTCCAGATCCACGAATGCGCAATAGACCTTTTGACCTTTGGCCAAAACTTTCTCGGCTATGCTCCGTAAGGAAAAGACCTGATCCGTACATCCCATACCCTTTCGAAATCCCGTTTGTGCATCCCATATTTTCTCGTCGGTTACTTTCACAATCCTTTCAATTAACATTTTCGCATACAATTTACCGACGACGCTGAGCAAGCTAATGCCTCTATAGCTTTTGCAATCTTGCTGTGAGCCTTTTCCCTTGTATAAAGGTACTATGACGGCCTTGCACCAATCACTAGGTACACGGCCGGTATTCCAGCACAAGTTAAAAAGGCGGCACAACTGATTTACTATGAGACCCTGTCCAGCTGTCAGCATTTCGACTGTAATCCTATCATAACCACCAGCCTTTCCTAATTTCATGCTTTTCAATGCTTTCATTATTTCATCTATACTAATAGGGCTTTCATCATTCCTATCATTATCATTCATTTCGAAACTTTGCCCTTGCCATTCCTCTCTTTCAAATAAACTTTCAAAATATTCCTTCCATCGATTCAATACGCTCTTTTCTTCATTCAGTAAACTTCCATTCTTATCTCTGATCGATTTCAGCTCTGTGGTTAGGGATTTACCTCGAACCGAGCGAATGGATTTCCAGAAAAACTTTGCGTTAGTCCGGAAATCTTCAGATAATCTTCTATCAAACTCGTCTTTCATTTCCTCTTTTTTCCTTTTAATCATATCTTTCACTATCTTCTTCATTCTTATAAACTTATTCCTAGCTTTATTTACATCCTCATTCGTTGCTTCTTGTATTCTTTCATTGGCTCTGACAGATAGCCAGTCCAACCATGCGTGCTTCTTCTCACGTACTACCTCTTGCACATCTTTATCCCACCACGCATTCTTAGATTTTATCATTTTCCTCCTCTTGCTCACACCGCACACTTCTGACGCTACAACAACCACTTCATACTTAAATGACTGCCATAATTCTTCTATATCATCAATGTCACTAAATCTTTCAAATCTTTCCCTCAATTTATTGTTATACTCGTCTTTCAATACTTCATCTTGCAAATTTTCTACTTTTATTCGTTCTTGGGCACTTGTTTGGGTAGGTATATGGTGTCGCCATCCTTTGAAGAGGCCCCGTATCCGGCTCATAACCAAAAAATGGTCGGTATGGACACCAATACCTCTATATACCCGAGTGTCCAAGACATTCTTTCTCAATCTTTCATCCACTACAACAAAGTCAATCATACTACTTCTCACATTCTTTGCTTTATAAAATCAATAATCATTTACTAATCGATTTATAACCTATCCTCTCCCATCCTGCCCAGCATACCCTCCCCAATCAGCCGTAGTGCCTCGTCAAGTGAAATGTAACCATACGGACGGGACCCACGGGAAAACACCCACAATTTGGTTGGATCCATACGATTTTGATAATAGTAAGAGGTCACCAATATTTGTATGTAGTATTATATTTCTTACTAAAATGTTTAGTGTAGTTTAATTGTTCAGAAATTATATTAGGGTAGTTGACTATGTTGGTTTTCCTACGTTATTCATATTCAGCAGAAAGTAGCATCTACCTTTTGGAAAATGCCATCAAAATTTGTAATGAAATATTTATAATAAAATTAGCTTGCCCGACAGACGTTGTCCTGTACAGGCGAAAAAAAATTAAACAAAAGAAAAAAGAAACATATCCAAACCATCCTCGAATACACTTGAACTCACACAAAAAAATTCATTCAAATCGACAACGAAAAGTGGCATTGACTTTTGTATATATAGATAAAATATTCAACTTTAAAAGTAAATTTTCATTTAGCCTTTTATATTAGCATACAAAAATATTTTGGTATACAGATCATTTTTCTAGTAAATTACTGTAGATTGACAAGGTAGATACTCTTCTGTGATATTTAATTGGCTAAGTATGAGTGCAACTGAACGCGAACTGACGAGCAGCGATAGCTCAGTGGGGAGACCAACAGACTGCAATGCAGAGGGTCTCGTGTTCGAACCCACGTCGCGCACCTCTGACTTTCGGAAGTTATACGACTTTTCGAAATGATGTGCGTATTGATTGACAATTATCGCCTGCTCCGTCCTAGGAGAGCACGTTAAGCCGTCGGTCCCGGCTGCCATGAACATCTATGGCAGTTGTTATTGGGGAAGTCGACACAAAAGATCCCACTAGGTCGAAGTATCGCCGGTCTGTGCTGACTGGGCACAAGATAAGATAAAATGGGACTACTCTTAGCAGGTCTACTAGACCTCGAGACCTCTACGTGTCAGTCCAAAGAGCTCCCACATTTGGACAGGTTTCGAGTTGGATCCTGAGGCGTGCAACTCTGTCTTTTTGAAGTTATATGCGTATTAAATAATTAATTATCTCTCTCTCTTTAACGGTGAAGGAAAACATCGTCAGAAAACCTGCATGTAAGAGTTCACCATAATGTTCTCGAAGATATGTTAAATATGCAAAACCGCACTAGGCCGGCGTGGTAGACTATGATCAAACACTTCTCACATTGAGAATAGGCCTGTGCCCAGCAGTGGGACATTTTTATACAAGGGTGATATTTTTACTCTTAGTTACACTTATATTAAGCCAATTATATCCCAGAAGAGTTTAAAAAAAAAGTACTTGCCCGTTGTCTTTAATGGTTTCTCCAATTTTCGAGACGAGATTAACAGTCCATTTTCATATGGTAAAACATCAATGAAGTTGTAAATAATTTATACATGCCTCCTTGGATGATTAAAACTTTATGTTCCATCTGTATTCACCATGTTTCTAGCAAATCAATAATATTTTATTCTATTCTAAACTGAAATTCTACTTATATTACATTTAATGTGAATGGTACAGAATAGGACATAGGGTAACTTTCATCTAGTAAAAAGTATATATATAAATTTATTAATAAAATCTAGATAAACGCAAGCGAAACCGCGGGCAAAATGTAGTATTATACAAAAAATCCTCTATTTGCAGACAAATTCAACACAGCAGTTGACATCAAACTCCGCGAGTGGGCTGAGACGGAACTGCCGACGACTTCCATCCGGGCTGGACGGGAGGCCCTAAGGGAAGAGTTCACGGAGCTTATGTCCAGAGCTCAGGACTCGGATCCCGTCTACGAGCCTGTCAAGAGAGAGGCTGTGGAAGAAGCGCTGAGGAGGCATCAGTGGGAAGATAGGGCACAGGATGTGAGTTAACTTTATACATAGGTATATAGTGATATTCGCTGTGGACTCTATAAACATGTTCACTCGTTGCCATGCGTCAAATGTTGTGAGTTGGATTCTCACACGAACCAAAAATATGTGTGTAATGTACTATGTTCGAGATGTTTTTAATGTCATTTAATATTTTGAAAAGTTTCTTGCGATGTTAGATTTATTCCTAGTGCAGATTTCTTTATAAAATAAGAATAAAAGGTTGATAGGTTTTCGTCCATATTTTGTTAGTTGTGTTTTAGGGCCTTCGTAAAAGGGGGCGTGTTTATAGTCTTCTCCTAGACAAGGTTCCAGAACACAAATTTGAGTGAGCCAATTTTTGTATAAGGAGACTGTGATCGGTATAGATAGCATGTACTTCTGTACTGTTTTCCATTGCTTCATAAATATCCGTGACGTAATTTATCTGTGTTGTTGACCTGCCTGGTAGGAACCTGATTAATTTTGAATATAGGCTTCATATGAAAATTAATTTTATTTTGAATCAAGTCTTCAAGCACCTTTTCTATCGGGTATAGAATTGAGATGGGTCTGTAATTTGCATTATTATATCGGTCTTCATTTTTGTGAATCGGAGTCATGTGTGCGATCTACCATTTAGTGGATAAAGTACCGTTAAAAAGGCGATTTATGAGACGAAAAATAAAATTCTATAATTTGTTTATGCGCAGGTGTTGCGTGTACTGCAGCTGAATGCGCTGCAAGACCGCTGCGTGTCGTCGCGCCAGGACTGGGACGCGGCCGTCACTCTAATGGACGCCGCTGTCAAGGAGAGACTCGACCTCGTCAACAAGGAGATCAAGGAACTCACAGGTCAGTGCCAGACAGGGCCGGGAGCGATAGTCGCCACGCAGATTGATTATGTGTTAGACCAGCGCTCGGCAACCCGCGGCACGCGGCTCGCAACTGTTTTGTAAATACATACATACATAGATTCACGCCTGTTTCCCAGAGGGGTAGGCAGAGACTACGGATTTCCATTTGCTACGATCCTGACACATTTCTCGAGCTTCATTCACTTTCATAACATTCCTCATATACGCTCGCCGGTTTAAGGTGCTCTTAACCTGGCCTTTATCCAGAACATCTTCGATCTGATCAAGAAACGTTCGCCTAGGTCTTCCCCTTGCGACTGTTCCATTCACACTAGCTTTATAAACTTTCTTAGTCAGTCTATTCTCGTCCATTCTTTCTACATGCCCAAACCAGCTTAACATACCCTTTTCTATTCTCGTCACTATATCCACTTTTATTGCGCATCTCTCTCTAATCATACTATTCCTTATTCTATCTTTCAGAGTCACACACGTTTGTTTGTAAATAAGGTCTTATTAACTGGATTTTTTTATTTTGCGCCTTACCTAAAATCAGCACCATCATTGAAAGTCGGTACTGGTCCACAAAACTAAACATCGGCCGCAAACGACTTTTGTTATTGTTTTTTGCATTTTTAACATTTATGAACATATTTATTATTTCAATTTGCCACTATGTTGCCCGTGCCTGCTTAAAGGTTGCTGGTCGTTGTGTAAGACGATAGTCACCGCACAGGTTAATCATCTGTAAGAGTAGTAGACAAAGAACAGATAAAAAAAATTAACATAAGATCCCCGCTTAGACCTAGAATATCGGTACATAAGATTGGAGCCAAATCATACATTGCATTTCTACGCTCAGTTCCCACCGGACGTAGGTATACACAATGACTTCTAAAATCTGACAACGCCTTGCAGGAGCCTATCCTTAAGAAGACAGTCACAGTAGAGGACAAATAATACCCCTCGAAATTATAGTGATTATAAGTTTCCGTAAACTCTTGCCACCAGACGTATGATATGCTTCATCTTGCAGCATATAAAAACCAATTAGCAACACTTTCTTGTTTTCATTACTACGTGACTTATTTTTTATAATAGACTACCCTTCAATTGACACTAAATCCGATTTATGACATAATAGATGAAAAAGTTGTACCAAAATAATCCAGCAATATATGGGCAATTATAGTTGACAAAGGACTCCGTTGTGGACTAGAGTTCCTAAGATCGCAGAATAAGACAAAAACCATATGTAATTTGAATAGTAAATAAGTGGAAATCTTGTTCCATCTGTCAGTCATATACTTAATTTCCGTGACTATAGCGATAAAGCTTACTACCAGCACACTGAAAGTTTGCTAGTAGTAGATTGAAAGAAATTGTTTTAATTAGGCAAGCCAGGCTTTTAGACTTCAATATTTGGTTACTGAGTATGATGAAAAGGAGAAATTTGCGGTATTGATAACATAAGAAACAGTGGTCATACAATAAAATCATTTGTATTACAGCCACCCAGATAACAATCAAAATAGCCTCCTCCTAATCGTTGACGTCCATAAATGTTACTTTGTGACCTAAATGAATAAATGATTTTTGACTTTGATCTTCTGACTAATATTGACTGTTTAGTTTAATATCTTCATCAATTTTCAAGGCCCAGGTCTAAAAGACCGCTGGCTATACTGGCAATCAGCGACGGAGGAACAGAACCGTCGCGCGGAAGTGAGGAATGAGTTAGAGAGGCTGGGAGTGGCGCGGCCCATGTTAGCGTACGACGAGGTCGTCGCTGTGAGGGACAACCTGCGGAGGAGAGGCATCGAGGTTGACAACGATTATATACGGGAGACGTGGAAGCCTGTGTACTTAAGGTTGGTAGATATTCACTTCTTTATATCGAAAAGGAGTACATTATATCTGCCGTTTTGTACTCAATTCAACGCTTCTATCGGGGGTATAATGCAACTATTTTCACATAGTTGTTTGAGTATATTTGATGATATGTGCAACAATGAAAATATATATTTTGATTGTTTTAGTATATAGAGAGAAAATACATATACGCGTAAGTGATGCCTCTGGTGTTGCAGGCATTCATAGGCTACGGTGACCACTTACCATCAGGTGGGCCGTATGCTTGTTTGCCAACCCAGTAGTATAAAAAAAATAATAAAATAAAAATACTTTTGGTCAATAAATGCATTATTAACCTATTGAGTTTGCTGTGGCACACCAGCTGCCAGAAACATTAGGCTCCAGGCTCTTTGTCTTATCATCAAATCAAATCGTTTTCGTATGATTCGGTTTATTGCAACGACGACGAAACGATCAACAATTTGATGCAATAAAATGTTTGCAGTTATGTTTATTCATTGTAGTATTTTTCTCAACTTATACTGTTCCATTGTTGGGCAAAGTTCTCTCCAACATTTCTCCAACGATCACTATTTAGAGCTTCGGTCTGGCAGTTGTTAAATAATGTGTCCAGATCATCGCGCCAGCGTTTCCATCTAGTATACTGCACTAGTATATAAACATAACCATATTAACATATTAATTTGTTCTGTTGCATTTCAGGAACTTCCTACTACGCGCACAGACACGAGCGCGCGACTGTCGAAAAAGTTTCTACCTGTATAGTCAACAGAATGGAAATGGAGTAAGTACTAAATAAGTTTTATAGAAAAAAGAAATATCTCCTAGATCCGGGGCTCGATTCTTTTAGGTAGTGTTTTTGGGTTTTCCTATTAATAAATGTACTCATTCTTTATTACGTCAGATATTACGTAACACATGGCTGATACAATAGACTATAAGTACACTTTAAAATATTTTGATTTAACAAAAGCATTCGACGCAGTCTAACACAACTATAATTCATAAATAAAATTAGTAGTGATCCGGGACTTAAACTTTATGTATAGCTCAGTGGAGAGACCAACAGACTGCAATGCAGAGGGTCTCGGGTTCGAACCCACGTCGCACACCTCTGACTTTCGGAAGTTATATGACTTTTCGAAATGATGTGCGTATTGATTAACAATTATCGCCTGCTCCGTGCCTCGGTGAGCACGTTAAGCCGTCGGTCCCGGCTGCCATGAACATCTATGGCAGTCCTTATTGGGGAAGTCGACACAACAAAAGATCCCACTGGATCGAAGTGTCGCCGGTCTGTACTGACTGGCCCCCACACAAGATAAGATAAGACAAGATGAACTTTATGTAAATTAAGACAATTCTTTAAAATGGCTATAGCATCATCAAGTATTGGTTTGCACATCTGTGCTTAAATTGCATTACGCGCATGGTACCACCAAGTTTGCAAATTTAATCGCACATATAAGGGATGGACATTAAAGATAAAAAGTATTTAATTGCGTTCCCCACTTTATTTTTTGTGTTTCAAGGCTATCTAATCTGAAATCAATGACTAATCATCGCAAAATTTTTGAGTTAATGAGTGTGAGAGCAAATGAGATTGCCGGACTTAATACGCAAAAATACATATTTATAACAAAAATCGTATTTGGATGGTACATTATTTCATATAGCTATATGCTACTTTTAACTGTAGCGTCACCAGGGCTCGCCGTTGGGAATCTATAAAATTACTGTCAAAGCTTAAAGATCAATTACAACAACACGAATGTACTACATACTTACCGAGGGAGTTCCTCAAGGTAGCACACTTGGTCCCACATTCTTATACTTACTTAAATGGTATATCTCGCGTTACAGAAGGAATGCTGCGAGGTGGTGATGTTCTGGCGCGTGCAACAGACACTCCGCACCACAGCCAACGCGCTGCGGCAACAGATCGGGAACCGGGAGGCGACCAGACTCGACCGCGACCTGAGGGAAGTGCTCGACGAGGTACGTACTACTATTCTGAAAGTACAGTCGACCAAAAAACTGGTCTAAGTTTTTGTGAGATCTAATTAAAGTCGACTGACTCAATACATTACCAACCCCTCACTATGGTCAAGATACCTTTCGCCATCTTTGATCAGTCGTGTGAGTCTGCTCGACTGGCAGTGAGTTATCTATCCTCATCCTGGACATCCCGCGTACTCTCCGCCTGTTACCTTAGGTCGCATGATGCAGGTATCTCGAATTTATCTAACTATTTATTTATTCATCACATAGTATATGGTAGGTCTTAGGGTATTTGGGCTGATAGAGCTGTAGATACCTTAGGGTTCCGTAGGTTCTTATCATATAATTGTGCGCATACAGGCCAATACTACAAAGGTGACGACTGTACTTCTTTTTTTTTCTAACTTTTTTTAACTTGACACGTGGCACTGTCGTGGTAAGGGAAAATTGACCTTGTTGTTTCATGACGTTCAAATGAACCTCAACCGTAGGATTGTAGACCACGTTTTTGGCAGACGGTACAATACATGGTCATATGAGAGGTGTTCTTGACGTTTAATACACATTTGAAGACGTAAAGCGAAGTGAAGGCTTCTAACATTTTGGTTGAAAAAGGGTTAAAGTAATACAATTATTAAAAAAAAGAGAAACCCGCTACGCAGCCTCGGATTACCCACCCAACTATTGCAATAGAAAAAGATTGACAATACCGAACTACTCTGTTTAGAGGCAGCCGCCTCTTGGGATCTGGGCGTACTCCAACTTGCAGTATTCCCCTTCGAATTATACAGGGTGATTTTGAAATCGTGTAATTCCTTTTAACCACGCATTCTATTGGTGATATAGAATAACCCTGACCATATATATTTTTTAATTAGAAATATGTTTTTGGAAAAATTAATGTACCTATTTTTTTTTCATAAAATTGTTTCAGATAGTCATTTGTTAACCACCCGACACAATCTTAATATTTTACTAATTTAAAAATAATAACATAACAATAACTGATGTCGAAAATAATAAGGGGCATAAAAAGGATCGCCCGTTATTATTTACGACATTAATTATAGATATGTTATTTTATTTTAATTAGTAAAAAATTAAAATTGCCTCGGGTGGTTAACATATGACTATCTGACACCATTTCACGAAAAAAATTATACATTAATTTTTTCAAAAAAATTAATCTAATAAAAAATAAATATGGTCAGGTTGTTCTATACCACCAGTAGAATGCGTGGTTAAAAGGAATTACACGATTTCAAATTCACCCTGTATATAATATTTGAAGGATTTCCGCCAAGTGACGACTAAATTTAAGGTTTAGAGTATTAATAGAATTATAAAGTGAAGTAAACTATCATAGTACTTTTTTATATGTTTTTTGAAGTTACTGTAGATAATGTTGAGTTTGATTCCCATGCATAACGCTATGGCCACTATTAACCATTTTTTTGTGTTTTTCCTCGTGTGGGAATTCATTGACGTGTACCCCTCCACGGGGGCGGGCGGAGAGGTTATGCCGGACTCACCCGGGGTAATTAAAATTCTGGGCTCAAGTAAATTTTGTAGAGGATTTAGCTCAATATTCTCAGTAGCAAAACAAAGTCTGGAATTATGTCTAATAGTCGTCTATTATAAACTAATCAGTTTGTGAGTTATGGTAAAAAAATAATATTCAATAATAACCCACTAACAGTTGCCATTCGCGAGGTTTAGCGATCTGGTCGCGATATGTACGTAATATTTCTTCAAATTGAAACTATGATTGCAGATGGCAGGGGATCCTGAATTGAAAAAGAAGCTGTTATCTGGCAGAAGAGTAGAATTAGCCGAAGAATTAAGTGAGTATTATATCTTATTAATATTCTCAAGTATTGCTGTAAAATATTTTATTATTAAGAACTATAATACTTAGTCGGCCAAACTGTATAAGTAGAATGTTTGAAATTTTCTAAATTACTCAACATTAATTAACTCAGTTAGCCTAACTGTTATACAAATATTCTTTGGTTGACTATTTTAAGCCTATTTGTAAGCTGCCAAATCGATCCTAATAACCTATCAACTAGAAATAAAAAGAGTATTATTTCATGAATTCAGGTTTACTAAAATGTAGCGTAAGCATATGTAGTAGGAGCCTTGGAATGACCAGGTATAGGCCTCGAGTTCGATCTCAAGGCACGCACCATAGACTTTACGAAGATATGTATGTATTAAATAATTATATATCAATCGCTTCAACGATGAAAAAATCTGTATATCTGAGAGTTCGTATCTTGAGGAAACCTGCATGTCTGAGATTTCACAATGATATATAACGTAGTGGACTACGCAATTAAATGTTTATACATTGTCTGTTTGTTTATCCAAACAAATATAAATAAATAAATATGTGAAGTCTGCCGACCAGCACTGGGCGAATGGTGGACTGTGTGCATTAATCACCCTTCCACTGAAAAAAGGACTGTTCAAATTCAACATTTTAGTTCTGTTTACAATACAATATTTATCATAATAAATTTTTTTAATCTATTTATTATCTTTTTCAGAGCGAGTAAGACAAGTTCAGGAGAAGTTAGAAGAGTTTATAGAGGCACTTAACAAAGAGAAATAGTCGTTATATGTATAATGTATATTATAGTTATATAATATGTATGTACTATACATGTACTGGGTACGGCTAGCGCTAATGCATATGTGGCTATGTACTAAGTGTCGCAGAAAAGTATGGCCGTGTAAAAAAATAAAATTTTCTACATTTATTGCATGGTAAGAAATCAGGGATGTTGTGGACATCTTTTTTCATCTGCGGATGTGGACGGATATTTAAAGACCCACATCTGCGAATGCGGATGCAGATACGGATGTCTAAAGCGATGCGGAAGCTCCGCAATTGCGGATGCGGATGTTGATGAAAACTGTGCATATTATTTAATAAAAAGTATCTAATATCGCCTTTGCAGATTCAAGCCTGTTTTGTAAAGGTTCATAAATTTAGCTATACCGTTTACTGGTGTTTCTTGATTCTCACGTTCACTTGATCAATCAAACTCCGCTATGCCTGGATCCGCAAAAATATCCGCGTTGATTATTACGGATGCAAATGTCCGTATCGATGCGGCAGCTCCGCAATTACGGATGCGGAAGCACCACAATTACGGATGCGGATGCAAATATTCGCAACATCCCTAGTAAGAATGTACTTGACAAATATATGTAGTAGGTAGGCGTAATTTAGGTGTTATGACCCTGACTACCCCTAAAAAATTGTGTTATTTTGTAATGTAATGCTATATAACCTGTTTCTTTATCAAACTTTTTCAAACTCAAATTCTGTGTTGCAGAAGACTTTACATAAACTTAAACTACTGACACAAAGATCTGTGAGGTTATCTGTAGATATCCGTTATGGGCAGTGCACCTAATCGGAGAGAGGTCTTCAATCAAATCATTAAACTATATTAAAATTTGTGTGGTTTATTCTTTAGAATACGCATTTATTATTTAATAATATTATCTTGTAGCTTTCAAAATAATAAAGAAAACCACTAAAATAATAAAATCCTATATCATTTTTAAATGACCGGTGTTGATTCATAATGAAATCTAATTTACAGTAATTTTATAAAAGGACTATCTTCTGTCCTCGACTTTGCTTGCGTGAATCCCACAGGAATGCATACGGGGATAATAGTATCCTATGTGTTAATCTAGTGTATATTTAGTCTGTTTGTCAAGTTTCTTCCAAATATGTTTAACGGTTTAGGAGTGATTGAATGAGAAACATCCCAAATATCTTTACAAAGCTTTGACATTTATAATATTAGTAGAATTGTATGAAGTAGTTCCTAGTATAATAATAGGGGGCAAAATATACAGTTGCCGCTTGTCTTCATACCAAACATCAATATTTTTTGTATGGCCAATTTGAATTCTTTGTTTTTTTTTGTCATGTTTAGTTTGCTTGTATTAAAGACACTATGGTTTGTCGAGGTTTTTCAGTTTCAGCTCAATGTTATAAAATTCTTCGTTTAGAAATGTATTTACCAATAAATGATAATAGATTAGTCCTCTAATACTTGTGATCTAAAGACAGCTGGTGAAATCTTGATGTTAAACACCTCTGCCTACCCTTTCGAGGACTACAGTTATGAGTCTATGTATATTTTATACAAATCGTGTTAAATGTAATATTTGAAATTGTGTGAATAAATGAAAATTGTAAAATTTCATTTGTATGTATAAGAGAGATTGAAATATAAAATGAAATGTTTTACTTGGATTTGTTATAATACTCAAAAGTAAAGTAATTGTATTTCTTTGGTTTTACCCGACTGTGTTAAAAGGGTAATGTTATTCAGTTCTCTGTATGTATGTTTGTATGATATGCTCTATATAAACGATACCTAAATAAAGTCTCGATGCATCAGTAACAATTCTAAGTTGCAGGAAATTGGGGCTGTACCCGTTACAGGCAATAAGGCCCCTATGATATGGTACCTTAAACTTTAGCAAGCATGGTGAGGGCTAAGGCACCTATGCTTACCCCTTGGCTCCTAGACTACGGCTCTCCCACGAAACATTTAGACCAGGCACGAAATATTACTTTTTATCTTGCCTTATAACCATGATACCAAATTTTATTTTATTTACTATTTGTTAAACTAAGACCTATTTAACAAAGGCAAGCTCGAGTTTATACTTTAAATCCTATTTTTCCGAAATAATGTTTCTTGCTAAAACAAAGATAAGTATGAAAAATGGCTATTTGAATAGATTTATCTTGTGTATTGTCTGATATTGGGCTCTTTTGGACAACATGGTGGCCGACCACTGCCTTAGGGGATATGGCATGAGATGATGAGATTATATATGAATGTAAATAAGAGCGCTTTAGCAGCCATTCTTTTAAATGTTTATACCAGTCTGGATTTTGTGTTTCTTTTTCATAACCTGTTTAAATATATAATAGTCTTACGTTTACGCGAATGTTATACATTGAAATTGAACAACTTCATACGTATTTTATCACGTTGTTTATTTTTATTACATAATTTTGTAACTAGAAACTACTATTGTTAAACACTTTTACTGGTTACTGTTTATTTATATTTAAATTATAAAAACTATTCAAGACATTGAGACAATCAACAGCTTAGTCTCCTCGTGAACATGGCTGCTGAAACAACCGAAACGTCGGGGAAAGTGTAAAATTAATTCTAAATAGTTTTTATAATTTATATAGAAGTAAACAGTAAAAAGTAAAAGTGTTTAACAATAGTAGTTTTAAGTTTTAAAATCATGTAATAGTGTTTTATACAAAATAAACAGCGCGATAAAATCCTTATAAAGTTGTTTAATTTTATTGTTTAAATATTTATAAAACAACTGTGTATTGTTCCTGTGTATGACTTAAGTTATTCAAAGTGTCGATCAGATTGTAATGAATTGTGTTGAACGCTATTTATACAATGTGTAACAGAAAACTATGGTCATATTTAAGTGTCACAGAATATAGTCCTTGTACAATGGAAAACCACTCAGATTGCAGGATGGCGTAGTGGCTTAAGTGGCTGCCATTACGCCGAGTGTTGTGGGTTCGAATCTTTTGTGTCATCGACAAAAGGTTGTTCCGAGTTTAGGTGGTCTTTGTGTCCGTTGTTTGAATGTTTTTAAAGTCCCCCGCGACACAGAATATAGTCTATCTCTCGTGTGTACTTTAAAAGAACCGCTTCAATAAAACCGTGTACATTAGTTATACTAAGATATGGCATTTCTTTTTATAGACTTATTGATATTAGCACGTTCTAGTCGATATTTAAACAACACTAAGCTGACTCGGAGACCTTCGTGAACCCGAAATTACCAGGCTCAATTTTGATAGTGACGTAACTTGGGCACTTGGTTCTTTTTTAGAAATGAATTATATTTAATTCATACCTGGAAAAGACAAATGGATGGAGCAAAAAAAAATTCTGATATACATAGTCTTAAAATATGACCATACCTTTCTGTTACACACTGTGTATTAAATAGACAACGTGTGGCGCGTATGCATTAGCGACCAGCGTTGCGTTGTATTATTTGTTATTAATTTAACTGCTTGATCTAAGTTGTCTTATAATAAAACGTTAAACAAATATGTGTTATTTATTATAATCTTATTTATATAGACTAGCTTGTGTCGGCGACTTCGTACGCGTGGAACTGCGAAATAGGTACAGTGAGCTGCAAAATGCATACCCATGTCAAAACTAAAATGGTATAAGCCGGTAATTGACGCCATCTAACGTAAACCTATACAAGAACTGTTAAGTAGTTTAGTAATATCGTAATAAATGGTGGTGCACTACTATAAAAAAAATAGATTTACTTTAAACAGTTTTGGAATCTCTATTAACAATAGTTTATTAAAAAAGAACACATTTCTTACATGAATGAAAACCTGAGGGTAAAACGAATATAGCCGTAATTTATAAAACAACGCCATCTAGTTCATTCATATTCATTATAATTCGAGTGTTCACAGGATTTTAGACCTTAAGGTATCCATGTTTATTGCATGTAGAGCACAAACCACACAGCAATGTCTGGCTCTGACGGGTGTATACGCCATCCGAGCGCTAGCGCCATCGCTATTACACGTTCACGTATATTTTATTAAGTACTGTTGAGAGTAGATCGTTGAAGTTCAACAGAAATGCATAGAACGTAGTATTGGATGCAGCTGTGAGTTATATCAAAACTCTAGTGTACAACAGTGAGTAGAGATCGTACATTAAAACATTGAAATTAAGGCTGCCATCAGACGGACTGCATCGCAGCAACCGCGCGCAATCGATATATTCAACTGCATGCAGTTGTACGTTCGACTTCGTTCAGTTATGATATCAACTTCACGCGGTTGGCTGCAGTCGTGTGAAATCAATATTAACTGCATACAGTCGACGCACGCTGTCCATCGCTAACCGCATACAGTTAGTGTGCAGTTAGTCAAGGAGCATAACGTGCGTCGGTCGCGTCGAACGGTTTAAATAAAAATTGATTTTGATATCGACTTATTTCTATAATAAAAAGTAAAGTCTGCATTTGGAATTATAAAAGACAAGAATATAGTGACAAAATAAAGCGCCGTAATGATTGGTCTTTTATATACCAAATTTTGCAGAAAAATAACAAGGAATATAATGCTATTGGTAAGTTTACAATTTTCTATAATCTTATAATAAAAGATTCTGTGATAGTACTAAACAATGTTAAATTAATCGGTATGGAGCATGGACAAACAAAAAAGTCGGACAGACGCTCCTGGGCTAGATGCTTGGCGTCAACTGCGCAAAGTCAGGTAACTGCAAATAACTGCATGCAGTTGAATATATTGATTGCGCGCGGTTGCTGCGATGCAGTACGTCTGATGGCAGCCTAAGACTTTTTGACTGTGCAGTCAAAAAGTCTTAATTTCAATATTTCGGTGAACACTTAACCACGAAGCCATGGTGCCTCTCCGCCGAGTGTTGTTGGTTCGAATCCCACACGGGACAAAAATATTATTCATTTTTGTTAGTTTAATAGTTCTTCTTAAAATCCACCCAAAAAAAGGAGCCCCACGAAACAGGGCTCCGTCTTTCTATGAAAGGGACGTACGGGCTCGTAGCCGTTGCCTCGATACTTTATTCTTGTAATCGGTCACCGAGATTTTTGCTCAACGCGCTGTTTATTTCTAAATAATAAACACATACAAACTGTTTCTTCTGCTTCGGTGCATTTTAGCTTTGAATCACTTTGTTACGTATGTCTTGTAGAAACTACCAAAATTCGGTGATTCAAACCAAAGTCAATGTTAACCGTCATCGCTAAACGTTTGGTCTAGATACATTACAAAAATATTTCTTTTGTCATTTTAATAGTGTTAGTCTTCATTCGTGGCATATTATCAGTCATGAATTGCGGTTGTATTTAGATATCTATTATGGCGTTAAGTAAGATAAAATATACTATCAAACTGTTCGAGGAATACGTTGGAAACAGTTCTGTTTTTACCGTAACTTAAGTTTTAGTTCTTATGATATCGCAATCTTGGTTATCGCCGGGTATCCGTGAGTGTGAACTATATGACGCATACTTAATATAATGCTAGGTAACGGGTCTTACTCGCGATAAAGTAGGTATCTAAAAGGTAATAAATACCTATTCATACAAATGCAAACGTCGCCGCAGTGACTTAGGTCGTCAGTGTGTAGATGTTGTGTCTTGATGTAGTGTTGTGTGTCGAAATACCGACATTGCTAATATAAATAATAATGAGCAAGTGAGGGTAGTTGCCGAAATCCGCACTTCACGAAGACGCCGCTGAGCTCACGACATTCAACTCGTGACCACAATCGATGCAAGTCGGTCGAAACGTCGGGCGATCAATAGGTTATATTAAGTATGTGTACCTACAAATCGCGATAGTCTAAAAAGCGATTTGTCGTTCGATATACAGGATGTCCGATAAATAATAGATAACCTGGAAATGTCATAAAGTGGAACTGATGGCCGTTCAGAAAAATATGAAAAAATGTCTATCCTAACTACTACCTGAGATATGTGTTTCTTTTTTAATTACCATGTATATCTTTCTTGTAGACTACGACCATAAATGAATGAAAGCCATCGGTATTCTGTTGTTTTATTATTAAACACATTTTTTTTTTACCTGGGATTATGCATTTACACGTATCCCTCCGCGGGGGTGGGCGGAGGGATTATGTCGGACTCGCCGGGGTAAAGAAAGATGTTGAAATGAAAATGGACCTCCCGGAATACCGACTAAACCTACCACGGTGTTCCTCGACAGAGCCGCGCGAATCAGTTTCGCATGCGGTCGCGACCCCGCCGAGGTTTCGGCCCGCCGTATGAAACGGCAGGCATTACACGCTTAGAAAAAACACTACCGTCTCCCCCCTAGAGGGAGAGACGGACTCGACACAGAGGCGCGCGTGGGAACACGCACGCCGCCTCTCGGACCTGGTGCTGAACGATGGCGGGCAGGCCCACAAAGCCCGCCACCCCCAGGTCAAACCTCAGGGTGGCTGGAGGTCGTCCCGCGCCCTCCGGCGCCCGGCTCTGTGGTTGGGGAGAGGGTTTAAACGCTCCGTCTCCCGCTCCGCCGCCTCCTTGATGGAAATCACTTCCTCACAGAAGGAGGCGACGGCGTTCCACGACCTCTCACTCCGGACCATAGACTGAACTACGGCCGGGAGCGAGAGGGCAACCGATCCGACTGCCGCATTCAACTCACGGCGCTGCGATGCCCAGGCGGGGCAAACCGCCAAAGTGTGCAGCGCCGTGTCCTCAACAACGTCGCGGCAGTCGCCGCAGTGGTGACAACCGGGCGTCTCTTGCCGGCGTATACGACACAGGAACTGACTGCGCCATGCCGCCTCTTCAGCCACTCCTCAAACAAGGGACTTACCGCCACGATCGTGGCGTGCCCGATTAAACACTAATTATGCTAATAGATAGACAGTCATAAGTATAATTATATATTTTTATTATTTTCTTTTTCATTTTTCTGAACGGCCGTCAGTTCTACTATAAGACATTTCAAGGTTATCTATTAATTACCGGACACCCTGTATACTTAAGTGTGTCGTAGGTATAAAGACTATGTGGCTACTGAACTAGAGGTGGAGGAATACCCATCGCAGCGCGTAAGGAACTGAATACCATCCTACAACCGACTTATGTGAGTCAATAGCTGTCAATTCTTGAAATACCAGACATAATTGAAATCCTTTTAGCCATAATAACGACATAATTGAAACTTTATCTGGCCGTCGGTACGCCGTCGCGACTCCATAGGTTAGGGGAGAGTAGGGTAATTGAGAACGGCGGGAAATTGTAAACAGCTTGGTAAGTAATACTTCACCCCACACCACATCGTTGCGCACCCGTTCAACAGACGTATCTGCGCCCTTCAGTGCGTACACGACAGTATGAGTAAAAGGCCACATGCGCGCTCTCACGGTAAGTCGAACTATTTTTTTTGCATTTCTGTTATAATTTTGTCGTATTATAATTATAATTAATATAAATATCATATTTTTTTAGTTTAAAGACACTGTATTTCATTACAGACATGCACGTTTTGTCTGTTTTAGACCCTACGTGATTTGAAGCTCATCAAAAATACTGTTAAGACTGAACGCCATTTTTATTTACATTAACTACTTCTGGCAATTGGGAACGGTCTCTATTCACAATATAACGTTGCTGCGAGTGACACATCACTACATTATGAGGGGTATGGACGCGCGCGCGGGGAGGACATCACGGGCCGTACAGCGCGAGCGCTCATAGAATATTCGAGAAAAACCTACGCCATTGTGAACGCACATCCAAATGTTACAGCTTGCAAATTTAAATATGTTATGGTAATATAACTAATAACCGTGAAGCAAACAGTATTTTCTTTCAATCATCACAGTAGAAATCCTATCTTCAACATTTTTGGTGATCCCGACGTGATCTAATACGCAAGAAAATAAGAAGATTACCTATCTCAATGTGGTGTGAATTGTGATCACCAGAGTGATAATACCGTTACATTTGTGCCAGTGTTGAGTTGCTAAGTATCATTATTTAATTCTTTCTTGTTTTGTTCTTAATATCTGCCCATTCTTTGCGCATTGCTTTTGATATTTCAGCTCATTATATAAGTACTTGTCATGTCATTGCATTGCATATAAGGCATTAAAATCGTTATTGCCGTTGACCTCACTTATAAATTTAAATTACCCAAACATTGCATTAATTCTTACAAGATAACTATTTTATTAATAAAGTATTTCACTTTTAAGCTTGCTTATAGCGTAAAGTTTATTTTTATAAGCTTACGAATAGATATACTGCCTACGTGTTTAATTTACCTACTTGTTTTTACATAACCCCATTTCGTTCCTAATTACTCCTAATGCTACTGGTTGATTGTGTAACAATATTTTAAGTACACAAGTTGTTTTAGATGCTTGGAAAAATGACATACGAAAGACTGAAATAAAATACAAAATTAAAGATCTTCGCCATGTAATCGAAGATGTCAGAAGTAAGAAGCTTACATTGGGCAAAGCTGCTACCAAATACTTGATACTCCCCACGTATCTCACAAATTGCAGTCACTGGATCTAACAGTCTTCTGTTCACTAAATATGTCATACAATAAAGAATGTGAGCTCTACATGCTTAGTAATCCTGGAAAACGAATAAGCCAATACGAGGTTAGAGAACATTTTACAAAGGCGTACAAATAAAACAGTTAACAAAAGCAACGCTGTCAGTGGATTTAGAGCTGCTCTATAGGATGATTATCCTATAGACCCTGAAAAAATTAGGAACAGCTTTCAAAATACGGTATTTGATCAATCCCACACCAGTAAAAATTATAACATTCATTAAACTGCAGCTGGGCAAAGTTTCAATGAGCCCATTAACACTGGCAGCCAGAGTCAAACACCAACATAGGATGCCACTTCTGTTCCCGAAAATAACATCGATTTGAGCATTACCATTAATACTCCTCCTCGATCCACTTCTCTGCCTCTTTACGATATTATCAATGTGCCAATCATTCCTAAAATAGGAACTTCTTCTAAGCGACAGAATACGAAGCATTTTCAGTTATTATTCAGCACACCAATAAAAGTTCAATTAGAGGAGAAACAGAAAAGGCAAAGTAAGAGAAAAGCTAAAAAGAAAAATGCAGACTAAAACCATAAAAACACATTAAAACTATACAAAAGATACCACGAGTCAAGGGTAAAGGAGTTATAAATTTGACAAAGACTTAACAATATACTAAAAACTTTTGAATCTCCACCGATAGAAGATTGGATCATGTGCGCCATTTGTAAACTCTGGGCACATGAAAAATTTACTGCTGACGAGCCTAGTAAAGGTTATGTGTGTGATATCTGCCACACTAAGAAACAGTACCTATTATAAAGATTTAGTCATCCCCATTTCCCCGCAAGATGATCTCATTTACCCCATAGGGTATCGGGTAAAACAGGACAGCAATGTTTTTGTTTTCGTTCATATTTCTAATAAAACATTGATTTTCAAGGTGTTTTCTCACTAATAATTAGATAAATAAGCAAAGTTAATGTTGCAATAAAAGTTTATTTGGTATAGCCATGACGTTTTTCTATTATTGTTGAGCATTTGAAGTTAGGTGTTCCCAATTCCCCCACTTTCCCCTGAGCAATGCAATATTAGATCGCCTTTTAATATAATTGTGTAATTTACCTGTGTTAGCAAAATCTGAGTCTATCCTTACCACTAAATTGAGTGGGATATCGTAGTCGTTAAAATAGTGGTAGGCAAATCAATAGAGCCTTCGCGACGCTTTTGTTATAGTGCCGTTAAAAGGCAATAATGAAATAAATGGTGAATTGGACTGTGCTGAATTAATGTCGCGTATTGGTTACCCGGCATATTACCTAGATATTTGATAACTAAAGTCTACCATACACCGATATCAGAACGAACATCGGATCCCACTCTACACTATATACCTAGACTTTGTCTAAGTCCTTTCCTGACATTTAGGTACCATGTCTAAAACAAACTAAAATAGAAAGTCTTTAAATCATTTCAAGTCAATAATAGCAATTCCGTTGACACTTAAAATCATAAATAATATAAGTTGCATTATGTTCTCCTTTATTTTTATTTCTTTTTTTGTTATAATAATTTCAATTCTTTTCATAAATATTGTCACAACTATGTATAGATAGATGAATGCTGGTTAATCTATAATTGGCAAATATTCCACCCATCACTTTTTCTTTGTAATCTACTTATTTGATCTGTAAACATTTGATGTTGATAAACCATATTAAGACTGCGGCGAGCGTAAAACGCGGTTGGATTGAATGACAGAGCTCGATATTCAAATCGGCGCGCGACCGCCATAGTAGTATTGTATGGAGGATTTGAAATGCTTTTTTGATAAATGTGTATCTTTATTGTCAACCAATAACTTAAATATTTGGGACGGACAAATTGTAATATAACTATTTATGTTTCGTTTAAGCAGTACAATAGGATAGATTCTTACTGTTATAACCTAAAAATCAGGTAACAGGTACTGTTATAATCTATTATCACGTAACAGGAGCTTACATTTTTGCAAATTTACGTAATTTTGTAGGTGAAAATATTAATTATCTAAGTTTTTGACACGGAGTAAATGTAAACACATTCATTGTTAAGGTAAATGTATATTTTATATTTGTATTAAACAAAAAGTGTTGATTTTATCAACTTAACTGTGACCGCCTGTTTTGGCACATTTCACTCGGCGCAGTCTTAATATATAAATAGTATCGTCATGACGGCTTAACAAATGTTGTCACAACGCATCAGCTAGACTGACTTCATATTTGAAAGTAAAAAGCCCTGTAAAAGAATTTGACGCACCACAAGATAATATGCTTAATGCGTCCGACAGACCAAAAATATTGGCAAAGCAGACTGTTTGAAGCGACTTGTTATTAAAACAAAACTCAGCTATACTTCACGGTAGTTTAAGCTCATTCTACGTAAATAGAGACACCAATAATTACTTTAAAATAACTACACTTCATGACATTGAGACAACTAAAATCTTTGCCCATGACTATAGCTGCTGAAAAGCATCTAAAACGCCGGAAAGTGTGAACTTTTAAATCTAAATAATTTTAATAATTTAAATAGCTTAAATAGAAGTAGTAATAAAACAATATCTACTTAGAAACAGTGTTCAACAAAAGTAATTTAAGATATTCAAAATTATTTAATAAACAAAAAAAAATAAACATGCAGTAAAATCCATATTAAGTAGTTTAATTTTAATGTATAACGATTGCGTAAACGTGAGACGACATTATAAAAGCTGTTTTAAAACATGTGTTACATATTCAGGTATATAATAGAACTCACATCTTCATAATATTATGTTACCACAAATGTAGGCACACTGTAAATTCCATTAAAAAAGCATTACAAGATTAAACCTAGGATAAACACTCTAAAATATTATAATTCGTGGGACAATAGACAATATGTTAGTCAGACCATCTCCAAAACGCGGTCTGACTAAAGTTCAACATTTATTATATATCTTTAAATGTGTTAACCAAAAATATCAACATTAATAAAGAACGCCGTTTCTTTAGCATTGCTTTTCATCAGGAGGGCTTTTATTTCATCTCTCGTTTCAATAATATATTGAGAATGAAAAATGTGACTCGCTAATCGAGCCTCGCTGCCTACACTCTCCGATAATATCCCTTTAATAATTCCTACAACGAAGTTACATGATCGATGCCCATACATGATATACTCATCCAAATATTCCATAAAACCCTCGCTGTATATTTCGATAACCGAGTCGAAATATTCAGATGTTAGTTCAGCGACTTCCTTTGCAATATACCTTCCAAAAGTAAACCCTACAATGTCTACACCCTCAGACATTTTCTTAACAGGGTCTTCGAAGACCTCACGATTCTGTGCTATACTCTGTCTAACTGCTTTATAATACAACATTGTCGCATGTATTTTAACGTAATGTTTAAAGAACAACTCCTTTGGCATAAAATCTTGTATCCAAGTTAGAACTCTTTCAATGACAGTTAAGCAGTATTTGTACTTGATATCAAAAAATGCAAAGTTATATTGTATTGAAAGCATAACCTGTTCCAGACAATCGGCGAAAAAATATTTTTCGTCATATTTTAATGCGTCATCTATATTTCTATCATCACTTTTGAGTCGGTAAGCTTCAATTTTGGCCAAATATGGTTCGCCAATCTTATCGAATCTAATTTTAGCTTGTTCGTCCGATTTGCTTAACATTAGATATCTAATGACTATTGCAGAATATGCTATAGGGTATTTCTTCTCAATATGTACCAACATTCGTAACAACACATTTTCTAACAGATCCTCATTAACTTCAGACTGATATTTAATTAAATCTCTGATAGGAATTGGCATGTAGGCCATATTATTATTATTAGGAATATTGTCAAGAGCGAGGTACAAAACTGCGCAGTAATCGGGTTTTATAGTGTCTGGCACCCACTCAACATTTTTAAGTATGTGACAAAGGCCTTTACTGGAAATAAGATTAATGGTTGACATTATAGGCTTGATCATTTGCCAGATACGGAGATCTGCAGCACCGCCAAGTCTTCGAAAATACAGTAACGCCGCACGCAAAACCGCTAGCGGTCGGATTGTAACTGCTGTGCAGAATATTTCCACCGCGCAGTCTGTACGTGGCGCCAGTATGAGTGCTAAGCGCACTGGACGTTTTGCTCGTTCTTCTAACAATGTTTGTACTAATTGCGTCACCTGAGCCGGTCGGCAGCGCATTGCACATGAAGCTACCGCCTTCATACCGGCTTTACGCCAGCCTAGCGCCAATGCGTTAGGAGCTGGTCGTGCACGGTGCATATTAGCAAGAAGTGCTGCTGTCAGTTTTTTATGTTCACCGCCAGCTTCACCCCTCTTACACCATAGTGTATAGATGTCACTACCAGCAAGCGTCGCCAGAGATCGTGCCAGATTTACATTAGGCTTTTGAGCGACCTCCTCCTGTAATAATCGCCGTACTTGTTCAGCAATGCCACCAGTCTCATTGTAATAAATCGCCAGTTTTAAGAGAAACTGGTTAGCTCGTGTTTCGCCGTCGACAAGTAACTTAACGAACCACTCAGGTGTGATAACATTGGGATTGTGACGTAAGACATTTAAAAGTGCCGCGTCGTCGTGTCGAAATTCCAAATACTGCCGAAGTAGCTCACGGCGACCAACACGAGCTTTGTATAGACGTATTAACAGCGGTCTTGCTGCATTTGACTCACGCTCCGCCAGCGCAGCAACCGCCGACACTGCTTGTGATGATTCAAGACGTATGTGATACTTTTCAAGCACATCAAGTAATTGACCAAGATAATTAGCAGCCTCGTCAGGCTGTGCCTCAGAAGCAACAGACACTAAAATATTTTGTAAACCAGCGCCAATTTTCGTACGTTCGCTTTCCACAAGCTTATACTCAGCGAATGTTGAAAACTTATCTAGAAAAGCAGTACGCACTGCTGGCTCACAGTCACCTGTGGCAATAAGCTGCCGTATCACTACAGCGTGCAACCCCTCACTACAATCAGCTTCGGGTTTAGAGCCGTCTAATCCAAGCCCTTCTGCATACTCCAACATCATGTCCCACACGTCCTGCGGGAGTCGCCAAGCGTTCGTTCGCTTCACGAGGCTGCGGACAACTGCAGCGCGTTCGTGCACGGGCTCGTTTCTAAGTCTCAGAGCCAGTTGTAGTAGTGCTTGAATAGCGTCTGCGCGCCCTCCGCTCTTGCTTACCAACACAAGCAGCATATCACGTCGCCTGTCAGCCGAACTTGTCGCACCTATCCTTGTCTTTAGTTCATGAAGCGTACCCGCGAACCCCACGAACCTGAAGTCGTTGAATAGCTTCTGTAGTTCTGTATTTTTTTTGCATATGTCTTCACGGCAGGCCCATTTGCAATATTTTCGTTTCTTCAACATGGATCGTGTAAAATCTTGCATCATAATTGGTGCGTACTCTCTGTCGTCGAACACATGACCCTTTTGGAAGCAAGTTGCATTAGTATTATTGGCAATCTCCACTGGTGACGCTGGCAGGACATATGGCCATTCGGCCACATGCACTCCAACATCCTTTTCCATAAACACTCGTTTCTTAAAGGCTGCTCTCTTATCACGGTTGACACGTTTCACCAATGGCTCCACATTTGGGTACGAGAACCACCAACTTAAGTAGTCTGCACGTGCTAATTTTAACACCACGTCTTGACACTCCTCGATACTGAGACATCTTGCCACTGTAGGAATATGAAGAAGATATACCACGTAAAGTTCTGGCTTAGCCATGAATCTGTTTTTATGAAAACGTAAAATGTAATCAGTCGCTGATGGACTAAACTTTTTCGAAGACATTATGTTCTGATACTTTTCAGTTATATCTAAAAACACATCTGGGTTTGTCTTCAATACGCTTTTTATACTGTTGTAAAATAATTGTTCCCCTTGTAGATAACGTTGTACTAATTCATCTTCCGTTGCTAACGAGTCAAAGTAAATTTTGGCAAACTCAGGACTCTTCTCGGCAAAAACTTTTAGATAATGAGGCGTTAACTTGATTAAAATCTTAGGAAACTCGTTCAAAACGAATTCATTATCACAATGACTAAGAAACTTTATAGCGAAATCAAATTTGGTCTCTTTGTAATACTGATAAAACTCCTGACACATTGCGGGATCGCGTAAGTTGATGTACAGCCAGTGTTTCATTTTGCTGATAGCCGGCATCAACATCTCTGGAAAGAGAACATCGTCTAAATATTTGGGGTTAATTATGTCGCGTCTCTCTAATAGCCATTTACACTTTAACGCCCGGCAGACATACAACATGTCGTCATCTTTCAAATTTTTGATGATGAAGTCAGTATTCTTCAGTTTTATAGCGAGGTCTATCTTAAAAATTCGGTCGACGGCGGTTTGCTCGGGTGCCTCTTCAATGTCCTGGAAGGACAGTAGGTCCTTGGCAGCCTTGTCCACTTGTGAGTTGAGGTATTGATGCCGTTCGCCAAGGGTTGCTCCTAACAATGTAATCGGGACGAACTGCGCCATCTGTTGATAAACAAACATAATTAATAAGAAAACCATAATTTCATAGGTTATTGTACAAGACAGTAACAAATATTTTATGCTCTGTATGTATTACTTACATCAATATTTATTTGCACGACAAATTTATGACAGGCAATTTAAAAGGCATGACAAGTTTGTGCTCTGTTTTACACTAAGAACTGAAATTATTCATAATGATTATATTATTACAGTTAATACCGAGGTAAAATGTCTAAAACATGCAGAATATCAATACTTTCACCTTGCCATTTTCAAGTACCATTATGCACTTTATGTTTTTATCGTTTAATGGAAGTTAGGTAATGGCACGCAGCCAAATCACTTACGCGCAAACCATCTTCTATAGTCCGGCCAACGAAATGAGAAAAGATATGTAAACATACGTCCGACCAATAATTATATCTATCCTTTATCTCACACGCAAAGACGTGACGTGACAAAAATGGCTATCACTATGTCATTCTAAGCACCGGCATCCAACCAGTCCACGAGATTTCAACATTTGAGATTTAGTGAAATAAGGTATTCTTATACAATACTCACATAAATTAGGGGAGCAAAAAGAAATTCATAATTTTTGGGTAATTTTCAACATGCTGTAACTTGAAGAAGAAAGTTCGTAAATACAGCAAATTGAAAACAATAAAATTTGTTCAAGTTTAAATTTACCTTTTATCGTCCGGTCATCGGTTGCAAAGATATTGATAATCAAAAGTAAAATGATCCTTTTCCATTCAAAGACCGATATCTCAGCGCCAAATGTATGTGTCAAGTTTAAAAAAAAGGAATTAAAGCTAAATAAACAAGCAAGCCGGTCCACATAGATGAAAACTCCAAATTCCGTGGACTGAATAAATATTTGTCGGTGCATTTCTCAAGAATAGACGAAATATAAATTCGAAATATGAAATTTTGAATTTAGTCAAAAATCCGGCAACTTGGAGTTACAATTTACTTTTCTTTAATTTGCTGTACTTCTTCAAGATACAGCCTGTCAAAAATCACCCAAAAATGTTAAGTTTATTTTTACGCCCTTAATTTTTGTGAGAAAATTAACTGTCACTCCAGCTTATAATGCTAACTATTACCGTGAATTAATAACAAAAAATAGTGAGTGCCTATAAATTTATTAAAGGTCGACTTTTTAAATACTAGATACTGATTCATATTTATAATAATGACTATTATTACGTTTTTTACTTACGGATGCAAATAAAACTTTGCCAAAATATTGTAAAAGGAAGTACCTACTAAATAGTGATCATAAACCTAAATATATTTTAAACATGTATAAAAAATTTAAGAGCCGCTGGCCATTTGTTTACGTTCTTTCGTTCAACTCATTGGCTGATCTATTTTTATTTATTTAATATGCATCTACAGATTACAAATTATATAACGTGAATAGTATAAGGGGTCAAAGTAAACTGCACGGATGACATGATGATGCCAAGAGTTGTGGGTTCAAATCCCCCACGGGGCACAAATGCATAGCTATTGGTCCTGCGCCTTATATCTCTCCGGAAACGTCGGACTGCAGTCATGTAGAACTAAAATTGAATACTTATGAAAAATTTAATTGGAGATCATGTCACCCGACACCGATACCGAAAATATATATTAATAGGTAGGTACGTGAAGCAAAAACTTTGTACCCCTTTTTACGAAAATTGCGCGGTCAGCGGAGTATGAAATTTGGCACAGTTAAAGTTTATATGGAGAAGGAGGCGCGAATCCTAATATTTATATAAAATATGCATTGAAATATATTAAATTAATAAAAAAACACTACACGCACACAACCATGCATTTGACACACGCACTCGAAGCGCGTAACTATAGTTACACACATCAATATATAATGGCATATATCACATAGATAAGACACTACAATTATACGAGGGTGCGTTTTTAAGTTCGCGGAATGGAGGGTATGGAAGGTGGTGGGGGTGCTTGTTTAGTCACTAACGTGTTTAACAACTAATAATTAGTATATATACCGAGTATTATCATTATGAGGTCATTAGTCTTTGAACTATCGTCCCTCAAGCAACTCAATCTGGAAGAAATTGTGAAGTATGGAGAAAATCGAGTTCCGCGCCGTTATAAAGTTCCTTACCAAGCAAGGAAAAAATGTTCAAACCATTTTGGAAGAGATTTCATCTGTATACGGGGACTCTTGTCCAGGAAAAACCATGGTATACAAGTGGCACAACCTCTTTAAGCAAGGCAGGGAATCAATTGAAGACGATTCCCGGCCTGGGCGGTCTGTTGAGGTCACCACTCCAGATCTTATCGAAAAAATCGAAAAATTAATATTGGAGGATGCACGTTTGAAGAAAAAACAAATCGCAGAGATGGTTGGAGTATCTGAAACGACCATTTTCAAGGTTCTCCATGATCATCTCGGCATGACAAAAGTCAGTGCAAGATGGGTGCCTAAAATGCTCACACCGCCTCAAAAACAGAAGCGCGTCGAGTGTTCGCGTGCGTTTTTGAGCCAGTGTAATGAAGACAAGGATGGTTTTTTGGAGCGAATTGTTACTGGGGATGAAACTTGGGTTCATCACTATGAACCTGAGTCTAAACAAGATTCCATGCAGTGGCATAAAAAGGGTACACCACCGCCTAAGAAATTCAAGGTGTCGCAATCGGCGGGAAAGCTCATGGCGACAGTTTTTTGGGACACAGAAGGAATTTTGTTGGTTGATTACAAAGAAAAAGGTGTTTCCATAACCGGAGAACACTACGCTTCAATTTTAGAGCAGTTAAAAGAGGCAATCAGAGAAAAAAGAAGAGGAAAATTGACCAAAGGTGTCCTGCTCTTGCACGACAATGCTCCTGTTCACAAGAGTCGAGTTGCGTTGGCTGCTTTGCACAAGGTGGGCTTCGATATCATTGATCACCCACCTTATAGCCCAGACTTGGCTCCCAGCGACTATTATCTCTTTCCAAATCTGAAAAAAGAGCTTCGAGGAAAGAAATTTTCAACCGATGAAGAAGTGAAGGATGCAGTTTCGGCGTATTTTTCAGAGAAAGACAAAACATTTTTTTATGAAGGTATTCATAAGTTAATTCATAGATCTGAGAAATGTATTAGGGTTTCAGGTGAATATATTGAAAAGGAAAAATAATTTTGTAATATTATTTCATCCCCTTCTATTCCATTCCGCGAACTTAAAAACGCACCCTCGTATATGAGCGATATCTTACAGGCAAACTTTGGTCGAATTTCGAGCACTCGGCGACCGCTAGTTCTAATTAATTAACTACAATATCTGTACGTCCAAGTTTCATGCAATAACTAAAAGGCAGATTCTGTTAAAATGTTGAGCACGCAAGAACACAATTATCCATGGCCGAATTAAAAATAATTATTTTAACATATCATACAACGTGGCGTCAATTTGCAGGAACATTTATTAGTTATAGGAACAATTACAATTATTCGCATTGTGACAAATTATTCTTTCTACTTCCGAAGGAATCACAACGGAAATATATTTCATACACCAGCATTATTGTAAACATACAAAGATTATCTATTTTTATCTCAGGGAAAATATTTAAGTACCTACTTAGTATAGTAGCGTGTATTATACATAGGGCTGCCAACCCCTCTATAATGTCAAAGTATCCTACTGTACTAGCGACTCGAGTATATAATTGAAAATTAAATCTTATAATTTATTATTACTATGTACTAGCTTTTGCCCATGGCTTCGCTCGCGCAGAAGTAGGTAAGTTTATAAAATTCTTTTTTATAAAATATAGCCTGTTACTCAGTGATAATTACCTATAGTCTTCTTATGATAAAAGAATAATTAAAATAGGTTGATAACTTTTTTAATGAAATCCTTACAAACAAACAAAAATCAAATCTTTTCTCTTTAAAATATTGGTATAGATTACGCGAAACTACATTATTTTATTTAGTATTGTATTTTACTATAATAAAATCACAACAGAAAATATACTCCGGGTAAAATAAATATTAATTTTAGCATACTGCACACGTATATTATGTTGATTTCACTTTCATCGTCTAATATGCAAAAAATAAATAGTAACAACTACAGTTGGCAATCCTACTGACATCTTAAAATAATATATAAAGTACCTATTGCATACACGGCTTGAAGTGGAAAATAAAGATTGTATATAGAAATGACAGCATATTATACGTACGTACGAATTCGTGTTGTTATATTTTTAAATTAACTCACCTTAGCGTTTCATATCAACAATGTCAGCTTAGTTTACGTATTGTGCTTCACTCTGAACTATATATGCAAAAAAACACGAGAGAAGTCATCAAGAAATCAAAACCCGCATCTATTCGTATATTTTTGGCAAAATGTTTAATAATAAGTCTTCGAATGCGAATAAAATAAAAATAGCATACAGTATTGCAATAGCGAAAAATTTAATGGCAGTAATGTCCACGAAGGCGATGAAAATCGATAAATGTTTTATACCGATTTTAATTTGCAAATAGGTTTAGGTCTAGGTCTAGGTTTTAATTATATACCTATTATATTTATATATTATATACCTACATATAATGAACTTCCTATTTTAAGAACTGCCTACCTACACTAATACACAGGAATTATATATATTGCGCGAGTTGTCTTTGTAGCCACGCACGACACCACAAGACATTAGACAAGCCCAATGGTTTCCAATTGCACGGGAAACGGCTCGCTTCGACGTTAGCGCCGCGCACGGAAGTTAGCGTAAACTAAACTTATCTCTGATTCGTCAAAAATGGGACTTGCTATTGGTTACATATTTTATTACTTTTTATTGGTTAACGCAATATTTTGGCTACTATAAAGGAGACGGGGATTTCTGGGCCTGACTGCTTTAAGTTAAGATATGGTTTAAAAAAAGCGTTGTATTTTTCTATTGTAAAAAATAAAAAATTAGCTTAATTCACAATCTGGAAGACGAGAAATCTTAAAAATAAGTTTATTTCACTAATAAAATAGGATATCGATTACTATAATCGATTAATGTGAATGTATTAAATAATAAAATCACTTGCACCAGATGATTGATTCAATCAAAGTAAATGTATTTAACAATAAATAACATAATGTCAACAGTTAAAAATATCGAAATTCTAACTTGATGAAAATAAATCTGTAAATTGATTCTCGTTTACAGATCGATTTATTACCTGTGTTTGTCAACTGTATTTTTAATCTGTGCTAACAGCGATAGCTACCTGACTCTCAATCTATGATCACACGCTAGAAGTATATTTATATTGGGTAATAAAGTGGCAACTTCGATATTTTAAGCGATAGTATCGCCACCTACAAATTGTGCGGTAAAGTGGTAGTATCTTTTTCTGACAATAGATGTCGCTTATTTATGTTTATTATTGTGCTTCTGAATTAAATTTTATTTAAATAACTGGGTATTAAAATAAAACTATGCTGTAAAGTAACAAGTAATCTTTATTATTCATCATTTTCTCACATTTACAATACATTACAGAATAAAAAAATGGCCAAATTCACAAAATAGGTATTTATTTCATATTGCTATTATGATTTGTCATAACTGCCTAATGAACTGTGGAAAGACCGATGAAAGTGTTTGGATTCCTGAAATACGCGGAGGAACTAAAGCTCAACTCAACGCGAATATCACGGAAAACAAAAGTAAATGCGCACGAGCATGTAAACAAGCCGGCCGCCATTATCTATTTGAAATGTCAACTGACACCAGACCATAAAACGTATTTCTACCACACCAGTACCTTTCCTTTAAATAAATAAACTTAAATTACGCCTGAAGCTTATTTTCACACTTTTCTAACGGGAAAAATAATTACTAGAATTATCTGATCTCAGTTAATTGTAGAATTAATATCATTTTTGACGATCTTTAGTACAATTCAAATGTCACTATTAATACAAATTCTACGGAAATTCATTATAATATATTTTACTTGCAACATAGGTGAATTTAGTTTGCGCACATTTTACAGAGGGAGCTAGCGGTGAAGATTTTCATGAATGTAGGGAAGATTCCAACCCATGATCACACGTCTCGTATCGTTTACTGCGTGTGTGTTTTGAGTGTGTTTCCAGTTTTTTTATATATATTCCCCAACCAGTGCTTTCTTTCTACGGACTTCTGATCTTGCTTAACTTGTACGACCCTTGCTATCTTAACGGACACGAATAAACTCGTTTACTCGACTGAATTTGGCTCGTTATTTTGGATTTTACGTCCTGCTTATCGATTGGATATTGACACCATGGATCGCTGTGTGAATTGTGGTATAGCGACTAGTCGCTGTAATACGCTGGGGCGACGAGCTTTAGATGATGAAACGACACTGTCAGTGATTCGTCAATGGCGTGCACCAGAACCTGTAAGTACAACCTTTTGTTTGTTGGCTACCCAGCGTCTCTCACTATAGGTTCCTTCCTATGTTTTCCATAACCATTATGCAGGAGCAACACTAATGCTTAACTTCGTTTTTTAACGCGTTATTGGATACCTACTAAACATCGATTTTGAGAGGTTGATTTTCCATAAATTCTTTTATTCCTTTTTTTTTCCTTTCTATTATTCCTAACCTAACCTAATCATTAACCTACTGTAAAAATCATGCTTGTTGCTACAATAGTTGACTCTGCTTGTTAATAAGTGTTCCTAAACACGTTAATAATTATCGGTATTAAACCTAAGTGTGGCCCCTGCATTATACTTACAAATAAAGTGTAGATACTTAAACATATTATAATAGTCATATGAAGATTATTTACATGTAAAAACAACTAAAAACCCAAACTTAATAAAATGTAACATTTTTCCAAATTTAATGAAATGTAGCAAAATAATACCATTATTTAAAAATGGATGTAAAAGTGATCCATGTAATTTCAGACCGATTTCTATATTACCTGCTGTAAGTAAAATATTTGAGAAAATTATATTACAGCAATTAGAGAGCCACTTTAACGTAAACAACTTATTTCATACTCAACAATATGGTTTTAGAAAGGGTCGATCTACAATAGACGCGGGTGTTACACTTTTAAAACATATTTTTGCTGCTTGGGAAAATTCGCAAGATGCCATTGGCGTATTCTGTGATCTCTCAAAAGCCTTTGACTGCGTTGAACATCAAACTTTATTGCGAAAGCTCAGGCATTATGGAATTCGAAATGCTGCACTCGACCTCGTTGGTTCTTACCTAAGCGATAGATTACAACACGTTGAAATCAACGGAAGTAGATCTTCTGGATTACCAGTCGCAATGGGCGTGCCACAGGGCTCAATTTTAGGACCCTTTCTGTTTCTAGCGTACGTGAATGATTTGCCGTTCTTCGTACAGAATTTGTGCGACATTGTAATATTTGCTGATGACACATCACTTATTTTTAAAGTAGACCGTAAGGCACCAAATTTACAGGGTGTTAATTCTTCACTCGCGCAAGTCCTGGACTGGTTCACGGCGAATAATTTACTACTCAATTCAAAAAAAACAAAATGTATTAAATTTACATTGCCTAATATAAAGAGTCCTAGCATAAACGTTAATTTAAATAATGAAACAGTAACATTTGTACAATCCACAGTTTTCTTAGGCATTACTTTAGATGATAAAGTTCAGTGGGGCGCTCAAATATCGTGTCTTGCAGGGAGACTTAGTTCAGCCGCATTTGCGGTTAGGAAAGTAAGACAGCTTACTGATATAGATACTGCGAGACTAGTATATTTTAGTTATTTTCACAGCGTTATGTCCTATGGCATACTATTGTGGGGTAAGGCAGCTGATATTGAAACAATTTTCATTCTTCAAAAGCGTGCAGTACGTAGCATTTATAATTTAGGCCCACGAGTTTCCCTGAAAGAGCGTTTTAAAGAAATTGGTATACTTACTGTTGCGTCGCAATATATATTTACGAATATTATGTTTATAAAACATAATATTCACTTATATAATAAGAATAGTGATATTCACAACTTAAACACTAGAAATAAGCATAAGTTGGTAGGTCCGTATCATCGTTTACATAAAGTTCACAATTCATTTGCGGGACTCAGTATACGCTTTTTTAATAAACTACCGATTGATATTATAAATTTACCTTTACTAAAATTTAAAAGTGCTGTTAAAAGTCAGCTTATCCGGAAGGGCTATTATTCAATCAATGATTACTTAAATGATAAAAACTCATTGAACTAGTTGCTTGTTTCATACAGGATTCAAACAATGTATGTATTACATAAGTCAATTTAGTTATGTGAAGGTACTTCGTGTTTATTTGGTGGTGTTAAAGTATCTTTCTTTTCTTTTAAACAAACTTTATAAGTATTAACGTAAATTTTGTTTTAACTACATTTAGTCACGAACTACCTTTTCATGTCACAAAGTGTAAGTGTATGCGTCCTCATGCCATACTACTGTCTATTACAAATGGCTACGTACTGATAAATATGATTTCAAATCTCAAATGCTTTTTACATAATATTACCAACTTTTCTTTATTTTAGAATTTAGTTTTATATGGACAGTGACATATGGCATAATGACTGCAACACCTGGTACATAAATGAGTTGTAAAATACTGAAATTATAAGTTGATGGCGATTTAAAAGAGTGGCCTTGAGTTTCTTGCAGCTATCTTCTCATAGGCTCAACCTTTTGCCTGAACCTTGCAACTAACATAAATGTAAATTCAGAAAATATAATAAACTCACTAACCCATTTGACGTTCATAAGTGTTACTTTGTGACTTAAGTGAATAAATTATTTTTGACTTTGACTTTGACTAACTGACTGTATATTTTGCAGTAATCATGATTTTTTAAATTTAAATTCTTTTCTCATCTTTCAGGTGCACAACAGCAGTGAGTATATTTGCCAAACTTGTTGGGATTTGGCTCAACAACCATCTGTTGATTAACCACAACAACTTGGCCACTGTAGTGTATGTCTCCGCTGTGGTCGTTCTCTTGCATCATGAGTCAGTCATCTACCCATCTACCACCTGCGCACTTCTTAGATGATATTCTGATTATAATTGAAGATGAATAAAAGATAATTATTATTAAAAAGTGATTTTTATTTTTAAACATCACATCCTTGTCTTCCCTATATTTTAATCTATTTGTGAGTTTCCTAATATCCTCCCACTCAATACAATACAATAAATACTACAATTTATATAGTAAATAACTGTCTAGTAAAACAAAGTCTTGCTACTTTGTTTTACTAGACAGTTATTTACTATATAAATTGTAGTATTTATTATAATTCGAATAATATTTGTCGACGCAAGTCCATGGTAATTAACAAATGTAATTGTTCTGATTATGAAATCAATTCTTGTGTCGAATAAATTGGTTGCTTTTAGTTATTAATTAGTGTTATGATTTTTGGAATGTACTGACTGTATTTTGCGTTAGAATAAAACCTAAAATTAATTAATGAAATTATTATGAGTTGTTTAACAGTTGAAACATTCGCCGCCATTTGTAGACCGGATGTTTTAACTGAGATTAAGATTTAAAATTAATTCAATTGTTCATAATTACTTTCGAAATGTTTAATGAATTTACGAATTATTTTTGTAATTAAAATTAATCATTTAAAGAAGTTGCAATTTAAATGGTGCGTTGACGTTTTCCCGCCCGACGCCATCTTTTGGTTTTAATTTCGCTGGCTAAAAGCACTTTTTGTTCGAGCGCCGGGCGGTTAAGACGTGGTGAGCTGGTGTATCTTATCTTGTGAGTACCTATCTATTGTTTTATTATAATTGTGATTATAAAATTGTTACTTGGATAACCCTCTGGTGTCTTGTAAAATAAATCGTTTAGTGTGTTTCTGGTTGCGTTTTATTGTTTGCGATGAGTGCGCCGAATAGTGAAGGCAGTGACGTTAGCAATGCTGACGTCACTGCTTTTAAGGATTCCTCTGGACCTAACCCCTCGTCATATTAATAAATAATTAATATATAATTCGAATAAATTAAATTTATTTTTTATAATTCGCAGCTCAAAAATCGTTAGCGTCAGAATGGCTGGTCGCCTATGGCAAGCGTCTTTGAAATTATATTCAGGAATTGCTACTCAATTGCTTATATTTGCTACATTTCTTCAATAATTGCTACATACAATACATTCAGAGAAATATGAATATTTTTTTGACCAGCCATTCTGACGTCAGGATGGCTGGTTGCCTCCGTGTTCAGCATGAAAGCCGCAGAATTTCTTAAAGTTTGTTATGTAAATAATTGCTTACTAATTGCTACTTTCACGAATTTAAGTTTCAACTTCATACATACATTAGGTAAAAAAATACAGCTTTTATTAAAATTTGTACGAGGCAGTGCCTAATAATTTAGAAAGGTGACAGATATTTTTACTACAGTCTTGTTCAAATCTTGCAGGTGTTCATTTCAACTTATTATAATGATGTTTGGTGAGTACCTAGTTTATAATACGTACCTATCCTCGATAACACAGTATTTACTAGTATCAGTATGTATAATAGCTGGGTCAGATATACGTTAACGGGCTATATACTATGGTTTTTCTTTCATACATTTCCTTTGTTTCATATTTATGCTTTTGTAAGTAGGTTTGTGCTGCTTGTTAATAATACCTATGTCTTTTTTGTTTGTCATTAATAGTTTCAAACATCTAAGTCGATTCCGCTTCAACAGATCGGGGGTGGGTGACCCATAATTGTAAACGCCTGTACTGTAGTATTAAAATCTGTTGCCTTTCTAAATTATTAGGCACTTCCTCGTACAAATTTTAATAAAAGCTGTATTTTTTTACCTAATGTATGTATGAAGTTGAAACTTAAATTTGTGAAAGTAGCAATTAGTAAGCAATTATTGACATAACAAACTTAAAGAAATTCTGCGTCTTTCATGCTGAACACGGAGGCAACCAGCCATCCTGACGTCAGAATGGCTGGTCAAAAAAATATTCATATTTCTCTGAATGTATTGTATGTAGCAATTATTGAAGAAATGTAGCAAATATAAGCAATTGGGTAGCAATTCCTGAATATACTTTCAAAGCCGCTTGCTATAGGCGACCAGCCATTCTGACGCTAACCAAAAATCAGCTGTTTAGTATAGATTGTTGTCAACTTGTTGCATAACCTCACTTTTACTAAATCTCTTATAGCTCTGCTCTCAGATTGCGAAAATCCTCAGAATTTCCAGAGATGGTTTGATAATATATAAGCTTTAAATTCATTCAACTTTCATCCTTTTACATCCAGGCCTAAGAATGTATGACAGCGTATCCGTCTCCTTTAGGTATCAAAGTGAAATAAATACATTCAATTACACTCTGAAACCTGGAGTCTACGTGTTACTATACCTGTCACTATCCTCAACCTCCAAAGTAACTCTAAATTTTCTTAAGAATAAAAATAAAGAATTGAAATATTATCAGATCAGAGTACATTTACAAACATGAAGTCATGCGGCATGACTTCATGTTTGTAAATGTGTTTCTAAATATAGGTACTCTGACTCATGCCTGTTTATTGGCAAGTAGGTATCTAAATAACACTGACGTTTTGCCAGCTATTATGGTCGTAGACTAGGTATTTCGCGGTATCTTATGCGATGCCTTGTGACAATTGCCTAAAGCCGGCAATACACGTTGAGCCGACGTTGCCGAGTGACAGCCAATACCAACGTATGGACGGTGTAATAAAATTGCTTTGCCTTGCCAGTGCTTGGTATCACTCGCCTAGCTGGTCGAGTGAAGGCAAGTGCCAACGTGTATAGAGCTCAATTGGCGTAGCTTGTAACAACTTGCAGTCGCTTGCGACCACTCGTCTCACTTCGGAGCGGTGTCGGTTTTTCTGCACAAATCAAAAGCGTTGGCCTGCGCTCGGCCAATAGCGTCCACATGTTGGTCCGGCTGCCATTTCGCGCTTGGCGAACGTCGCCGTTATACGTACAAAATGTATCATTTTTACGAGTCTACTACAGTATACACTGATACAATAATTATATGCGCTCATTAATCGTGAATAAGTCGTTGGAGTGCCATAATTAAATAAATACCAGCAGCTGCAATAACTTTTACTAAGTCTATATTGTTTCAATGCTCAATAAAGACTGACAGCGCCCAACGTGTGGACACCTCCACAAAGCTGGTCTACATTGGCCGTTTGCATTGGTTTTCTTCAAACTAGCCGAACGTGTAGACGGTAGTACTTGCCTTGTATCGGTTTGCCTTTGCTCGCGTTGGTCTACGCTTGGCCAACATGTATTGCAGGCTTAAAAGTTATAATAGCTAGCTCACTCGAAAATACCTATTGCACCAATTCTTAGCAATTTACCATTAAATATTAAAATTTCCTCCGTCCTGAACCATCTTTCAAATTCAAAATTATATATGTTCTTCTGGGTAAACCCAGAAAAATTTAATTAAACGTGCAATGTGTGTAAGTACATATTTTAATACTTACCTATATATTTCTTATTATCGAATGTGTGTGTAAAAATTTGATATTGTCAAACTTTTAAATTTAATTAAACAATGATTCGGGAGATACTCCAACTTGCAACAAACCTGTTTGCAGTTTAACTGAAGTCTTCATTATTGTACATTTTAAGTACTACATAGTGAATAAAACTTTTCTTTATTTCTTACAGGCAATCAGCGTAAGAGAAATAATTATGTAATCTGGTCGGTTAGGTCATGATGCTGTCCATGACCTAACCGACCATATTGTCAAAAAACTGGACGACAGCCAGAAAGATTTAAGTATCTTTCTCGATATAAAAAAAGCTTTCGTCACGGTCTCTATCCCCATCCTTGAAGAGAAGATGGAACGCGTAGGAATAAGGGGTACTCAACTTAAATTGTTTGCAGATTACCTTAGAGGTCGTGCACATAGCGTTAAAATAGAAAAGCATACAAGTAATTAACTTTTCACCACTTATGGAGTTCCTCAAGGCAGCCTAATCTCGCCAACCCTGTTCCTGATCTACATTAACGATCTATGTACTCTCAATCTACATAAAGGTAAAATATTCACCTTCACAGACGACACGGCGCTTTTGTTTCACTCCAGTACATGGGAAAGTGTATATGAGACCGCCCAGAGGAGACTAAACATAGTGTCAGAATGGCTGCGTACCAATATTCTGTCGCTAAACGTGGAAGAGACAAAATATATACCATTCTCTCTACAAACTCCCCCTTCATCAGCAGCATTAAATTCCATCACCGTCCACTCCTGCCATAACCCATACAATACAGCCTGTTCATGCCCGCTCCTAGAGAGAACCAATAAAAGCAAATACCTTGACATTATTCTTGACTCTTCCTTGAGCTTTTATCCACACATTGAAGCTCTTACTGGCAGAATAAGGAAACTTATATACATATTTAAAAATTTAAGACACGTGGCAGATGAAAGCCTAAGGAGAATGGTCTACTATACTCTTTGCCAATCCTTGCTCACTTACTGTGTCACTACTTGGGGCGGTGCACACAAAACCACCTTATTACAGTTAGAGCGAGCACAACGGGCGATCCTCAAAGTCTCATCTTTCCTGCCATTTTGTTACTCAAAATGTTAAACGAAGATCTGTATAAGGAGAACACAGTTTTAACAGTACGCCAACTGTATATTTTACACACAATACTCAGACAGCACTCGTTGTTGACATATAGTCCACCATCGCTCCAAGGAAAACGACAGCGCAAACCCGTAGATCGCACCCAGTCTCATTAACACACTCAGTTTTCCAATCGTTTCTTTTGCTTTATGGGAGGGTACATATATAATAAAATAAATAAAGCCATAAATATGATTTGCTTGTAAGAAAGCGGTGACTGAATGGCTTATGTCATTGAATTATATAAACACCGAAAACCTAATACAAATTCTGGAATAAAACTGGCAAACACATGTATACAAACAAACACACACGCACGCACAAACACACATTAGTATAAGTTCTTATTTTACGGTTTCAAATTAGTTAAGAAACCTACAAATGTTTATAATGGGTAGGTACTTGTGGCGACTCTGCTCAGTTGAAGAAGTGCCGCCTACATCCAACAGATGGCGCTATGTACAATAAACGTTTAAAATGACTTCATACAATCCTGAATTGAACAAGTAACATTTACAAAGCAACTAACTATATATAGAAGTTCCCAATATCAACAGTCGGGCCACGGTCCGCCAGGCACTATCACCTAGACTGGTCAGAGGATCCTCCCTTTGTGTTGGAGGGACATCAGACCCTGTTCCTCCAAATACTCATTAAAATAAAAACATCACCTGGAGTATATATCACATTTATTCCGGTAGGTACATTTTAACTTATAGCTAATGACTAGATAAGATAAAAAAATACACCGATTTTACGTGAAGTAAGCAATTACTAATAATAAACTGTAAAATAATGAAACATTTTATAACAATCAAATATAATTTAAATTATTTATTATGTATTATTAAATACATATATTGCACACGAGAATTATAAATTAAACATATAATTTATATAAAATATTAGAAACGGAGAAATTAACTTTCTTTGGACATTTTGACAACAACCAACAGGGCCGCATTTAAGAGTGCGCAACAGGGACTTAAGTCCCGGGTCCTAACAGAGGATTATGAAATTACTTCTACAATTAATTTCCTTTTATACATCTCAATAAAAAAATATGCCGCGCTACGAATGTAAATATGTCTTTCCTCTAATAAAAATGTCAAATATTATTCCTACTATGTACTTTGTTACCTTCCGTGCAACCATGTTTCCGACTCTTAATTTATACAATGAGTGCATCGTTTTCAACGTGCAGCAACATTTCTATTATAATCAGTTCTTTTACAACATCGCAATCTCTTACAAAAAAAATAACAAATGTCAAAAGACAAAGTCTGTTACTCCCACAAATCAGATCATCCTTCAGTTAATTTTCCATTTTCTAGTCCCATCTTTTTATGCCAAAATAAGCGAATATTCAAGAAATCCTTCCGATAATTTTTTCAAAATGAAAAATATCGCGACACAGAATATTACTTAAATTAAGTGGTGACTAGATTCCATATTAAACATAAATACACAAACAGACACACGTACATTTATAAACTTGACATATCTATACTTATGTTATAAAGCTGAAGAGTTTGTTTGTTTGGTTGAACGCGCTAACCACAGGAACTACTGGTTCAAATTTAAAAATTCTTTTAGTGTTGGATAGCCCATTTATCGAGGAAGGCTATAGGCTACATAACATCACGCTACGACCCACGAACTAACTTTCTGTAGATATGTTGGCGACATCTAATAGGGCCGGATTTATGAGAGCGCAACAGAGACTTCAGTCACGTGTCTCCACAGAGAATTATGAAATTACTACTACAGTTATTTTATTAATCTCACTAAAAATTATTCTGCCTTACTTTTACAATCCTCCAATCCTCTTAATTCAACACCGACAACGAACGTAAACTTGCCTTTTATCTAATAATATTATTCGTCAATTTCAAGTAGATACTAACACTAATATTTACGTTCCTTCCAAGCATGTTTCCGATTCTTAAGTTATATAATGAGTGCAACGTTCTCAACGTGCGACAACGTTTATATTATAATCAGTTCTGTTACAACATCACAAAACCTCTCACGAAAGAAATTTCATTCCCAACAAGTCAAATCATATTTCAGTAAAATATTTTCCATTTTCTAGGCCCACCTCTTTACAATCAAATTAACGAAATCGCAAGAGTTCAATAGTTATAAAACAAAACCCATTGCGAAATAGAAAATGACCTAACCTAAGTAGTGACTAGATACCATATTATACGTTAACACACAAACAGACACACCTAGAGTTATAAATCTTACACCTAACATATAATGTTATTTTGAGAAATAGATATACGACAAAAACTAACATTGAAAATATTTACGAATACGAACAGGGCCGGATTTAGAGGAGCGCAACAGAGACTATAGTCCTAGGACGTAGGTCCCCGCAGAAGTTTCTGCAGAAATTAAGGATATATTAGTTCATCCCGTTAAAAAAAATATGCCGCGCCATTTTTACATTGCCCATGGCCTTCAAAACTCTAAATTCAGCACTGACTAATCGTCAATTTCAAAAACAGTGGCTAATACCTAGTACTTCTAGTTAGCTACCTTCCCTACAACCATGTTTCCGACTTTTAAGTTATCCAATGAGTGCAACGTTCTCAACGTGCAACAACATTGCTATTACAATCAGTTCTTTTACAACATCACAAACCCCTTACAAAAAATAAGAAATGTTAAAAGACAAAGTTTGTTCAATCCCACAAGTCCGTCTTTTAGTAAGAGATATTCCATTTTCTAGGCCTCTTTACAGCAAAATTATCGAAAATTGCAAGAAGGTATGTGACTAGATTCCTTATATTTAAGAAAATTAACTAATCTATGTTTTGACTAGATTCTAAATACTCATATACGTAGACACCATATACATTAACAGACACACGCACGGTTATACATATAAATATTCATACAAACACACAAACACTACTCATTTAATAAAGACACACACATGTACTTAAAGTTCCAAATGGTAAAAGTTTAAATTTCAATTGGTAACATATTCATATTTTAAGCTTTCGCTTTGCATGATATACATACATATATGTAATACGTAACGGGTATTAACGCGATCATACATAATGTTTGCTCGTGACCAGCTTGAGACTATGGTCTATGTAACCTGAAAAACCTCTAATAATAATCGTATCAAAAAGATGGTCGCGGTAATACCTGTTACGAGTTTTATGTATATATATATTAATATTGTTAGCTATAAATATAGGACACATTGTACACATAAAATAGTAACACATTAAAGTCGAGACTGTTAATCTTGTGACTATAATGTATGCTAGTCCAAGAAATATACATACATATATAAGAATCAGGATCCAATAGGTAAATATTACAAAATTTTTTTCAGGTTGCGTCATCAAATAAAAAGAATTTAGTTTCCATATCGTCGCTTTTCATGACGAGATCTATGATTTCCTCTCTGTCTATGTCATATTGAAACTTTGCAATATGGATTGCTAATCGAGCCTCACCGTTCACACTCTCTGATATAATTCCCTTTATTATTGCCATTATGAATTTTGTTCTGTAACTGCCACACATAATTACTTCGTTCAAATACGCCATTAAACCATCACTATATATTTTAACGATTGAGTCAAAGTATTGTACTTTCAGGTCATTAATTTCCTTAACAATATACTTTCCCAATGTAAACCCTACAATATCCAAGCACTCAGAAATTTTCTGTACAGGATCTTTGAATACTTCAGGATTCTGTTCAATACTGTTTCTAACAGCTTTCAAGTACAACATCGTTGCATGAATTTTGACGTAGTAGTTGAAATAAATCTCTCTAGGCATAAACTTTTCCATCCAGAATAAAACCCACTTCATGACTGGTAAGCAGCATTGGTATTTAATGTCAAAAAATGCTAAGTTATATTGCAAAGAACTAGTAATCTGTGTTAGATTTCTTTGGAAGAAATGTTGTTTAATAATAGTTTCGTCTCTTAGATCGCGGTGAGCATACAATTTAGCCAGAAAAGTGTCTCCTATCTTTTCAATTCTTGATTTCAATTCATTATTACTTTTACTCAACATTAAGTATCTCATTACAATTGCAGGATAAGATTCATGTTTTTCGTCGTCAATATTTTCCAATATACGTAACATCACATTGTCGAGCAGATCCTCATTAACTTCATCCAAACATTGCATTAGAACACGGAGCATGGAGTTCGCATTGTCATCAGAAATTCGTCTGAGAGCGACGTACATAACTGCGCAGTAGTCTAGTTTAATTTTGCTCGGAACCCACTCTTTCTTCTTGAGTATATGGAGGATACCTTCTCGAGGAATTAGGTCTGCATTCAGGATGGAAGATTTGACGAGGTCCCAGATTCTCGGATCAGCTGCATCGCCAAACTTGCGATAGTAAAGGAACGCTGCACGCAAACTTGCAAGCGGACGAATTCTCACAGCTTTTGAGAACATATCCGCCGCGTAATCTGAACGTTGCGCCAATAAAAGCGCTAAACGCACCGGACGTTTCGCTCGTTCTTCTAACAATGTTTGTATTAATCGCGCTACCTGCGGCGGTCGGCTGCGCATTGCACATGAAGCCACTGCCTTCAAACCGGCTTCACGCCAGCCAAGAGCCAATGCGTCGGGTGCTGGTCGAGCACGGTGCATATTAGCCCGAAGTGCTGCGGCGATTTTGTAATGTTCACCGCCTGCTTCGTCCTGTTTACGCCATAATGTGCTTATATCACTACCAACGAGCGTCGCCAACGGTCGTGCTAGCTTCGCTTCAGGTTTTTGAGAGATCTTCTCCAGTAACGAATGTTGAATCTGGTCTGCAAGGCCGCCGGTCTCTTTGAAATAAACTGCTAGTTTTAAGAGAAATTGGTTAGCTGGTGTTTTCCCTTCCGCTAGTAAGTTAACGACCCACTCAGGTGTAATAGCTTCGGGTTCGTGACGTAGGACATTCATAAGGGCTGCGTCGTCATGCCTGAACTTCAGGTAGTGGCGAAATAGCTCTCGTCGGCCAACTCTAGCATTGTAAAGTCGCACTAAAATTGGTCTTACTATCTCCCAATCGCGCTCCGCTAGTGCTCTTACGACTGATACGACTTGTGATGATTTAATAGAGATATGGTAGTTTTCAAGCACATCAACTAACTGGTTCAGATATCTTGCAGCCTCTGTCGGCTCTACTTCGGCTACTATCGCTGTTAATAAAAGATGTTGCAAACTAGCAGCGATCTTCACACGCTCACTTAACACAAGCTTATACTCAAAGAGGGTTGAAAATTCATTAAGGAATGCATTACGTACTGCTGGCTCACAGTCACCTACATCTAGCAGTTGACGCAACACGACAGCATGGAGGCCCTCACAACATTCAGCCTGAGGTCTAGAGCCATCCAATCCGAGACCACGCGCATACACCAACATTGTATCCCACACATCCTGCGGGAAGCGCCAAGCGTGCGCTCGCTTCACGAGGCTGCGGACGACCGAGGCGCGTTCGTGCACGGGCTCGTTTCGTAATCTTAGAGCTAGTTGCAATAGGGCTCTCACATACTCTGCCCGCCCTACGCTTTTGCTCACTAGAACAAGCAATATATCGCGACGCCTGTCAGCCGACTTTGCCGCACCGATGCGTGACCTCAATTCGTGAAACGTGGGATTGAATCCCACGTATCTGAACTCATCGAATAACTTTTGGAGCTCCGACTTGTCCGGACAAAAACCACTCGACATTCTCAAGCAGCATGACATTGGTATTGGAGTCCCATTCAAGGACTGCCTTTCAATCACTTGATGGCCCGCTACATGTATTAGTTCATAATTTATGTCCTGGAAAACGTGTGATTTGTCAATACTAGTATGTTTTGCAACTGGTGAGTGTGGTAGCTCATATGGACACCTTGTTACACGTTCGCCAACTTCCTTCTCGACAAACACTCGGATCTTGAAAGCAACTCTCGTTTCGCTGCTGAAACGTTTGAACAAAGGCTCTACATTTTCGTACGAGAACCACCAACTTAAGTATCCAGCGTGCGCCAACTTGATCACCACATCCTGAGTCTCTTCATCATTGAGTCGCCGCGCCACGGTCGGCATATGTAGAATATACACTATGTAAAGCTCCGACTTCGCCATGAATCTGCCTTTATGAAACTGTAAGATGTAATCGGTGGCCGATGGACTAAGCTTAGTCATAAACGTCAAGTTGTGATACTTTTCGGTTATGTCTAAAAATATATCTGCGTTTTTCTTTAAAACGCATTTTATACTTTCGTAGAACTTTCGTTCGTCTCTCAGATATCGTTGTACTAAATCATTGTCAGTTGCTAACGCGTCAAAGTATATTTTGGCAAACTCAGCACTTTTCTCGGCAAAAACTTTTAGATAATGAGGAGTTAATTTGGTTAAAATCTTAGGAAACTCGTTCAATACAAATTCATTACTACAATGACTAAGAAATTTAATAGCGAAATCAAATTTGGAATTTTTGTAATACTGATAAAATTCCTGGCACATTATGGGATCTCGTAAGTTGATGTACAACCAGTGTTTCATTTTGCTGATGGCTGGAATCACCATCTCTGGGAAGAGTACATCTTCTAAATATTTGGGGTTAATTATATCAAGTTGCTCCAATAGCCATTTACACTTTAACGCCCTGCTGACATACAACATGTCGTCATCTTTTAAATTCTTGAGGATGAAGTCTATATTTTTAAGCTTTATAGCAAGTTCTATCTTAAAGAGTCGATCGACTGGAGTTCGTTCAGGCACATCACGAATGTCTTGAAACGAGACTCGGTCCTTGGCAACCTGGTGCACTTGTAAGTTGAGGTAATGCTGACGGTCGCCCAGGTTGTCGCCGCCCAAGTTAATAGGCAAGAACTGAGCCATCTGTAGACAAATAAACAAAACTAATGTTTGTATTTCACATAGACATAGTATTTTATACTTTCATAAAATTAGGTAATGTATGTATGTATAATATCGGAATAAGTTTATAATTACATAATATTATTTTAAATGGGTAGCAGATAAAAAAACATAATATATTTCATTGATTATTTGATGCTATCAAATGTGATCTTTTAAATTGGTAAAAAAATAGAACATTCTGTAAGAATTTTATTTGAAAATTCATATATTCCAACGAAACCATACAATATTATACAAACACAATCCAATTTTTTTTTTTTTTATTCAAAGTTGCACTTTTGAATGTCAAAGTTACACTAAATTTTTCTGTGACTTTACATATACTGCCACGTTCAGTAAAGCAAGGGTGTAGGGCTCATGAGAAGAACCGGCAAGAAACTCATGGCCACTTTTTTTAACGCCAAGTTTACAATAATATTTCGTTTACAAATATCATTACCCTGGCCCAGTTACCCCGATCCTTTTCCTATCATTTCCTTTGCCCTTTCCCTCCTTCATTCCTTTTTAAAGGTCTGACAACGCACTTGTAACTCCTTTAGGGTTGCGGGTGTCCATGGGCGGCGGTAATCGCTTACCATCAGGCGATCCGCCTGCTCGTTTGCCCCCCTATGATATAAAAAAAAAAAAAAAATTCATAACTGTAAGGTGCTGCAACCATTTCTCCATGAAGTACTACTGAACATACTCAAGCATAAGCAGCGGTATGGTAAATAGTAGCATCCACTTACATATACATAAATAATCAAGACAAGGCATGATTGTAGTCCGTAGTTTAATCAAACTGTTTAAATAAAAATGTAGTAAGTAAATTATCAATTTCCACGAAACCAAGGACGACTAGTCACCACAAGTAGCACCCGTTCACGAGTACGACGCATGGGCCAGCCATCGCCTCCCTCGCCATATTGAAGGGAAGGGAACTACCCGGTCCATGACGCCATCACAAGCAATGACATTTGAGTGAGCATGACGCTCCTTGGAATGCGAACATGCATGCGAACTCAGAATAAGACTCAAAAAGAAAACTTTACGAAACTGTCCATGATCACGAGTTGCCTTCATAGCACATTCTTCTTGATTAAAATACGACTGAGTGTATCAACAATGTAAATTCTAGCTTAATAAAGGTGTAACATTACAAAAAAAAACATAAGAAAAAAAGTGAGTAAGTATTTTTTATTTAACGTCCTGTGATCTGATGCAAATATTAGCGCCATGGATTTGTCATTAAAATAATCATCTATATTATAATATGCTTTGGAAATTAAGCAAGTTTTAATTTTAACTTTAAATGTTTTATCTGGTAATTCTAAAATATTGGTCGGAATTTTATTATAAAGACCCATGAAGGAACCATGAACTTAATGTAGACGGCAGAATGGAACACATAATTTATATTTACTTCTAGTATTGCTGTTATGTCTTCTTCGTCGTTTTTTTCTTACTGAAGGTCGTATCCGTCCTGAAATGCTTTCACGGACGTCGTAGACCAGTTGTTTCTACACCACCCGATCTTCTGCTTTTCTAATGGCAATGGCAACTGTAAGTCCCGTTATTGTCTTGATCTGATCAGACCAGCGGGTAGGTGATCGCCCACGTGGTCTTTTACCGTTGAATTTCCCTACTACAACCAGTTTGTCAAGGCTATATGGTTGCCTTCGGGCGACATGGCCAAAGTAACCCAGGACTTGTTGGTAGCATATTGTGGAGAGCTCGGTTCTTATCTTCAGTTGGTCGAGAATGGACTTATTGGTGCGTCTTGCTGTCCACGGTATACGTAACATTTTCCTACAACACCACATCTCAAAAGCCTCGATCTTTTTCAGATCCACTGCGCGAACTGACCATGATTCGGAGCCGTAAAGGAATATCGAGAATACTAGAGTTCTCACAAGTCTCATTTTTGTTGTGTTGGAGATATTTCTGTCTTTCCAGATCCCTGACACCCTGCTCATTGTGGCTTTACCCATCTGCGCACGTCACCGAATTTCCCTCTCGCAGCCTTCCTGATCACTGATCATTGATCCCAGGTACACAAATTTGCTCACGAATTCCAGGTCTTTCAGTTTCGTTTCACCCGTGCGTGCGATCTGTCCGGCTCGGTCAATGACCATAACTTTGGTCTTTGATCTATTTACTGAGAGTCCTACCATCTCGCTTTCACGCTCTACTCTGTCGAACAGCTCGGCGGATGCAAACAATGTGGTGTCATCTGCATATCGGAAGTTGCTGATTTCATTTCCACCGACCGCGATGCCTAGCGATGCGAGCCCTAGAAGGATGGGAGGGACCCATCCTTCTAGGGCTCTCCTTATTATGAATTCACCATAAATTTTGAAAAGGATGGGGGATAGAAACATCCCTTGCGGACTCCTTTCTCAGGTTTGAAGGGTCCCGTCACCACATTATTTACTTTGACCCTGGACTATCCATTTTCGTACAAGCTCGCGATGAGTTGTATTAAATACGAGAATACTCCCATTTTTGGACGATTTGCCACAGAGATCCCTATCTTACGCAGTCAAACGCTTTAGAGTAGTCAATAAAGCACAGTAGCATTGGTACATTAATTTCCGGCTCTTCTCAATCATCTGTCTCATATTGACTATTTGCTCTCTAGTACCTCGGCCTTTAACAAAACCGGCTTGCTCATCTGATATTTGATGGTGCAGATATGTTTGCAAACGTCCATTGATGATGTAGAGTATTATCTTGCTAGCATGGGATATGAACGCCACCGTTCGGTAGTTACCGTTGACTTCGTGGACCCCTTCTTGTGCAGAGGAATCAGAAGCGACTCTTGCAGTCCTTAGGCCATCTACCCGTCTTCCAAAGCTTTTAATTACACAGATCCATTAACATCTTAACACCTGTGTCTCCCAGATGTTTAAGCTCCTCAGCAAATATGGTGTCTCTTCCGGCTGACTTATTTGTTTTTAGCTTTTTCAAAGCAATCCTAACTTCGGATTCAATGATATAAGACTTTAAGTATTGCTCGTCTTCTTGGACTGAAGACCCAACTGTTTTATTAGGGTTATTATAAAGGTTTTTGCTGTACACTCGCCATCTCTCCGTAACATGGTCTATTTCAGTCAGTAATCTATCGTCATTATCCTCAATAGCTTAGGTTTTTTGACCTAAACTCTCGAGTAATGGACTTCACTTTTAGAAATAGATCTCTTGTGTGGCAAGTTCCTGCGTGATCTTCAATATCTTGGCATATAGAGTTTAGATATTGGTTATAATCTCTGCGGCATAGACGTTGTACCTTTTTTGAGAGGAGTCTATACTGGGCTCGTTCTAAGTCACCTCTGGTCACTAGGTGTTTTCTTTCCTTGAACCTACCTGCCATGTCTCGTTCGTAATCCACGCCTTCCTTGGAGTATCACTGTCTCCAGAATGCTTTTGGATTTCTTTTCGCGTATTGAGTATCAGATCTTTGACTCGTTTCCAATTTGTATCTATGTCTGCACTTTCATTCAGCGCTAACCCCTTAGTACTTGCCACGAAACAGTCCCGGAACAAAGAAAGTGTTTGTTGTAATGGTCGATCTTGGCGTTCAGCTATAGTTCTTAAGCATATTTTTAATTTGATAGACATCTCTGCCACTAGGAGCTTGTGATCGCTTCCGCAATCAGCACTAGGGTAAATTTTGGTGTTGCTAATGCTGGTGATTTTCATCGCTTTGCAACAGTTATATAGTCGATTTGATTTCTAAATCGATCACGTGGCATCCACCCACGTGTACAGACGTCTTGGATGATTCTGGTAGCAGGTATTCAATATGGCGAGAGAGTTCTGTGCACTAAATTGGAGCCATATTTCGCCTCTTTCATTCCTTTCTCCCAGTCCATACTTTTCTACGACTTCCCTTAAATGGTCGTGAAGTGTTGATCCGACTTTTGCATTTAGATCTCCCATCAGAACCGTGATATCTCAACTAGGCAGAGCATTAAGAGTATCCTCTAGCAACCTGTAGAAGTCCTCAATTTCAGCTTCCGATGATTGCAATGTTGGTGCCTACACTACGTCTAGATTAACGCGACATGGTTTTGTGTTTAATCTCATAATCATTAAGCGATCACTCGCTGCTTTGTATCCAATGACCGATTTATGATCAACTGGAGATAAACAGATACCAACGCCATTCCGACTTTCATTTTCAGGGCCAGTAAAGTATAAAGTGTGGCCTGTGTTTGTTGTGTAGAAATCTGATCCTCTCATATGTGTTTCTGTAATGCCTAGAATCTCCACACTATAGCATTTCTGTTCTCTTCCTATAATTTCCACTTTCCCTAGTTGGAGCATGCCTCGTACAATCCATATCCCAATTCTGATCTTCTTGCGAAATTGTAAGCGGTTCTTTTGGCTTCGGACATTGTTGTTATCACCAGTAGCATGATGTTCACACTGAGCCTGATGTGTCACTACAGTGGACCCAATAGCATACTTCACACCATGCGACCGGGAATCGGCATGGCGCTGGGTGGTAACCGGATCATATGCCATCGCTCTATTACTTCCATGCACTTTCATGACGGGTTTTTTGGGAAAGCTAGTACAGTGGTTTCCCGTTGCCTTCTGTACCGCAGTGATGTTATATGGGTATTCAGAGCGCCCTGCTGCCAACGCCCGAGATCCGGACTGAGTGAAATTTCCCCCTTTCTCCCTATCTGTTTGTCGACCTACATCTCCAAAGGGATTGGGAACCACAATCTCGATTATAGGTTGCCCGACGTAACAGGGTTTACCGCGAGTAGGTTGGGAGTGGAGTTGGTGGAGAGAGGCTGAATGACTGTTCTTGATACGAGTCATGTATTGCGCGTCATCCACCCTTGAACCGCTGATGTTATGTATGTCACTAGTTTTTATGTATAAATGTATATTTTGAAGAACGTGCACAATAATAAAATAAATATATTGTGATGCTACAGTTAAAATATCTATTCTTAAATTTTCTCTGAGCGAGATTCTAGTTCCTAATTGATAAATAGCACGCACAGCTCTTTTCGCAATATAAATATACTTTATATATCAGCTGCTTTACCCCGTAATAATATTCCATATGACATAACGCTGTGAAAGTAACTAAAATAAACCAATCTGGCTGTATCAACGTCAGTTAATCCACAGACTTTTCTAATGGCGTAAGCGGCTGAACTAAGTGACGCTGAGAGATAAGATATGTGCGCATCCCACTGTAACTTTGAACCAAGTGTAATGCCCAGAAACGCTGTGGATTCTATTGCATCCAATACCTCACCGTTCAATGTTATGCTAGGACCAAGATGTTTTACATTAGGCAGTTTGAATTTAACACAGTTTTTTTGGCGTTCAGTACTAAATTATTTAAAGTAAACCATTTAGTTACTTGAATCAATGCACTATTTACTTCGTCAAAATGGACCCTATTTCTATTTACTTTTATATTTAATATGGTTCAAGTAAAAAGGGCAGTCGTTTATATAAATTAAAATAAAAATGGGCCTAAAATCAAAACCTTGCGGCACCCCTTTACAGCTTTACAGGTAAGCTATTTGATTTCGAGCCATTGACTTCTACACCTGGATCCTATTATTCAAGTACGACGTAATTACATCTAGTGCATTACTCTGAACACCGTAATGCCTTAGTTTCCGTATGAGCGTATCATGACAGACGCAGTCGAATGCTTTTGAGTGGTCGCAAAAAACACCAATAGCATTTTGTGAGTTTTCCCACGCACTGTATATATGTTTGAGTAAAGCTACTCCTGCATCCGTTGTTGATCGACCCTAGTAAAGCCATATTGGCTGTCGTAGGCTATTTAAATTAAAATGTCTGTCTGTTTTGCTAAAAGCTGGTAGAATTGATATTGACCTAAACTTACTAGGATCAGCTTTACTACCGTATTTAAATAAAGGTATGATTTTACTATTTTTCATTAAATCTGGAAAAGTTCCCGAATCTACACACCTATTGAATATCCTACTTAAATAAGGAGCAATTATCTATTATACTTTTTACCAGATCTAGATTCCAGGGATTGCTTTTTAATATTTAACTCTATAGACAGACAAGTTATGTCTTTACGTTCCCTGCAAGTTATTGTGTTTGCAACAAGTATTAAAGAACCACCGTGAATGGCTTGTGTTCTTGAAAAAGTGCTATGTACCATATAATTCATACTATTTAAAAAACTTACTTCATAGCTTTTGAGCCAATGTTCTTTAATACACAAATAAACTTTACTCTAAATCTATGCTGGATAGTCCTTGTATGTTTTGATGAGCAACACTAAATTGATAACCTCTATCCTATGTCCCAACCTTAAGTTTAAATCAACTTTGTAATTATTTATAATAGAAGAATTGATTGAAATAGAATTCTCTATTTACTGAAATTAAATTCATGGATACCCTACAGGTACCTGTATCATTTTGTATATTATACTAATCATTTAGCAAGTTGTTGTTTGTAATATAATGAAAGATACATATTATCTTTTGTCAAAATAAAATTACTAACAAATATATTAGTATCAAAACATAAAAGGTCCTTATATTGACATATCAGATTATACATACATAAATTCAAGTCATGGATATATTTATTTTCATCATAATGAAATTTATTTAAATAAGGTAATGCACATGTTATAAATTTAAATCCTAGTTTATTTTGTAGAGACAGCATTACCTCTGTCAGACTGATAATATCCTTTTGTTTTTGTGACTAATAAGCTATCCCCATATAGAATTATAATTGTGGAGTTAAGAAACAAAAGTTTATGTTAAGCTACCAAAACTTATACCTAAGTGATCAGAGAAAATATACAGTATGTATAATAAACCCTGTCCGATCCTTAAAGGTGTTTTAGAGTAGCTTATTATGAGTACATGAGTGACATCCTTTTATAAAAATCGATCAAGAAATTACCCCCGTAAATATAATTTATTTAAAAATAATATGTTAATATTAGATTACCCATGGCAACACCGAAAACTTATTAATCATAACGGTATCGGTAACGGTTGAGTTGGTGTTGAGTAGTCATGGGTCGGTACACGTTTTGGCAATACCATAACTGCTTATCGGTATTTACTGTGATAACAGTTTTTGAAATGATTTATTTCAATAACTAGGTATTGCTAATACTTATTCAATATTAGGTATTGATACAAACCATCGGTTTGGTCTAATAGGTTTCGCAATGGGTATTCTTATATCGTATCGGTATTGTTTCCTAGCTAGGTACTGAGTAATAACATGGTATTTTAGTTATTGTAATATCCAATACCTTGAATCGTCTGTTGACCGGCAAGCGCCGATTCAGTTTTGTGAACGCGGTATTGGCTCGCGAGTGCGACATCGCGGTATTGACGAGTAAAGAGTTTATCCGAATAAGCAGTTATTGTATAACTGAATACCGTATTTTAGGTATTAGTTCGATAGGCAGTTATTGTAAGTGCTTATGGTTTATAACGACCACTTGATATCACCCTACGTCGCGCCTACCTATCTACGCCTTGAAAAAATGCCACCAAAAGTATGCCACGCACCGCATTCTTGTCAAGTTTAGTGGAGTGTCGCTACTTGACTGTGCGAAATTTCAATAATTTCAAAAATTATGAAAATTTACCATGATATAGATCTTCTCTATTTTATTTTATATCATGTTTTTTACGTGAGAAACAAGCCCTTAATGGATCGGACAAGGTTTATTACAGGCTGATTGGTAAAAGACTGGATATATTGAAGGAGGGTATTCAGTACTCGATTCTAGACCAGAATATCTAAAAAAAATAGATATTAATATCAGTAAAATATTTTTAAGGGACAATGTTGAGTCCTAATTAATTATGCTTTGACTCAGTATATATGTATTTTGTATCACATTGCAATTCAAAGTGCTGATACCAGCAGATTTATTTTGCAATGTGTGCCAGTCCTTGTGCCAAAACCATGTTGTGATACAAATGTGCCCTAGTGCGGACGAGTCATTAGATGGCCTATGATATATTTGTAGTTAAAGCATAAAAAATAATAGACTCAGCATTTTGAAATATTTTTTATAGATTTGCTTGCTAAATGTGCACTCTAGAAAGTGATAAATAAAATAGTCCTTAAAAAGAAGTGGACTTAATATTCTTTAACTTTCAGCTACACATATAATGTAGCTAATAATAACTAATAAACAATTAAATGTGCATAATAAACTTCCTCTAAAAATGCAAATATCCCAGCTCACCTTTATTTTTATGGCGTATAAACACACTGTATTAATATTATTAAATAAGAGAAGACTGTAGGATGAAACGTTCAGTTTTCTATGTTATTTATTTATAACTTGGGACATCCGATCAATAATTGAGCGGGGTTGACTGCGCGCGCACCAAGTGCGCACAATAATTTCACAAGCCATTTATCTACCATGAATAAAGACACTAAACTAACCTTTATATCATATTACTTGACACCACTCTTAATACTTTTGCCGGCCTATTTGGGTAATCCAAATCGTTGTTAAGTTATTACATTTTTTAAATCGAGCACTATTTCAAATGTTTACACGTAATTGTCAAAGTGACGTTTCTGACATTCAGCTGAAATTGAGTGCCGAAAATGGCGACATTAGCCTTTGCCCTTAGAATAAGAACCTACTACATACACAAACACTTAGGTATTTAGCGAAAAGTTTTAAATGTATTTTTGATATCAGATCGTGTGAACGGGTATCTTTTGCTATTAAACAAACAATGGTAAGTCTATATGCATGTAATATAGACTTATATATATGTATCCCTTAAAAGGTGAACACAACTGTATTGCACCTTGCACCCGACTTTTGCTAGCTGTATAGATCCACGTAATAAAGAGCAAGCTACTGTCCTGTCCTCAGGACGTTTCCAGGCTGATATTGGGATTTTACTGTATTACTTACTAAAGTTTTTATCTTTACAATAGCAATCAATTTTAAAAGCCCGCATTTATAAGTATGAGCACACGCAAGAAATACCTTCTTTACATGAATAAATAGATCTCAAGTTCTTCTATGAACAAAATACAGTAGTAAAAAGAAATATTTTAATTTTTACAGGTAGGTACACTCGGTAAGAATTAATTAATGAATACATAATTATACACTATCATCCAAAAGTTTGGAATCACCCTAATTTTCGTCGACAGAAAAACTATACCGCAATAAATCCATCAAAAAACGTATTGTTATTGGAGATTAGTATTTTTACCACAACAATAACATTTAACAAAGACACTAATTTCTTATCAACTATCCATTGTTTTCAAAAAAGACTGACACACGTGTTTTATGACCACTCAAGTTGAGACACTGCCGTTTGAAGATTTCTTAGAATTGGCGCTTTTAAGCATTGTCGTAGTAATGAGTAGTGTCTCATCAAATCATTGGAATATGGGTGTATTATTGCAAAAATTATCAGTTTAGAGTTCAGTGTAATTTGTGACGTTCATGTGATAGTTACAAAAGTTCGCTAGCTCATAAAATGTCAAAAAGGAAACAGATTTCGCTTGAACAGCGGAGTGCTATCTGTACTTTGAACGAAGAAGGCTATTCTATGCGCCAAATCGCAGAAAAGGTCGGTGTTTCATACAAAGGTGTTCATTATACTCTTGTACGAAAAAAAGCTACTGGAGAAAATCAAGAGCGGAAGAGATCTGGACGTCCCAAAAAAAGCAGGAAGATAACTACGTTGTGACGTTATCGAAACGAAATCTACGTTTAACTGCACCTCAAATTGCCGCTACTTTAAATGAAACCCGAGAAAAGCCAGTTTCAATAACAACTGTAAAAAGGCGTTTGATATCTGCTGGTCTACGACGATGTGTAGCAGCCAAAAAACCCAGATTGACTAGTGTTCATAAACGAAAAAGACTGGAGTGGGCCAAAACACATAAAACTGGATAGTAGAAGACTGGAATAAATTCCTTTGGATGGATGAGACCAAATTTCAAATTTTTGGATCTAACGACGAGTTTTTGTGCGCCGATCAAAAGAGGAGCGGGCTTTAGAAGCGTGTACTGTGCAGACTGTTAAGCACGGCGGTGGTAGTGTGATGGTTTGGGGATGCTTTGGTAATAATAAACCCGGCCATCTGATCAAAATCACCGAGAAACTGAATAAAGAAGGCTATCTGAAAATACTTGAAGAAAATGCCATTCCCTCTGGAATTAATGTGATCGGTCGAAATTTTGTTTTCAACAAGAAAATGACCCTAAGCATTCATACAAATTATGCCAGGGGTTCTTAGGGCAAAAACGAAGATAAAAGGTTTGCAAATTACGAAGTGGCCCTCACAATCGCCAGATTTGTCTCCGATTGAATTAATATGGGATGAACTGGATAGAAAAGTGAAGAACCAGTGTCCATCGAGCTCAGCACAATTGTGGTAATATTTACAGAGCGAATGGAAGTCACTGGACTCCGAATACTTCAATAAATTAATCAAAAGAATGAGTATAATTTGTGAACAAGTAATTAAGAATAAGGGTGGCCATTTTGACAAAGCCAAAATTTAACGAAGACTGTTTACTTTTGTTCTTATTTGTACTGATTCTATTTAACTGAATGCTAATCTAAGGTTTGATTAAGATTTAAGTGTGATAAAGTATACTTTACACATATTATCGTCGTTTTAATTAAAATTACCCTAGTGATTCCAAACTTTTAATTAGTTCTGTGCATACGCTTGATATATGAAAGCAAGTAGTTGAAACACCAAATACCTACTTTAAATTAGTGAGTTTAATTACTTTTAATTGGGCAAAGATGCAAACTTACATAGACTTAAGAACGGGTAGACAGAATCTCAGCTAATGCCACGGGAGCAACAATGTAGGCTCGGCAAAACTAGCCATCACTACATATTAAAAATAAAATAGTCATTTGATTTTTCTAAACTGTTAATACGTTTATACTATACCTAGCGCATTTAATTAATTACAATATTTTGTTTAGATATTTACAGAGGCTTATTTTTCTGCTTAACATTGATGCAATTTATAGCTAAGACTATACCAATATTGTAACGTCACAAAATTAATTTTGACACCAGTCTCAGAAATTACGTACATTTATTTAATTTAACTTGTGAGACCAAAGCTTTCATTGCATGATTATAATATGTACTTATGTATAAGTTAATCAATAAATTAATATCAGTTGTTTTGTGAAATTAATACTCCAGTTTGCAACTAATAATAACTTATAATACACCTAGTCCACAAATAATCGCAATGCTATAATTAGTTTCAATTTATATTTAGGCAAAGATTTCAGCGTGTATAAAGTATTATGTTTCCTTATCATTTCCATATCATACATTTCGTTATAATTTTTTTGATTTCCTCACCTACAGGACTCTCAGTGTTATACCGACATTCTCGCAGCATATAGACGGCTAATCGAGCTTATCTACCTACACTCTCAGACAAAATACCCTTCGTTACCACTGTAGTAAACTTTTTAGCAATATCCAAACAAGAAATACTGATTGAAGTAAGCTATTAAAGCTTTGCGATAAAGTTGAATGATAGAATCGAAGTATTGGGACATCAGTTCTGCCACTTCCTTCGCATTACATCTGCCAAATGTACAACCTACGATGTCCACACCCTGAGACATTTTCTTTACATGATCTTTAAATACGTCAGTATTCCGTTTCATACTGTGTCTTATTGCTCGATAATACAACATTATCGCATGTAGTTTAACAAAATGACTGAAATACATCTCATTCGGCATAAACTTTTGTGGACACACTTCCTGTGGGACTCGCTAAACGCTTGCTCGGTTCACGAGGCTGCGAACAACTGCGGCGCGTTCGTGCACGGGCTCGTTTCGAAGTCTCAGAGCCAGTTGTAGCAGTGCTTGAATAGCGTCTGGGCGCCCTTCACTCTTGCTCACCAACACAAGCAGCATATCGCGTCGCCTATCAGCCAAACTTGTTGCACCTATTCTTCGCCATAGTTCATGAAGTGTACCCTCGAACTCCACGAATCTGAACACGTTGAATAGCTTCTGTAGTTCTGATTTTGCCTCACTCATTATCGATACTATCTCTGACTTATTTCCTTTACGCTGTTTTATCTCTCTTCCCAAAGGACCGATCTATTACAATGGGCCTGAAGTCTTGGTCGTAACACATAGCGTTCTCCGAAACTAGTATCATCAGCGACTTATCAGGGGACGCTGGCAACGCGTATGGCCACTCGGCCACATGTTGTCCAACATCCTTTTCAACGAATACTCGTTTTTTAAAAGCTGCTCTCTTATCACTACTGACACGTTTTACCAGCGGTTCCACACTTGCATACGTTAACCACCAGCTTAAATATTCTGCACGAGCTAACTTTAATAGCATATCTTGATACTTTTCAACGCTGAGACACCGTGTTACTAAGGTATCTGTAAGAATATGGAGAAGATATACGACGTAAAGCTCCGGCTTTGTCGTAAATCTGCTTTTATAAAAACGCAAAATGTAATCAGTAGCTGATAGATTAAACTTAGACGAACATGATAAGCTGTGATACTTTTCAGTTATGTCTAAAACATACTTGGGTGAGACTTCAACGTAAATTTTACATTATTGAAAAAATTATCTTCCTCTTGCAGATATCGTTGAACTACCTAATTTATTGTCCGTCGCTAATGAGCCAAAGTATATTTTGACAAGAAAGGTTTTTTACGTAACGTTTACGTACGTTTTTCACTTAATACTTTTAAATAGTGAGAACTTATTTTTGACAGTACCTTAGGAAACATATTCAAGACGAATTGGTTATCGAATTGATTTAGAAATTTTACGCTAAAATCGAATGCGACATCTTTGTAATTAAGATAAAACTCCTGACACATTGCGGGATCACGTAAGTTAATCTACACCCAGTGTTTCATTTTGCTGATGGCTGGCATCACCATCTATAGGAAGAGTACATCTTCTAAATATTTGGGGTTAATTATATCGCGTCACTCTAATAGCCATTTACACTTTAATGCCCTGCTAACACACAACTTGTCGTCATCTTTAATATTTTTGAGGATGTATTCCACATTCTTTAGTTTAACAGCGAGATCTATCCTAAATAGACGATTGATTGGAACCAATTCGAGCAAATCTTCAATATCTTGAAAGGGAGAAAGAACCGAGTCTGTGACAGCCTGATGGACAAGTGAATTAAAGTATCGATATCGATGACCCAGATTGTCGCCATACAATGTTATGGGTAATAACTGCGACATCTGTTGATAAAGAAACATAATTCATTAGTGAATAATTAACAATCAATTGACGACACGCATAGCGTAGTGGTTTAAGTGATGCGCACAGTGCAGCAGTGGTGTGGTTTCGTTAACCGTACGAGAAAAATATTTGTGATCCACCATACAATACTTGTTCCGAGTTGTCCAAGTCTGGATGTTCTATGTGATTCTTGTTTGAATGTTTGTAAAGTCTCCCGCGAATCAATCTTACATCTAGGGCAGAAATTATCTTTAAAAATAATAAATGATCATCGCGACGATTGATAACTCAATAAAGATTAACACTATTTCGATCTATTCTAAAAGATACTATATAATAATGACTTAATGTATTTTTTATTTTAAATATTAATGATTATTATATGAAAGAAGTACAGGACTCTTAAATCATTCATAAATTAATGTGATACAGACACATCACTCAATTAAATTGGTTGAAAGATTGAAGATTGAATAAGAACTAGACCCTATTAAATCACACAATGGCAACAACAGTTATTCGTCCCCCGAACCTTTGAAAATATTTTATTATACGTAACACACCTATATTGATGAATATATTTTATTGGTGTGTTGCTCCATAGCGATACGTTAATAATTGCCATCAATGATACGTATGCGTGAAATAAGTATCTAATATGTCTTGTACCATATTATATGTCTCAAATAGTCACATCTCTAGCGTTGACACTGACAGTCTTGACACTCTCAACTTAAGATCAGCGTCCGTCAAATCAATTTGACAATAAAGAATGTTTCTAATTCTAAAGAAAATATTTTATTAAGAATGAGTTTATAATAAGCTATGTGTTGATATTGCATCATATAGTAAATGAAAAAATGAATTCCAAGTCAGACATAACACTACCAGCTCTAAAATTCTTAACCAGCGAAACTGAACACGTTTGTAGGTTATGTTTTTCTTCAACCGAAGAACAAGAAGTGAACTTAGATGATAGTTCGAGGCTCCAGAGAGCTTATATCGATGAAACAGTTACATTTGCGGACATGTTCAATGATCTTAATGTAAGTAACCAATATTATCGCTATTAGTGCAGAAATACCTTGGTTTTTGACTTGGTACTTTAGATGTAGAGTTATTTATTATGATCAGGGATCACCACTCTTTCTGTAGTATTGAATGGAAAACCGTCTAGTATCGATATTGATTATCCAAGATAACAGATACATAAGGAATACAAGCATTAACCTATTTTCTTTATAAATATAACAATATTATTAGTTTTACCTGTTGATTGTTGGAGTATGAGCCATAATTAAAAACCTATTGTGTCTAGCAATCAATATGTTGATACCTAGTCTTTAATAAATATCCTGGGTTGGAGTGTAGCAAAGGGTGTGCAAGTGGGTTGGGATATTTCATTAAAATAAAATTCTCATAGTTGTGATTTTTTATTTTTATTGTATAAAACAATTACTAATATAGCAAATATCATCCGACAACTTTTTGTTTACGATGAGCGGCTTATTGGTAAATCGCTGTTTTAGTGCAACACCTATGTAGGTACTACAAAAACAATTAGAAAATTTTCACATGTTGGACCAAAAATGTTTAGAAATGAAAATGTTAAGAATTATTTTAGTATTCTATCCTATAGAGGGATAACATCTAAGCATCTTCCGCTCTTGTAACTATTTCTTATCTTGAGATATTCCATATAATGTAATTAACCTAATTATAATACAAATAGATTTTACTAGGATGAGGCTATCTAAAACAAAACAATGTACTGGACAATGAGATATTATTTCTGTTATGAATAAGTAGACTTATCCCAGTCTTTTTACTACTTATCCTGGTTCTAGAGCTTGAGATAACTATGTGTTGTAGTTAGCTCCATCACATAATTATCAAAAGAATTCCTTCTATAATTATGTTTTCTGCAGCAGCATATTTGATTCTCTAATAATTTACATTTGTTGTGCTGCTATAACATAAAGTCTATTGTTTTAACCTATTGCAATGCAGCCGCACACTAGCAGCAAGACAATAGGTTTTCAATTATGTCTGGCATTGCAATAATTGACAAGATAACATTATAAAGCAATAAATGTTATGCAACATATGCACAAGGCTTACATAGATATTATGTTAGCCAAGCTATGCATGTGCACTTGCATTGGTTGTGTTTTTAGCTTGCTTTCTTTGAATTTTAGGCATTCTATAATATTGTTACTTTGATCTTCTTTTCAATAATCTCTTTTTGTTAATAAATGAAACTAGGTCATCAATATGTATTAATCCGTCCCTTTTTCATAGTAATTCGAATTTGAGCCATTGTTTACATGTTTGGTTTTTTGTTTATTTCTATTTATATGCGAAACATTCCAAGCTGAATCTTTGCAGTATTTTATTTAACTAAACATTCTAATTATTGGTTTACACCCACACATCTCAAGCTCTTTAAGCCATTTTCTTGTATGTGAACCTCAAGTTGTTGATGTTAATGTCAAATTTATGACGCTGGTTTGACTTTCAGTAATGTTACTCAATGACGCATGTATGTATGCTTTTGAAAATTTTTATGGTTATTATAAGCGTCAAGAAGGACCGAATACAGTTTTCAGCAAGCTTATACGTTTTCTCATTTAGGTGCAGCAAATGTTTTTCAGATGTTCAGAAAAGCGAAATTACTTGAAAATTATAAATATTTTGTAAAACCTAATTCTGTCACAAATACGCGATTAATAGCTTTTCGTGTATGTTTATTCTATAGGCGCACATACAACAGTTTTAGAGTTACATAATTATGCAAAACGTTACTCCAGCAGAAAATGCAACATCTCGAAAACCTGAAGACAAATTATATTTTCGGCGAAAATTTTTGCACACATATAAGCTCTCTGCCCATGCACAATATTTCTCTCTCCGATCATTCGTTCAGAATTTTCCTGCTGGAACAACGTTACTTCAGCAGGAATCATTTTTTCGGTTTTTCCAAAACGACAACACGCACAAATTTTGTATGCGGTGCACAGTCACAGTAGATTGCGCTCTAATTATGCGTGCCACTCATATTACGAGACACTTTCCTGCTGGGGTAACGTCCACCATGCATGCTGATCAATATTTAAAAGTTATTCTACCATCTATTAATTTCTTGGTTTATAACAAACTAGCTTTTGCTCGCGGCTTCGCTCGCGTATAAGCAGGTCATATAGCCTAAGTTACTCAGTAGGTAATAATACAGCTTTCTAAAGGTAAAATATTTTTTTAAAATGGAGTTTTTTTATTTAAGTCATTACAAACAAACAAAAAATAAAAACTTTCCTCTTTATAATATTAGTATATATAGATGACATAATTTTTTCAAGTATGCGAAAGATGGATCCTTTCCTGACTTGCAACGCAATAATAGATAGGTAGTAAATAAATCTTTATTCTACACTCATATAGAAAATAGATTTTACCCACGGCTTCACTTGCATTAATGTCAATTTGCCTGATGAGTTTCTGTCCCTTGGGACCAGTACTTTTTCCTGGACGAAAGGGGTACCATTCGTCTAGGGAAAAATGTCCGTTTTTGTACCCTTGGCAATGTGTACGCGATTTTTTATGAAGATCAGTCGAGTAGTTAAGGCGTGAAAGTCTAGTGGTGATGTCTCTTAGTCGCATTTCTTCCATGCAGTCAATTTAACAGTGCCAATTGTCTTTTTTTACAGGTACCATCAGAATCAGCTCTACCACAAGCCTTGTGTATGAATTGTGCTACAATGACTATCAACTCTTACCTCTTCCAAAAGCTATGCCAGTATTCTAATGAACGATGGCACTCCACATTACGTAAACTTAACTCATCACTAGACCTATCTGAAACCATAGGCCCTAATATTCAAACTGTATATTTAATGGTTAAGGAAAAAGACAATATTATGTTCACTAGTCGAAAACGTCACACACTCAAAAGTAAGAAGATTGTCTTAGCAAAAATTAAAGAAGTCATGAAGGCTAAACAACCATATGAAAAAGTAAAACGGAGGAAGTCTACAGTTATTTGTGAAGAATGTGGAGAGAAATTTACATCGAATTGTCATCTAGTCAAACACATGAAGGTTCACAGTAACACGCGACACCCCTGCCCGCAGTGCCCCAAAGTGTTTGCAACACAATTGCAGTTAGATGACCATGCTGAACGGGTCCACTACCCCAAAAAACTTCGATGTCCAAAATGCTCCAAAATGTTTAGTACCGATAGAATGTTAAAATATCATGACAAGTTACATCACGTAGCTGCTATTTGCAAGCTGTGCTTTGTTCAGTTCCCTTCAAAGAAAGACTTACGAGCGCATTTAGACAAACACGATGTCAACAAGTGCCCGCGTTGTAACAAATCTTTTCTTAACAAACACACTTTCAAATTTCATTTAAAAATTTGTGGCAATACTGAGGAGCGGCAGCCAAGTTTCTTTTGCGATATTTGTAATAAAGGTTACGCCAGAAAGAACGGTTTAAGAACGCATCTAAAAACTGATCATGGTTTTGGAAACGTGCTCTCATGTACTTGGTGCGATAAAAAGTTCGATGCGATAAGTAGGCTGAGGAACCACCAGGTGAAACATACAAAGGAGAGAAACTTTCATTGTGACAAATGTGGTGGCAAATTTGTAACGCAAGCTGCTTTGATTTATCATGTGAGGCTTCATACAGGAGAAAAGCCTTTCCCTTGCGATCTTTGTAACGAAAGCTTCCTTTCAGCATCGAGAAGGATGGAACACAAGAGGCGAAAGCATTTCGGTCCTACTAAAGAATGTCACGTTTGCCATGTTAAGTTTGTGACTGGTCATCAGTTGAGGAAGCACGTTCAGCGACATTATAACCCTCGTAGTAAACTGTTTGTGCCTGAGGTAGAAGAACCGTACATGAATATTGATTTATCTGCCAACAATAATATGAAAGAGCAGTCATTTCCAAGTATCTCTAAATTATTATCTATGTAAAGACTGATTGTGTCGCAAATAGTGGGTGCGAAGCACCTGCAAAACTGAACCGCAGACAATGAATTGTTGCTTTACGATCAAAACGTCTAAGTAGCAATATGTCCAACTACCCTAAAAGTCCAATTAGCAAAGTAAATCATCACCAAATCGATTTGTAGCAAAACGTCTAACTATTGAAACACCTATGTAGCAAACCGTCCAAATAGCAAATCGTCTTAAAAAATTGAGTACAATCGTGAACATTATCTGTTGGAAAAAAAGCCTATTATGAAACGTATTATTTTTTATTTATATATTACTACTTATGAGTTTATGTACCAAACGGTACGACATGATCAACATTTTTCAAAAAATGCATTGAGCAAATTTGTTTCTGTTAGCTTTTTCAACACCCCTTTGTACTTTTCATTGAATATTATATAAATTTTAATTCGTTTGCTGCCTTCAAACATGATATTTTTAAATTTGTGGTCTTGCCGACGGGGCTTCTTTCCTAAGAGCATGTAGGGACAGCAGCAGGGTTGGTTTTAGTTTTATAAATGTATTTAACCATCTATGCCAACCTTCCAATGCATTGTTTGTTCGAAAGTTGTCGATGTATGCAAGAGATTGCATCCATTGCTTTTCAAAATAAGCTAAAGTCATCATATCTTTGCTTTCTTCGGCCTTTTCAATAATGGCAGTCCAACATTCTGTAATATATTCTCAAGGTAGTGTGGCGTAAGTATATACGCACAGGCAACATATGAGTTTATGAGGAACCTGGAATAGAACGGAGCATCAGACGTCTAGCCGCGTCGAAAACAACTTACGAACTGAATGACGCGCGAAGGTGCCACCTGTTTTTATATGCCGCATTATTTATACGCCACCGTGCCGCAAGCACACACGCTCAAGGATTTCCAAGAATTCCCTCATAGATTTTAGAATTTTGTTTACTTGTCGCTGATTGGTGCAAATGAATACTGTGCGCATTAGTAAGCGATCGCTGCTTGTAAGAACAATACATTGAATATAAGAAGGCTTAAAAATTGTAAATATATTCTCAGTTGAATCAGTCTACGTGTTTCACTATAACCCTCGGTTACCAGCTACGGACCTGTTTTATGCCTGCCGGCTGATAATACGTTAAATTGATGACATCTCGTCGTTCTAGCGCTGTTATAATATCGGTGCACTGAATCGTCACCTTTGTTGGTTTTCAGTCTAATCTAGAACGTACAAATACGCTACCTTATTTTCATGGCACAAGAAAACCTGAAGAATTCACCGACAGGCTAGTAACGACTCCTTTCCACGGTGATGTCGCTACGATCTCACTGCCTGCACGTCTACCACCATTCTGGCGTCAAAACCCACGACTGTGGCTCGCACAGTTTGAAGCCGCCGTCGCCGCCAGCAAGATGGGAGATGAACAGAAATTCAACCTCGTCGTCCCGTTACTAGGCTGTAGAGACTTCGAACAAATCGGCGACATCATATTGAACCCGCCATCAACCAACAAATATATTACGCTAAAGAACAGACTGATATCGACATACCAAGAATCAGACCATCGTCATTTACAGAAATTACTCAGCGGCCAAGAATACGGCGACATGAAACCTAGCCATTTACTGCGTAAGATGCGAGATTTGAGCGGAAAATTACTAACCGACGAAGCTCTGAAAGTTATGTGGCTCAACCAATTGCTCACACAAGTCCGCGCCGTACTCTTCGTGAACACCGAATCGTCGCTAGAATGTTAAGCCGTGATGGCCGACAAAATGGTTATACATTTCGAACCCGCAACAGTCGCCGCAGTCCACACTACAACCTATACGCCGGCGCACACATCAAGCCTGTCCGTGTCTACATTGCCCAACTCACCCAACTACAGAAAATCTACAGTTCGACCTTATACAAAGAAATAGAAAAGCTTACGCTGGAAATCGCCGAGATTCGAACCAATCAACAACGTGCGTCGTATCACTATGGCGCCACTCGTCCGCATAGCAACAACCGATCGAACTCGAGATGCCGTTCCCGCTCAAACCGCAAACCCGGCGATCCCGACTGGCTGTGTTATTACCACCTGCGCTATGGAGATGAAGCCCGTAGATGCGAATCACCGTCCGCAAAAAAAAGCAGGAAGACTAGAAAATACATCGACTATGGCGGGCGTCGATGTTAGAAAACCAAGCTACCGCCCCTGCGTTATTGCTCTTAACAACAGAGAGAAGTTTCTAGTCGACACGGGTACCGTCATATCCGTATTAGCCGCAAGAAATAAAAACACGTGAAGCCGACTGAAAGTACCTACAAACTGTTTGCTGCGAACGGTACCGAGATACGTACCTACGTCGAGCACACACTCGAGCTCAACCTAGGTTTACGTAGAAGCTACAAATGGACATTTACCGTGGCCGACGTGAAAACATCAATACTAGGCACAGATTTCTTAGCGAAGCACAAATTTTTTGTAGATCTACTTAAAATAAAACTCATCGACTGCATTACCGACCTCAGTGTTCACACCATCAAAATCCATGGCACCGAGGAAGCCGTATACGTAATCAGCCACCATCACACCTATCACGACATCTTGAAAGAATATCCCGACGTACTACGACCCATGTCACTCAAAACTCTGACTAAGCACAACGTAACTCATCGCATAGAAACAACCGGCCAAACAATTTATTCAAAGCCGCGCCTCCTGCCGCCTGATAAATACAAAGCTGCGAAGCTAGAAATTGAGAAGATGATGGAGATAGGAATCTGTAAACCGTCAAACAGTCCATGGACTGTTTGACGGTCATGACGGCATGGGCCAGGCCGCTTTACGTCGTTAAGAAAAAGGATGGTTTGCTACTCGTGTGTGGCGACTATAGAAGATTGAACGCCGTTACAGTACCCGATCGCTACCCTATTCCGAGAATTCAAGATTTTACGTACCAGCTACATGGTAAAAATCTTTTCAAAATTAGATCTCAAAATGGCGTACTTCTGGATACCTATTGAAAAGAAGATGCTGCGAAGACGAGCATAATAACCCCCTTTGGTCTCTTCGAGTTCAACTGTATGACGTTCGGCTTACGCAACTCCAGCCAAGCATTTCAACGTTTCATGCACGAAGTACTACGAGTGCTCGACGACAACGTATTCTGTTTCTTCGATGATTTACTAGTGCACTCGGAAAACCCAGTGAATCAATGTTTGTTCGGCAAAGACAAGATACAATTCCTCGGCTATGAAGTTACACCGGACGGAATCATTCAAGCATTCAGCATTCAAGCCATACTTACGGTCCCCAAACCAACTACAGTGCAAGAGTTAAGAAGATTTTTAGGCATGATCAACTTCTACCGTAGCTGCCTACCCCATCAAGCCGAATACCATAATTTACTAAACAAGTATCTACACAATAGCAAGAAAAACGACAAAAAACCTATAAAATGGACACATGAAGCTGAAAAAGTCTCAGAACAATGCCGAGAAAGCATACTCTAAGCTATTATACTATCGCACCCAATACCTAACGCTCCGCTATGTTTACTCACAAACGCGTCTGATACTGGCCTCGGCGCAGCTCTACCACTCGCTTTTTACACAAAAACAATGAGCGAGACGCAGAGAAGATACAGTGTATACGATCGCGAACTTTTAGCAATGTATACAGCTGTTAAAAATCTACGCCGACTGATAGAGGGCAACGAACTCACCGTATGTACGTATCACAAACCATTGAGGTACGCACTAACAAGAACGCCGAGTAGCGGCTACACCCCGCGTTGACAGCGACAGCTTCATTATATAAGTCAATTCTGCACTAACATCAAATATATTCATAGATAAGGACGAAGCCGCTAACGCGTTATCACGCTTCGCGGAAATCAAAGTACTCAACGCAACGATGAACTACGACAAGCTATCTCAAGAACAAGAAACCGACGCCGAGCTACGTGATTGCATGAATCACCCCAGACTGAAGTTTTCCCGCGTAAACCTACCGAGCGTTAAATGACCTATTTGGTGCGAAACATCGACAGCGAACATTCGACCACACGTACCATTGCCTTGTGTCGCAGCCTTCAAAGCACAACACGAACTAAGTGATCCCGGCGTTCGTACAACAAGAAAAATAATGAGGGCAAAGTTTTTCTGGCCATCTATAAACAAAGATACAGTATATGGCCAAGGGCGTACATCAGCTGTCAACGCACGAAAATTCATCGACACGTCATTAGCCCGCTCGGCGAGTTTCAACAATCATCCCGTTTTGAACACTTGCACGTGGACAGATTTGGACCCCTCCCGCCATCAGATGACTATAGATACCTAGTTACTATGATTGACCGCTGTATTAACTGACCAGAGGTAATACCTACTTGTGCCGTCACCACCGAAACGGTCGCGAAGTCCGTGTACGAGGGATCCATCCCTACCCGTATCGCGGTTTGGATGTCCTCTGTGACTTACTACAGACCAAGGGAGACAGTTCGAATCGTCTTTATTTCAAGCTTTAATGAAGAAAAGAGGCGTCACTCGAATACGTACTACTGCATTTCACCCGGAAGCTAATGGAAAAATCGAACGATGGCATCGATCTCTGAAAGCGGCACTGATGGCAAGAGCAACCGAAAACAGATGGATCAATGAATTACCTACAGTATAACTAGGACTTCGCACCGCCCTACGTGAAGACTCAACCGTCAGCCCGGCCCGGATGACATATGGATCAACGTTACGCGTACCCTAACTACCATCTTATTTCTTCGCACCTACCAAGTCGAACATTGAAGATGTGGAATTTGTGCTGACTGAAACAATGTCGTCATTATCACCGACATCAAAAAGGCGAGCGTCAAGGTCAAACACATTCATATACAAAGACCTCGGGAGATGTACGCATGTGTTTGTGCGCAACCTCTCGTACCACCATACGACGGACCATATCAAGTACTTCCCACGCAGTACCGACGGCAAGCACTTCACACAGCAACTGCCGCTTCGCACCGCAGCAATTTCAATCGACAGGCTGAAGCCAGCCCATCTACTCAACAAAGAAGACTCGCCAGAAAACACAACATCAACAAACACGCCAGCCCCGGACACATCACCCATACCAATGCGGTCAGCTTCATCACCTTTACCGCGAAATGCCTACGTCACCAGATCCGGCCGCAAACAAAACGTACGGTGAAACAACAACAAAACGTACGCTTCGCTTAGGCGGGAGTGATGTGGCGTAAGTATAAACGCACAGGCAACATAATATGAGTTTATGAGGAACCTGGAATCTAACGAATAGCGATGCAACGATATATCGAATATTCGATAATATCGACCCTAAAATATCGATATTTTTATCGATATCTAACCATCATTGATACGATATTATCATATCGACAAGAAATTTAATATCGATATCGAAATATTTAAAATAATATTTGGTAACCATTGCTTAAAATTAGGATTTTATGATCGATTTTTGTCTATGGTGTTTTTCGTATTTGTTCCTTGGTTCTGAATAGTTCTTTCCACAAAAAATAGTAGGATTAGTAGGTTCATTTGAACTATTGACTTGGTAGTATTCAATATTTATGTGTATAGTGTATCTGTGTTATTTACCCACCTCTACTACTACCTTGAAAGTTCTGAATTAAAAATAATATCGCATTGAAACTGTCGATATTATTGATCATCGATATTTTTAGGCCTTCGATATAAATAATATATTTATATCGATATTTTCGTCTCCTTTCAACCCTACGAACGGAGCATCATACGTCTAGCTGCGCCGAAAACAACTTACGAACCGAGCGACGCGCGAATGTGCCACCTATTTTCATCATCAGTGGTTCTTCATATAGACCCCTACGGGATCTCGGGGTAACCATACCAGACCGAGGGCCTGTCTTGGTGGCAGGCGGATCACTGGAGTGGGCCCGTGTAAGCCTGTTGGTCAGTCCGGGTTGTCAGAGCCGGTGGGTAGCGCAGCTAGCGAGGTACAGCCCGCAAGGGTTTGTCCGCGGGCGACCAACGTGCTAATACTAACGGTTACCAGCTATGGACCTAGTTTATGCCTGCCGGCTGATTATACGTTAAAGTAGCAAAGGCAAGTTGGAACATACTCTGACGAGTATGTTCCAACTTGCCTTTGCTTCTAACTAGCTAGTCTAACTGAAAACCGAGAGAGTCGAGAAACCGTCAGGTTTCTCGACTCTCTCGGTTTTCAGTTAGACTCATTGCTGATGCTCTTTTCTAAATTGCCTTTTTTTTTATACAACTAAGGTGGCAAGCAAGCATACCTGATGATAAGTGATCATCGTAGCTTATGGACAACTGCAACACCAGAAGCATCATTTGCGTGTTGCCGACCCTTTAGGAAAGGAAGTGGGAAGGAGAAGGAGCGGGAAAGGGGAAAGAGGATATTGGGCCTCCGCCATTCTCACTCACCGAACGAAACACAACAGTAGGAATACTGCGATTTCACGTCGATATTGTGGGAGGGTAGTCCTTCACCGGTCGAGCCGGCCCATTCATGCTAAAATCAGCGAGGCTCTACTACCCGCCTTGTCTTATTGAAATGATATTAGCCGTTATTACTCAGAATTTATAATTTTATTAACATATTAATGTCAGAAAGCAAGAAAATACCAAAAAATAAACTGTCATGAATTGTCAATAAGGTCGAAAATCGCTTGCACCTGTTTTTAGTAAGCACTATCGATGGCTGATCACTTTCTGATAGTCATTTGTTTTGTAGACGGTTAATTTGTTTTGTAGACGTTCATTTGTTATACACAATTTTTCTAACTTATTTTAGGTACCTATCCCCGTGGTACAACTAGTTAGACATAATTCCACCGTCGTACTACGGTTCATAATCATAAATCATTTCGTTTTGAATATAATGAGTACAAAACCTACTAATAAGATCCATTAGCAGCCGGAAATCACTCCGGAAAAATCGAGTGATAATTATTGAAGATTATTAAATATAACAATTTATTTATAGGTACATATTAGGTACATAATATTGATATCAAATGGTTATTAGATAATAATAATAATATGTAGAGCAACTTTTAAGGTGTATCTGGAAATGACATTTCAATCGGTGCCACGAAAAGGAAATGAAATTCCTTCTCGTACCACTGGTGGCACGAGTTGGTGATACGACGAAGAGGATTCCTCAATTTCATCAATTTTTCAAATTCTCTACAAAAAAAAATCTGAACTGATCTCGTTTTTGACACTAATTTCTTACATTTATCCATCACTTGGTCAACTTTATTTTTATCGAAATCAGCTTTGCAACTGTGTTTTTTCAACTGACTAATTATTTTATCCTCGTCTTTATTAATTGTGACAGAAGCACTACGCTCATTGCGTTTGCACACCTCCATACCGAGTACCGACCCGCCTTTATTAGTAACATTCAAATTGTACCGATAACCGTTCAACAGTAGCACTCATTTTTCTTTTGACTTAATAAAAACCAACTAGATTCGCATTCATTTTTACCTAGTTGACTAGCTTTTGACTCGGGCAATGAATAATTAATTTCCGTATGTAATGTGATAACAAATTAAATTAACAAAGAAAGTTTTTATCCTCAAGACAACTTTTAATGTCATAATTTATATCAGTTAAGGCTTGTACTATTATAAGGAATATGAATTAAACCTATGAAACCTACAATAGAAAAAATCGTACTTATATTAGGTAAAACAGATCTAAATGTTTTTACACCCAAGTGTCGAGGCGTGAGAATTAGACGATTTGCTAATTGGACGTTTTGCTACTTAGATATTTCAATAGTTAGACGTTTTGCTATGACGTATTGCTAATTGGACTTTTAGGGTAGTTGAACATATTGCTACTTAGACGTATTGATCGAAAAGCGAATTGTTTATGTACTATTCGATTTTGAGCAATATATAGCCTCATTCAACCATGGATCAAAAGGTTTGTTACTTACATATAACAATGAATGCCTAGGCTAGAAGTAATGCGATTGTTATGTAAGTGAGAAGCCTAGAGAGTTTCTATAAAGTGGCATCCCTAGCCCACACCATATTTCGATAGCACGAAAATGATAATGTAGAATTTTCTATATGAGGGAGCATAAAAATACTATATTTCGAATTCAGATGTTATGTTGGCATCATAGGTAATACAACCAATTAGTGACTATATTTAAACATAATAGGGTGCATCTATGATGAAAATGTAATTGAATTATGCATGCCATGCTTGTGATTCTCTTCTCGTATACCTACTAGTAATTTAAGCATAAAAATTCAAGCAGTGTGCCTTATGTAATAAAATCAAAGTTAAAATGCCAGCAGAGTAATACAATAGCATAAACACACTGCCATGTGCAATAAAATTATACCACTTTGTGTGTGCCAATGGGGCAAGGAAAGAAAATACCTTGTAAAATATCCTCAAAAGAAAGATTTATGCTCATATAATTTTTTTTAATGTTAGTTATAATATACTGAAATAAAAGACCTGTGAAGTTATATAGTCTTTTATTAATTAGCTTAAATATTCACAATTTTTAAAATTAAATATCTAGTAGTAACTAAGCAGTTGAGTTTTGTGTACAATTGCATGTTCATAACGTCAACTATAAACAGATTGCTATGAAAAGTAATATAACGATTCATAGCAATCTGTTTTAACCTTTTGACCGCCACAGTCATGTATACACGACAAAGCAAAATGTGTCCAGCACGCCACGGTCACGACTACATGACAAATTAAAGGATGAAATCGTAGCTTGGCGCCGAGAGCACGCTTTTACTTTTTTGACGTGGCGGTCAAAGGGTTAAGGCAAAATACTAAATGGATATTCTTTTTGCCTTATGTGTTAAATTAACTAAATTTAAACATTATCTTATTGTCTGCATATATAATAAGGGATTGAATTAGTAATGTTCATAACAAATCCCACATGTCTATATTGTATATTTATGCTACAGATAAATTAATCAGTCTATAAATCGAACACGCATATTCTCAACAGCTGGAACATTAGGTGGGATTAAACTCCTGCCTGTGTACAACTTATTGGATGGATCGTGATGTTTCTTCATATGTTGCCTCAAAAATGTTGCAGTGACAAACTTTCGAGAGCATATCTCACACATTAATGTAGGGCCAACATGTTTAAACTTAATGTGTTCAGCTCTAGCTGACGAATTAACAAACTTCTCATCACACATTGTACAGCTGTACGGTTTCTCGCCTGTATGTCTTCTGGTATGGTATAATAATGCCTCCTTTGATACAAACTTTCTTGTACAAATATCACATTTGAAGTTCTTCTCACCAGTATGCTTTACCATGTGTACTTTCAAGTAACTTGGGGCAGTGAACTGCTTGTTGCAATATTTACAGATGTGTGGCTTGGCATTACCATGAACAAATCTATGGTGAACTCTTAGGCCACCAGGGGTACTGTAGCCCTTGCCACATTTATCACAAAAGTATGTTTTCTTTATTTTACTCCTCATAGGATGAGGATCTAACAGATCTTCTAGGCATAACTTAACATGTTTCAAAAAGAACTCCTTGGTGTTGTAGCTCTTGCCGCATTTAGGACATTCACTCTTGGATATATGCTTTTGCTCATGAACTTGTAGTTTGTCCAGCCCTTTAAAAGATTTGCCACAGTCTTTACACACATACAATCCATGAGCTTTATCCTGGTGTAGTCTCAGACTGTCCTCAGTACATCTAAGTACATCACAATCAGGACACTTGAACATTTGATCACTATCTTCATGAACAATCAGTTCTGCATCTATTGTGGTTATATGGTGACATTTGTCACAAGTGAAAGCACCATGAGCTGCCAGATTATGAATATTTAGCTCAACTAAATTATCAAATTGTTCTGAGCAATCGGTACAAGAGAAAACTTCTTTCTTGCCAGGCAACTTTTTTGTCTTAGCTTCATTATTAACTAATACTAGCTTAGATTCATATTCACCAACAATTATATATAGGTTATGGTCATCATCAGCATTTTCTATATCAATATCCAATGTGTTGGTGAGGTTATCAAATACATTGTTTAAAACTGTTGTGGAATTTCTACAGTTAAGAAGAAACTTCTGGGCTTCAAGTGCTTTATCTACACAATCCATACACACTGCGTCCAAGCCAACAATATCTTCACATACCTGAAAATAAGTATTTAAAATAATATTAGGATTCTGGTCTATATTTATCGTCATAGTCATAATTTAGTACATGGGATAATAACATAGCAGAGCATCATTTTGCTTAGCTAATCACCGAAGTAAATCTACAAATTTATGAGAATAATAATTAACTATTTTATGTCTACTTGAATAGGCCTCAGAACATTTGGTTTAGAAAACGTATTATAAATACTTGCCTCAGGTCCTAGAAGATCGGCCAGAATCTCAGAGAGCTCTTGGAAATTGCCACTGTTGGCATCCAAAGATACGCAGTCCTGAAGACGAACGTAATGATCATTGATATTTTTAAGGCATAACCTACAATGGCTATAACGCTTTTCACTTAAGATATTCGACACAAGCAGACTCAGTTCAGACTCTTCAGTCATATTTAACAATGAACTTCACTAGTTTAATTTAGATTGCAAATTATGCTTTGAAAACAGTTCAAAGGGGCGCGCTTTAAAATTTTTCGTTCAAGAACTAGTCTCCCACGTCGAATTGACGCCATGAAATAAAATGGCGGAACACCAATTGTCACATTTTGCTAATAGTTGTGTACTTTTTGATACAACCAATCTTAGAGCAATACATGTATTTTATTTTGTAGAACATATGTAATATTTTTGATTTAGATATGTATTAAGCAATTATTTATCATTAGTTATTTTTGATATCAGTCGCAATATTTCCAAATTTTAGTTTTCTATATAATAATATTCTTACAATTTAATACAGATATAATGGCTTTACTCTGATTTTATTACAAATTCATTCTAAGTCTGAGGTTTTTACGTTGTCGGTACACACAACTTTGAGAATCATGCACAATGTTATTAATAAATTTTATATTGCCCATAGTGCAAAATAGAAGGCCAATCTTTAGGTACAACTCTTTGCCTCAAACTCGACTTTGGATGATGAGGGAGTCACACCACCTACCATCCCAAGGTGTGAGAGCTCTTTGCCTGAAATCCGCATCAAGCAGCGTGCAGTTAGGCGTGAGCTCGAAGTCCTGGACATCCATAAGTCGAGTGGGCCGGACGGCATCCGTGCAGTGGTACTTAAGACGCGCGTCCTGAGTTGCCCTCTGTTTTAACGCAACTATACCATATTTCCTATAATTCCAACAGGGTTCCATCTTCGTGGAAGGTCGCTCATGTTCACCCGATCCCAAAAAGGCGTGACCGGTCGGATCCTTCAAACTATAGGCCGATAGCGATTACTTCCTTGCTCTCCAAAGTTATGGAGCGGTAGCCAGTCGAATTTTATATAGATATTGTTATACTTGTTTTTCTCTTTTAAGTTCATTACTTTTAAGCAGTCAGGATTTTTGTTTTTATAATGATTCTCTTTTCAGTTCATTACTTTTAAAAGCAGTCGAGTTTTTTGTTTTCATAATAATAATTTTATTATGTCAACATTGCCAAGAAGTGCCAAGAACAATGTTTACATTTTTTGTGTTATTTGACATATTTGACACTTTAGTATAACTAAACTAAACAAATTAACTTAAATGTATTTTTACTTTAATTAAAAGAATTACAATGACTTCTAGTACTTCTACGAGTGTTATCCTTCGTAGATTAATAACTGATAATGTTGATTATTGTTGTCTTTGTTTTCGAATCCATGAAGAGAGATTTTATAACCTTCACGACGAAGTCATATTAGATAATAAAAACGATTATGATTTATACGAAATCTTGTATACTGTACTAGGAGATCAAGTAAGAATATTACTTTATTGCCTACATATTATGTTATCTACAACAATACCTAACAATACCTTAATAATTTGATAAAGCTCTCATAAAGGATCTTACATTGACTTACATAGTTTTATTTTGATATTTGTTGTTGTTTAGATTTTATATATAAGTGGCTAATTATTAATTAATTGACTAGTCCTACACAGTATTTTCTTTTTTATAATTCGTTATAGATCGTCGAACTTTATTGAATATTGTTTGTTACTTTATAGCTGTTGTTATAACCATAGATATTTATTTATTATCATACTTTAGTCATAACAGTGGCAGCTATTGTGAAAATGCGACACAAGTTTTACTAACGTCACCCTTGTTTATGCTATATATTTAATTAATATAATTGTTTTTTGCAGGTGCTAGACTTAGTTACTTCAAACACAGTTTGCTATAGTTGTACAGAAACAGCAATTAGTAGTTACAAATTCATTAAGTCATCTAAAAATAATGTTCAAAAGATGGCTTGTAACATTGATTGCCTTCAAAAGTACACAGATAATATAACAGAAGATATTAACAAGTCTTTATTTATAGCACTGAATACAGATTATTCTATTGCTAATTATTATTATGACAAAAAGCAAAATGTTAAAAATAAACCCTCTCTACTTAAAAGATTTAGAAATTTGTATAAAAAATCTGGGCAATTACAAAATTTTAGCAATTTTATTACAATAGACATTGAATACAAGCCTGACAATGTTGAAATTTATGAAAATTCTTCTGAACAACATCAAAAAAATTGCAAACAAGATCTACAGTCTCTTCAGTTATCGGATATTGCTTTACCCCAAAACAAGGTTGAAAGCAATTATGGATGTAAAAATTGTGTAAAAGTGTATCCAACTGTATTAAAATTAAAACAACATTATTTACGAGTGCATGCACCAAAAGACTTCAAGTGTTCTAAATGTCCCCGAAGCTTTGGCTCATCATTGTTATTGAACAGACACAACAAAGATAGTCATTGTACTGTAGTCTGTAGCCAATGTGGCAAAACATACAGTAATAAATACTCACTTAGACATCACGAAAGAAGCCACAAGTTACGTCATGTTTGTCAAACATGCGGTAAGGTTTATAAAGGGAGGCAAACATTCATCAAACATATTGAACAGAAATTGTGTGAAAAAATGAGAAAGTCAAATGCAGAGGCCAAATTCAGCTGCAATTATTGTGATAAGAAATATTCACAGAAGCCAGCATTGAGTGTTCATATTAGGCTCGAACATGAGAATGGTAAAGCATTGGTATGTGACTGGTGCGGTAAAAAACTGAGTTCTATAAGCAGGCTAAAGGATCATGTATTGAAACATACGAAACAAAAGAACTTCAACTGTAATATTTGCAGTGGGAAGTTTGTAACTAAGACATCTTTACTTTATCACACAAGAACGCACACAGGAGAGAAGCCATATAAGTGTGATCATTGTGATATGAGGTTTCTGTCTGCGTCCCGTCGATCAGAACATGTGAAACGGCACCATATAGGCCCTGACTTAGAATGTGACATTTGTCACAGTAAATTTAAAGGGCAGTCTTGTTTAAGAAGACATAGAAAACGACACTTTGATGTCTCGAGCAGGTTGTATCATAATGTATCTAATCAGGAAAATAAAACTTGAATTAATATTTTTTCTCATTGCTTTTTATTTGACTACTAGCGACCCGCCCCGGCTTCGCACAGGTAATACAAAGCCTTAACAAATTACACACCTAAAACCTTCCTCATGAATCACTATGTCTATTGGTGAAAACCGGATGAAAATTCGTGCAGTAGATTTCGAGTTTATCGTGAACAGACAGACGCGGCGGAGGATTTTGTTTTATAATATGTAGGTAGTGATATTGATACAGATAGCGCAGCTGTGCTGCTGTGGCGGCCTAGCCTGCCAGTACGCTAAGAGTTGTTCGATCGAGTGCTCGATCCCCACACGATGCAAAATTTCTTGTGAACCAAAATTAGTTGATTTCGAGGCTTTGTACAAATAAAAATAAATTTATTTGTAAATTGTTTCGCGTCTCGGTGACATCAACTCTAGTGCGAGAGTAGTACAAAACAATAATAATAATCTTAGTAAAAAAGACTCGAAAAATGAGATGTTTTACTTTTTTGACCTTAGGTAAAAGAGCGGTGAAGAAAACAAACTTTTCACATCAACAATTTATTATTTATAATAAAATGATTCAATACCCAGGAATTTCTTTTTCGAAAATATCATGCCAAGTACTTTACCAAACACGCCACTAGCGTCATCGACCGCACCTGATATGCCGTATGGAAATTCTGCGATCAGTTTAGTAGCATCATCTATAAAAATAAGAACGATTATATGTTAGAATGCCTGTGCTCTTAGACCCATGAAACGCATTCGTGGGTTTCGATTACGGAGAACTTCGAGGGCTTGATTGACAACTTTCCACATGGTTCCAAAATTCTGATGGATTTAAGAAGCGATAGGCCAATGGTCTTTGTCTATCGTCTAGAACCCAACATAAGCGGTTGTTAAAGCTGGGAACGTTGGAAAATACTAGTGATTTTTATTCGAAATACTTAGGTAATAATCTTTTAAAATTTAATTTGAAATAAAATTCGATTAATAGGCCGTTGATCAAAGTATTTGCGAACTTGCAACGTATAAACCATATTATTTCGGCATCTGGTTTTACTTAAAAGTCTAATCGTCTCAAATTTATGTTTAAGCCGACCATTATTTATAAAACCGTAGTTGACTGAATAAATGGCCCAGTGATCAAAAACGGTCACTTTATCATTTCCAGCACAGGCAACCAATATTGCAGATTCGAACCCCACACCGGACTAAAATTTGTGTGATCCAGAAATAGTTGTTGTAAAGACTCACGCGACACAAAGATTTAACTAGGGGCGAGGGATGTAAAACAATATTACTACTAACTAAAAAAAATTGCTCCTATAATACAACGAGAGATCGAACCTGGCGTCGAGCCATCTATTAACAATTCATCGAACTAACCAATAAATACACACTACTATCTTTTAATTTGGACCAACTTAGAGATAGCTGCGAAGTTTGATCAAAATCGGTTCAGTGAGTTTATCGCCAACATACATCGTGACACGAGATTTTTATATATATAAGATTATATACTAGGTTTTGCCCGTGGCTACGCTCGCATAAATGTAGGTTAGTAACAATTATTTTTCTGGATGAAAGGTACCCTATGTCCTATTCTGTACCTCTGATAAAGTTTATACGAAATTGCATGATGTTCGGTCGAGCAGTTAAGGCGTGAAAACGTTACAAACATACAAACTCACTTTCCTATTTATAATATTAGTTAGGATTCCGTGACTCAAAAATGTAGGTCCGGTGATATAACCAAAAGTACCTATGTAGAAAGCCAGCTATCAGGACTTTACAGTGATACATAATTTAAGTGAGAAATACATATAGATAATAGTGCTTGTCTGTTATAAACATTGTTTTCAACACTTACCTAAAGCTTTATTAAAGTCGCCTGCTCTCTTAGTTCCTGGTATAACGTTTGGTAGCTCCTTCGCACCAGGATGTCTACATTCTAATTCCTTTATGTTAAACTGGAATATAAATTTGAACATACAATTTTAAATTTCAATAAAATAGAATACTATTACTCTAAGTTAGTAGGTTTAAGGATATTCGCCCTTAGAATACTTAGAACTGTATTCTGAGGGCCAACCGAAGAGCCTCATTCCGAACCTGGAACGGCCGGAGCGTTTATGTACAGTAAGCAACAAAAGGAGCTGAACATTTTATTTTATAATGTACAAGAATTAAAAGTCCAAATTATTTTGCTTAACCTTTCAACTTCTTTTTATTGCTATAAAATGTTACATTAGTTATAATTTTGAAAGATAGATGCAATCGAAATCTCGCATGTGTGTCTTGCTGACTGTACCTCTGCCACAAACGGTCGCTGCGATCCATTTGTTCTGGTCTTGGTGTTGACAAGATTTTACAAGATACCAAGGACAGGCTGTGTTTTGGCGCAATAAAAAGACATCATCCCAGCCCGAGGCTAGCTTTAGAGTGAGAGCTGAATAATGACAATGACACCCTTTGCCTCTTAGACATTTCTACATAGAGGTCTAAAGTGAAAGCGCCAGCGATTTTTCTTTTCTCACTGTTGATAAAGAACCTTTCTTCTTCATATCCTCGACAAGATAACAACAGCAAGTACTCCACGATAAATTATAAAACTGGATATGCTTAAGTACCTATGTACTTTTATGGAAGCAAACTTACCGTCAACCATAAAACAGGCACAAAAATAATGAGGTTCCATTGAAAAGCCATAGGTAAATTTTCATTTAGTTATTAAAAATTAAATTTCAAGACATTATCATGCAAATAATTGACGAGTAAAATAGAAAAACAAAAAGTACAATGACATTAGAACTTCAATTATGTATCATGTTATCATAATCAAAATTCGCGCCTTATGTCGATGTTGTAAATAGTTCGTTTTGTTTCTGGAACATGAGTAACATGGCAGCACGGCTTTAAATCTGACGTCTATAGTGCAAACATAATAACTGGGCTTTTCTCGGGCTTCCACAAGAAAATGAATCTAACACATTTGACTAAGATAGTTTTATTCAAATCCCTTGAAAAATATATCCTCAAAATAAATAAATCTAATACGGAAAGTGCTCATCAAACATAATTTAACTTTCAAAAATAATATAGGTAAGAAGTATTTTCTTGAAACTGGGTGTACTAAACGTTTTTAGACTTTCGCGATTTGTACACATACTTAAGATCCGTTAGTATTGTATTAAAACTGGGTGTACTATTTTTTATTCGTCAATGCTTCGGGTTTTCTTTAAGAAATTAGACAGGATTCACAAGACAATCTCCTGACTTTATTCGATATTGTAATGCCTATATAAAGGTCCAGAAACTCGATTATCGGTCAAATTGAGCACTGCTTGTTGGATATGCAGCAAAATTATAGTAACCCCCCTGCTTTACATTGTTTATACTGGACTAATAACTAAACGCATCGTTTATTTATACTATGGTTTTGACATATATCTCTTAACCAATAGATGGTTGGCATTTGATTGCCTTAACTTCTGATTGGCTGGCATGTAAAATGCATCTCTTTCTTTTTCGACAGCGAGCAAAATGGCCGCAACTCATTGTGATACGACAGACGTGTTGGAACAAATGCGTGATGTCGTGTGTCGATCGTCGTAAATAAACACTGTTATTCGAGTGTCGCGTCCTCCTTAGTGCTCAGTGTTAGTGCATGCTTTGTTCATTTAAGTGCTTACATTGTGATCAAAAGCCCAACTAAAAGGTGTTTTGTCTGTGTTTTGTGCCTTGTTTTCGTCAATAAATTTACCCTGACATCTGTTTTGGATTTATGTTCATTTGAATACAGTAAGTTAACCCACTGCATACATTCTTATCGATAAAACTTAGTTTGTAATAGTTTTAAGATGTGTGTAAATAGTTTTATTGGTAAAGTTTTGACAATTTTTTGTCTCTCTTATTTTGGTAGTTTTAGCGGAAGCGCGATAGAGATAGTGGGTAATGGTATGCTAAAGTTAAGTCGCTCCCTATCCCTTCGAAAGTGTGCCGCGTATTATTGTTTTGGTGGTGACCTATTACGAAATGTATGATTTGTAGAGTGGTCGTTGTGTCGGAGGTCGTCGGCGGCAATTAGATGCCGTATCTCTAAGATTAAATGTGACACAAGTTGCGTAGGAAGCGTTCACGGAGTCTGCGACAGTGACATCATATTCGCGTATTTTAAGAATAATTATATGATATTTTCACTATCACACGTGTGCGCGCGAGCACAGTTCCGCTCGAAGCCCCGTGTTTACGTCACAAGTCTCGTTAGACCGCAGCTATCCCAGTCACTCGAGTATTACTTATCAAAGGATGTTATGTCTTTAAGTGGACCAGGCCAATGTTGTGTGCTGCATGACAAAGCCAACTATCAAATAAATAGCAGTTATAAGTGTTATAACGCATTCTTATCGCTCTATATCTTGTTTTTATTGCTTAAATTTTTTATAAAATTCCAATCTTCTATGTTTAAATAAATTAAGTATTTGGTGCTATCCTCTGAATTTAATTTTTCTTAACTCTGGATTTCTAGACATGTTTATGGTATAACTGTCTAAATTTAATAAAACATAAATTGATTCTGGAAGTGCACCATAAATGATATGGTAGCAAGACCATAAATTGAGTATGGACTGTCAACTTGCCAAGTCTTCTTTTTAAGTTTGTATGATAATAAAGGAAGTCTGTATTGTTTATTATTGAAATGTATGCTAAATACATTTTTGAAAGTAATATTTAAGTTTAAACAGCAAGAATATGTAGGTCTGAGACAACTTTACTTTATAAATATAACTCATGTATCTATCAAACTAATACTCTATGGAAAATAAGTAAAATAAAAAAGTATTAGATCACAGAACCATGAAATATTTATTTTTATTTAGGAGTGGCAGTATATTTAAATTACCTAAAGTCTTCCTGGGGATATAGATAATAATTAAAATAATAATAACTTTTAATATTTTATAATTATAAACATTTTTATAAACTGACTCATTATACTAAACAAGCAGGTCATATCTAAAAGATCAGAGGAAGCGGAACAACTTCAATTAGATGTGATCAAGACTTTCAGACAGACAACCTTGTTGTGTAACACATTATGCACTATTGTAACTTGTGCGCATTTTAGCAGGTGTATGAATATAAAAAGGAATTTCATTGCTATTTGTAATAACAAAACTATATTATACAATTTTTATCTTGACATTTCAGTTTATTTTAATTACAATAATTTAACTACACAGTTAATTTTTTGTTGGATTTTTGTCAGAGTTAAACTAAACAAACTGCTAATCATTAAAATGTAGTTTAATTTTGGCACATATTATACATAAATCTGCATTTCCTGGTGCAGTGGGTGAATAATCAATTGTGTAGCCTTTTGTTTTAATTTAAGAGGTTAATGGCCAGTCCCACAACTAACAAGTAAAATTTATCCAAAAGATAAATCGCATGCTGGTTATAACCTTACAAGAGTGAGAGAATGCGAGATTTTTATCTTAAAGATAAATGCTATTTGGAGGTGGTGGAACAAGCCCTAAAGCTACTAAAAGGAGGTTACTAACTTAAATGTAATAGTAACTATTCATTTTAATTGCAAAATGGAATGTAAACAAAGCTTCCAAAATGGGGCTGAGATACAACCATACCATCAGGATACATAACAACAAACTTTAAGATAGATAACTTAGATATCTTAACATTTGTTGTCAGTTACATACAAAATGCAATTCGATAAATTTCTTGTGATAATCATAAGATTATAGAATTATATAGTTAGTATATATATATATATATATAGTTTTCAGTGTCCATAGACATGTTTTTCCTTGACAATGTCATGGCCATTACATTGCTTCCATGATACTGCATTGAGTATCACTTTTTATTAAGCACAATAAGGAATTTAACTACAATGTCATTCACATAATCATCATGGTACAATGCTATGATAAATAAAATAACATAGAAATAACTACAAAAATTTAATAATCTTTTTCCATGTAAGTATCTACTTTATATATATGACAACAAGACATAAATAACATACTTTGCATGTGTAATAGCTTTTTATATCTACGTAAATGTGTGTGTGGTAATTATCTAGTGACTGTATGACATTGCAGTATAAAAAGAATACTGCAACTTGTAACAAAGGGCAATTAACTAAATAGCTAGTTATTAAACATCGCTACATGTCTATTATCTTGAATGTAACTTCAATAATTGACACACAATGTTGTCTGCAATTTTTATTATGTTCTGTCTAGATAATACATTTTTGTTATACTGCTGAATAGTCGCATAGAGAACCATACACAGCAATATATAGAAACAATGAATATAAAAATGGGAACCCATTTATTTTAATGTATATGGAAGTTGTTTATCAAAAACGTAATCTGTTTTTAACAAAGTTGTTAAACTTCCTTCTTGGTTATCAAATAATTGATTAAAACTTACATACTTATCAGTCTGAAGTGTTTTGAAGGTTGCTATTAACTGTATTCATTATACATAGGTGTTTTACTATATACTATTTAATTAGAGAGAAATAGTAAAGACTTTCTGATTTCAGTTTATTAGGTTTTCCTATGAGGATACTTGGTAGTAGCACAGACTTTGAAAACGTGACGCCAGTAAGACTCGTAGGCCCTAAAAACTTCTTTAAATCTAAGTGCTGTACAACTCTCCCTACCCTTGCGGGGATATAGGCGTGAAACTATACATATATAACTAATCGGATCTATAATGTATTACTAATCATGCGCGTGCGCAGACTGCGTATCCGTTCACATAAAAAGTCGTAACCTTAAATCCTTACTGTCATCATATAACAGGATACTCAAATTACCAACATAATTACTATAACTATGAGAACCTTAAACCCTACGGAATGACTTTTTTTAAATCATGATTTAACATACAGCTGCACAGACGATGCAATGTTTTAAGCACTCACGTACAATGTGCCGTGTGTTTATGTTTCGGTACGGTATAAACGTTTTGTGAGATTCACAAATTGTTGTCATGAACCTGAGAGCTTTATGTCTATTGCTTCCATGGTTGTAAAATGCTTACGATATAGGGATTTATAGAGAGGGAGTTAACGTAAATATCGTATGACAGCTCATTTTAGTGCCGCGGGATCGATTTAAACTTTGAATTAACGGGCACAAAGAGTAGTAAGTAAAGATCTTCCAGACCCGAAACAATTAATTGCGGATCACACGACATTTTTTATTCCTAGCATAGATCCAACCTTCAGCGTATCCTAAATGGGTAAGTAATCACTGAAACCAGCACGCACCATTCATATATATCAATACTCCACGAATGACGAGTCTATCCGCACAGTTTTTTTTTATTTCATCGCTTTAATTACTTTTTAGTGCCATATAGTACCAACGCACTATAATAACTAAATTATATGTGTTGTAAAACAGTTAGACAGTGGCTATTCTCTTATAGAAACCAGTTTCCTTAGTTTATGCCCTTCACGCGTCGTACACACGCGCGGATGTGTGCGTTAGTCCTTACACTGTGTCTGTGTGCGTGCGTGTGTGTACGTGTGAAATATGTGCTTAATTAGTAAGTAAGGAGTATGAGGATTTCGTTGTTATTTATGGAATTGCTTTGTACCTAGTAAGTTGCGTTTGGGTGTGAAGGACTATTACAAAATGGATTCTTTTCATAACCAAAAATTGCATGTAATAAAGCCCGCCTGATGGTAAGCGGTTGTCGTAGTCTATAAATGCTTAAAAACGCCAGGAAAGTAGCTTTATTTTACGGAATATTGCGGAGAAACCTTAATGTTGTATTCTTGCGGTAAGAAGTTTTCCGTGGGTTGTTAGTTGGGTCCTTTAGGATGCAGGAGAAAGAAGCAGTAGTAATCGTCGTCCTTTGCGCTTTCTGCGATCCCTTTTCTAATGGATTGACAAGTGATAGCCCTGATGGCACAAGCCTCTATAAGCTACGATAAACGCTTATCATCAAGCAGATTTACGAACTTGTCAATATTAAGTTAATGTTCCTAGAATAGGAACAATAAAAAGCTATAAAAAGATTAGGCATTACTTTGAAGAGATGATTGAATGCATAATTTTCTTTACTCTCATAACTCTTTAGAATCATAAATGAGTAAAACTGAACAGCAACGTTTATTCAAAATTAGCTCTGCATTTGTAAATAGGTATCAAAATATAAGTAGGTATGTCGCAAAAAGTTGCAACTGCGATACCATAATTAAATATATACCTATATATATACTATCATAATTTTATTGTGTATATTATGAAAGGACTTTAAGATTATGGGTTACTTTTGAAAAATTATATCTGTTTTGGATCTGTTTTCAAATTAGTTTTAAGTACTTTGTATTTACATGTGGAAAGAATGGGTGGAAATCGAAGATCGCCAAAAGAGCATATCTCGGACAAACTGTCGAGCGCCGTCCAGTGGGTCGCCCAAGATACCGCTGGAAAAACGATATAACTAAAGACCTGAAAGAGATTAATGTACGCCGATTGTTTTGACTTACTTTAATGTCTTTCTTTCTTGTTTTGGAGTAGGTACTTTTATATCGGTGGCCAAGATCCACTTTGGGTCGCTAAGCCAGCCAAGTAAGTAAGTACCTAAGTATACATATACAAATCGGCGATTTATTGATACATTTTATAGATACAAAATCGTTTTAACTTTAAACTTATACGTCAGTTCCGATCCGATCAAATCCCTTAATTCCATATAAATAGTGGTTGTATTAAAATGAGAAATATCCTACGTATAACTGTTTATTGACACATTTTAGTTTAAGTAAATAGAGTTCTTCAAATAACTATAAAATACGTTAGTCATGTCTTGATGCAAGTAACCACTTAGAATGATGAATCAATCTCGATGACGCATATTGATAAAAGGGCTCCCTTTTTACACGTTACTGGATAGAGGGATTTTATTTAATATCTTGCACGTGTCCCAATAAAAGATGGTGTAAAGATTACACTAAAGTGCACTAAAAAAACAACACATGGTTAGGGCTCGTTCTCTGTAGGCAAATATTACGTCGGCGTTTATCTGCTAGTAGCGCAGCGTACGATAGCGAATAAAAAAATAATAGGTAGTAAAAATGTACATTTAAAGATGAGGAATATGTATGCTTAGCTATTAAATGTTTACCTTTAGTACATATCAGTATAGATCTAGCTGTACCTGCGTTTCAATTCGAGTACGTAATCACAAACATCTATTTATTATACTAACGCACCACAAAGTAGGCCCAATAATAGGATTTAAAGTATGAAGTTGCCGTTGTATAGTAATAGATACTTGGAATTGACATAAAACCTTCATGATGAGATTTTCGAGTGAAACTTTGCCAGATGATTTAAGATTCTTCTTTTAAAAAATGTGCAACTTTCGATTTTCGACTATGAATTGTTTTTTTTTATTTAGCTTATACGGGAAAGATGGCAATTTCGAAAATCCGAGTCAGTTTTGAATACGAGTTCCGACGCGGAACTAAAGCGGCAGAAACGGCTCGCAATAACAACGCTGCGTTCGGAGAGGAGATTGCTAATGAACGCATCGTGCGTTTTTGGTTTAAATGCTTTTGTAATGGAAATTTCGACTAGAAGAACGAACAACGTGGAACACCCACACAGGTGAATAACGCTGAATTGGAGATGGTGGAAGCCGATCCGAGTCAAACTACCCAGGAATTAACGGCATTGTTTAACGTTACCCTACCTACAATATTGGCTCATTTGCAAAAATATGAAAAATGGGTGCCTCATGATTTGACTGATCTGCAGAAAGAAATGCGTGTTGAAACTTGTGTTGCTTTGTTAAATCGGTACAGAAATGAAGGAATATTGGATCGAATTGTGACATGTGATGAAAAGTGGATTCTTTACGATAACCGTAAGCGAAAAATGCAATGGCAGAGGTCAAACGCCACAACAGTGCCCTAAAACAAAGCTTATCAATAGAAAGGTAATGGTAACTGTTTGGTGGTATCTTCATAGTGTTATTCATTATAGCTTTCTCAGGTCTGGTTAAGCAATAACAGTATATGTTTACTGTGCCTAACTTCGAACAATGATGGTGAAACTGGCAGTGAAGCCCCGACTTGTGAATCGATCTTCACCATTATTGCTCTATGATAACGCAAGTCCTCACACTACACGAGAAACCGTTGTAACTCTACAGGAGCTGCAGTTAGAAACCACGTAAAAACGTCATCCTCCGTGCTCGCCAGACCTTGCTCCAATGGACTATAATTTTTTTTCGTGACTTGGACAATTTTCGACGTTTTAAAAAAATGTCTTACCAGGAGGCAGTACAAAATGCTTTTACACAGTTTGTCGAATCTAGATCCCCGGAGTTCTATCGTAAAGGCATAAATGAACTTCAGTTGAGACGGCAGCAATGTATGTACATATATATATATATATATAATGAGGGTAAATATTTCGATTAAATAAATATGGTACACACAGCGACTCATCAACCTAGACTGTTTGGACTTTGAACTATTAGAAGTTGAACGCTGCGAATCGTGCGAGAGAGTACGTTATATTTTTGTTATTTTGTCTCATTCACACTGAACGGGCCGCGGGTGTCGCCGCATGCGCTAGGGCACCGTGATGGGTCTACAGTCTACACCACTATGCACTGTCCCTTTCCGACAATTCTCTATTTTGTATGTAGCGTAGTTATGCGTATATAGGTTGTCTAATTTGATGTGTAGCCGTGTACATCTTAGAAAAACTAGTTTTGAATTTTTCAGTACAAATCGGCAATTTCATACTTAAACCCCTAATATATATTTTCAAATATTGAGTGTGACCATTCCCCACCTATTTAAATAAAATCTCTAAAGGTTAACCCAATCTTATCTCAATACATCTCTGAAAATTCATGATCCGCATCCAAATTAGTTTAACTATTGTGAAGATTAGCGTACACACACATACCGGCAAACAAACAAAAACTTATTTACCGTTTTATAAAAAATATCTGAATGGACTCATAATAACAAAATGTTATGGAAATCTATATATGACATTACTCACTACAAACCTTTGAAAATAGCAAACACTAATCTGTTATACAACTTCCCAAATCCTATCGATTCTGTCAAATATATTAATAAATTTTTCGTGAATGTTGGTATAAGCCTGGCTGAGAGTATATAGTGGTTCATGTACAGACAAAAAAACATTCAATAATACTATGTTGTCATCATTTGTCTTACTTGAAACGGATCCTATGGAAGTTGAAAGTGTACCGGTTGGGATAATGCAACTACCAAAATTTTTAAAACTTGCTACGTCTTCTTTAGTGCCTATAATCAGCCACCTTGTTAATCTTTGTTTTAATACGGGTGTTTTTCCTAAAGCTTTGAAACAATCTCTGGTAACGCCGGTATACAAATGTGGGGACAGAGATGATGTTAATAATTATAAACCATTATCAGTTCTACCCACCATATCAAAAAATCTGGATAGGCTCTTAAACAAACGTTTACTTAGCTACTTAAGTAAGTCCAACATCTTAGCACCAACGCAATTCGGCTTTCGTAAAGGCATGTCTACTGAAGATACTGTTTCTAAGATTAGCTCCCTTATTGTTAATAACCTAGATAAGGGCAAAAAATGTCTAGCTGCCTTTCTAGACCTAAAGAAAGCTTTTGATGCTATATCTGTTCCCATCCTCATAAAGAAGCTTAAAGATATTGGTATACGGGATAATAGTCTATTGCTCTTTAAATGTTACCTTACGGAACGTCAACAACAAGTCAAAATTGGTGACTACATTAGCGAATCTTAACATGTTTTGTACGGGGTTCCGCAGGGCAGTATTATTGGTTCTACCCTATTTTTAATATACATTAACGAATTATGCAATCTTAATATTACTGCTGGGCATATATTTTCTTATGCTGATGACACCGCGATAGTGTTTACGGGCAGAACTTGGAATAACGTTCAAAAGCACGCTGAGGCTGGATTGGCCAAAATAACTGGTTGGCTAAATAGTAATCTTCCGACTTTAAATATTTCAAAATCTTAATATATATGCTTCTCTATTACACTTTCTTCTCAACCACAAGTAGATTTTATCTCATTTTTCTTTCTGTCAGGCAACTATATATTTCACTCACTGTCTTAAAATTATATAAAAAAATTAAATTCGTCTCCCAACTTCTTATGAAAAGACACAATCATTATGTTATCCCTACCTGCACCGTTGCTACAACATTCGCGAGAAATCAATTTGATAGGCAATCAGCCCATTTATATAACAAAATAAATAAAATATTACATAAATACCCTTTGACATATCATGAGTGCAAAAAAGCATTAATGCTTTGGCTTAAAAACTCAAATTTTAATAGTACTGAACGATTATTGTATACATATAATTGCATAATAATTGTTGTCTTAATAATATTGCATACACACGTACAAACTCACAAATACACACATATGCTCACATGCACCCATGCACACACACACACGCACACGCACACATATGCACACGCATACATATTCACATACCCACAGACATACTTACATATACATACATACACTTATTTACTCAACAAATTTAGTTATATACCTAAGTTTATATTTATCACCCATTTGTTTAAATATTATGAAACTTGTGCAATTATCTAATTACTGTAATGTGACGAGCGGAGTCTCCTAACACAGGTAATGTTTACTTAAAAAGAGTACAACTACTGATTATAAAATAGCATAAGTATAAGAAAATGATAATAAACAATTTTCATTTTATTTTATTATTATTACCTTAATGTGTAGATAAGGTTTTTTTTTCATATATCCATTTGATCGCAATATACATAGCAATGTTTATATTTGCCTTGTTGGTAAACACGTACATATTGGTCAATTAAGTAATGCACTACAAATTACTTGTTGACCATAAAGTGTCGACGAGAAAATCCGGTTACTACCTATAATAAATACCTAGTTATTGCAATTTGTGAATGTGAACTGTGTGTGTGTTTATATGAACAGTGATTGCTTTGTGTAGGTTTTTTATTTGATTTGAAGGTACCTCAGGAGTTATCTTGTTATTAAAGCTTATTAGTGAATAGCTTTTTACAATCGTCATCATCATCTTAGCCCAAAGGCGTCCACTGCCGGCTATAGTCCTCCCTCACGGTTTTCCACACAGACCGATCTTGGCCCACGCGCATCCAACCTCTGCTAGCGATCCTTACTGGGTCGACGGTCCATCTTGTGGAAAGCTTACCACAGCTGCGTTTTTGAATGCAGGGAAGAAAAATGTCGTAAATAAATATTATGCCCGATTTGCCTCTCTGACTTCGCAGTGAGTGAAATCTACTAAACTTTTTTTAGAGTTGTGATTGGTAGTTATTGAAATATTGTGTTAATAATATTACATAATTTCTCGCAACTTAAATTTTTCCACGTTTACCATACCAATAAACTTTAAACGAAAGTAGTTTCTTAGGACTCATAGGTCACCATAGCGCCGCGGACAAATAAACACTACTTTCTTAACTAACCTAACCTTAACCTCTTATTCGTAATGCATAAAAACTGAGCTGATTTAAAATCCAACCAATCTAAAACTGTTGATTTAAATATTGTTCGTTGGATTATTTATATCGATCTTTAATTGACTGTTATGTTAATCAAGTACTCGTAGAAATATTTAAAGTCGACTTTGAGGAATGTGCAAAGGAACCATTTATTTGTCTTCTTCGCTTCGATGACCAGACAAATACATAAGTTAGCGCAAGAAATTGTTGATAGGCCTACTATACACAAGAAACTCTTTGCTTCCACATGCTTACCGTCAAGAATTAAAATCCGTTTCTCTTTATGATTTGCGTGTCTTGAAGTACCGACTAAATAGTTATAGACATCTTGTGCCTCATCGCTTAACAGGTGCGATTCGAATTAGTTAGGTTAGATCACACAAGCCAAAACGCTGGTCATAATAAAATTTACAGCAAATTGTTTGCCGAGCGTATTCATATCCTAATGACGTAAATATAATGTGATGTAATTGTATAGAGCATGGTCTTCCGTAGAGCAGATTCTCATGGTATTTGGTAACAGAAGCCGAGGGAATTATTACTTAAGCGTACCTAATTGTTACACATACTTAGCGTTATTTAATGGCTACCATGGATAATCTTGTGAAATCATTGTTGTACAAGTCTTTGATCGCATTAATAGTTAGCTCGCTCGTTTCCATGGAGTTTAGTGGCTGTGCATTGAATGATTTAGTGGACTTGCCGATTTGTTAAACATAATAATTATTACAAGATCCACGAGCCGCCAGTCCTACATCATTTTTGCACAACTGTTTTTATTTATATTGTAAAGTAGGCAACGTATGAATACTCGCTTGTTAGGCGAGTTTATAGTGTCAAAGTCTATAATGTAATATTAACAAAATGCCGACATTTATTGGGTAATTTCGAGTATTTTATTAGCTGTGATTTGCAATTCGTTCGCTTTTTTGCAAGTCATAGTTCTTCCCCAGGGTTTTATACAGTCATAAATAATTAATGGTCCAGTGGGTACACGTTGAAAATGTACAAAAGGACAGTTTCAAAAATACAGATTAATATTTTGTATTATGTAACGTACAGTATAAGTTGGTAGGTTAGTTGATTTGATTTGATTAAATTCAATCACATTAGGCAACAATTTTTATATCTTTGCAGCTGGAGTTCAAAATAATTATCTATGGATCGCACGATCGTTTTATCCATCAATTCGATGATACACACCATTAAATCCTAGCAAACTAAAGATACAACTTAATTCAGCGATACACCAAAATATATTAATATGAAGGTGTAATATTAGTAAAAGGGTTTCTAATCAATTGATTACAACACAGTTTACAATACTAAAAAATAATTACTTCCTTCGACCGGATCTCTTTATTAGTGGCTGCGTTTCTATCCGACTAAAATGTTGTTAAAAACATTTCGTGTTTATACAAGGTCAGTCGGAATGGAAGTAGTAAACTGGGTGAGATTAACGCATTCGTGATGTGTAGCAAGTTTTAAAGAAAACAATAAAAACATTCAAATATTAAAAAAAAATTCAAACAATCATACATGCATGTGTGTGTGCATGTCTGAGGTTGGGTTTATACGAAGATACAGTCACAGTTCTGAACTGCCAGACAATAATTGCATAGTATAAATAAATAATCTTTTGTACGAAGTTTAAAATGTGAAATATGTTCAAGGCCTGCCTGATATTAATGCTATATCCTATGGTTGCTAACAATAGTGATGTCTACGGTACATTGTGAATACAGAATAGTGCGAGTGCTATTATTATTTCACATTTATTTACTATTAACCAATAAATAAATTACATTTTTAAATAAATAATTATAAAAAAATCCCATTTAAAAATATAAAAATTATGAATGCCCATCGAGACAAGGTCCAAGCTGTCGGTAGTTAGGGGTCCAGAGAGAGGAACCTCCTCACTATGCGTGCCGTATCGAGGAGGCTGCCTTCTGCATCTGACCCTTGACCCAAGCACCTAACGCGAGCCTCTTAAGATTTTGGTCGAGGCTCTTGGATATTAGACCGTTCACCGTAACGACTATCGGTACAATGATTGCCGAGTCCACACCCCACATATCGACGACCTCGTGTGCTAAGTCCAGGTATTTTAATTCTTTTTCCTTCTCAGCTTTCACGAAGTTGCCATCATGAGGGTTTGATTTGACCTATTGATTTGGTTGATTGAAACTGCGATGCTAAGCAAGTATGCGAACTACATAGCCACTTCAGCCAGAAGTTATTATTATTATTATTAAGAAGTAAGAGTATTATTATTATTAAGAAGTGCGATTTTACAATATCGATTCACGATTTCACAATACATTTTTACAAACTTGAGGACATCAAGAACGTCTGTTTCGGCGCGCATGTAAATTTTCTTTTGTATGTGCTTCGATTTCTCGGAAACGGAATAACCGATATTGATCAACAGTCAGCCAACAAAGGTAATTTGATTACTTAACAGGCCTAAAATAAAATTGAACTGCAACGATTTCTACACCAATAATTTTGTAAGACACCGCTTCCGTATTTTATTATTCAATTTAGGAGCTTAGTTAAGAGTACAAAGAACATGTTATTTGTAAAATTTTAGTTGGTTATTATCTATATTATGTAGATCAAGAGGCTTTTGCCCAGCACTGGGATATAAGGAAAAAGATATAACTTCAACCCGCGATTTCACCTGCATGCATTCCACTGAAACGAATACAGAGGCAAAAAGATATCCTAAATCCTAATCCAGGACAGGTCGGTCTGCAAATTTTCTGACAAATCCGTTCAACAGTTAAGATCATCAAACATCCAAGCATCGTTACACACTTTTACATGTATAATAATATAATTCGTTCAGAAGAGTTCTGAAGAACATTGCCAGTACAAAATATAGAGTAACAGGCAAGAAACACTAAGATCCTCTGGTCGACTTGAAGGTTTGACGTCACAATATTAATGACCGGTAATTGAGAGGGCCGAGCACCACTTACGTACGGAAACTGTGGGTTCAATTAAATGACACTAAACCTTGCCTGTATATGGTCTTTAAGTTTTTGGCTGATTCTTAAATTAATGTTTGCTGTATCGATGTATCGATCATGATGCCCTGGTTTGTAGATATTCGGTTCTAGTCAAGTGTTGTTGGGATTTCCTGTGGCCGGTAATATAATAACTTAGATTGCACGGATGGTATAGTGGTTTAAGTGTTCACCTCTTTAAGTTGTGGGATTGAATCCCACACGGGGCAAAACATTGTGTGATGCACAAGTGGTTGTTCAGAGTCTGGGTGTTCTTTGTGTCCGTAGTATGAATTTTTGTAAAGTTCCCTGTGACACAGGATTTATTCCAAGCGCGTTGTCTATTAATAAAAAAATATTAGTTTCGACAGAGGTTACATCCTTATGCGTATAAAGAATCTAGTTTCTCCAGTACCTACATGTATAGGGGCATATCTGTACTGCACTGTGTTCCTATATGCTACTACTTGCTGTGGATGTAAAAATTTTAATTTAATCAATATTTAATTACTAGCTTTAACTCGCGGCTTCACTTGCGTGCTAAGTCATTAAAACATGGCTTGTGTTGCTCAGCAGCTTTCTATAAGTGAAAGAATGTTTGTAATCGGTTCAGTAGTTTCAAAGATTACAGTCTAGATACAATAAAACAAATAACATGTCAATCCATCCTAACTAATATTATTAATGCGAATGTGAGTTTGTTACGCTTTCACGCCTAAACTACAGGACTGATCATCATGAAATTTCGCATGCACGTTGTCAGGGGCACAGAAAAGGACATATGACATCTTAATCCAGAAAAAAGCACTTTTTCCGAGCGGGCAAAGCCGCTGCCAAAAGCTAGTATAGTTTATATAAACTGTATAGTTAAGCTATGACAGTATTTAATAGTATGTTACTATAAGAGTGTTTATTTAAAAATCCGTCAATACGTCGCGATGTTCCTTCTGATGTACTAAACTACAATGAAGTAGTGAGAGAATTAGTCGGCACGCACGTCCTGTGGGCACCTCCAGACAAGTTCACAGTCACCCTCGCTCGTACACTGCACTACACGCAAGCGCTCATTGTTGTTTGTTTGTGCGCGTGCGCCGCGATGAATGAAATCGGACACTCGCGCGCACTTGTAACGGCGTGCGCTGACTGCATGCTTTTTCTACAACGATTTATTCAGTAGCCGTATTGTTTAATGCATGTGCTGTTGACGTCGGAATGGTATTATGAATTAAATCTCGATAAGTGCAGCTTTATATTAATTATAGTCGTACCATTACGTTTAAAGTATTCTATGTGTTAATTCAGGACATGGTCTATCTGTGCGCTAAGTTTTGCCGAAATATGTTCAACGGTTTACGTGTAATTGAGTAACAAACATACTAAAACCAAATACCCAAACTCAAAAATAAGACTGTGGTGCTTTTTTGATAATGATTTGATTTACCTATAATATAAAATTTTGACATTGTTGATACCTTTAAATTATAAGCCCGTTTATTATAATTGAAGTGTAATTATAATTAATTTTAAGTTTCTTGTCCGCATTTATTATGAAGTTACTTTGTTCGTAACTTTTGTTTTAATATAATTTAAATAAGAAACAGTTCAAATACGTGCCATAGCAATAGGCAACACCTGCCGTGGTCAGTGGTTTGTGAAGACTTCCTATCCCTTCCCATTTCGATATCTATAGATGTAAGGTAGGAACAGTAGATGCTAGCTAATTATTCTTATATTATACAACTAGCTGGTCTCCACAGTTTTATCTATGCTTATGATTAGTGTTCCAGTCCCATGAATTGGAGCGTGATACAGCAGCTATCTAATGCTAAAATAATTTTCAATATTGGTCCGGTAGTTTTGAGTATTTACATAACAAACAACAATACAAATCATTCCTCTTTATAATTTAAGTAACGTTAAGTATATCCTTTTTGATCGCGTAATACCCAACAATATGCTGTGTGTATTGGTCTTTATTCATATTGTGAGTCGGTGAGGGGTGCCGTTGCCACCGAACTCTTAACCCAGTAATACGATGTTTATTGATGCTTTGTTGTACACATCAAGAACGGAACAAGACAGTCTTATGATTTCCTCGCTTAAAACATACGCTACATAGACAACTGTATACAAAACATACATAGCTTCGCCTATATTGCGAAAAAGGTGGGCAGAGGTTTATTATATCCACATTTTGTTACGTTAGGTTTTAGATTTCACGTAATAGAGGGTCCGCCTATTGCCGTCTACCGAGCAAAATTTCTTCTAAAAGTTTCTGATGATCTTTCTGATACCAGTCGCTTTTTCTACCGCTACTCTATCGTGGCAGTCAGCAGATTTTATTGGGTCACAACGTCATGTTATGAGCCATTATATTATGAGCGTCAAAGTTTAGTGATTAGTGAATAGACTCGTATTGATAATGTTACGCTTAGATTTATTGCAAGGTTTAACAATGGCCACATACGACCACACTTTTTAAAAAACTAGCTCAGCCCTATCTCTGTTGCATGATAGACACAATAAAAAATCTATTGCCATGTATTATGTCGGACAACCTGTTAAGCTAAACTGAGCCTATATATTTCCTTTCTTTTATCTTAGTATATACTCTTCTCATCTCTTGTTTACAACATTCTTTCACACATAATCGAATCCTGATATTTACATTTTTCTTTCAATGTTTCGACGCCTGTCATCGGTGCGTATTTTATTTCTTTCATAAACGATGTTGGCAGCAAAAATATTTTAGAGGGAAGTGAAATGCCGTTAAATAAGATATAAAATATTACATTGAGATGACCTTAAAGTTTTATTAACAGATATAATTTACTGTGTCCAACAAATCTAAGGAATTGTTGAAATAATTTATATTCTGACATGGTAAGTAACATGAAAATGTCGAAATTCATAGACAAAGAGAATAGTGTGTACATACATATCATATAAGTAACATAAAAATAAATGTTGATGCGTATGTGATTAACTAAGGACATAGTAAAGTGAGCCATTTATGGCTTAGTTTAATTTATTATGCAGTTCTTCAAATTTTAGGTTTGGTTTATATTATATTTTGAGAGTAGTTTAAGTGGTCGCCTTGCCGCTGCCGCTGCGCCGAGTATTGTGGGTTCGACCTCCAAGCGGGACAAAAAATATGTGATCAACAAATAGGTGTTTCGAGTCTGTGTTACAACACAAACATATACAATAGGTGATAGGTGAATAGGTGTTCCGTGCTCTTTGAATGTTCGTAAAAATCGTCGCGACATTGGAATTATTTTTACTGCGCGAGTAATCTTAAAACATAAAAAATAACTTTGTGATATGGTCGATATAATAAAGTATTTTCAAGCTGAACTGCAGCCAGCAGTCGGTCTGCTGTTAAGACCAGTTAGTGAGGTTATTCACTCCCCCAATTTAATTGAATCGCTTCTCATACTACACGTGGTGGGTAACAATTAAACTTAATTTACAGTGCCACTGCTCTTACTCAGGTTTTCTGTGGTATGATGGTACTTAAACTGCGAGATGGTACTTACCATTGCGAGACAGCTCATTAGTAGTTCCCGTCTCAATAAACAGCAATAGTCTCATCCAACCCTTTCACTTAAAGATGATTTTAAGAGTTAATATTAAATTATTAGTAGTCTTATCAATACCTAAAATGTTAAACGCTCTACGACGATTGCTGCGCATGGTGTCTTAGGTCAAATGCCCCGGTCAGACAAAGTGTTATTGTGTTTTTCTATTTAGAAAATCGAGAATAGTTGCCTGTAGGTGGGATTAGGTTCGTCCTCGGTTATCTAGGATCCAAAACTATAGCTAGCGAAATGTGGTTGTAATTCATCTCTGCCTACCCCTATAAAGATATAGGGTATGTAATACTATGTATGTAAGTTAAAATCTTGTGTTAGAAGACGACGTCCGTCAATGCTGCAACGAGTTTAGCACGATTTAGATGTTTCAAAAGCGTCGAATAGACATGGTATTGTCGTTAAACTGTATGTGTGTGTGTGTATGTGTATATATGTATGTGTGTGTGAGTATGTGTTTGAGGTGTGCAGCCAGTAAAACGTTGCACAAACAAGCAATTAACGGGCGCACGGCTCGCGGCCCCGACCAACCGCTGTGTTGAGTTTGATGCCTTGTTAGCGCACGTTCGATGGGTGTTGCGGATTTTGTGGGCTATTTTCTGGCGTTGGATTGCGTTTATGCGAATGTTTTACGATATTATGCTATGCCAATATGGACAGTTTTAAGAATCATAGTTAGCTGGTAGGTATATGTGGTATAAGCTTCTGTAGTATATTTTCAAAGTGTGTATTGATTTCGTAATTTCTTATTATGTGTGATTATTCTTATCATATTATTTTTAATTTTTATTAGTAGTATAATGAAGTATTGAAACATAATTACATTGTATTATATGTGTTTATCGATACTTAGTTTACTAGATATGACATGAGTGTCAGTGTGATTGAATGCCCTCTAAATATAAATAAAGATTTTAAAATGTCACTAGCAAGCGTAGTAAATGAAATCAATTTGGTAAGATTATTAATTTTAATTACATACATACATAGACTCACGCTTGTATAGTCCTGAGGCGCTCATAGCCAGTTGCACTCACTGATCGGTAAACGATAAGCGAGGTTAAGCAACGTTGGGTGCGGTCAGTCTATAGATAGGTGACTGCTTAGTGGAATTTATCTGAGCGTCTCCGTGCTTCGGAGGGCACATAAAAAGTCAGCAGTCGTTAAGCCACGTCAGAGGCCTAGGTTTGAACAACTCTTGACAACAGGTTGGCCACTAAACACACAAAAAGAAGAAGTCCTAAAGAGATAGGCAGCGCTGTATTACACATTCATTTCACTAGCTATGTTTTATGCCCTACGTAATAGGGGACCTATTTATTTATTTATCTATCGGGTATCCAGACTAAAAAGCTACTGAGAATAACTTGAAAGTAAAATGCAAACATATGATAACTGGATTGGTTGAAAGGTTAAACGACTCGAGAATAGATCTTGAAACCTAACGATCAGCTATGAACATAGTGCCATATTTATTTATTAGGAAGACCAACAGCTTTGAAATACATAATAGTAGGTAATATTTATTTATTTTATTTTATTTAAAATAAATAAAAATAGTAGGTAATATAAATAATTTGCAACAGACCCAATGATAGGTCTCCACGACTAATTCTTAAATACAAATGCGTGGTCAGTAATTATGTTATCAATTAATTATCTAAAATATAACAAATAAAACAACATTAATCAGCATTAAACCTTAATATAAAGCCACGAAACCAACGAAATAATTATAATTATCCTATATTATAAAATAGCTTCTGGAATCGAGCCTATGTCATAAAATAGCTCGCTCCCTGACAATTTAAGTATTGTCTACATATTGTGTTAATATACACCTCTGCCTAACCCTTTTAAGATATACAAGCTTGATGTTATGTTATAACAGAGTGATGATCTAAACGGGTACTCAATACCTTTGGGTTTATGGCACTTCCATTTTTATTTAGCCGTAAATAGCAATGATATCATAATGTAATAAAATGAACGAAATCTGAGCGTGCTTTCAACCTTGACTTACACAAATGGTTCAGTAGTTAAAGTGAACAGCTCGCGGGTTACACTTCTATTGCTAGAGGTAAGCAGAGACGTATTATAGTCACACTAACTGTGGTATGAACTGTCGCCTGCGGTATTTCCGGACAATTACGACCTACAAACAAGAAAAGAGGTACTCCTTTTTAAAAGGCCGGCAACGCATTTGTATCTCCTCTGGTGTTGCGAGTGTCTATGGGCGGCGGTAATCGCTTACCATCAGGCGATCCGTCTGCTCGTTTGCCTACAATCTCATAAAAAGAAAATCTATAGCAACCTGCTCCGGCTTCGCACGTAGTACAGTACCTTAACAAATTATACACCTAAACCTTCGTCATGAATCCCTCTGTCTATTGGTGAAAACCGCATGAAAATCCGTTCAGTCGTTTTTGAGTATATTGCGGACAGACGCGGCGGGAGACGTTGTTTCATAGTAATGTAGTGCTTTTGCTAGCTGTTTTCTATGTCTGACGTAGTAGGCCAGTAGCTTACGTGCTGGTGTGCCTGTTATGTGCTACAGGTCATATTCCTATACTCCATCAGCTACCAAAAATTTTCTAACAGAAAGAACAATAACACTTCGCTCGACCTGATAATCGAACCCATGAAGTTATGATGAACCGCAGTGGTATGCGTAAACTACGCTAAAGCACTAAAGATTGGCACCAAAATGCAATTTTTGTCATCTTAGTTGTATGAAATACTAGTTTTCGCCCGCGGCATCGTTCGCGTTATTGTAGATTTTATCTATAAGTTTCTATCTTTTGGGAGCAGGACTACTTTTCTAGGTGAAAGGTACCGTATGTCGTTTTCTGTGACTTTGATCTATGCGAAATTTGATGATGATCGGTTGAATAGTTAAGGCGCGAAAGTGTAACAATCAAACAAACCCACATTCGTATTTGTAACATTCGTTTGATAACTAAAAGGCCATGTTTCCACTAAATATTAAGTGTATTACGTAGGCTTTATAAGGGGTCGTTATGACGTCACAGTGTCGTTGACCTTTGTTTTGCGAGGCTCGCGTGTATTCGTAATGTCGTTGACCTTGTAGCATTGTTAAAGAAATTGTATTACATGAATTAAGGACGTGTTTTGTTTATATACAAACCTTCTTCATATGTTTAATCTGTCGTAAAATACCAGACATAATTACAAACCTATTGTGTCTAGCCACCGTTGTGCAGTTAAACTCCTAAGAAAGAATAAAAAACTATTTTGTACTGTTTATCTACGTTATCTAACGAGAGCCTCTGCAAACCTTTACTTTTTTAGGCGCACCGGTATAAGCAGTGAAATAATCTGTCAGAATCCCCACTATCTAAAAGGACAACATAAAAAAGTAAATAGACCGTCAAAAGCAGGTCAAACTGCTGTAATTGGCTCTCTGAACTGGCAACAGCCAAGCAAATCAGCTGTGTTTGCTATTGTCAAGTCGAAGATACCGGGTATTAGCCAGTTTTACTATGTAGATGCCTATCCACAGTTTTTGAATAGCAGACCAACACAAACATTTCTTTACCGACGGTCAATGCGCATGTCGAGTTCTGGAGTTATGGTTAATCCTTACTTCCTTACTAGTATTATAAATGTGAAAGTTTGTGAGGATGTATGGATGTATGGATGTTTGTTACTCTTTCACGCAAAAACTACTGGACCGATTGCTTGAACTTGGTATGTAGATAGCCTGGATTCACACATACTACTACGCTACTTTTTATCCCGATATTTCCACGGCAACGGGACTTACGCGGGTGAAACCGCGGGGAGAAACTAGTAATATAATAATATTAGCCCTGTATAGGAACTGTGTCCCACTGCTGGGCACGAAACTTTTCACAGTATGAGAAGGTTTTAGGCTATAGATCACCACGTTAGCCCAGTACGGGTTGGCAGACTTTATAAATTTTCGAAAACATTTTGGAACTCACAGGATTCCTCACGATGTTTTCCTTCACCGTCAATTATGTGATAATTTACTATTTAAAACGCACACAACTTAGAAAAGTCAGAAGTGCGTGCTTTGGGATCGAACTCGAGACCTCTGCGGCGCAATCCATCGGTTTACCGTTAGGCTATCGCTGCTTATGCATGTCCAATTCTGTGATTTACTGACTAAGTTAGCAATAGCCAATCAAATCACTATCATGATTGATTTTGATAAATGTCATTCAGAAAACTAGTGTAGGTCAATTGCGTTAAATATAATCGCCATCTTAGTACACGAGACCAACGGTATATCAATCGACGCATTTCAGTTATTAATATGAGTAAATTAACATTATACACAAACAATCCGCTCAGAAAGCACAACAACAATACTTTTTGTACATTTTTTGCATTCTTCTTATTGTTTACATTATTATACACTATTGTAAACAACGCGTTATAATTTAAACAGTGAAAGTAATGTAGGAATCATTTGATAATAAACGTGTTTACATGTAAAGCACTCGCTTTCGTGCACGTAGGATGCTAAGAGGCTGAAAAATACCTGCGTTTGCGTCATAGTATTGTGTAGTCTCCTACGCGTAACTAGGTCTTCTGCTGATCCCGGATCTAATATAGAAATATTATTATGCAGTTCATCATATTTTTCTTCACATTTGTTTTAATAGCATGTAGCAGGAGATAAGTCTTAATTATAGTTCACAAATTTTCTACCACGCGATTAAAATTGTTTGTCTTTCTTTTTTCTTTTTATTCAAACAAGCAAGCATTCGTTTCTGTTGATAGTAAGCTGTTGTTACCGTTGTATAATGATACTTGTAACACCAAAGGTATGATTAGTCTGTTATCGAAAATCTAGAAAGAATTAGTTGTGCTGCCAGCGATAGAACAGAGCCTATTAGACCTCTGCTGATAGACTATAAGTTATCTCAGACCTGGTACCTATATTTAAGAAACGAGTCGTTTTACCAACCGACAGCTCATTTTTGACACGTACATATTTTATGAAAAATATATCAAACTTCACTGTCCTTGTCCCTAACTAAAATGAATCTTTTCTTGAATTCTTCCGAAGCAAGCTGCGGCTAACAGAAAGGACCTTCTAGATATGCCAGATAACCTTTAAATCAGCCGATTGAAAATAAGAAGCGTAAATGACCTTATATAAATTAATAAAACATACAATAAATAAATAATTACGGTATTATATCAACATCGAAACAAGTTGAAGTCCAAACCAACACGCCTTGTTTCTCGTTTATAAACAAAACTGATGATATTCTTTCGATTCAAATTGCTAAGTCATGCACATTTGATAGATGTGTGATCGAAGGCCGCGTTTGTCAATATCTGTTAATAAGACATGTGCGACGGCGCGTCCGCACTTGCGTCAGCGATGTATCTTGCGTGCTTAGCTCATCGATGCGTACGTCGACCGCTGTCTAAAATGCGCCATGACATTTATTTACTATACTTAGTAATTTTATTAAATTATAACATCCGGATAACGACATCTACAAATACTGACACAAGGAACACCCAATCTTAAAGCGATTATTTGAGGACAACATTTTTGTTTCGAGTGGGGATGGAACCAAAAACACTTGGTGCACTAACTTTCTGTGAAAAAACAGTAGTTTTTTTGGAGAAATCTTTTGATACTTGCTATTGATGGCTCCGTTAGTATTATGGCATGTTTGAGCTTACGCTCGAAACCGATTGCAAACTCTCGAGTAAATGACGACATACAAGCTCCATACGGCTATAGCAGTAAGTTATTTTTATATTAATAATTCGTATTCGAAAATCGCCGGGTTATCATATCACATACATAATCATATCATCATCCTACGTATTATGTAAGGGTTTTAGGTAGTCCTATAGAACATCCTCATTTTACCAGCTATCTGCAGATCTAACTTAATATTTATGTATGTATTTATGTACCATACTCGTATGGTACTGAGCTGGAAACTCTTTCAACAATAAAAACTAAAAAAGCACATTAAGTTAACGAATACACTAATAAACTTATATCTGCTACCAAAAATATATTTTACTAGACGATTTGTTTTGGCCAATAAACATAAAACAATCAAGCTTAAACAAAACTAACTAATTAAAAAGAACTACACTAAATTGGTATAACCTTTTGTGGCGAACATTTAAGCAGTAACTATGTGTTTTACGATACACCACGTTAGCTACTATTGCTATTCGACTAAAACATATTACGATCCTATCAATACTAGTAATTGTTGTTTGTTTATATTACTTAATAAGCGTTCACGACTTCTTTTATTGGATAATTTGTTAGTTGGCAACGTTTTTGACTAATGTCCTCATCGAGTTAATATCCTTATAACCTCAATCAAAACGGGTAGTATTTAACTGCACAGCAAAAAATACTAATTGCCCAGCAAAAAAATACTAATTGCACAGCAAAAAAATACTAATTGTACAGCAAAATATATTTAAAGAGATCAAATTAAGTCTTATTTTTGGGTGGGTTTAAAAAGGATCCTAATATAACCTAACCCTTCCGAGACGGAATGCAGTGATTTGAGCCGTATAGGTGCTCGTTATGCTGTGCAATTAGTATTTTTGATAGTCATTATATTTAATCCCAATCATAACCTGTCAATAATTGTTGGAGTGCTGGACGTCATCCAAAACATATTGTGTGGGATGCCGTTGTGCCGCTGCGACTGAATAGGTTAAAATAGATTACAATTGCAATTTGGGTTGCAAATTGTATGTATTATTGTATACCTAAGCTAAAATACTTTTAATAGGTTTACGTTAGTAGTGCAAAAGGTGAGATTTGAACCCACGATCTACCGGCAGTCTAATTCCCAGTCCACTGGCTATCGTCGCTGTAATATTATAAGCAACGTGCGAGCAACAGAGATAGTTTATGGACTAGAACTGCCTAGTTGTAAAGTTTTCCCGACAAAATTATTATAAAATAATACTAACAGCCCTATTTATAAACTGTTCCACTGTTGGGCAAAACCTCTTACAGTATGGAATTGCTAGGCCATAGTCCATCAAGTTGCTCCTATGGTCATGTTCATTTTAGAAAATTTCGAGAAATCTCAAACATCCAGGATTCCTTACCTACTTAATATGTACATAAATTCGCAAAGTTAGAGGTACGCACCTCTGATTTTGACAAAGCACGCGCTTCGGGACGGCAGTCGCAACAACAACAAGCTAGGCTATCGTTCGACCTAATAAATTTTATAATATTTTTGCTTTATATTCACTGATTAGTTACAGCTCTGTATTAATATAGATTTTCATTAAACCTTACGGTTTATGAAACAAGTTTATTGGATAAAACAAACAACGAGTCGACTCCTCAGGGCCAAAACTCATTAGTGAAACGAGCTCGCTGTTATTTGTTCTTTTCACTGGAGTTTGATGTTCCGACTAATTAGTCGAACACAATATCAAACCGTTTGACGCGTAGATCATGATATACAGAACTTTCTTTTGAGAAATTGTTTTTTAGATATAAATGTACTGTGAGTAAAGTATTTGACTCTTTTTTTTATAATTTTGATCTAAGTGTTACGTTATCCATATACCTTTTACATTCGCTCAAAAATAAATACTTATGATTGAAACCTTTTAAATCTCATATAGAAGAAACAAATAATGATGAAAGTGACAAAAATTATATGCGATACTAATTTGACGTAACCGCTTTCTTACAATCTGGCTTATCTTTCAACTTCTTGATAAGAGGTTAAAGCTATCTATGCTTTCTTATTGTTTAGAAATAACAAACGCAAGTTCGGTGATCCACTTACTATGAATTTCACAAAATTGCTTCTCATGCTGTGTACTGTCTGTATGTCGATGTATCAATAACAAAGTAGCCAGAAACCACTTTGTCATCTGCGCAGTCAAATATAAAGCGCATAACAAAACTGTCCATAACACAACCACAGCGTAATTGCTCAAGGAGAAACAGGTATCATGTTATTTTAATAAGGAAGCAGATGCTCTCCACACAGGATTTCGTCATTCGCCATCCGTAGTTTCATTAGACACATCACGCAATATATTACGTGTAGTACTAAAATTTCCATGAAAACATAAACTAATTATGGGACTCTCGCTTCTCCAATTAGGTTGGTTAAAACCTGCATAAGTCAGTCTCGCAAATTTTAATAGCGGCCCGTAAGGTCAAGTTAATTGACACACATACTTCGGACCGTCGGCAAGCGACCGTGCGGTTTATGTTTTTTTGTTCGTTCGGCTCGATGCTTTTCCGAAATTATAGGGGAAAGAAAGAGGTTGCGTTTTATTAATGGCCCCTTGAGTCCAATTTGCATTCGTGTTCACAGAACAGCGATGCTATATAGCTGTCTGCGGATTTTTACTTTTTTGGACAGCATTTCGTTAATTTTTGATGGTGTTCTGTTAAGTTAAACATCGGAACATTGCGAGGAAAACCACTTATTTGAAAGATCTGTGTTATGTTTTCGGCGATATGTAAAACGTGCCAATCCGCATTACGCCTTCGATCTAATCGATCGGATTTAACACTCCCACTATTGCAATCAATAATATTTGATACTGCCGAACTCCTCCAAAGATGGAGGAGTTCGGCAGTATCAAAAGGTGCTCTCGGGCACTGGAAGGTACAGCGGCTCCTCTAATATAACCTAACGGTTGATGTAGGGGAACGCTATATCATAAACTGGGATAGTCGTAGAGGAAGGGGATGTCCTCCAAAGATGGACAGAAGCGTCATGGAAACGGGCGTACATATTCCAATTTTATTCGACCAGTGTTCTGGGCTTTGGATCTAAAATTCCTATCTTGGGGTCTTGGTAATGGGACAGTATATAAACTACGCCATACGCCATCTGTGCATTGCATACTTGCAAAGTTTACAATGCTAGTAATTTCTTACTAGATAACTTTGCACTAGAAGTAGTATTTATTCTTACGTAGGTATTGGCTTAAGGAAAAAACCTTGAGTAAAGACAAAAGACAGAACTCTTTTGTAACATAACATACAACTTTTGTAACATATATTCAACATTAAAAGCAATAATTCCTAAACATAATACTTAGCGACCATATCATGTAGCCATATTCTTTTTTAGAGACTGCCCAAGTTCGACCTAATGCAACCAATATTAAAGTGATATTAGCGCAATGGTTAAGGTATCGAATTTGTAACTGAAAGGTCGTCGGATTTGATCTTCACCCATTAAACTGCTGACTTTAACCCCAGTTTTTAAGCTAACTGGCTTAGCGAGATCTAGTTATATTGAAAAGTATATTTGTGATAAGGATAATACAGAAACATTTCTGTAGTTCTACAATATTTGCACCGTTCGAATATCGAACGGGCTACACTCGACGAAGCAATCTCCACTCAAAACACTGTACTGCTCGTGCAATAGTATAATGTAGAGTGTTAAATTCTATGTTGAAAATCGAAGTGAACGTTTGCAACTGAATATTTCTAGCCGATCTAAAAATACAAGACTGTCGTAACACACGACACACAAATGCTTATTTTGTTTTGAAGTTCAATGACACTGGTTTTTTGCGCTTTTTTAAAGTTGCGTATACACTTAGTTTGCGAACGTAAAGCTACAATATTTTGCTCTGTTCATCTGTAGCCAATATGATGTTTGCAGGTGTTTGTATATTATATATGTCAATAGGAGTGCAAAATTCTTCTGCCGACTATCTATACGAACTAATCTTGGTCTTAATTCACCAATGGTTCGTGCACGCAGTGAATATAATATGTTGAATGATAATGTGGACTAGCTGGATATTTTTCACGAATCCCTTATGCATTTCAAGAAAAATAATGAAATCCTTCGTATAATAACACTTACATTTTATTAATATTTTTATTTTTGTTTCTTTTTAATTTTCTTTATATTATAATTATAGTGTTAACTTTATAGTGTTTGCTTTAAATCTTCGATTTAGCTAAAAGAGTAGCCCGTGTAATGTAGTAGGTATGTCCACTCTACAGAATATCGCACCTAAACAATTTTGTGTTGTTTCTTTAGTAATCTGGATTTTAGATCGGATAAGGAGGTGCCGTGATTTTTTTTATGAAACCAGTAATCTTTGCCATTTATGATGGCAGTAATATTCTGTAGAGCTGGGAGCAACCGTGTGTGATCTCTGGTTTATAAAAATGGCTCACGGATAGAAACAGGGTGTACTTGTTTGCTATCTTAGTACATACGTACATAGTCTCATGCCTGTATACCCTAAAGGACAGACAGATGTGTATCATATCCAGATTTCACCAACTACGTTTTATATTATTATTTTAAGCCTAATGACGTCCACTGGGTACAATACCACACTCCTTGTTGTTACTGAGAACTTTTTGACAGTAAAATCTAATTAAGTACCTACTCTTTGTTAGACTCGGGCATCGAAACCGAGCATATGCACAGCAGTGGCATTTACTACCTCTACGCCTGCGAGATAGTTCACCTACATGTTACATGTTTATAAAACAAGTTTCTCCTTCATTTGAGTAGTTAGAACTTCTAGGTGTGGCAGTGGATAGGCAGCTTTACAGATCTTAGTGTATTTTTAGTGCACGTGCACTAATGTATCACATCATGCTGTATCATTGGATTTTTTAAACTAGAAAGAAAGAAAAAAGAAAGAAAGAAATATATTTATTTTGGCACACAAGGGCACACGCAAAACACGAAGAAATCAAAAAATAAAAAAATAAAAACCAAAAGTATACAAAAAAAAAAACAGAATAATAATAAAACTAAAAAAAATAAAAAATAAAAACAAATACCAGCACTATAAATTAAATCTCTGCTCACTGGCACTGTACCACCTACTACTATTAAGCTGGCAATATCGGATTATAAAAGTACAGTAAGGGCTAAGGATGATGCATCTAGCTGCTGTATCACAATGTTTACTTTATGAATTTTATTGACAGTTCTAAAGCAATCGGACAATATGATGTTAATAGGAAAGGAAAAAGATAACTAAATGCATTGTCATTATAATCAACTCAGCCAAAAGTCCACTGCTAGACATAGGCCTCACCCAAGTTTTTTCACACAGACCAGTCTTGGGCCACCCGCATTCAACCCATCCTGTTCCTTTCCGCAGCAATTTAAATAAAAAAGTTAAAATAATTTCTAGTTATTTCAATCAAATTTAGAATACAAAGGGTATTATTGTGATTAAGATGTGTAAACGCTATTAAACACGTAACCCCTAATACGACGATACAAACTACAAGCAAATACGCTTGAAGCGAAAGCGTTCGTTTCGTGGTGATCACAGATCGAGATATCAATGAAGTTACAAGAAGTAACAAGGCTATCATTTGCGCGTTATCGAGCCTAAGAAAAAGGTGTTGATGGCATAAAATGAAATACATTATTAATGTGTGCATGTGAAACTCCGTCTCTCTTGCTCACCGGTCGAAACGCAATATTAAACTTATTACACTGGTTTCGGTGAAAGAGGATCGCTCTTCGGCGCGCACATACGATCCATTCCAACACCCTGATACCTATGTCAATTGTCAACGGCGTGTGTCATTTAATGAAGATGCATCATCGGGCAATCTGCACTCTTCCAAACTGCCGCAAAGAATCGCCTCAGTAAAAATTTGAGTAAAACCGTGCGCAAAACATCTATTTATACAAAGAGCGACAGGAATACTCAAGCTTATTCTAAAAATTAATTCAAAATACATATCGCATAAGATATCGTATCATCTGTTCTTGTTTGTAATCTCGTTAGCTATCAGCTCGAGATTTGGACTAGCCGCCATTTTGTATGGCCGCTGTTTGGTGCAGGTTGCAATAACGACAGCTAGGCCGACAGTATGATAGCTACGCCTACGTGCTTCATTAATTAGTCTGTGTACTGCTGACATAGTATAAATTGGTGGCATAGCGATAGTTGATAAGCGCCTTAGCGTCTTTGCTATTTATGATATTAGGTTTTTATTGCCTTCGTAATTGCAGTAGAGTATGTTAATAAAAATATGGATGATTAAATCTCTTACAAAGATGTTATTAGCTGATTGTGTACTTATTTGATCCAGGGGTGCAAGAATGAGAATCGAAAAAACATATTATGTTCTGTCGATTTTTAAATATGAGATCTAATTAATACAGGGATATATAGTATTATTGTTTTTGGATTCTGAAACTGAGCCGGCTAGACTAGCATAATAATCATACTGCGATTTATACTTAGACAATTTGATCAGTGTACCTCATTTTCGAGATCTAAATAAACTGCTAAATACTGAGAGGTATTACTGAAAGAAAAAGCACTCTGTTGTTTCTTAAGATCTTCTTATATGATATGGACAAAGATGTATCAGCTGTGCCTTTGAAGGAACTGCTATAGAAGCTATTGCGTATAAGTGATAAAACTCAACTATCACGTGGGACGTATATCTAAATAATGAAATATGAGTGTCAAGCACATCTATTAAACAATTTATCTTTCTATAAAAAAAAACTATATACAGGGGGTCCGGTAATTAATGGATAACCTGGAAATGTCTTATAATGGAACTGATGGCCGTTCAGAAAAAAATATGAAAAAAATCTATCCTGACTACTACCTGAGATATGTGTTTATTTTTTAATTACCATGTATAACTTTCTTGTATACTACGACCATAAATGAATGAAATCCATTGGTTTTTGTTGTTTTATTATTAAACACTAATTATGCTAATAGATAGACAGTCAAAAGTATGCTATGCTTATATAGCTTGGACTTTTTAATATATATATATATTTAATTGTTTTTTATTTTTATTATTTTCATTTTTTCTGCACTGCCTTCAGTTCTACTGTAAGACATTTCAAGGTTATTCATTAATTACCGGACACCCAGTATAGTATAAAAAAAAATTTGATGTCCTTCCATCGACTGCGATTTTGTAATTGGACTTAAAAAAACGTCTAATAGTAGTACTAGTTTTGATGACTAAAGTCCTCGTTTATCCATTTCGTCGTTCCTACTAATGGGACAATGACCAATGCCAAGTTTTTTCTATTGCCAGTAAGTAACCAATGAACCGTGAAGCTTGCTTTACTGAAATCTGTATATGGCAACACTGACTAATGTCTGATGGTGTGGGTAGTTTTATTGTCTTTGATCTTATTTAAGATGACAGGTTTATTTTTGTGCCAGTTATTACATCTAGTGGGTCAAGATCATTAACGTCTCGGCCATTGAATGTCCACTGGTAAACATTGATTTTATCCAAAGATTTCTAAAGAGATTGTTTGTTAGGTGAATGCATGACAATTATAGGCTCAAATACTAATTAAGCGATTAAACTATTATTTTAAATTATTATTAAAACTATTATTTACTAACATTTAATTTTATAATATGTAAATTTAGGTTAAGGTATTTATCTATGGGCCTATGCAGCCCGAAATTAATGATAAATGAAATAAAAAACAAAAATGAATAAATGATTAAACTCAAATTCATGGGCAAATTTTGACACATTACTGGAAAGAATTGGAAAGTAGTTCCGGCAATTAAATGTGACGATATGCATTAACAGCTGAAGAAACTCATAGACGTCCTCGAGCCTTTCAATCCTTCTTATCATTTCTTAAAGCAGTGTCATTGTATTCGTGAACAGATAGTGGTAAATCCCCAGGACCTTAGTATATGTATTACTACATTACTAGTTCTTTTATTTACTTAGGGCTGTATTTACTATAAGTAAGTACTAGTAATGAAGACAATTAATATGCTTATTATAATCAGAAACTGACATATCGCAATGTAGTCACTTACAAAAGCCAGCCTTAAAGACATTTTAACTTTCTTCTTTCTTTCTTTTCTTTCTCTTCATGTGATTAGTGGCCATCCTGTTTTCAAGAGTTGTTCAAGGCGGCTGTAGGCCTCTGACATGGCTTAACGACTGCTGTCAATTTGACAACAATCGCGTCTGAACTTTTACGTGCCATCCGAAGCACGGAGACGCGCAGATGAAATACTACTAAGCGGTCACCCATCTATAGACTGACCGCACCTAATATTGCTTAACCTTCCTAATCATTTACCGATCAGTGAATGCAACTTAGTCTGGCGTATCGAGAAGTCGTGATAAATAAATAACTTGAGAGTAGAACGACCTTGTGTCTAAAAAGTACGACGATATAATTGAAATTATTTTAGAAGATTACTTTTGAGCGGAGCGCTAAACGAAGCGATTCATTCGCGAGCTGAGCTGCGATGGCGGTCAGACTGTACTACTCTAAGAATTGTTGTAGCTTGCTCGAGGATGAGACAACAAGACACTGACCTGTGACGCGCTGTCTGATTCTCGCACATGCAATAACAATGCTTTAACAATATGCGTAAGGTCGCTGCTACGCTACTTTATGACAAACTGAAATTTTTTCTATATTATAAAGTTGGCAAGCAAGCATACAGCATACCTGATGGTAGCCGATGATGCTAATCTATGATCACTTGTTATACCAGAGAATATGCAGTAGAGATAGGATGGAAGGAAAGGCATTCCTCCTTTTCATCTCTATTGCCTATCCTTTTGGTGAAGTAGGTATGTGAGCTTCCATAATTCTTACTTATCGGGCGAAACCCAGTAATAGTGTTACTAATCTTGTGCTTTTTTGTATAATCCATTAAAGCGGGCTCATTCATTACTAAATAATTGGCAACGCATTTCCACTCAAATTATATACAAATACTTCCATTTTTGACGTAAGTAGATCAACAAGTATCTATCCAGACCTTCACATTCCTTCATTAGTAGGTTAGTTAGTAGATTAATAGATGTAGGCGATGTTATGATTCAAAGGTTAATAATTGAAGGCGAGCCGCGCGGCATTACTTTTGGCTTATTAATATAACGATCAATTAATATGATAAGCAACATGGGTGAATATTAATTACGAGTTCAAGTGTATTTTGAAAGTTAATCATTTGTATTCATTGATGTTGAATTAATTGATCTGATCTAAGAGAAGTAGGGTACGGCAATTGTTATCGTCAAAGGTCAGACTGACGATATTTGAAGATGACAATTACCATCCTGCAGACACAACCTTTCACAGCTTTCCGTCGTGTTTTAGCCAAACAACCTTCCGTCATGTTTCTGCGGCAACTAGGACTCCCTGTAACGTTTTCGGAAAGGACCAGGTGCTGTTAGAAACAGGGCCTATTATTATTATTATAATTATTTATAAAAATCTGTTTAACTACACGAACAGTATAGTGGCGATGTCCTATTGCAACGAAAAATAAATTTGAATATACAAACATTGAATGGCCGCTTATCCGTAATGACCAATTCGTTGTCACTAATGATAATACTTCGAATCATAGTCGAATATTAGAAGCTTGATTGAGACAATTGTTAGGTATGGTTCGGCCAATCAATTATACTGGACGGTATTAATGTATTGGAGTACCTGTTAAACGACGAATATTTTGATTTGTTTCAAGATTCAAATAAATCGAATTCGCCAATCGCTGGTCGTGACTGCGTATCTACCTCGTGCCTCGGAATTACCAATGCAAGCTGCATTCTAATTTGATTGCCTAAAAATCATATTATCAACAAATAATTAAATCAATTCTGGGTTTTCAATCCGTAGCTCCGATACGTAAAGCTACGCGACATGTACCTATTATTTCTAGCGAGATTGTTTGTTCTCGAGAAATGATTAAAGACAACGTTTGTTCTTGAAGTATAAAGCAGAACCTCGTGTAAACTGAACTACAAATAATAATAGCAGTTAATTAATATCATGTATTGCGCTTCAAAAGATATACTGTTTGTTTGTCATACGTTAACCTCGGGAACTGCTCGTCATAATTCTCCGACTACATAAACCGTTCAATAATATAGAGCATTAGTAAAACTGTTGCGGAAATAAGCATCTATGTGATAAATCGGAGTCGACACGACCTAGACTAATCTTAAAAATAGATAAATGGCGTTTAAAATTAAGTTTTCACTCGCTATAATTCTGGTCAGCCTAATTCTGTACCTGAATACCTCGTCCTAAATATATTTCCACAAGATGTTTTGGTTATAGCGAGTCAACAGCCGCCATGTTGTTATATTTTGTGCTAAATTCGCAATCACATTTAAATGAGTATAGCTAGATTATGTAGGCCGTCATCCTAGGTATGTTTGATGTTAATACTTGCATAGTTGTAATGCTTTCCTGCTTGTGTGACAGATGGCGCAGCGGGCAAGCTGTCGCCTTGCCCTGCTGTTGTGGATACGAAATTCACACGGGATGTTTATTTGTCTGGTCATCAGACAAATGATTAAGCTGAGTCTGGGTATACGTTATATCCGTTAATTGCATGTTTGCGTCAGTCTCCGCGACACAAGCGCGACTATGTAAAAACACGGATGTAAATAAATTGACGTCTGTTACTCAAACACGCCTGAATATCTGAACAGATCTTATTATTATTTTTTTTTGTGTATTTGTAATATTCTGGTTCAGCGGAGCAAGGGCCTCTTCTTGGTGTGAGAAGGGTTAGGCCATAGTCTACCACGATGGCTCAGTGTGGATTAGCTGGCCTCACATTATACATATTATACATTGTGCCCGCAAAATTAAATATGGTAAAAAGGGCTATTAAACAAGTCGCTCTCAGAGCAACCGCGTGTTTATTAAATCGTGGCGATCACTTCGAGCGTAGGGACATCTTTGAGTAACAATAACTCTATCGTTAGTGAACTTACATTTGTGATTCTTTTACTGGGGTGTACAGCAACTCAAAAACTAACAATAAAACTCATAAAAATAAAATTACCCATGAAGATTTTGTATTATTTTAGAAAATGTTAAAATAATGTATGAAATTGTGCTTGAAATTTATCTTTTATTACTCATAACAAAAGTAACTTGCATTAAATATGAGCACTAAGGTTTTTTTTGATTGCGTATCCTGTAAACTTTTAGAAAGCATCAAAAGTATGCGTCTGTGTGACCTACGTTTATTGTTCCGATTGTTAGATCACTTAAAGGTCTAAATACGTAAGTCAAATATTAAAATTGCTCCATCTTTGGATTTTTGGCGTTAGACCCCAAAAATGGGATATTTTTACCGATAAAATTACATGTATTTACCGCCCACAAAGTTTTTTTTTTATGCAACTATATTGGCAAACAAGCACCTGATGGTAAGTGGTCACCGTACCTTATAGACGCCCGTATCACCAGAGGCATCACTTGCGCGTTGCCGACCTTTTAGGAAAGGAAGGGAAGGAGAAGGAACGGGAAGGGGGAAAGAGAGTGATTGGGCCTCCGGCACTCTCACTCACCGAACGAAACACTACATTAGGAGTACTGCTATTTCACGTCGATATTCTGTGAGAGGGTCGTCCTTCCCCGGTCGAGCCGGCCCATTCATGCTGAAATCAGCGAGCTCTACTACTCTCAAATTTAAAATTAATTATTACATGTGCGGACACATTGTATATTATATAGGTATATATATCTTGGAGAGAATTATGGAGAATTCTCAAACATTTCTAGGTTTTCATGATGTTCACTTCACCGTTAAAGCTAGCGATAATTAACTATTTAATAACAGTCATAAGTGCGTGCCTTAACTGTTTTTAGTTTGGAATCGAAATCACTGCGTGGCAATCTTAAAGGTTTTCTACTTCCTATTATATATTATTCCTATATTCCTATCGTACATATCGCTATTACCTATAAATATTCTATCTTTTAAGTAGTAGGATAATAATATTTAAATAGATACGTAGTCTCACGCCTCTATCTGAAGGACGTCAACAGCTAAACATGATTTTTCTTGCAAATATAGTGTACTAGCTGTGGCCGCGGTTTCATCCTCGTTTATGATTACTGCACCGTCCCCGTGGGTCGTAGCGTGATGTTATATAACCTATAACCTTCCTCGATAAATAGGCTATCCAACACAAATATTTTTCAATACGAACTAGTAGTTCCTGAGATTAGCGCTTTTAACCAAACAAACTCATCAGCTTTATAATATTAGCATAGATGGGCCGTATTTTGTCTCAGAAAATGTATGATTCCTGTGGAATATTTATTTTTTCGTCTATCAGCGTCAATGCGACCGCGGATATAATCTAGAACAATATATTATAACATTCAACCTAGTGTGTCTAAATAAACTGTTAATACACTGAAACTATAAATTACATTGTAATGTGGTTTCAACTAATAGTAGACCAACTAATCACATCCTGTAGGTGTACGAAGCGCTTGCGCCGACCAAATATGTGACAGGAGCCATTAATTATGACCCAGTGTAACAGAACGGTGTGGTCATATTTATGATTTGGTACTTATGATGGTAAATGGTCATCAGCCAAATTAGACGAGAACGTCATAATTTAAAATACGTAGCTGTTTTATATCCACTATAAAATATGTTTATTGTGTCTTTATTCCTTTGGATAGGAGGGTGATGTTATATAATCAGTATAGTCTATAACCTTACTCGATAATTAATCATATACAGGATTAATTAGAAAGGAATTAGGAACAATAACAGGGAATCACTTACAGAAGGTAAGACTTTTTATAAGCATATTCTTTAGAAATAGCTGTTTAAACCTTTTAAGACGTTATTCTTCGCAACTAGATAGATTTCATATAAACCAGTCTCATATTCTTGACTGTTTTCTAATATAGATATTAATATCTTTGTTGTAAGGCATCATGCCACGTAAGAAAAACAAGAAAATTGTAAACATTTTATCACTATTAATAAATCGGCCAAATGCAAGTAAGTATTGTGATAAATTATATAAAATATCCAATGTCAATAAAATGGAACGACACTTACTAGCCTGCTTTAAGTGTCCTACTGTAATAAAGAACCGAATTAATAATTCTGCTGACACAAGAGTAGCTGCTGCAAATCAGACTCAGCCTAACTCTCATCTATCAGAGAGTATAGAACTGCAAAATGAGGAAACACCTATACCTTTACCTTCAAAATCAAATGAATTTACTGAAGAAAAGAAAAAATATTTGGATCAATTAATATTGCAAGCTATATTTGTCGCTGGTGCTCCTATATCTATGGCGGAGCATCCCCTATGGATCCGTGTGTTTCAAAAATTATAGCCATTATATAAACCACCATCAAGGAAAGCTATTGCTACTACACACTTAGATAGTATTTATAATCAAATGGAAAAATAAATATCAGAGGATCTCAAATCGGCGAGAAACTTACATTTACAATGTGACAGCTGGAGCAATGAACGCGTTGAAGGCATTTTTATATTATAGCTAAACCGGAAACAATTTTTGTGAAAAGCTTAAATATTCTCTCTAATCGTCATACAAGTGAATATCTAAGTCAAGAAATTCTAAAAGTTATAAATGTTCACGGGGCTCACAAATTCGCAACGTTGATAGGGGATAATGCAAATAATATACAAAAAGCATTTGATCTGGTACGAAAGGTACGAAATGAACATCCACATATAATACCACTAGTGTGCGGGGCACACACACTAAATTTACTCTGCGAAGACTGCATGAAACCAGAACCTTTAAAATGTTTCGTGTAAATAGTTCTAGATACAATAAAAACAATAAAGCGGAGTCAATTGTTAAGTTCATTACTGGCACAAATTGTTAAAGAGAAGGAGTGTGGTGAAACATTAAAACTGCCAGTAAAAACGCGTTGGGGTAATTACTGTACTGCTTTGAGAAGTGTGCAGAAAACCAAAGTAGCTTTACAAACTTTGGCCGTCCATGATGAAGCAGTAATGGCAAATGAGCACAAGGCACATTTACTTGACGAAAGCTTTTGGATAATGATTGATGAATGTGATGAATGAAAAAATATTACAAACAAATAATGAAATTTTTTTTCAATTGGAAGGCAACGATTTGAATATACACAACCTTGTTTTTATCTTTCAAAGATATTGAATCCGCATTACGTTTCATCCTCCCAGATATTAAAATACTGAATGAAAACAATAAAAATCAAATTTTGAATGCACTTAAAGCTCGAATGAATGTTTGTATCAAACCCATTCATTTAGCTACCTATATGCTAGACCCAAAGAGTCAAGGTGTTGAGCTAGAAGAAACACAAGAAGTGGAAACATTCCAATTTTTATATGATGTAGGAGAAAGAATGGGCCTCGACATCATGGACGATTTCGCTAACTACAGGGCAAAAGAGGGATTTTGGGGCAACTCGATTGTATGGAAAAATATTCAAAATATTAATCCAGTAGTTTGGTAGAAAAGCATTTGTGTGGCTACTAAGCAAAGTTGCAGTTCGATTATTAACAGCACATTTTTTTTAAATCTTGTGGTCAAAACATTTTTTTTATCGCAAAACAACGTTTGCCGGGTCAGCTAGTATTGTATAACATTGTTTTATTTCATGGTTTTCAAAATATATTTACCCTAAAATGATAACTATGCAATAACTACGTAGGAAACTTAAAGTATTCAATATAATTTGTTCTATAATAATACTTTCAATTATTACATTATTTTATTTCTGCATTACCGAAAAATATATAACAGTATACCAGGTTTAACATCAAATAAAAGCACATCTTAGCGACTTTTGACTGTAGTTAAAGTGAATCGTGCGCTCTCTTTACTGTATTATATATTTTTCTGAAAATACCCATGCTGCGGGAATTTACCTAGGTAAATACTCGGTTTATTCCCAAACGGGCATTCACCTGGGTATTTACCCACCGCCCATCTCTAGATGTGGGTCTGATTCCCACACAAGATAGAAATTTGTGTCATCCATAAGTAGTTTTTGAGTTTGGGCATTGTTTTTGCCTGTTAGTTTAATGTCCGTAAAGTCCCTCGCGACTCAGGAGTTACTTCTAGTGACGGAGTTGTTTTTTGGGAAGATAGAACATAAGCTACGGTAACTGTTACCCAACAAGCATACATTAAGAAAGTAATATGACTAACAGTTAATTTATGACCGACTGATTATACCAGAGATCTTTAAAGCGTTGAGCTATGCTAGGCTGAAAAAGAATTACTTCAATATTAGCCAAGACAATTTTTTTGTTGAGAAGCTTACACCACCGTCATACCATGGTAACCGCTTACCTTCATGCATGTTTCATCAAATTTATTACGGGAAACGTCTACTTTATTGCATTGGACACAAAAATAACTCGACGCGATATCCGAATACTTTGATGTTTATATTTGTTAGAGAAATTTCAGTTATTCTATCCGAAATAGAGTCTTTATTTAGCAGAGTGAATTATTAAAACTTATTGTACAAAATATATGTGGAGTGTTGCGAAACACTGTTGCATATGATGGAAAACGATGAAATATGTATGACATCACATTAAAATTATTAATTTGTATTATGAACTTTCAAAAGGTTTATTTATTGAACATTTGCTACAAAAAGTCAACTCGTGCATAGGGATAATACTTTAGTTGTGAAGAACCGAACGCTAAGGAATACAGGCAATGTTGCAGGGTTTCCCAAAGAATGCGTTATTATGTTATCAGCAGGCGACCAGCAATTTTCGTACCTTGCGCTGCCAGTACAGTATCTTCTTATAAGGGTCGCAACATCCGAGTGATACCACTTATATTGCAAGCTTTTATAGGCTTCACTAGCCTTTTACCATCTGGCAGCCATACGCTTATTTGCCACTTTGGCTGTACAAAGGCATCAGACAGCTAGCCTTTTTAATAGCAAATGCTAACGAAACAAACAAAAACACTTTTAATAACAAAAATAAACAGAACAGGTATAAAAACTATTAATGTCCTTTATCACCAAAAACTAAGCATTTATAAAGAGGTAAGGTCGGTTATATCAGACAGGTCGACGAACTTCGAAGGATTGAGGGCGATTATATTAAATGGGGTCGCGCGAAGGACGTCTTTCTATTGGGGTTTGTGTGCGAATAATAATAGAGTTTTGGTGACAATGTCTTCAGCTCCGTTATTTCTAGAGCTTATGGGGAATAAAACTGCCTTTATATTTACAGCAGTTGAGGTCGAAGTATTCCGCTTGTATATCCCTATATTTTATAGTAAAGGGATATGTATTAGACGCTCATTCCGCAAGCTATGATTTTAAGTTCCACATGAAAAAGAGCTAGTGTATTGCGCTCTACTAGGCATATTTCCAGGCTCTCTATAATACACCTATACCTTCCCCTACGGGGACAAAATTTTTTTGACATACACCTGTAGTTATAATATTTTTACGATTGTATGAATCGCGTAGCATAGCGGGTAAGCAGTCTCCACGCGGAGTATTGTAGCTTCGAATCGAACACAGGATAATAATTTGTGTAATCCACAAATAATTGCTCCCGAGTGTGGGTGAACTTAGTGTCCGTCGATTGCAAGTTTGTAGTCTGTAAAGTCCAGCCCTACACAGGGCTTACTCCCTAATACGGGCGTTATGTTTCGAAAGCAGAAATAATTATATTTTATTTTGTTTTGTTACTCCTATTAAATAAGGCATGTGTAATAGTATTAAAATTTCTATAAATATATGTAAACTCTATGATGTCATAGCGTTAGTCATATACAGCAAACACGTTTATCAAAAGGGCAATTATGCCGTCATACCTGTCGTGCTCTCACAAGAATAACGTAGAGATAATTTATTCTTAGAAGGTCTAAACCAGTAATATAAGGTTCCCTGAGACGACCAAAACAGACAGTTTCGATCTTCATAGAAAAGAACCTCGTATATGTTTCCTTTTTGAATGATAGATAACGCGTTAGTAGGCACGCCCGAAATATGTTCCTCAAAAGTAAATAAGTTTAAATCCTTCCTACCTTATTTACCAATTTCAGTTGCCGCGTCAAAGCACAATGAGGGTATGTTTGTTGTACTAGATTGAAACTTAGCTATTGTTATAATTAAGCATTTTAGTAAAAATTAACGGGCTTTTGGGCTTATATAAAGACACAGCCACTGTGATACGGTAATCCTTACCATCAACTGGGTTGTGTGTAAATACATTTGTTTAGTAAACAAGAATTTTACACGAATGAATACCAATGCCAACTTAACTTACGAGAGTGCATTCTCAAAGAGTGAATGAACCAAATTAGTTATGTCAGAATCGTAACAAGAGGATGTCCGTATTCTCATCGCCGGCCATTCGTTTATGGATAAATAAGTCGTCATCTTCCTCACTTTGATCTTAAGAACTATAGCATTGCCAACAGATTAGAACGTTCCAACTCCCAACTCAAAACCTTTCGTGTTTTCACGTAACTAATGTTCTACTGATATTGGTTTACGTGGCTCTATAATTAGTCAAAGTTTTGTCCAAGATCCTTCGGAAAACATTTGCGGGTGTGAAGAAAACAACAACAATTAAACGTAAAATTGCCTAAAACTTTATGATCGTTACAAGATGTTACGATTCCAGCTAATCGTATTTGGTTTCTATCCAATTTCGACGTTTTACGATTGCGCTGACTTTGTAGTGTTTTCCAGGTAATACCGTTCAACTGCGGACGAGGTTTTATTGTCAAACGCAAATTGTTGAGATTTTCAGTAGCAAATGTTGTCGAATACAAAGTGATTTTGACTAGCGTTTAGCTGCTGTTTTGTATGTGTTGTTTGTCAGGGATATGGATTCTTGGACAAGCTTATGTTGTTCTCCGTTAAATCACGTTATATTACATCTTATTGAAATAAAAAGTTTTGTAATGCGTTTCCAGAGCTACTTAAGCAGGCACTGTCCTTTTGACTGGGAGACCAGTGGCCTCTTTATTTTGCGCTAGCCAGTGGCTTTTGTCCTTCTAGTTAGCAATGCTACGACCATTTATTTTGCAGAGTTGGCAATTCGCAAGTTGCCGTAGATAACTACGTTTAGTTAATCGTATGTTTGTTTTCCAGCATTCATAAATTTTGAGTGGTAAAAACAAGGCTAAAGGCAAGCAACTCTCATAAGAATTACATATAATTGCAATTTTGTGCTACTTAATCCATTCCTTGTGTATAGAATATAGTCTTTAAGGTGTCTGCACACTACACCGTCTCATACCATGACCGTGCTAGGAACGTATCAGACACGAAAAGCAACACGATACGTCCTGCTATAGGAACTGCTGATCGGTGACGGAACGGTCTAGTGGGCATAGTCTTATACATTTCCTTACAAAGAATATTTTTTGCCTGACACGTTCCTAGCACGGTCATGGTACAAGACGGGATAGTGGGCAGACTCCTTTAGTCTTAGCTTTATGTATTGTTCGTGCTGGAGGCAACATATACGCCTATTCTTGCGTTCTATTCACTATTCTTGTGGTTGATTTTATGAAATATTCATAACGTTTATGATGTATACCCATAGATGATCGCAAACACAGCCGTTGAATCGTTAATTTCGCGATTAAACCACAACCATTCCTATACTTTTATTACGCATTTAACGAGCATTTCAAAGATAAAATACATATTTACCAATTACCCGTTCTATTTGAGCTGCGATTTGAATTATTCAATAAGTTTCTCAAGTATTCCGATCTCCAGTTATTGAAACACTATCTTAAGTAACCCAGTTCTTGTACTAAGTAAATGAATACGTCACTTCGTTTAGGAGTGTCCGGCTCGATAAGCGCACGGCCTGCGGTCTCTATGAACCATATCTCGAGGCCATGCGGCTATAAGCGATTATTCATTATTATTTGTATACCACAATGACATAATACGTACTAATTTGGCGTTGTTTGTCTGACACTGCGTCTGTGATACATGCCAAGGAAAACAAAATAAAGAAAACACATACCGCTCAGTACAACTCATTTGTATTCTATCCGTTTAATTGTCTGACCTATTTTACTATGAGACCAGTATGCGAGTAATCGCACCGGCTCGCTATTTAACAGTAAGAAACTTACATATTTTATTGACTTGTTGTAGTAAATAAACTGGTTATTGGTTAGCGGATTGGAATTACCGTTGAGTTCGATGATGAAAGAGTTTTTTTGGCGATATGGAGTCAAGAAACTGTGTTACTTTAGCCATGAGTTGCGACTTGAACGACGCGCATGTGATAAATAGGGTGTGTAGCGTACAGTTGACGCGAAGACGTAGTGCCCCCGCGACCCCTAGTACCTGAGATCATTAAATCAATTACCCGACAAAACGAGAAACGCAATAATATAATTGTAAACAAATGATCTGTTTGTGTAACCTCCTCGAGGTTACAATGATGACCAGTATGTGTCGCATTACGTTAAAATTTTCAACGTGTTGACTGTATGGCCTTGCTGTTAAACGCCACAAACGCAACAGAAAAGAAAATATAAAAACTATTCGCGCGTTCACATCACATATCATTCCCGTGCGATGAGTCATCGCGGACGGACGTCTCCGTCGTCGTTGTCTTCCACGCGAACGCCGGACGGCTTGACTGGGTTATCGCGGGCCGTGATAATGATTTGTTTTTATTTCTCACAGCTTTGTAATGCCGGCTGTTGTTAATTGAATGACAAAACAGATAAGTAAATGATGCTATGATAACGATGCTCATTGAATGTAATTAGCATTAATATCGCATACAAAGTTACAAAAATATTTTACGAGAACCGTGTTAGTCATAGACAAAGCTTAATAATAAGTTGACATATTCGTTAGCTAAACGGGAATGTATAGCCGATAGCGTTCCATATGGTATGATCTCATGATCATGCGAGATGGGATACCGAGAACCTGCAGGGCAAAATGCAAATTGATATGAGTCATGGTGTTAATTTTATTTTATATAAACATTTAGCCCTTAGCAATGTTGCTGTATGATAGGGTTGGCGAAGTTAAAAAAAAATGTAACATATTCTCCAATGTGATTGGCTTTTAATTATCAGATAAAGAAACTAATGAATTAATGACACTAAAGAAGCATTCGGCCTGATTAATGGCAAGTGGTTATATATCAAAGCAGCAAAAAAAACTCTGTTTTGACAACTCAAGGGCAGAACAATGGATTCATCACAGCACGTCCTCATCTAAGGTGCTCTGAAAACTGCTTACAGAATGATATAACAAAGCTATTCGAGCTACTCTAAATTAAAGCGTTGAACGACCTTCGCAAGCGACCTGATGAGCGTTGATCATCACTCCAGTCAGCGTGGTGACGCCATCGTCATTCCATTGGCTCCTAAACCCGCTCTCACAGCCAAGATTGCCGTCCACGTCAAGGGAAAATAATGAAGCTTTTGTAGAGAATAAATTAAACAAGCCTTTAAACTTATTAATGAATAGATAGTGCCATTTAAATTAGCATTTAGTTTAGAAACTAGTTAATGTTTATGCAGTTAAATGCCCATAAGAAAGTTTGGCACTCGACAGCTGTGTAGGTACAATACCACCAATTTGGTCAGCTTAATGAACAATTTCTCTCTTTGTATTTGGTCCAAATATTTTGCCAAAGGCAACTCTTTTTGTTCGACGTTATACTTTGGTCGTTCAGCGTAGAATAGGATAGATGCTTGTTGTTTTAAAACATAATACCTATGTTATTGTCCGTGGCCCGTCGACACATTGCTTTGCTTGGATCTACTATCTGTAAATGGCTCTAAAATTAGTCGAATTGAGATCTTTTAAGAGATACTATGTAAACAAAATAGACATGTTTTAAAAAAATCATCTTCATATCATTAATGACACTCGTCATGAGATTATCGTAGAACTATAGTCTATTCATAAACATGTTTTTCAAATTCGTCTTTTTTTCTCATCATTAATATCACTCGTAAAGAGATTATTGTAAAACTATAGTCTATTGTTTATCAGTAAGTATGTTTATGGTATAGTCAACTAATTTTGTATAGCGACATACCTACCTAAGTAGCTGCACAAAGCCGTACTTAGCGCATTCACGAAGATAACTATTCAAATTATTATTTTGCAGTCTTCATCTATAGGAATTGTGATTAAGTAAGGCTTTATTCAAATACTATATTACTATGATCAATTGAAATATTCGTTATGTTTTCAGATAAAACTATAATAATACAAGCTCTCGCAAATGTTTTGAACACATTCGTGCATATTCACTATTGGCGAATAAACCCCGAGAGTTGTATAAAAACAAACTAATATTGGCGTGCATGACTAACAGATTTATTATTTATTTATAATTGTAAAATAACAAACGTCACCGAGAGTTTTCGTTACGTGAATGAAACACGGTGACAACTCACAAACTTATTCGTAAGCAAAACAAACTTGAGTGTCTTACGAAGCACGTCCATGGTTCCAATACAAATATAATAAACTAGTTGTCTCCCGCGACGGCGTTCGTATTATTTTAAATGTAGTGTTCCTCTCCGGGTTTAAGCTATTCCCATACAAAATTTAATGAAAACGATTCATTGGTTATCCATGTAACGTAGTTAATAATCATATTTACTGATTATTTGTTACGGTATGTATTGACGTGAAAGTTACTCGATTAACTTTTAAGTTTCACGATTGGAATTAGTAATTTGTGCGTAGAATGTTTTGTTCTATTGATTAGACGTTAATTCACATTGGTTTTGCGTCGAGAATCTTACATGTATCCTAAGTAATAATATAAATGAGAATTTAAGTTTATTTGTCACGCCTTAACATCTCGACCGATTATCGTGAAATGTCGTATACGTTGTCAAGAACACAGAATAGGACATCCAGAATAAAAATATTGTTCCAGAGGCACAGAAATTTATTGACATAATCTAGATTAACGTGAGCGGAGACACTGACAAAATCTAGTATAGGATAAACGTTACTTCCATAATATTACTATTGTTAAAGTTACTTACATAGGGATTTATAAAAATACCATCGATGTTCCACACCACGACGTTTATGGCCAACACATGTGTACATGTTTATTCTAGAAAACTTTACACCAATTTGGCAGCCATAACTATCCTTAAAATCTGCACATTGTTTATGAAATGAAGGCTGATCAACCCTGCACGTCGTCCGTGGGAACGTGTTATGTTATATACTTATAATGTTCTAGTTTAAGAGTGCATTTCACGTGACTCACCGCACCATACAGAATGATTCGAAATTCTGTTTGGATGGTATGACGACATCGTATGTATAATTATGTACCATGTACGTGCTGTTGACAAAAATAACGTGAACTATGAAATGGTTTTGTGATTTTTATCATGTCTTAGCGATGTTTCGTTCTGTTACGTGAAGTTGTAGGTAGTTGGTGATTTAATTGAGATATTATCGTTATCTGAATAAAAGAGCAATTCAGACATTTTCAGATAACTTAAAGTACTATACGATAATGTATCTTTCTTGTATAGTAAGTAGCCATTTGTCAACTTGTAGAATTCGATTTGGTTATAAATTTAGGTTGCATACCGCGTACATAAAATTAACATACGATGCAATATTTATGAACAATATTATCATTGCATGATTTAAACCAAATTAATCGACTATCGAGATCGTATTGAAGATCGTAGATGTTCTGTAGTAAATGCAGTTTAAGATAATCGCATATCGGAGAGCGTGTATGAAGGATATAGAGTGATGATAGAATGCCAGGATCTCAGCAAATAGAAATCCATAAGCGGTTCCGTCGTATAAGTCTATAAGCCCGGCTTTGCTCAACTTATTTAATCTAGTACTAGCATGGCTTCGGTGTACTTAAATTAACTTATCCGTGACATGTAAACAATTAAGGGATTTTACTTAAATTGTGTATGTCTTTAAAGAAGTGTACTGTTATGCTCTTCAATTGTAATGGCTGGTTGGCTGGATTTCTTTGTCTGCAATAATTCAGACATAGCAATATGTTACTATTTGTTAGGAATACATATGGAGTCCATACTGTATCCATAATCGGTCTTTAACAGTATAAATAATTAATTTATATACCTCTTAAGTGACAATAATACTGTGCGGAAATTATTGCGATTAATTTATGATTTATTTAACAAAACACAAACAGACGCATTTGTTTTTATACATCGTGTAAAGTCTTCTGTCTCAATCTATAATTAATAACATTTTTCGTAATTTGTTTCGATATAAAACAGACGATATAACACAGACAATCTTTATTCATTCAAGATTCACTACAAAAATAACCTTTTAAAAGGCAAGCCTTCACATTTCCACAGCAATTATAAATTTAAGCTATTAGTCTTTAAAAATAAATGAGTGTATTCCGCTGCTGCGGCTATATTCCGAGCTAAAATACCGCATTGCGACACTCGCTCCAGACAACACGAACGTTAGTTTGTCTGTACATAAAAGGATAGCTGAAACTTTCCACCGATGCCAACTTATGCTGTAACAAAAAGTTGGAACGGTTGAATGTAGTTCACAGTGATTTGTGAACTGTTGTAGCTTTTATCTGAAAAATATATTTGTTCCTTGTTTAAACAAGTGAGAATTGGTTTAGATTGCGCGGGTAAGACGAATAAAGAATAGGATATTCTCACTTATAGTTTTATGGTTGTAAAGAGGTAATACGTTCATTAAATCTTAGTACATTTAAGATGGATAAGACTGGGATGGGACAAAGAATCGGTGTAATAGAAGACAAAGATTTGTGTGTCCGTTGTTTCAATGTTTGTGAAGTTCAGGACTTTATACAGGAAATGAAACTAGTCCATCAATAGTCTTTTAAAATAAATCAATCAGCTCGTTTTTATCTACTGCTGAATCTAAACCTCTTTCATTTTAGCGCGTTCCACGTCCAGTTGATTATCAACCGATAGGCGTGTTAACTTTTTTACTTGTCTATCAATTCATGGTCTTCCCTCTAGGATTTGTTTGTGCCTTCAATTGATTAAATGTTTAATATAAATAAAGCAAAATATGTTTTTTGACTGATCAAAGTAGGCCTCAAGAAATCAGAACGACTGACCTGGCCAGTTGAAATATTAATGTACAGCAATTTCCTCAGCATTGTTGGAAGACAGTTCAATGCGTGAACCAAGCCGTACAATAAAACATTTGTGGCACATTAACGTACGTATGTACGCGACTGGTGAACCACTTAGCTAGCCACCGGATCCGGACGAATTACGCCATTGATGAAAGTGGGAGATTATTATAACATCTACATAATGTATCAGCCTACTTTCAAGTAAAAGTCATAGACGAAAAACTACTAATTATTCTTGTGAAGTGGGTGGAGTTTTCACTGGCCGATGTAGGCGAATGTAGGTGCGCTTGCGCAACTTTATATGGGTCATCGTGTTTAGATGAAACTTGCTGCGTGTTTAGATGAAAGGTGTGTTTAGGTTCAAAGGTCTCTTGTAGAATTAATTAAAATATTTGGTTCTATATGCGGATACGAGTATGTGAAGTGATGACACATTTATCTAATGTTAGTATGTGTTGACTGTATCTCGCCATCCACTAATTATAATAAAAGTAATTAATTTCGACATGTGTTATTTTTATCTTTATATGTACACGTTTGCGTAATTCATTTATATGTATATAGAGACTAGGTGTTATATGCATATCTTTAACGCTTTTACATGAAAAATAGTGCTGTTGTAGTGTAAGTGTTTGATGACTAAAGAGGAAGACCGTTCGTTTCTTAATCTTGTTGATATTTGAACCATTTGCATCACTTGAATAAATTATTGATCAAATCCTTACTTAAAATTATAAATGCGAATGTGAGTTTTTTGGTTTATGTTTTCACGCCTTAACTACTCGACTGATCATCATGAAATTTCGCATCGGGAATCATCGAGTTTTATCCAGAAAAAAGTACTGTTACTAACCTCACCTTAATTTACGCAAATGAAGCCACGGCAAAATCTAGTTAATAATACAGGTAATTGTTCATTCTGCAAAGACTTTTATACTGTTTACAGTATTCGATACCCAACCATAGGCAATCAACAGTAACATTAAAGCAATTGAAGTCCAGGGAATATTCATTATTATTCACCCATCACGCGGTCTTTAAACACAAACGCCGGCGACCGCACGTTCCCTCGCTGAACGGTCGCAGTTGGCGTCAGATAAAATCTTTATTTAACGCCCGGCGTCGCTCCGTCTGCGCTGCGACAATGCTGACTGTACTACTGTGTGGTGTTATGTAGCTTTAGTTACAATAAAGCTTTGTTTTTGTTGCCAATGTACTTCACAGCCGATAGTCCCTCGCTCGTGGCACGAATTTAAAAAAGGTGTTTAACTTGGTTTTACTGTTTTGCGGATGGTGCGTCAATATTGTTGAAATTTATATTAGGTTAGGTTGTTGGTCAATATTGTCGTATTTTATGGTGGAATTGTGGCAGTTTAAAAGGGGAATGCCCATTTTTGGCTAACATGTAATTTTTAGCCGCTCAAGATTACAATTATGTAAAAAAAATATATTATAATTTTTTCGTACTATTCATTTACCGAAAGAAGATAGCAAAATCTATATAATAAAAAAGTATCGTAACGGAAATAAGTCGTGCTATAATCACCAGTGTTGCCATGTTATATATCAACGTTAAAAAAGAGATTAATTATTGAATAAAAATATTAGAAGTGATCAAGAAATAGCATAGTGGTATTATTTTTTGTTAATAATTCACAAATAATAAAGCAAATACCTATATTATTTTATGTTATTAAGCAAAATAATAATATCGATTAGATATTGATGTATGATTTTTTGTTTTTTGCATCTTGCAGCACCGAAACCAACTGTCATATCATAACACAAATAGGCTTCCTTGCTTACTCGGTTTGCATGATTGCGTTTATTTCGTTGGGATTTTAATATTTTACTTACAAACAAGCTAGATAATGCTTAGTTCTTAGACAATCTTTTAATTGTGTATAATAATAATGATGATGTGTGTGTGAAAAATATCTATATAAAAATCTTGTCATAAAAAATATTTTATCTCAATAAACCCAACTTTTTTAAGATTAAATGCCTTGATTAATCATTTAATGACATTGCATAGTAGGTATCATTTAAATATAGTTTTAAATATGGGCAGTCGTGGCCAAAGTCACTATGGGTAGTGGGCATTCCCCTTTTACATTTCCTTGGTCAGCGTCTAGTCGAAGTTAGGGACTAGATGTGCCCACGGTTTCACCCGCGTTTATAATTACTGCGCCGCCCCTGTGGGTCGTAGCGTGATATTATGTAGCCTATAACCTTCCTCGGTAAATAGGCTATACAACACTAAAATAATTATTCAAATCGAACCAGTAGTTCCTGAGATTAGCGCGTTCAATCAAATAAACAAACTCTTTAGCTTTATAATATTAGTATAGATTTGGATAAAGCGTAAATTGCGATTAGGGTATAGCAAGTAATTAAATTATACCTTTACTCAATTCGAAATATGTATGAGACAATACAGTATTATGTACCTACTTGAATTTATTTGTTTGAAAACACATTTGTTCGTCGTTAATGACTGCTTGAGTAGTTATATTTATTATACATATCTGGACATCTAATGTTCTTTAATTTGATCAAATCACCCTCTTGGCAAGAAAATCGCATATGTCCACAGAAACATGCCTAATTACATACATAAAACTATATATTCTCAATAGACTCTAAGTTAACAGTAGCTTATACTGACAAGTATGTCAAAGAATGCAAATTGAGTCAATGAAAAAATAATTATAGGCCTCAATCGCAACAAGTTAAAATCCGTAGTCTCGGCCTACCCCCTGCCTACATTAGAATTATTTTGCCCGCAGTCAGGCTCGCGTTAATGATGATTTTGTCAGTAAATTTTCCCTCAGGAACACCATTTTTATAAAGGGGTACCTACCCCATGTACTTTTCTGCACCACTAAATTGTATGCTAAATTTCATGATTACACTACGATCTGAGGTCATCGATTCGATAAACATAGTTTATAATTAATTAATAATAGCATGATGTTCGCTTTCGATGTAATCGGCTAAATAATGATATCGACGTTTAATTATACTGTGGAATTATCGCGCGTTTATCAATTCAGTATTTATTACTTAATCGTAAAGGTTCTAAGCCAAATATTGATAAAATGGTGTTACTCATATGGATTTCCTGTAATGTGAAGTATCTTGGGTAAAAATAGTATGTATTATCATTTGTTATAAGTGCTATTTGTGTATGTTATGCAATTAATTTGCTGGCAAGTGGCGTAGCACATGAAAACAACTAACTTCTAGATAGAGCAAAATTGGAATTGGCATCCAGTCCAGTATCTAAAATGTAAAAGTAGATAAAATGGAAAAATGAGTCATTTCTTTGAAATCCTACGGTGCTTTTGAAGTGAATGTGTCAAGTTTGAAGCCAAAATCGCTAGATTATTATTATATTTTTTTGTCTTAAACACATAGTAATAAATGGAAAGTAGTGTCCACTTTTCATACAGTTAATCTTCGTATTGTGGTTGCAAATTATATACCAGAGACATTATACAAAGGTTTGGTTATGTCTTTTAGATTATTATGCAGCATCTATATGCATCTATAGTTGTAGCCTAGATGGAGTCCTAGGATTAATTGTAGGCTACAACTAAAGATGTGTAAAATTCCAAATAATCACTAACAAGACGCTGTAAAATACATGATGACACCAATCACTAATTGCCAAATAAAGATCCTTTTACTCAGACTGCCCTTTTAAATATTTCCTTAACAACCAAATGAGTGAATATGAAAACCGAAAGTACCTACGTGCTTTAGTTTCGAATCTAAACCTAATTGCACAATAGAAAGCCTTTCCATTAGCCAATAATTGCTTATTAGAGCCTTCTAAAAGATTAAGGGGGTCTCCTTTTTATTTACGTTGCGATGTTCTATTGCAGCAAATTGCAAGAAAAGGTCAATACGTTTCTACGATACGATGGATAGGAATTCAATTATATTGTTGAGTAGTTCGATCGCTCTCACTGTAGGTTGTCTTTATTAATTTACTGGGTATAGACCAGATCTAGTCGTTGATGCCTTACATTCTAGAGCGGGGCAGTTATGTTAGAATTTAATTGTAGGTGCTTTTGTGGAATATTGTTGATAAAGAGGTTTATTATCGCTATAAAATATTATAACTAACAGTTTATAAACTAATCTAAAATATTACTAAGTATGAAATATCCTGTATTATTTAGCGATTGATAAGAAAAGAATTGCACATAAACGTTACTTAACTTTGAGTGTTTGTTATGTAGCACTGGTGGGCCATTGATTAAAATTAATTATTATTCAGGGCCTTAAGAGTTATTCAGTTTAGAGATAGTAAGACTAATATATTAATTGCTATTTAATTCTGGTTACTGATTTATCTATTCTTAATAAGTTTGAGGCTGTTGAATTGACTTGTACTGTGCGTTTCGAGTTCGTTTATGACAAGCGGGACCAACGGCTTTTATTCCCTCTAAAAATTAATGTAGGTAAGATCCCTTCAACAAAATCTCTTTTTCTAATTTTCTTACATAAAAATGTGTTAACGTGACTCTTCAAGATTCTCTGGAAACCCCTATTTATCATAGAAACATAACATTGACAGCCTATTTGGCTTTGGCCTTGTTAGATAGTTGTCCAGTCGGGCTTTTCCAAACTTCTAATACAACTTCTTTGTGTCCTATATATGTTATATTATTCACACTTTAAATACCTGTCTGTGCGAGCTCACGCACACAAATACACGTACGAATAAGTCTCACTACAACTCGCTACGCATACGTGGATTGAATTTCAAGTGTGTGACACTTTCTGCTTGTGTACTATCGTAGTGACGGAGACGATTACGTTTGTACTTACATTCACGTCTATTAAACGTATAGGAAGGCTTTTTCTTTAGACGAAAAAAGTGGCAAACATTCTACTTCTAATGGTAAGTGATTAACATAGGATAACCAGGATCACATGAAAAACTAAGCATTGCGCGGTGTTAAAGTGGGGTAAAAGAATAAATATAAAAGAGAAATTAAACGTACCTACTCACGCCTGTTTCCCGGTGAGGTAGACAGGGATTACAGAATTCCTTCTCCCTTTTCAGAGATCCTTGCATATCTTTCTTGCTTGATTTACTCTCATTACCATAAAATGAAAATAAGTAGGAAATTTTACTGCACTGATAGCGTAGTGGCCGCGTCGCCACTGCCATTGCGTCGAGTGTTGTGGGTTCGAATTCTACACGGGACAAAACTTTGTATGATCCACAAATGGATGTTCCTGGGTGTTCTTTGTGTCTGTTGTTTGAATGTTTGCAAATTCCCCTGCGATACTGAATTATTCTTAGTGCGATAGATGTTTTTATTTAAATAAAACAAATATAAACAATAAATTAGCGAGGTAGAGCACTGGTGGCTCATATACGTACTTTATGGAACCGCCGGAACTTTTACCTCACAGCTCAAATCGCAGTAACAGTTTTATTTCTCGTTTACTCGTCTAAGGTCCTTTAACAAGAAGGATACGAATTCTTATCAGACTATAGAACCTCGGGGGACTAACTTTTAAATAATATCTAGTATCGCATAATACTGATTACTGTGAAGTTCTAATAAACAGGTATTTGCCTGTTGATATTTAGGCTGAACCTAAGCGCGTGTAGTTTGACTATAAAATCGTACTTCGGCTAGTCAATAAATGCGGCAAGCTTATACAAATTGTGAAAACCCACTTCGTAGACAAACGTTGCGTGTTGTTGGTCTATAAGTCTTGGCGGTGTGTTTAACGTTTGCCGTCTGACACTGATGATAACAATTCAAACTGGCATTTTTATTAACCTGAAGAATTGAGACATCAACTGTAAACGGTCATCCTTCCATGTACCTACTAAAACGGCTGAAGATTACCTTCGTTGGTCATTTACTCAGAATATTAAAGAAATGGTTCTTGCAATTCACCAGTGTGGTATTTTGTTTGAAATAGAAGTTGTTGGTAAACATAGCATATAAGTAATAAAAAGGTATGGTTATGAATAGGAAACATATTATAATATAATAATATCAGACTTGTATATAAACTGTTCTACTGCTGGACACGGGCCTCTTTTCAATGGGCGAAGCGCAGATTTCATATATCTGGAGAACATTGTGGAAAACGATGAGAAGTTTTAAAGCTTTAAATAATAAACAGAATTGGTTTTCTAAGCTCCAAAAAATTGACCCTTATATGAATAAATATGCACGAGTCATAATAAAGTACTGTAATTTATCACGTTGGGTTTTCCTGTCGGGCGCTAAGCACGTAGAGTTGTAGACTGCAAATGTAGCATCGCACATGGCAATGTCATGTTATACAGATCTGCCTACCATTTGACGATGTACTATGTTTTATGTACTTGTGAGCTTGCGAAATTTCAATAGCTGTATTTTTTGTAGTTTATTTAAATTCTTTTACAGTACCTAAGTCATGCAACCTTTGATATTTACAAAGAGCAAGCATTAAATTAATCGTTTACTCGTATCTTATCTGCGGAACGATTGTTTTTATAGTTAATCTGCTTATCCCGGTCAAGGTTAACCGGCACTTGCTAAATCCTCTCTAGTTAGTGCCGCGGCACTTTACTGGTACTTTCTGATGCAACGGCCGCCTCGATCAAAACAACCTGTCGTTAGCCTCACCTATTTTGCGTCAGTGCGCTTGCGCAATTTGTGTTTGTATTGAATCTCTTTGGATCTGTTAGATCTTATCAATTATTTAATTATAGAGTAACACTGTTTGTTATTCATTGCTTGCAGCGTTAGCCTGAAGCTTAAGTTGGTGGATGATTGTGAGGTCCTGAGTTCGATGCTTGATTCGGAATGAAATTTTGGGTCAGTAAATTCTAAATTCGGAAAGTAGGTAATAATATCGCCCCCTATTAAGTGGGTACAAAAACATTGAAAGCAGAATGTGGAAGTAACACATCTTTGGCTACCTCTTTAGGGATATACGTCGCAGGCGCAAGACTTTGTATGCATGTGATCTTCTGTGGGTTGCAGATAAGTACAAATATATAAATAGGAAAAGACAACACAGTTTAAGTACCATTTTCTCCTATGTTTGTGAATCGATTTACCTTTTTTGATTTGTTTTATAGATGAGCTTCGTACTGTAATCAACAAAAAATAAATTGGAAGCAGTATATTTTTATGTTCAAAAAATGAAAATTACTTTACGTTTTTTTAATATTTTCAATATTTCGTGACTATGATCGAACTACGTCCACTGGGCGAATACTAGTTTACATAATTAGCTGTCTCTGGTTAAGCTCAACTTTAGTCATCATCATTATAAACTTTGTCAACTTTAGCTCAACAAGATCAAACTTTCAACTTAACTTTGTTGGATTATAGTAAAACTCTCTAGATTTATTATAAGTTAGTCATTTTGCATCACGCTCCCGTTACTTACTTTTTTATGTTACTGATGTTAGAATAGCATGCAAACGTTTCGCCTGATGATAAACGTTTACCGTTACCTATGGCAGCTTGGAACATCAGGAATACTCTAGGTTTTCGAGGATCCTGTAATGCTAAACGTTCTACTTTATTATTGGAACAAATGGGTAGTTCTACGATAAGAGGTTTCAGGTCTATAGAGGATATGGCCAAGGAGAAAAGTTGGAGATTTTTCATTTATCACTTATCTCACGGTCTATGTCCCATTTATGTACCTTTTCACGGAAGGGTAAGTCACTTTATACATATTTTATTACTTTTTAGAAGGCCAGGGTAAATACATCGGGCAGGGTAGAGACATCAACATCAGGGTAGATACATATTTGACCAGGGGAGAGACTTTGACGCAATAAAATAATTAATAAGGTCTACTTTTATTAAACATTGTACTTAACTTATAATCAGACAATCATATTATAGCCATTTCTTAAATTTAAAACAAGTATCATTAGTTTCATTCACAAAAATATATGTAACTTGGAATGCCATCGCATCTTCAACATCGCACATTCACAACTTTATTAAAACTAATTAAATAGACTAACGCCTTTTAAGTGATAATCAGGATAATTTTCATACTAGCTGTATATGTATGTATACTAGCTGTGTATGTAGCTATGTTTAATTAAATGAACAAGATTTACTCAAAACATAAAATTTAAAAATAACTTAAATAAAGGCAGTCTCTCGCCTCCATGATAAATTGATAAAATATAAAATGCTTAAGCTTTCTCAAACTTTATGAATTTTTGAAGGAGTAAAACATCCTCTGTCCTTTCAAAATAAGATTTGGCGTAGGGATTGTCTGGACAATCTGATGTTCTGAGATGATTAAAATATCTTGTTCGTCACCTATCAATAATTTTCCAGTTTTGTCCAATTTTTTACAGAAAACTACCTCTCATCTCGTCATCTTTCAAACCCGTACACATAGCCATTTAAAGGTACTCTTTTTTTAAATAGTGGTATGACTAGGATAAAGGCGCCATTCGTGTATGTTTTTATGGATGTCGACTGCTGTTGTTCATCCTCTATCTGATGCTTGCCACTTTTTGGTGTTATGATTTGTTCACTGTCAGATGGATTCCTTTTCTCGTTCTCGGACTCTGAATCCGGTTCGTAAACATCCTCGACTCGTAGATGTTTTTTAGGCGAGTATATCATGACACCTATTTTAGAAATAATCATAATTTATATTTTCTTTGCAAAAGGAAAGCGTCTTTCTTTAGGATATTTTTGTCGTCAATAAGAAAAACTTTGATGCTAGGACAGGTTTTCTGAAGAGCATCTGACAAATCACTCAGGGATGCTATATCTTTGCCACTCAGTCGGTCTGTTGATCTCTTGCAAACAGCACCCACATCATCAGAAGCCTCCTTACCGTGTCCAGCTTTATGGTAATTCTACGTAAAGTGTATAAGGGTCGAGTAGAATTCTGTTTAATGAGTGATAAGGAAGTGAAACATGTATTCGTTGCGATATTGTGTTACGGGTCTATGGCTCCAAAGATGTAAGATCTACTTCGGGTGGCAAGCTGTTTAAAATTGGCTGTAAGTGTGCCCATAGAGCTGGAGACGAATGTAACAACTTTTATGACAATGAACAATAGCTTTTCATCTTTACTACATATGATGCCTCTTCTTTCATTTAAGTTACAACCATTGCAGACGTATCTGTTGACGAAAACCTACAAAATGGAATGCCTGAATATCTTCTGCGTAATTAATTAAGTCATTCTCACTGAACTCCATATTAATCACAGCTGCCCTTTCTGTTAAATTTGTCTTTTTATTTAACAAGCAGAAAGCGCGGTGCCATATCTGTAACCATATTAGACAATAATATAATAACAATATGAACTGAGAACATACTTACAACTTTTTTATCATAAGAATTCACCATAATTAGGTATTTAAGTTATTTAAACAGTCGTTGATAGAAGTTAGCTATATCTGAGTTAGTTTATTTAAGCATCTTATGATGCATATTATCTCCCCTGGTCAGTGCGTCTCTCCCCTGGTAGTTATTTTGCCAGGGGAAATACGACAGGGTAGAGACGTTTTCATAAAAATGCAACTGTTTTAATTAACATAAGAAATTGTGGGGTTAATTATATATCACATTTTAACTATTAAGATATTATTAAAGTAAGGATAGTAATTGCAAATAAATTAAGTGGATATTATAACTTTTACAACTTACCAGAGGAGAGACACAATCACCTTGCGAAACCAGTACACCGCACTGGCACATCGCAACAACTAACAAATGGCGGCACTCTAATTGTTCGTGTGTTTAGTATTACGAACTTCACGTCGATAGATGTCCTTGAGGGCTATTTGGAATATGCTAGTCTTTTATTTATGTTTGTAGTGGCGGAACGAAATTTGACAGGGTAGATACACAAAAAAGCGGGACAAAAGTAAAGGGTAATTTTTTTGAAAATAAACAAATGTTGTTGTATTTTTCCTTTATAATACTAAAGTATATTTATTTAAATTTGTGCTAAACATACTTTGTTTAGCAACTGATACAAAGAAGTTATGTTTTGTCTGCAAGTTAAAACTGAAACCGGCAAAGGGACAGGCCAGGGTAGAGACTGTATTAGACTTTATAAGGAATTTTAGAAAAATGTGCTGTAATTGGACATTTCATAGTGATGTTATTTAATAAAGTACATTAAGATGATGTGATTAATTGCAAAAAATAACAAGACATAGAATAAAAAAACGATTTTAAACTGATTGCCGCGTAAATTACCTCTTATCGTAGAATCACCCAAATATTAAAAGGAAGTCGAGTCTCTATTTTGGTGCAAAAATTGGCAGTCTGTAGTGCCTCTCTAGAGAAATATGTCCAGCCAACTATTATGGCACCTGTCATTAAAATGTATTAAACAAAAAATATAACAGGAGGCCAAAAATTTAATAACAAATTCTATTTTAAATCTTGTCAATTATTTTCGTATAGTTTTTCTTCTATACTTGTGCCCAGTGTATCTTGGCATGGCCCTCCCTGTCAATGTGGCGGTTTGACGCGCGTGCGCTGCCAAAATTAATGTTTGCCTACAAGACGTGCGCCCGCGCATCGTCGCACACGATCGCATTATAATTAATATTTTGTGATGTTATTGTGGCGTAAGGGTTTTAAATACCGCGTCTGGTATGCGCTGGCGTCAGTGGTTTTGGAATGTGTAATGTTGGATGGCAAAAATTCCAGTGGTCATATTCTAGCTGCTGACCACAGTTTAGTCACTTGGGCCTTGTTCTATTGTCTCTATTACAAGATTAAAAAAAGTTATGTAGGCAGAGTTCTTGTCGTGTATAGGTTTTGGCTATGTTATATCAATATCAATCCGAAGAGTAAACGCTTGTATGGTGGTCAGTGCCCGAAAATTACCCAGTGCTATGAAGAAGCAAATATGAAAAGATCGGCAAGGCTTGCGTGTTTTCTCGCAGCTTTTCATCGATTCGACTACAGCAAACGTGCGACAAGGCTAAGATAGAGTAAATCAAAACTATATCATTTCGCGCTAGACATAATTCGTGTCGACTTTACAAATTAAGATTAATAAGTTCAACAATAAGACTGTGATATTAATATGCGGGATATGATGAATTTACGCAAGTCTATGTGAGGTCTCGTGGAACATGGTTCCGTGGAAAATGTTTACATTTACATTAGGTTTTTCTGTTAGGACAGTTTTAGTAGCAGCACAGAGTCTTAAAAAATTATTATGTCCTGTAGATGTCAAAAGGCTTTTTACTTGGGACATACATAATTGGCGAAATGTGGATTTAAAACACGTCTATCTACGAAGTCTCACATGCGTGCGTTCGTTAAACTTCATAGGGTTTATGACGTTTACGCACCTTGCGAAACGCAGTAATAGTGTTACTAATCATACGTAGGGTTGCTGTAAGAACGTGGTACCCAGGCAACCCGGCTAATCCGCCCGTTATTTTACTCGGAAAACTTTCTTCGTTTTTACTACCTTTAGCGCGGAGTTTTGTGGTTTTCGTCCTCACATGAGCAAATTTGTATGATTTAATAATAGCTGTACTAAGTCTTGAGTGTTTTATGTACCTATGTACATATGTTTACAAACAACTGACTACATCAGTAATTCCTTTCCATTCATCCCATCTTTAAATCCTTTTCCTTAGAGTCGATGTGTCACAAGTTTTTATTTTCTTTAGCCTTTTGTTATCTCCCACTGCTGGGCATGGGCTCATGGGCTGGCCTTTCTCTCGGATTTCCAAACCACTCTGTCCAAAGAAATTTCCTGCCAGTCCCTTTCGCAAACGTTCAAGTCTAGTCGCCATCTCCGTTTATGTTTTTTTATTCGCGATACCCCTTGGTCTTTTAAGTGATCATAGAGTACCTACTGTAGTACGGTCACCATCAGGCGGGTAACCTCACTACTTACTACATCTTTTGCTTTAAATAGTATAGTTTGGTAGAGCAACTTAAAAATAAATCAACCAATATCTCCCACGTCGTGTTTCAAAGATTACAAAAGGTCAATTTTACCCTTAGTTACCCCTTAAAAGTCAGTTGCGTAATAAAAGGCAGGTAAATCCTGCCATTTTTCACCCACCTTATGATTTACGCTCTATTTATAAGTACCCTACAATTTTCTACGCACAATGCAAGCTGAGCATGAACAGGGTTGGATATTGCCTGCCCGCTCCAATGCGTATTGATAAGTGACCCGTGTTCTCTCTCTAACACTTTAATAGTCGAGTTGAAGGGCTAAATGGGTCATTTTAGTCGGCTGGTATAGGAGTTTGCCATTCGCCCTTGTTGTGTGCTCGTGTATCAGATATGTGGTTATATTTGTCTTTATATAGCGGAAAATGTAAAAGTTCAGTTTTTGAATTTGCACTTTCCGTTAACCGTTGGGAACACCAATACTTCGGTCGATTATTATTGATTAGAAAATTAAAATGACAAATTAAACTATCAGTAATCGACAATTAAATAATTAGACAACTAATTGATCGGTATTCGGATATTGTATTTTACCTTAAAAGACATAACCCGCACTAGGTATAACTTGTGTATGTCCGTGATTTGAATATCCATAAAGCGGGCGACTTATTCAAACAACGGACGCACTAGGATTATCTCTTTTTGGAGCACACTATTATTTTTTTACCATTTGTATATCGAACCCACTATACTACTTAGCAGTCTCGGCCGCCCGTGCAGTCAATATAAGTTATAATAACTGTACTCTATTTTTATGTGACCAAAGACTAAACGATTGAAAGTTCGAAACCCCTAGAAAGCCGACATTAACAAAATTTCTCTTCAAACTACAGACACGGTCATCTCAAATGCTATAAAGCGGTCACCCATTTATAGTTATCGTGTGCAAACATTGCTTAACTTCGCCGATTGTTTACCTCTGACTGAGTGCACATTAAGTGCTTACGAGCGGTATGCTTTATAGATATTTCTCATAACAATATTGTGCTAGATGATTACCCTGGTCCAGCGGCGTAAGTGCGTTACGCAATTTCCTAGCGTTAGGTTCCGGGATCGATTACCGGTAGTGCGAGTCGTTATTTAATTTAATTATTCCATTAGCACGGTGTCTTTACCGATATTAGAATACTCTACCAGAACACTATATATTACACACAGTGTCAACGATTTGTGGATCAAACGAATTTTTGACACCACCATCGAAAGCAATAAACTCGGCGCGTTGGGTTTGGCTAGGGAACCACAAGTTTTACTCTAGAGAACCTCTTAGTTATTTAACGAACTCTAGCAAAGTTTACGTTAGAATATTTTCTCCACTATATCATGTAGCCAAAAACTTACCTGCTGAGTTTTATGAAAGTTTACTGTATGGAAAATGAACTCTGGCAAACTTTTTGTTAGAAAATTTTAAGACTATTACGTAGCTGCCGAAATAAAACATGATACTCCTCTGCCTCCCCCCTTTAGGCGTTATGTTATGTTATGATCGCGTCAGGTGACTAACAATTATGTCAGTGGAATAACCTTTGTATATTACTCACACTGTATTCATAGTCTCGATGTAATCGTAGCTGGAACTAAATAAACAGTTTTTTACGTGGCACGTTCGCTGCGAAGACATTTCTAGAAAAAGACTACAGTTCTTTTTCTAGTATGATTTAATCACTTATACGTGGGTGTATCAAAACGAATGGCTTTATTTCAAAAGAGGTTACAAAATAGGGTTTTAAGGTAATGCCACTGGCAGGGAGCCGAGTGTTGTGTTGTCTATCCCCATACGATACATAAAAATGGGTGATCCACAAATACTTGTTCCTGGTTTGGGTGTTCTTTGTGTCCGTTGTTAGATTGTCTGTAAAATCCTCCGCGGCACAGGAATTATTCCGAAAATGTTTAATACTAGCTTAGCTTTTGCGCGTTAAAGTAGGAGTTGTAGACTGCTGGGTGGGTCGCTGAGGTAGTAATTTTTCCAGCGGCCCATCCACTATACAAGGCAGCGAGCGTGCACACCGTGGGGTTTTGGTCCGTAGGCCCGAAGTACGGGAGAGCCGGACATAACCCTCTCGCCTCCCCTTGTGGCGAGAGGGTATGCATCAGGAGCATTTCCCCACGAAAAAAAAAAAACAAAGGTTGGGTTAGTAACAGTTTTTTTAAACAGTATATAGTCTCTGTTACTCGGGTATAGTAAAGCTTTCTAATGGATAATATTTTTTCGTCCGTCAGTTAAATCCTTACAAACCCAAAAAATCTAATCTTTCCTCTTTATATTGGTGTTTAAAACAACTTGCTAGCCGAAACGATCGAAATTACATTAAAATTATAATCAATAACATAACATTTCTTTCAACGCTTTGCTAGTTAAGCTATTCAAAGGGTAGAGAAGAGGGTATACCTACCCTCTATCGGGTTGTTATCTATTTCAGCCGCAAAATAGACTTGCGTTACGCTGAAGGGTAGAGTAGCCTGTCCTGTTGACTCTATGTACTCTATGACAGTCGTTTTGTACCCAATCCGGATATGAACCTCTTTGCTGCGGTGAATTAATATTAAATAAAATGTATCACGTAGACACAGACATACCTACATCTAGCATTACTTACATTCAATCTTTAATTAGTATTCCTAGGATCAGTAATGCCCTGGCAATGCAAGTGATCAAAGGCGACGGTAACCGCATAACATCAGGCGGGTAAGAAGACTGCTTGCGACTCATGTTGAATAAAGAAAGAGTTACGTCATAGTATTTGTACCTTACTCTATCTCCAAAGTAGAAGGCAGAAATGCATTACACCCACTGACGTGAATACACTTTTAACACAAACGTTTAGCTTTTAATTAGGGTGGGTAATTAGGAATACAATGTATAATCTTCTTCTTCTTTGCGTGTGGTTAGTGGCCAACCTGTTATCAAGAGTTGTTCAAGCCCCGTAGGCCTCTGACATGGCTCAACGACTGCTGTCAATTTGGCAACAACCGGGACCGACATTTTACGTGCCCTCCGAAGCACGGAGACGCTCAGATGAAATACCACTAAGCGGTCACCCATCTATTGATTGACTGCACCCAACGTTGCTTAACCTCGCTAATCGTTTACCGATCAGTGACTGCAACTGGCTATGAGCGCCTTAATAATATATACATATATATATATATAAATATATATAAATCATATACATACGTGTATCATCAAAAGTATAGTTTATGGTTGATGACTTAAAGTCAAGATCTTTTGGCGTCGTCCATTCCACCTTTTCATACCATTCTGGATTGTTCTTTTGAAACTTTTTTGTTGCACATATTCTTACGACTATCAAATTACTATCTTAGCTAAATAATAAAATTGACATATGTTCCAGCAGTGCTGCAAAAATAAACTATTTAATGATACTTAAACAAAATCATTGTAATAAACACATTCATACTTCGCCATTTGCGTCAGACAATACCGTCCACGTTCTCGTAAAAATATTCAATGAACTCCCGATAAAATAAACAAAAATAAAACTTATGTTTATAATGTACAACATTATAGTACATTCATTACTTCGCACTATCACATTAATTTACACTTTAAAGTGGTACGAATAAAGTCTATTTTTCTTGTGAGATGGTGAGCTGCAGTATTATATTCCTGCGTTTCCTGTTTATGTATCGCTAGGGAGTTTAATTCACACGTTCCATCGAGAATGAAACCGTATTTTACTTGGTCTCCTTTGATTCCCGTTTAATGCTGTTATGTTTATACTATAACTAGCGTACCGTTGTTGTATCTTGATTCTTGTCTGATGTATTGTCTACGGATACAGTGTAACGGCTCGGCTGTAAAGACGAAGGAATTTACTTAGATCTAGTTGTTTGATTTGTGATTGTATTAATGATGAAATGGCGATCGGTCAAATGGTGGGTCGTTTAGATCACTAACATCGGGTTTCTGATAGCAAGAACAATAGAAAATTTGTTAACGACAACGGTCAGACGCATTTTATTATATACCTTAAATACTGATTCTCTTAAAAATAATTAGGTTATGACAGTTTAAACTACATACACATGTACATTTTGTTCTATGAAGTTATATTTACATTTGCTAGTTTAAAGGAATGGAATCGCCATTAATTAAGACAGAGTAAAGAATACTGCATGCCGCTGTAGTTACTTTAAATAGAGAGAATAGTGGACCTTCTGCGTATAACTGGGATTCGGCTTAAATTTGAGCTATTATAGACCATACGATTTGAATTTTTGTCTTGTATTTGACATATACTTCGAAGCTACAATTTTACCATCAATGTCCTAACCTTATTATTCATAAAAGTCTTACCAAATTTACTAGCCCAAATATATAACATCAGTTTTATAATATGACTGCATAAACTTCAGTCACATAAATGTATACATATTGCTATTTGTCGTCAGACAGGTCACGTGTATCGTTTATTTAGGTTGCATCAATAGCAATGATTTCTAAATCAACTTCAATAACTGATCAAATATTGAAACATCTTGAATTGTTGTGTGTATATGACTGCTATATTGATTCCAGGCGTATAATGTAAGCTTCTGCATATCTGGCGGTAATGAAATCCGAAAATGGATTTCTAGATCTTGGTTGAGAATTGAAAGGGAGTAGCGCACAAAGGCATCCAGCTGGTAAAATTTGTTCATACCACATACTCTGTGCTGTGCTCCTGCAGTGTGTAGTTTATGTCTACCTACATACAGTAATCTATGCTCCTTACGCTGGCCACGAAACAACTCCAATTTTGAAGAGTCAGCAATTTGCGAAAGTTTTCTTATGTTGCAAGCATCAATAGGCCGGGTATCCGTCATTCGAGTCGTATGCTTGTTTGCCCCTTAAGCTGCATAGAAATAAGTGCTTATTCTTAATTTATTTTTCTTTCGTGTATCATTGTCACACCTTTGCGTGACATTGCACCGGTACAATTATGTGTATTATGCAACCGTGTGCATCCATACAATGTAATAATATCATGTAATGTATTGCAAATTCTTGTGTACGAAGCACGAACGTTGCGTGTGTAGCTGAGGACTGCGCATGCGCTTCAAAATGTACGTTACCATGCTATGTGTTGTACTTGCACTGGAAATTGATATTCAGTGGTCTGGTTCATTAGTCTGTTTCATTGGCCCCGTGGCATAAACTGAACTAAGCACTAAGGAATAATGCCTATTTAAGGAGTCGTTACAACGGACACCAACAACAATCAGTCCAGGAACAAATATTTGAGGATTGCACACATTTTTGTCCTGTATGCGGATCGAATCCATAACTCTTAGCACACTGGAAGTACCAAGCCTACCATTTATACCACTGCATCTTCTATGTTACACTATTTCTGTAACCTGGTATATTGATTATTATGTTTTAGGAACTATATAAGTAAATTTTTCAATTAAAACAAAAATTTCAATGTTCTTTTACTTGTACCATCCAACTAATTTATAATGTCGAATTATATCACAAAATGATGGTGTTATCTTAAACGCGTGTGAGGCCACGCTATGCCAACATTGTCAGCAAAAGGAAATGTGTTTTGTGCCCGTAATGCTCCTTCCTGTATGACTGGTGCTGCTTTTATGATGGCACTGACACGTCATACGTCGAGGCCATGGCTATTTCGCTATGTTTTTGTTTAAATATGTCTGTGTCATTTTGTATTAGGTGCTATTGAAAGTGTTCTAGTTTTTGACTACCTTATCGGTCCCGTTGTGTAAGTTTCAGTTTGTTTCGATACGTGAGCGTCTTGCAAAGTGTTACTTGGATTTGTGTGGCAAAAAATGCTTTGCCTATTACAAAGTGTGCCTACCCTTATCGTTGTTATCCGATTTATTAATCGACTTTCTAAGGAGCGCTTATTTGACTATATGTACTTAGATTTACACCTGTTTCTAAAAGACTTAGGCAGAGACTACCGAGTGCCTAGTCGATCCATGCGTCTTTTGTTTCATTCACTTTCATCACATTGCTTAATGCACGTTCGTCACTATAAAGTGATCTTATCCCTTATCCTTAAAGATGTCTGAAATGAATGGGTTAGAGAAAGATTACCCGTATTTTTTAAATGTTGTATTCATGTTTCCATATAAATTATCTTCGGCATATTTCAACCGAATTGAATGGAATTTTATTTATTTAACCGTTACATATTAATACATTTGCATTCCGCTGGAGGGTTTTTGTAAGCTTTGGATTATGTTCTAAACAGATAGCAAAAGAAATGGAAAATAAAAGCAAGCTTTGTTAAGCCCTCACGAATATCTTTCGTATATTGTATTATGCAGAATTTATTGTTTCTTATAAGAGCTCTACGACATACCATACAAGCTCATTGGGGCATATAAAATGCTTATGCTAAATAAATGTCTGATAAGAATTTCTGACGGGTTTACAAACTAAGCGGTCGCGCTTTACTGCGTCGATTCGTCAGGTTTTGCATATAATATAATTATTATTGGTATTGAGGCATTCCTCGTGACTGTCGGAAAATTGTATCTGTTGTATCTGATTAATATTATTATTTATGTAATATCTTTACGTTAATAATCGGCTTACGAAAAGTCATTCATTGTGGTTATGCTGTTTTTTCTTTTTACTTGCTCGATGGGTTTCTCTAGTTATTAGATTTTGCAGCGTGGAATTTTTTTTACCGTATTAGGCTGGCCTTTGTTTGTTTTCGTCTCTTTATTACTATATTTATAAAATGTTTCTATTAAAATTATAATGGTGAATGCCAACAGGTATGTCGTCGTCGTCACGATATATATGCTAGGTCTAGCAGTACTTGCTCTCTTATACTTTAGGCGCAAATGTGTAATCTTAGTCTATTCAGCTTGTTATCGAGAGAGGGGATATTCAAATCCATCGATGGATAGAACTATTGACTTAATAGTCACAGAATTCATAGGCCATAATATGTCGACAATCTAGTGAGCCAAGTCCAAATATTTTTCATGAAGTGTTCTTTGCTTTCACGAGATTTTCGTCATGAGGCTTTGTGATATGGAGAAATCTTATCACTATATATGACTGTGCACAAAATATGGATGTAGCTTTGATTGATGGAGATGTATTATTATAAGTTAAGTTAATAATTATTATGTATTTGTTTCATCAAAATCGGATAAAAAGTCTTTTAATATATGACTTTGCTTATAAGTTACATTACGGTGAATAATGATATTTAAATAGCATTAACTTAACGAACTGTTGATTTAGTTTTATAAAGCTACATTTAAAAAGAGTCATTAATTGAACAGAAGATAGTAAAGTTACCTTTTCTCGTATCCCTTTTTTCCTGTTATCGTATTATGGTGTCGCTCCTATCAATCTACTATTCTGATCAATTTATATGTTATCCAAAACGTAGAGGAGCCAAACACCATGACAAACAACGCTGGAGGAGAACCGACTTCACTATACTTGGTTTTGGATATGATAAAGAAGGTACAGAACAACCACAGTTATACTGCGCATGGTTAATCTTCACTCGCGTATAACTTGTATGTTCGTATGCACGAATGACGATTTATTATGAACCTTGTCCGTCACAGTTTAACATGCATTTGCATTGCTGACTGTTTCTGTTGTCGCACTTCTGTCTTAGATCCACTCCTGTTTCCTGATACAAGCAAAATTAACAAAAGTAATTCAAATCATCGAAAGAAATAGGCTATTGGCTTTGACATATTTGCTAATTTTTAACGTAACGGCAAAAAGCAATCGAAGAAACCCTGTTTGATCAAAATAGCTTCAAAATTGTGTTTAGAAAATGAAGATAAAATGAATACTAGTGTCTCACTATCTCACTTGCACCCCTACATTTAAATATTTGTTACGTTTGAATGAAGTACATGCGTCCTTTTTGTTCCATTTGACTATAATAACTATTTTTATTACCCCCAATTACCAGATTGAAAATGCTTCTTCTATTTTATTATATTTTTAATTTAGAAAGCATTAAATAAATTTTTACTTCAGAAATGGTGTAATTTTTTTGTGGTATTCCCTATTTTTTAAATGTGACCATTAGGCCATTACTACCTTGTTTTTATTATTATATGTTTATAGTATTTGTATGTGTGTATGTTAAATAAACATTTGTGTTGTTGTTGCAGGTGATGCTGGGCGGGGCGGGGTCGCCGGGCGGCGACGACTTGCTCACCGTCACCGTCGTACGCGACGAGCATGGATATGGAATGAAAGTCTCCGGTATGCCAGAATAGTATTATTACTACATGTACAATATAGTTTAAGATATGTTGGTACAGTCTTCGCAGAATGGCAGTGTGACTATCATGCGGGGGTCATTAACTGACAGATAGCATATTGGTTTCAATAGTCGCTTCGCCAGTGGTCCTGTTGATTAAATTAGATAAAATTCGTGTTAGCCACAAGTTGCCTGAAGTCTTGGTGTTCTTTGTGTCCGTTATATGATCATATGGATAGCTCAAGCATGGTATTTCCTTTACTCTCTCAGCCAACGCTCGAACCCCAGGGTCCAGATACAATAAAGATTCCTAAAGGTGGAATCCCACTACCGGAGAGGGATTCCAACTTGCCTTCGCCTAGGATTTTGCTTAATTTGCAAGAGTTTGACTTGACTAATACCGCCATCATTTAATAGGCTGTAGCCAAACAACTTAGTGTCGAGGAGTGAGATCCTGCCCAGATAACTTGTGTGATCTATAGTCCCGACAACAAAACGACATCTTTTCTGGAAATGTGGTGTTGCGCGAATGATATCGCTTATGTTGCGTCCATTGTATAGTAACCAATAGCCAAAGTGAATGTTTGATTTAGTCACAGTAAGAAAAGAAATTTAAACAACCAACTAAACACTTTTCGATTACCTGGATGCAATGACATTAATTCTTGCTCATATCTCGTGCTTGTCATGTAATTCGTTAGTACCGTTAACACGTTCGGATTGTCGTTTGATTAATTTTATTTCGCAACACGGTATGCAATTCTGTGTACCTGCGTCGTTCGATTAAACGAGGAATTGAGCGCTCGCGAAACTTGTCCCCAATCGTGTGCCGATATGCAAATATTCCACTAGTAGTACATACGTAGAATCATGCTTGATTCCCAGAGGAGAAGGCAGAGGCTATATGGCTCCACATGCTACTATATTTTTTCTTTTTGAAATAGACCACGTCCAGACGAGGAATAATTCCTGTGTCGCGGGGGATTTGACTAACAACGGACATGCAATGAAATCAGTAACACTTGGTGCAATAGCAATGGCGAAGCGACCACTTGAACTACAACGCTACGCGTGCAGTCAAATCCTAGATATTTGTTGCTTAATTCACTCCCATTACATTCTTCAAGCGCGTTCATTTATTTACGGTATACTTAACCTGACAATTCTCCAGAATGTCTCAGACTTGATCTGAACTTCTAGTAACTCTATTGTCCTGTTAAACTGAACGCCTAATAGCATTATACCTGTACCTATGTATATCACCGTCTACCATCAATTATACCTTTGCTTTTATGCCACCTATGTTGCTAACTATATGCAGCACGACTCCCAACTGGATGACTACTAAGGTCGATAAAAAAGTATAGCCGGTGAATAAAATAATAATGACCAATTCTCGTGTACGGCAACCAACCTTTCCGGACAGTAGCCATATAAGCAGGAAATATTATAGTGCACAAATGAGTATGAAAACACAAGTACACTTTCTGTTCCGTAACTCTCATAGTCAAATGAGACGGTAATCCGACACGACCGGAGAAAGACCAGGCGCAGGACCAACTGCTTTACGTGCTTTCTAAGGCACGGAGATGTGCAACCCCGAACCAACTTCCTAGCTCCGGGCTGCTGTAGATAATTTCATGGCAGGAAACGCAATAATCTTTGGTTGTCCCGACCCGGGATTCTAGCCCGAGACACCTCATGCGGAAAGCATACTAAGCCAGTAAAATATAGATATGAAAGCAATTTCCCTACGTAACAACAAACACTCAATACTATTGAAAATAATTTGTAATGCAAATAAATGCCTAGCAGTACTTCAAAACGCCTATATGATGGTTGATCTATTGTCAGCGTAAGTGAAAGCTTGGCGCTGGTATTCAAGCAGCGATCGGATGCCAAAAGTCATGAACGTCGCCGGCTGCGCCATTCTTAACAGTTATACATGGTTTGAATGCGTTATTGGGAAGTTTCGATGTTTGTGTGTACGCCAATCGTATTGGTTTATAGTCTATTGAGTAGTTTCCGCATATTTTTTTTTTAACTATGAGAGGTTTTATGACATTCTGCACGGTAGTGTAGTGTTTTAAGTGGTTGCCTCGCCACTGCATCTGCCCCGTGTTATGAGTTGGATTCAACACGGGACAATAATTTGTGTGATCACAAATAGTTATTCCGAGTTTGGATGTTCTTTGGGTCCGTTGTTTGAATGTTTATTAAGACTGCGCCGAACGAAATGTGCCAAAACAGGCGGTCACAGTTAAGTTGATAAAATCAACACTTTTTGTTTAATACAAATATAAAATCTACATTTACCATAACAATGAATGTGTTTACAATTACTCCGTGTAAAAAACTTAAAATAATTAATATTTTCGCCTACAAAATTACGTAAATTTGCACGAAAAATGCCAAAACGTAAGCTCGTGTTACGTGATGTTTAGATTATAACAGTAGAAATCTCTCCTATTTTACAGGTTAAACGAAACATAAATAGTTATATTACAATTTGTCCGTCCCAAATATTTAAGTTATTGGTTGACAATAAAGATAAATATTTATTAAAAAAGCACTTCAAATCCTCCATACAATTTTACTATGGCGGCCGCGCACCGATTTGAATATCGAGCTCTGTCATTCAGTCCAACCACGTCTTACGCTCGGCACAGTCTTAAGTCCCCCGCGATACAGTACGAGCCCCAATGCAAAAATGTTCGTCTAGTCACACATTATGAAGAACACATTTTTCTTTTTAACTTTCTTCGTTCCTAGAAAGACACTAGCAGTAAACAATTTATTTAATAAAATACTCCATATAAATAACGTTATTTTGGTACTATTGAAAAAATAATCCTTTTTTAAAATTATGTATCTTAGTTAAATTACTGTTTAAATGGTCACGCAAAATAATTCGTCTAGTGCTTAATTGATGCAAAATAGTTCGTCTATGCCTAATGTTAATATACTTTTTTAATTGTTACGCCAAAATTTAAAAATAAATTATCTTAAAAATAGAATTCAATTGTTTTTAAGATGTCAAAGGCTATAAAAAGGCGTGTTCCAAGTATTTTTCATTATTTTCGCTAATAATTTTGAGCAATATGGGTCGTGGAAAACCTATCGCGGTAGAAGTTCGAAAAATTATTATTTCTAGCAGTGATAATGGGAAATCTGCATACCAAATCGCCAAAGACTTATTATTGCCAAGATCAACTGTCCAGTCAATAATCCAGCATAGCAAAAATAACGGCACAGTTTCGTGTTTGAAGAGATCAGGCCGCCCTCGTATTACGAGTGAAGCTGAAAACCGTGTTTTAAAGAAAATTATAAAGAAAAACCGTCGTGCTCGTGCAGGAGAGCTTACCGTACAATGGCGTGATATGATTAAAAAAGATGTCTCGGTCAATAGTTGTAAAAGAGTCCTGAAGAGAATAGGTTACGGCTTTTACACGGCTAAAGAGAAACCCTTACTCACATTACTTCAGAAAAATAAAAGGTTAAAATTCGCTCGTGATCACTTAAACTGGACTGCTGACCAGTGGCGTCAAATAATATGGAGTGACGAGTCCAAATTCGAGGTGACTGTCGGTGATGTACGAAAAAAAGTTATCCGAAATAAAGATGAAGCATTTCACCAAGACTGTATCAAGAGAAAAGTGAAGTTCCCTGCATCTGTAATGATATGGGGCTGCATGTCAGCACAAGGTGTGGGTCGCCTGCAATTTGTAGACGAGACTGTTAATGCAGTAAAATACCAAAACATTTTAGAAACGAGTTTATTGCCGTCCATTCCGATTTTGAAACATCAAAATGCCTATGTTTTCCAACAAGATGGTGCTTCCTGTCATACTGCAAGGACAACAAAGGCTTGGTTCACCTCTAAACAAATACCTACAATGGAGTGGCCGTCAAACAGTCCAGATTAGTCTCCTATTGAAACAATGTGGTGGAAAATGAAGAAGATGTTTCGAAAAAATCCATCAAGGTCAAAAAAAGATTTAAAGGAGAAAATTAAGACCATTGGGATTCAACAACTCCAGAAGAATGTGAACAGTTAGTAGCGACGATGCCACTTAGGATTAAATCCGTTATTGATAGTAAAGGAGATACAACCAAGTGGTAGACGAACTGTTTTGCGTGTTCAACTGCGATAGTAATTGTTATGAGTTATAATTGATGGAAGAATTCATATTTTTTTTATAACGACAAAATATTTTATTTGAGTACTTCACAGTAAATAAACCTAATTTAATTTACTAATCTCATTTTTATTTGTTAGACTCATTAAACCGACATTACTTATCTATATTACACTTACAATACATGGTTACATTCAATTTTCTTAGTAGACGAACATTTTTGCATTGGGGCTCGTAATTATCCCTAGTAGGAGTGTTATATTGAAGAAATAAAATGAAATTAATGCTGCGTATGTAATAATTAAATTTATGTTACGTATATATATTTATTGAATCGCGTAATATTATTTTGACACTCTTGTGAATACTCTTTCTTTTGATACTCTTTTATCGAGTTGACCTATATGTATATGAATATAATGGCCTCTGTCAATCTAATTTTCACCTACTTGTAGACTGTCGAATAATTTGGTACTGTGCACGTGTCTGTATTGAAAACCATTAAAATAAAAGAAAAGGGATTGTTGCAAAATGTAAATTAATTTTAATTATATAGTATAAAGTAATAAATCACGCCTTAATTAATTTAATGTAACGAGATTTTGTAATTCTTAAATATAACGTTACGTTAACGTAAGTTGAAAAAATGTTGAATTTGAAATTTTCTTATACCAAGCACTCCACGATGTTTTACATTTATTAAAATTGTATTCAAGTTTTGTTAGTGTCACTTTGATGGACATAAGTTATTGACCTAAATGAATAAAGTTATTTTGGTTTTATTTCAGAAGTAATCTTTTTTACTATGACTTTAAAAGAGTCTGCCCACTACTCCGTCTCATACTATGACCGTGCTAGGAACGTATCAGACACGAAAAGCAACACGATACGTCCTGCTATAGGAACTGCTGGTCGGTGACGGAACGGTCTAGTAGGCATAGTCTTATACATTTCCTTACAAAGAATATTTTTTTGCTTGACACGTTCCTAGCACGGTCATGGTATGAGTCGGGGTAGTGGGCAGACTCCTTAATAAACATACATTTTATCTTCTTAGTTAATCAAAACAATTTCTCCAGTTGCTTTCCCTATATTGATCTAGTTTTTATATTTCTACTTGTACGGCTATAATCTTCTATATACATATATATAAAAAAATTCGTGTCACGGTGTTTGTGGTCGCACTTCTCCGAAAAGACTCGACCGATTTTTATATTCTTTTTATGTATATTTGGTAGCTATGAGAATAGGTCGTAAATTATGTTTCATACCCTTTAGAAATAATTTATATGGCAGAACAACCTTTGCCGGGTCAGCTAGCATCTGTGTATATTTAATTACTATGTGATTAATTCAATTCTGTGTGTCTCCAGGTGACAATCCGGTGTACGTTCAGTCAGTGAAGGAGCACGGTGCGGCGTGGCGCGCTGGGCTGCGCGCCGGCGACAGGATCCTGCGCGTGGACTCGGTGCCAGTGCATCATCACACGCACCAGCAAGTCGTGCAGATGATACGAGGTAGGCACCAACGTCTTGTATTGGAACAGCCCCAAGGATATATTAATATCTCATTGTAGTCTAAGCTTTATGCGGCCACTCCTAACGTAATTAGAATGACCGTATATTATGCAAATAATGTATAGTTCACACCAGAAGAACCGTTGATACGAAGAAGAAGAAGTAGTCTTAACATTCAATCCGAAAAAGATACGTAACTATGTCCGTACATCGAGGGTCACGAAACATACGTTTCAAGCGATATGCGCTCACTGCGACAAGAATGAGCGCAAACGGCCGAGCTTATACGTTTGGAGCGTATATTTTGTGGCTATCAGGGCTTTGAACTGATGTTTTATATGTCCTTATTATAAAGGTACTTATAGCTATTATATGTATGTACGTATGTACTAAGCTTAGCTTAGGCCTAGAAAAGAATATCACGACACAAGGACTGTATCGCGGTGGATGAGAAAAATAATTGCAGTAGTAGAAATATACTCTCGACTTTATGCCATCGAGATAGGCAGACACTATTTGGCAATAATGTTTTAAGTCGCACGTTCTCGAGAATTTTATCTCCAATTCCCAGTAATCGAACTCCTCGACATCGAATACGCGATCAACTATGGACGTAAGCTGCAGCACACGGACGCTGTTTTCAGGTGATAAATTACATACATACTTATATATTCTCGAAGAGGTGAGCAAGGGTATATCACACACTACTGAACATTTTTCGACAGAAAAACTCATTTAGCTCGACCCAGTCTTTTGAGTATTTCACAGCAGTCGCATTCACTATAATTTTCACACGAAAGAAGAAAAGCTTGCAACGTTTACTCATGTATAATTCATAGAGAATTCTAGCGCAGAGTAACAATTGTAGCATGTAGTACCAAATTACGACAGCTGATTGAGCCAGTTCAATCAATTACTGGGTCGAGCTCATACATTTCAATAACTGTAGCCGATAAGAAACTGTGAGAATTGTCACTGCATAAGCGAATCGGTTGTTTGTATGTTACCTCGCCGTTGCTCACTGCTCCGAGTGTTGTGGGTTCTTTCCCCGCATGTGACAAAAATTTGTACGATCCACAAATTGTTGTTTCAGGTCTGGAAGTTCATTGTGTCCGTTGTTTTAATGTTATATAAAGGCCGCGACGTACGGCATGTCCCTAGAGCGGGAAATGCCTTTTAAAGAAAAAAAAAAATGCAAATTAATGTTAAGGACTTATCAATAGGTACCGAATTTGGATATGATATAAACTCGATAGACGGGTTTTCACGTGACCCTATGACCTAATTCTTAACTGAACAGAAGGTTCTGATACACTTTCAGGCGCTCAATTAAAAGTAATAGCATAGTAAAATACATGAAATCAGGTAGGTGATTAGGATAAGTGAATTTAGGTATATAACTTAGAAGAGTAGAATGGTTTTCTTATTTTAATCATAAATCTTCATACGCTGCATTAGCCCGTCTGGTATATAAATACATGAGTTGTATATATACGAAAGTTCGATAACAAACATACCAACAATCAATATATTTTGGAAATCCCGAATTGGAAACCGAATATCGGTTTTTCCATCTAAACTATTGTTTAGTTATGAATGACTTATTATGACTTATGGGTATGGCACTTATGACAAATATTGTTTTTGAAGCGTCGTCGTATCGTGAGAGTTTTAGACGGTGCGCAGACAATGGACAATTGCACCGGACAATTTTGGCGGTAGTTATTATAGAAATTAGCTTTCGTCTGTGGCTTCGTTCACTTAGAAACACTATTTTTTACTAGATGTAAGGTACCTTATTTCCTTTACTGTACCCCTGACAGCGTGTATGCGAAATTTCATGATGGTCGGTCGAGTAGTTAAGGCTGACGGCTTAATCCCAGTCACACCCTTGATGCCTTTCTTTTGTACCGTTCTTCTTGACGCTTTCACAAGCGTAACAAACAAACTTACGTTTGCATTTATAATATTAGTTAGGATGGATATGGAGTTCTAAGCACATGAAGGATCCGTGTCCTACGTATTACATCCGTTAGAGTCCTGCGATTCTTTGACTGGAGACGGTACCCGCACTGATACTAAGCACAGAGCTGGACTTTTCTGTCCGTTGGGCTAAACCATCATCTGCGGAAAGCCTTAACGATGACACTGTATTTTTTTATGAAGCCATTAAACCGATAAACATTTTTCATGCAATCTTAGAATTCTTTCGCTCATTACAATACCTATTGCAGAATAGTTATCGTCGAATGTATTTGCCATTGCATCTGTGTTTTATCGGGTTGAACGTTTTCTGCGGAATGGATTGTAAATTGTGTTATTGTTGTTGGATTCTTTGTTGATTAGTTCCTGATGACTGACTTGTTGTTTGCTTGCGATTGTGAGGTCTCAGATTTGATGCCTGTGTCAGAGAAAGTGTTCTTGGATTTTGTCAGACAATTTGCGGGTAGCTCCACGGAGTCTGAAAATGAGACTCGCAGACGGCTAAAAGCTACCCCTTTATTATTGCGACAAAAACATAGCTGAGCCAACTGTAAGTATTAAATTCAACTCTGCTTACCCTCCGTGCATAATACAGGCGTCAGGATTTGTAGTTGATTTCTTTAAAATTTTGCTCAGTAGCAGCTGTTTAAGTAGTTGACTCGCCACTCTCCGTACGCCGAGTGCTGTATGGTCGATCCCTACACAACAAAAATATTTGTTGTATATACATAAAGTGTGTTGTTTCAATTATAATAAAATCCTCCACGAATAGGACAAATAGCGCAGGTAGGTACTGTTTAAAAACTACGTTCGCTCAAGGTCATGACGAACAAGAAACTCCATGGTCTATTAAACAGTTGTTATATTACGCCATGGTTCGAATAATATGTAATTGTATCTAGAATATATTGTTATTATTGTATACTGTATAGTTATTTACATGAACACGACAACTGTAGATTTCTTCTAAGAGAGCATAGTTGAGTCGCAGTCATTTCTCAGCCGACCGTGCAGTGTAACAAGTGTATGTGCATAAAATTTACGGTTACATTTGACTAAGACTAAGATTTAAATCATAAACGTACATCGTAGGAAAAAAGTGTCCACACTAACAAGAGTGAGTGCATATGTACATTATGTATGTAAAATTTTATTTTGTTCGGTTGAGTAGTTAGGACTTGAAGCGTAAAAAATAAATAATCCAACTCGCATTCGCATTTATAATATATTTTATCATTTTCTATTTATAAAAGTATTTCCTAGAGTATGGGTTGCTTTTTATTCGTGTTTAGAATAAGCAATTTCTGTAATATGGCGAGGATGAAGATTAGCTTATTGTATTAATATATAATATTAGTCCTGTATTAAACTATCCCACGGCTGGGCACATAGTCAACCATGCTGGGCCTGTGCGGGTTGGCAGACTTCACATATCTTCGTGAACATTATGGAGAAATCTCAGACATGCACGTTTCCTCGCTGTTTTCGTTCACCGTTAAAGCGAGCGATAATACGCATATAACTTGGAAAAGACAGAGATGCGCGCCTTAGGATCGAACTTGCGACCTCTGCGTAGCAGTCGAACGATCTCCCACTGACTGTCTGACACTGATAGACTGTCGCTATTATTATTATTAACCTCTGAGTCTTCTTCAAAGAGGTTAATGAAAACACTTGGTGGGTCTGTGTGTCTGTCTGTTAGTGAGAGGCATAGCTCTGGAACCACTGGACCGATTGACTTGTAACTTGGCGTACAGACACCTTCGGGTCATCCGTCGGTCGAGTTTGGAATATGGGCACTGTGGGTCAAAAGACCTCCGTGATATAGGGGTCATAAGGTCAAGGGATATCTACCAACAGAGTGATTTGGAAGTCCAAGGGAGAAGATTTTGCCCAGCAGTGTGACATTACAAAAAGATGATGAAAAAAAGTTCACATGAAAACGAAGAGGTTGAATCCTGGGTTTTTACACCCATCTCGTTATTATTTTGTATATTATACAATCTAATGGATTGTGTCGTTATGTTCCAGCGAACCCAACGACAGTGCTGACTGTTCAGCAGAACACATCGAGACACAAAACGCCTATCACAGCGCCAGTGCCAGTCAACGTGAGTATCATTATATATTTTCTATTTATTATACAACACAGGTGGCAGATTTAGATATGCTTGTTTGCCACCTTTTTAATGCCACGGTAGCTGCTTACGATCAGGTTAGATTGACAGTCTGTCTAATGGTAAGCAAATGCAGAAATACTCGCGCGGTGCCATTGAAAAATAAATAATAGTATAATAAAACTAAAAACACGCTTTATTAAAAAAAACAATCTAAAAATGCAGAAAATAATTTAATAATTTTAATGTTAAAAAGCGTGGGGTGGGCATTATCAAAATATCTTAGCAAGCAAAATCACGTTCAAAGATGCCGTTACATAGGATACATACATACCAAGCTAATAAAAGCGTGTTAAAAAGAAATTAAAAATGGGGTGAAAGGAAAGGAGTGTGCCTTTAGAACTCTTAATTACCGGTCGAAACGCAGTAACATAGTTATTGATCTTACACTGGTCTCTTGTATAAGTGTAGTATTTGCACGAGCTGGTTTGTTTGTATCAAGAACCGGCTCGTCACCAAAAATACTCCATTGAAATCAATGTAACCGAGTCCGTCTTGGCTGCTGAAAAGTGTAAATGTAAATAGTTACTGTACGGATGGCGCAGTGGTTTAAGAGGTCGCCTTGCCATTGCCACTCGGCCGAGTGTTGTGGGTTCGAAACCCACACGGGACAACATTTTATATGATCAATAAACGGTTGTTCCGAGTCTGGATGTTCTTTGTGTCCGTTGTTTGAATGTTTGTGAAGTCGCCTGAGATACAGAAATTATAACAAGCGCGGGAGAAGTATTAAAAACAATTTGAATAGTTATGAAAAGGATGGCGGCTGTAGACGTCGGGGTAGACCACGAAGGAGATGGCGGGATGACATAGAAAAGTTTATGGAGAGGTGGCAAGACGTTGCTCAGGAGTGAGAGCAGTGGAGATTGAGAGGGGAGGCCTTTGCCCAGCAGTGGGACACAAAAGCAGGCTGAGAAAAAAACGTTATGAGTTTTCTAATTAAAAAGTTATTCGCACAAACGTAAGATAATATTATGTAAAACCTAACTAAGAATGCACCTAATTAAAAATAAACAGAAAACATTTAAATGCAAGTCGACCTTGTACTGTTATCAGTGCGAGTTATGCGTTAGTGTGTGTACTGTAAAATCATACGGCGTGATGCGCGCAAGGACACGTTGTGAAACGTGCGCTGTGGACCAGCTGATTTGTGTTTGTGTGTGTTTGTATGTGCTACATACTTGTTATGTACATGTAGATGTTTCAAAAATGCCTAAATACTAATTATATGAGGATCGCGTTGGAAATAAACAGCTTACGTATTCGGTAATGCTACTAATATAAATGTGAAAGATTCAGAATGAATTTGAATGTTTGTTGCTTAGTCCCCCTTATACTGTTGAACAGTTTTGGATTAGACTTGGTGTACCGATAGATCATGTCTTAGATGAAAACAAAGGATTTTTATTTTATCCCGGAGGTCGTAGTTTACTAGAAGGTAGTAGAAACTTGTTTACTATAAAACACGCGGCGGTAGTAAATGCGACTTTGTGTAAATACACAAAGTTGCATTTTCTACCGCTGCGGGTCTCGGGTTCAATTCCCGAATCAGGCAGTGCGTTATTATATTTTTTGGCAAGAAATTCTTATTAGTTAACAAGAATATTAGTAGTAAGTGAAATAATAACTAAAATTTATCAGTACAAACGGGTGTCGATCTAGCACCAACCTTTTTGGTACTTCATTGTGGTTAGGTGAGCTCATCCACAATATGCAAGTCACATTTCAGACTGATAAGACAATAATTATGAATTTTATTGCTTGAAAAGATAAGCCTAATATTCTGAAACTGTTTTAGTTGCCGGGGTACATCCCCAGTCAGGCCATTACAGTCTAGAATCAACCGTAAGATCTTATTGTATTATCGTTAGCGCTTCATTACTTGAAGTGTACATATCAATACTTGGCCTTGTCATCACTGATAGTGTATTAACGGCTGCAAGTACTGAACGCGTCCCGTCACGTAACACACTTTCACGATTTTTTTTTTGTTTTGACACGGCAACTTTTTGTAACGGATCTGATAAAAAGCCCAATTACAATCCAGAGACAGTGACGACGAGGCGAAGATAGATGTCTTCTAGTCGTCATCAGTGTCAAGCCGGTCTGACCAGAGGCTTCTTCATACTACGTTTGAAGGACCCAATGTCATAGAAGGGAGAGAACACATGAACCGGAAGACTGTTCCAAAGTTGTATGGTATGGCATAAAAAGGAATTGCTGAACCTTTTGGTGCAAGATTAAAAAGTATTAATTATTAGATTTGCCGGAACTAGTACTTTTTCCTGTTTGATAGGTACGCAATTCTTTTCTTTACCCTTAGAACGTGTAAGCGTAATTTCGTGATGATCGGTCGAGTAGTTAACCCTGAAAGCGTAACAAACAAACTCATATTCGCATTTATATTATTAAGTTAGAATATCGTCTTGAACGGGACCTGTTATACAGAGTGTCCGGTAATTAATGGATAACCTTGAAATGTTTTATAGTAGAACTGAAGGCCGTTCAGAAAAATGTGTTTTTTTTTTTTTAAAAGTGCTAGCTGTATAGCGTAGCATACTTTTGACTGTCTATCTATTAGCATAATTAGTGTTTAATAATAAAACAACAAAAAACCGATGGATTTCATTCATTTATGGTCGTAGTATACAGGAAAGTTATACGAGTACATGGTAATTAAAAAAAAAACACATCTCAGGTAGTAGTTAGGATAGATTTTTTTTTCATATTTTTTTCTGAACTGCCATCAATTCCACTATAAGACATTTCCAGGTTATCCATTAATTACCGGACACCCTGTATATAACAAGCATATAATTTAATTAATTATTGTTTTTAAAGACAACTATCGCACTAGAAATATATACTGCGTCGCGGGATCTTTACAGAAATTCAGATATACAAAGAATAAAGTGAGGTAAAAGTGTATCATAAATAGAATATAACTATGATTAAACCTTTAACTAAGTATATTACGCATTGAAAACTTTCGACCCTATATTTACATGGTAAAGGATTACAAATATAATTATATTTCACATATGATACGCTTTCACTTTATACTACACAGTGTATTAAAACATTTTGGTAATAACTCAACAAACTGCAATGCAGAGGGTCTCGGGTTCGAACCGACGTCGCGCACCTCTAACTTTCGAAAGTTATATGACATTTCGAAATTATGTGCGTATTGATTGACAATTATCGCCTGCTCCGTTCTTCAGAAAGCACGTTAGGCCGTCGGTCCTGGCTGCCATGAACATGTATGGCAGTCGTTATTGGGAAGTCAGTGTCCTATAATATCCTGACACTGGTCTAGCCTTCGGGTTGCAGAGGTCAGGTGGCAGCCGCTCCGTGTAAAAAACTGATATCCAGTCAAATCCGGTTAGACTAGAAAAGCCGTCCCCAAGTGACTCGGAAATAGTAAAGGCTAGGGAAAAGAATAACTCACAAATGAAGAATTAATAGTGGTGTAATCGCCACATTTATCTGTCTTCTGCTTTGCTTTTAATCCTGGGGGATACGAATCGAGTCCTTCTTTTTTCACCTGTTGGACAAAAGTACGTCACGGTCTTTCTTTTTCTCCCCTAGCTTCAATTTTCCTTCTACGATAATTTAAAAAAAAAGTATGTCGTATCAAGTGGTCAATTAGCTTTCCTCTCCTGATATCTATAGTTCTCAACACCTGTCTTTCTTTTTAATTACATTTAAAAACTTTTAAATATGTCCCTCATTTGCGACGTTGCCATTCGGAACAGGCTTTAAGACATTAAACTACATACTATATACGGATTTTATCGCGTTATTTATTTACCCCGTGACCATGGCTGCTGAAAAGCAACCGAAACGTCGGGGAAAGTGTAAACCAAAAATAAATAGATTTAATAGTTTAAATAATTTTATTAGCTTATAAATTAGTAAAATAAAATCAATAGTAGTAGTAGTGTAATATTTTCAAAATTTTGTAATACAGTGCTAAATAAACAACGCGATAAAAGCCGTATATAGTAGTTTAATTTCAAAGGCTTCAAGGCGTAAGCGCTCTTTACTAAGCACGTCTGATTCAATAGTTTGTTTTCATTATTCTTCAGTTGTAATCGTAATACAATTACTACTATGTTTACTATAAAAATATGTATACAAGATACGAACAATAACTTTGATGTTCATTGACGGATGATAGAGTAACATAAGGAGTGATATGTTATTTGATTGTGACTATTGCCAGCATTGGAACTGTAATTTACGACTACAAGTAGTGACGAGTAATTCTTTAATAATTGTTGCAAGGTAGATCGACATACGGCACAAAAAAATTGTAGTCAAAACATAGTTGTTCAGAGTCTAGATGTTCCTTGTGTCTGAACATCTCGATACGTGACGTCTTACAAAATGAAATGAAGTTAATGTGTATGTACATTAATAAATAAATGTATGTGGCGTAAATATATTTTCTGAAGCGCGTGATATCATTTTGTTACTTTGTTAAATCTATACTAATATAATAAAGCTGAAGAGTTTGTTTGTTTGTTTGCTTGAACGCGCTAATCTCAGGAACTACTGACCCGAATTGAAAAATTATTTTAGTGTTGGATAGTTAATTTATCGAGGAAGGCTATAGACTATATAACATCACGCTACGACCCACGGGGGTGGCGCAGTAATCATAAATGCGGGTGAAACCGCGGCCACATCTAGTTATCGATAGTCGTCTTTCAAAATAAATCAAATCATCAATCGCGCGATATTTTCTTATTTATTATGTAAAGTGTAGACTCTATAAGACCCACGTTTTATTTCTTTAAGAACTTGGTGTCATACTTTTTCCGACCGTCAGATATTTACGTTAAATTACACATGTACTAAAAGTATTTCAATGTCACTGAAGAAAGTATTATCGGTGTCGTACAAGCATTGGAGGCACGCGACCTTAACGACTTATGTTTGATCAGGTGCAGCGCACTATTGTAAGGTTCAACACAAATTGATATATGCTCGTCTTTTGTGTAGTGACGTGATGCGGAAGCCATTATTAGAAATCAATATAATTATTTCTATTTTATTTTACTTAACTTGGCTTGATAAAACGTGGTAAATAGCGACCAGCGATAAAGAACTATTTCTGATTTTTTTTTGCCTGCGACGTCGCTTGCGTAAATGTAGGTCATGTCAGTGTTCTATCCCTAGAGAACAGTTCTTTTTTCTGGATGAAAGGTATATGACCTTTTCTGTTCCCTGATAACTTTAAGGCGTGAAAGCGTAATAAACAAACAAACTGACATTCGTATTTACAATATTAGTTAGGATTTGTCTTATATATATATACATATATACATATATACACATACATACACATACATATATATATATATATATATATACATATATACATATATTATACTACTAAGATGGCATACAAGCATATGGCCCTCCTGATGGTAAGTGGTCACCGTAGTCTATGGACGCCTGCAACACCAGAGGCATCACTTGCGCGTTGCCGACCCTTTACAAAAGGAAGTGGGAAGGAGAAAGAGCGGGAAGGGGGTAAGAGAGTGATTGGGCTTCCGGTCCAACTACTGCTATTTCACGTCGATATTCTGTGAGAGGATAGTCCTTCCCCGGTCGAGCCGGCCCATTCATGCTGAAATCAGCGAGGCTTTACTACTTAAAAAACAATATGTATACAAATTGAACCCGACATTTGGCGTCTAATAGATATATGACCACTTAAATACTGCGCTATCCGTGCAATCGTTATAAAGGTTACGTTTCCAATGCTAGTCATAGTGATACGTACGACATATCCAATATGTATAAAATAGATAGATTCTCTGAATTCTACCTATTGCTATTCATTCTAGCTTAGCTGCAGGGAAGAAAACTAGTAATTTTAAGACAAATTGCTAGTCTATGTTTGTATTATAAAGAGGAAAGGTTTGATTTTTTGTTTGTTTGTAAGGATTAAACTCAAAAGTTAGATTTTCTTCAACCGATTTTAAAAATTCTCACCATTAGAATGTTATATTATCACCGAGTAACATAGGCTATATTTTATATGAAAAAGTAAGTTATTAAAAGTACTTTATAACATACATTTTTCTTTTTTGGAGCAACTATAGCTCTATGGGGAGACCAACAGACTGCAATGCATAGGGTCTCGGGTTCGAACTCACGTCACGCACCTCTGATTGGTTGACAATTATCGTGTGCTCCGTGCCTTGGAGAGCACGTTAAGCCGTCGGTCCCGGTTGCCATGAACATCTATGGCAGTCGTTATTGGGGAAGTCGATACAAAAGATCCCACTGGGTCGAAATGTTGGCGGTCTGTATAGCTGGCTCCCACACAAGATAAGATAAAATAACCTACTTTTACACGAGGGAAGCCGCGGGCAAAAGCTTGTAACTAATAAAAGTAATAACATTGAAATGATTGAAGAAAATGTTTCATGTCCTTATATGATGTGTTTGTTTAAATTTCCAGTCGGAGAAACAACGACAGCTGGAGGTGTCGAAAGTGCAGACCGTTCGGCTGATGTTGGAGAAGGAACAGAAGTTCATACGGGATCTGCGCAGTAAGTTTGTCTATATAATTATAATACTGGTATGATTGTTTCAACAACCTTAGCGGCATAGCGGACGTGTGGAACTGCTGTGTAATTGAGTTTGTCTATCAAGAAATTATTGGCAACGTGTAGTATGCTTGGTTGACGGCAATAGGCTTGCAATTGCCGTCTACCGAGCAGACTACACGTTGCCAACAATTTAGGTCCCAATAATAATAATAATATTCTACCACATACACACAACCACCATCTAGTCCAAACTAAGCAGAGCTTGTACTATGGGTACTAGACAATGGATAAACATACATATATACCTACTTTTTTATTTTCAATACATACATATTATACATAGAAACACCCAGACCAAGACAAACATCCTTTATGCACACAAATGTTTGACTTGTGCGAAATCGAACCCGCGACCCCAGGCGTGGTAGTCGGTTACACTTACCACTACGCCATCGAGGCTACTACTATTAAGTGGGCCTAAAATTATATACCTTAGCTGGCGAAATGTGGATGTCACACACCTCTGCTAACCCCTTTGGTGACAGAGACGTGTATCAATGTATATAATAACATAGTACACCTACTTCACTAGCTGAGTGAAGAGGTTTCGTTTTGTCAACAATATGATGTGTCAGGCATTGATAACGTTTTAATAACAAGGAATTCTACAAAACTGCTGATCCTTCCGATCATATCTTGTCTACATCGCTTCCACCTTGATAGATCTGGTTCTCTTTTTCATTTGTCGTAAACGCTTCAGTGACAATGCGCCTTACGAATATCTGGAATCGCTCCAGTTGTGTTTGAGTTTACTTACTATTATATAAACCAACAATTATGTAATAATATTTATACTTTACCTAATGCGTATAATAATATATTATATAATAACTTAGGTAATTGTTTAGATATAATTAGGATTATAATAAGCTTGGCTAATGAGTGTGACTGGATAACTAGATGTTACAGGTCTATTCATTAATTAAATATAATTTAGTTGAGTTATATGTAGTTTTTAAGGCCTATATTATCGTTCAATGTTTGTTTGAATTTACTCTGTGGTTCTGAATGAACAAAATTAGACCGCAGTGTAGTTTAAATAATGGATATATATTGTTTTTTATTTAATTATTTGATTTTTTAAGGTTTATTAAATTATATTTTTTTAGTATAATTTAGAAATGGCATGTCTTGTTTGGAGTTTTCACGCTATTTCTCAAAGTGCATATATTTCGATTTTCATTTATTTTCGTCGAGAATTAAAGCGATGACAAATTCTCGTCGAGAATTCAATATTTAATGTAGATTAGAGTAATATTACAATTTCTCGGTGATAATGAGAGCTCCGTTGTTTGAATGTTTGTAAAGTCCCCCGCGACACAGGAATTATACCTACTGCAGTACTTTGTCTGTACTGCACTGTAGTCCTTTATTTTAAATGAAAGATGAAAATGAATGAACCATTTATGATCTACTTACGGTTACTAAGTACGATAAATAATTGCCAACATAACAAATTCCAGATGAAATCTCAAAAGTGCCAGACGTCCGCAAGCAAGCCGAACTTCTAGCAGCAGAACAGAGGTGTTCCAAACTCCAGCACGAAATAGACACCATCATGACTGGCCAGGTAATACCGACCCTATGTTATAAGCACTACAGTTTATTATAGCTTACACCGTTATTTTAGACTATTATTGGTCACATAGCTGTTTGTAACTATGTTGCAGCCAATTTTTTTTATTTTCTCGATATATCACTGTATTTTTTTATTCTATGTGTTTTGTATTACACTTGTGGACAAGATTTTGTATACATAAATATATTTTTATAATGTGCTGCTGGTAAATTGAGCCCATATTAATGTTAAAATAATATTATAATATTATTCGAATAATAAAATTAATCGCTGTTCATCCTATTATTACTATTTCTCGTATGGAGTCAGCCATCAGTGTTAGTAGTCTAACCAAATTCAGTTTCCACAGATATATTTATATAACATATAACAATTAATCATAATAAACAACGAATAAATCATCATTCGAATGCACATTATACTTTAAAATAAATAAATAAATAAAACGCATATTTCTCATAGATAATATAAATAATGTATCTGAGAATTACAGAATAACTTAATTTAAACTTAACTAGCAAGTATTCAGAACGTCGTAATTGGTTAGTTTGATAATTAAAAAAAAAAACGATATGTCGTAAATATTGCTGTCTAAACGAAATGTATAGAATATCTATTCATTAAACTATCTTCATACTAAACATCATCAACATTAGATTACCAGTTAAGGTGTGAAAATGTGACATACAGTTATTCTCATATATATTATATTAGTATGTATAGAATCAGTTCAAATAATCTCATTATATATTCAATACAGCGTATTAAAGGACCGATTAATTGGTCACCTTTAATTATTCACGTAGCAAAGGACATAGGACGCGGTTTCTACGCTCCAAATACCAAATATGTTTCAATAGACATTACGGATTGATTGAATGTTCTTGTTTGCATATGTAAATGCGGTTAGAAATTGGTTTCTTTATTTGTTTTAATAGTTAATCATCGTTCCCTTTAACGGTAAAGGAAAGCGTCGTGAACAAACCTGCATGTCTGTGAGTTCTCTATAATGTTCTCGAAGATGTGTCAAGTCTGCCAACCCGCACTCGGCCAGCGTGTGGACTATGGCCTAGCCCTTCCCACACTGAGAAGTGGCGATAGTCAGCGAGGCTTAGTACTGGGCTATACAGAGCTGATTTATAGACATTAAATATTGACAGAATTAATTAATTTAATATTGTAGTTTGCATATGTAAATGTAGTTATAGCTTAGTTTGTTGGTTTGTTGGTTTGTTTTAGACAGAAATTGCTAGGTAATATTTGTTTCGGTAAATAATAGATATTGGTAGTTACATTCAATAAAAACAGAAATGTTTTATTGACATCGAAAAATACATTGCTGCCAATAGCTAATCGCCTGGCTCTGGAACTATCATTATTATTACAAAAATAAATTCACAAAGTCTTTGAAATTCCACTTAATCCTTGTATACAATCTTTAAAATGACCATATCGCCTCTACGTCGCGCATTTTATCGATAGTCAGATATCCGTACGGGATAAATATTAATCTGTCAGTTGCTGAAACACCAAACGTGACTAAAAACAATTGTGTCTGGCCGCTGACTGGCCTTTGTCACTCTAACAGTTAAACTGATCAACAATATATAATTTCCAAGTCCGAGTATTCTTTGCATTTATTTATTTTTTATTACCATCTTTTTATTTATTACCACATTTCCTAGTTAAGCCACCAGTAATTCAGCAGTTTTTAAACATAATATCTGTAATATTTTTTGTATAGCCGGTACAACATCATGTCCGCAAGTGTAATGTTTAAGAGGCGAAAGTGAAGTGTCATTATGTATTAAACATTAATATGTCCCATAACAACTCGGTACGGCTCTTTATTATGGCGCCTCGACTTTATTACCAATACTTAGAGCCTTATTTATAGAAATATCGCTAACTAATACTTAGCTATCTCTCAATTGAATATCTCTCAAGCTCAATGTCTCAAATATTTAAGACGTAGCTAGCGAGTAATCAGAAAGTAATTCACCTGTAAACATTATTCAACGTTGAGTGTTAGTTGAATAATACATAAATTACAACATCGAGTAATGGATCAAAAAGCAATCATTGATATTGATTAATGATCAATGATCATTTTTAATCATTGGTCAATATCAATGATTATTTTTAATAATATAATAATAATATATTTATTTATTTCTCCTCACAAAACGTACATAAAATACAATTTATTACAATCGAGTAGGTATATCTTCAAAATTGTGAGGAGCTGGTGTTTGAATTAGGCAAAAAATTGCCTGTAGGACAAATCACCAGGTCCCCACGCCAGACAACCAGGCGTTACAAGATATAGGTATGTATAATAAAATGAGATGTACACATCAGTTTAATGAAGGAGACACACTAACGTAAAACATAAGAATAAAACGTAAATAGGTATACATAAAAGCGCCTTAATTATATATATGTGTGTGAGTGTGTGTGTGCGTGTGTGTGTGTGTGTGTGTGTGTGTGTGTGTGTGTGTGTGTGTGTGTGTATGTGTGTGTGCGCGTGTGTTTGTATGTGTGTGTGTGTGTGCGTGTGGGTGTGTGTGTAGTGTTTGTACGAATGTGTCTGTTTTGTGTGCATATGTTATGGGTATGTATTATGAATAAGATTTTCTGTGAGATTATAATCTAACCCACGCAGCCACCCTATGACCAATGATTTACATTTGGAATTTGACAGTGAGTAAATAGATAAAGCCCGGTTTAATTTATTGTACAAGTTAAAACTTTGGTATGGAAAAAATCGTTGAGCAAACTTTGTATTAAATGGATAAGTTTTGCAAACTGCATACTTTCGACGTTGGTCTTTAAATTTATTTGGTTCATATTCTATAAGAGAGTGTTGCTTCATTACTGTTTGTAGAATAAATAGTTGCCGGACTGTCAGAACCTCCCATTTCCTATACAGGTCTGTGGTTGAGTGGTAAAATGGTAGGAACAAAGGAACTTTTAGAAGTGCTCTTTGAGCTCTCTCGATTTTAAGGAAATGTGTTTTGCAAGTACCTCCCCAAGAGGCTATGCAATAGCTGAGTTGTGACTGACATAACGCAAAATACACAGACCTAATCACATCTTTTTGACCTACATGTCGTAATGCCTTAAATATAACTATAAGTTTGCGAACTCTAGCTGATAGCAGATCTATATGATGATGGAAGTTTAGGTTTTTGTCGATCATTACTCCTAGGTATTTCGTTACAGCTACGTTATTAATAATAGGACATAAACAGTTCGCACTGTTAGGGTTTGTACACGAATGTGAAATAATACGGCTTGAGGGGTCAGGCCTGTCATTAGTCGCTATAGAAAAAGTAATATAATTAGTCTTTTTAACATTTAGGGTCAAAACATTTTTGCGTAACCAGTTTGTGACAGTATTCATCCCTGTCTGTGCATTTGAGAAGGTCTCATCCCACGACCTACCAGAAACGAGCAAGGCGGTATCATCTGCGAAGGTAACGATTTTAGCATTAGGGATATCCATCTCACACAGATCGTTTATGTAAACTAAAAAAAGTGTCGGGCCAAGTATACTACCTTGGGGAAGTCCAAAAGTCACTGGGATCTCCTCACTTAATACATTTCCTATTTGCACACACTGTGTCCTATCACTCAGGTAGTCACTCAATAGCTTCAACTGGATATCTCTGATCCCAAGGCTTTCTAGCTTTCTCAGTAGGAGCGGAACAGATACTGTGTCAAATGCCTTTGCTAAGTCCAAAAATATGGCTATTGTCTTCTCTCTGCGGTCCAGATTATTGACTATCGAATTAGTTAGAACAGAGACCGCATCAGATGTGGACCTATTTGTCCTAAATCCAAATTGTGCCTGTGATAAAAGTTGTTTGCTTTCCAAATATTTTACAAGTCGTTTATTAATTATACGTTCTAGAATTTTTGAGAGTGTCGGCAGGATTGAAATTGGCCTATAGTTATTGACACAGCCTCTGTCCCCATGCTTATGGATTGGATGGATTCGAGACTTCTTGTAGATGTTCGGAAATCTTCCAGTTGAAAGCGCCAGGTTACATATGTATGTTATCGGCTGGATCAGGATATCCTTATTTCTCTTTAGAGTTTCAGCAGATACTGAATCAAGACCAGCGGAGCAATTCCTTTTTAAACCAGCTATTAGTGTCCCAACTTCCTCTGTGTCAGTGGCTAATAGAACAAATGAATGACAAGTCGATTTTAAGGTAAGTGATTCAGTTTGGGGAATATTGCTTATATTTGCAGCCAAAGAATTGCCGACATTAGCAAAATAGTGATTCACAATATTTACTGACTTCTGCGGATCATGGGCGCTAATTAGTTCATGTGGGATATCTTTCTGCTTATTGGAATAAGTGATCTCTTTAACAATTTTCCAAAGCTTTCTGCTATCAGTGCCAGCACTTTGGAGTTGATGCCTTTCATATCCCCGTTTTAATTTTTTCAGAAGAGAAGTGCAGAAGTCCTGTAGCGTCTGTAAGTAGTCTTAAGCGTTTCATTTGCCGGTTCCCTTCTACATTTCCTATACAGATTATCGCGGTTTTTTATGCATTTGAGAATACCAGGTGTAATCCAAGGTTTAAGGATTTTCTTACGATTTGTTATCTTCACCACTTTCATGTTTTTTATTATAGCCGAGTGAAGTAAGTTATGAAAGTAATCAGCAGCCTCATTAACATCGGTAATCGTATATAATGGACTAAAATCGATGTTATTTATTTCGGTATGTAAACTATCATGATTAATATACTTCATTATTTTAGCCGGCTTTTGCTTAGAAGTGGTAGCAATATATAAGGCAACACTATTGTGGTCGGTGAGGGTTGTTTGCAGGATAAGACAGCGAGCTGTCAGTTTAGTCTTTAGCAGTACATGGTCCAGACACGTCCTATTATGCGTCGGTAGCACATGCGCAGGCATCATTCCATGGAATGCCAGCATGTCTAAATATGAAGAAAGATTTGTGTCCTTACTTTGACTAGTTATGTCGATATTAATGTCACCCAACAACATAACATTTTGCTTATTTGAATATTTTAAAAAAATATTATTCAGAGATTGGAGGAAATTACTAGTATTTCTAAAGCTTGGTGGTCTATAGATAGCAAGAGCTACAGTATCTTTATTAAAATTAATTACAAGGCAGTTACAGTCAGATATAATCGGTTCCATGATTGAAATAAATGATTCTTTTTTGTAATAAACAATTACACCTTCATTCTGTGTACTATGATTAGTAGATGCAAAACTATCATAACCATCTATAGAAGGTATAAAATGTGTAGAAGGTAACCAGCACTCGGATAAAATAATGCAATCCCAATCTACCCCTGTTCTTACGAGAATAGGCAATAACCCAGGCAAATTGCAGTTAACACTCCGGATGTTTTGTTGAAAAATTTTTAAACATTTAATAGTTTTAGGCAACAATGATAAACAGTCTTCTGCATCACAAATAGTGGATTCAGCTATAGTGAAGGTGTCGATATCGTTTTGTATATTGATTAACTCATTGAATTTTTTATCAAAAGGTTTTGAACAAGGTTACTAGTTATTATCATTATAAACAAAAGAGTTAATACTATGAATAAGGAGATGCGTGAAATGGTTAAGACCAATGCTGTATGATGAGTGTATGTGAATGTTATCTTATTGTAGCTACAACGTTTTGAACCTAGCAAAACATAAGGCCCCTTAAATTTTCCAAGTGAGTTAATCTGTGTGTTGTGTAATGTAGTGTGTTTCTTAATAATAAAATAAATAAATGTATAATTAGTGGTTGTGATTGATATGTGAATGCGTGTGTAAATTAATTTTGTGGGCGCACTAACAATAACAGTATAAATATAAGAGTTACATTGAGAATATAAGCATAAAAAGCATGCATTAAAAATAACTGTAAAAAGTGTGAATAGGCTGACAAATTCTAGTCAAATATTTTTCTTGAGGTTTTCAATATCATTTTCGCAGCTAATTAATACACGAGTCTCGTTAGGATTACGTTTCAAATACACCTTGCCAAATGATGTCCAACAGAATTCAAAGTTATGACTCTTAGCAAACACTCTAGCCAAATAGTGGAGCCGCCTCGCTGATGCAGTTAAGGACTCTGTTATATATATGGGCTTGACGGGTCCCGCCATTTTAATAGTAGCAGTATTCAGACGTTGCTCCTTGTTAACTTTGTTATAAGTTCTTGTAGCTCGTATATACTTCTCACGTTTAATAGTAGATAAAAAGTCAATAATGATGGGAGCAGCCGCATTGTCCTTTAGATTCAGCCTAAATACATCTCGTATATCTGACTCTTCTATCGGGGAATTGATGGCGGTGCCAATGTTTTTAGCTATCTCGACTAGATTATTCTTGTTTTCTTTTATATCGTATTTGGGGATATTTCTAACCTCAACTGATGTAGATTTTACATTTCTCTCAAATTGCTCTAGTTTGTCTTCAAGTATCTTGATTTGTTTTTTGAAGTTTTTATTCTCATTCTGCAATGTTATTAGGTTGCTCAGAACTTCATCATATTGTGCGGAAATATATATTACAGAAGCCTTTATTTCATCGTTTTGGCTTGATAGTGCTAGTATCGATGTTTCCAGGGAGGCAAACTTGGCGTCTTGCTGTTTTTTTATATCGTCCATTCTCGACATCAGGTCAGAAAGTGTAATATCAGCGTTGTAAGAGGGGTCATTCAGACGTCTTTTACTTCGTTTTGTGATATTATAATCCTCACAATCCTGACTTTCCATCGGATAGATTGCTGGGTCAGATTGGTGATGCGAAGGCGAGGTAAGTTTCGAACTAGTTTTTGGTGGAGTACGTGAGACGGACATTGTGTTCAGTTAGACTTATAGAATTTTACTAATTCTCATTCAATTAGCGATCTATACGTATATTACAATGCGTATGCGTATGCGTCTGTTGCTTCGTTCTGTTTTTAATTTAATTAATCTACAAAAAGTGCTGCGGCCTCACGTGGATTCGAACGTCAACCACAGCCACTACGCTCACTTAAGGCAACGTGCTTATCCACTCAGCTACGTCGACTCTTGTGAGGACGCGTGAATATGTCGATCTTATGTTGCTTGTAGCTTGGAAGAGTGAAAGTGACTTCTATTTGTATGTTTGGTATACAAGGTCAAATCGGCGGAGTCACTGTTCGACACGGCACATCACCACTTTTAAATTTATAACGTTATTTGAATTGTTTCTTTGTTTTTACCACTTTAGTGTTATTGTTTGTTAATTATAAAACTTGATTAAGGTTCTTTGCTTTTTATAACACGAATTTACACAGAATTGTCACTGAGAGTACATTGTTTACTCGTTTGAATTGTTTTAAAAGTTTATAAACACAGAGAGCACGTAAAACACGACCGTTCGCTGGCGCGGTCCGGGCGGGGGGGGGGTTAATCATTGGTCAATATCAATGATTACCCTTTGATCCATGACGCTAAGTATTATTCAACTAACACTCAACGTTAAACAATGTTTATAGGTTGATTATGTTCTGATTAGTCGCTACTTACCCCTTAAATATTTAGGATTGTTTTATAACTAAGGTTTTTAATGTGTATGGATAAATATGAATATCAATGTGTGTGTAACCAAAGTAGCCAATTGGCTAAATATTACTACTATGAGGGTATTCCCCAACGAAGTACTGATAACGATATGATTTCTGCTGATTAGATATATATTTGTAGATAAGTGCTTTTCTCTAAACATTTGAAATATTAAGCAGTTTTAATGATAACAGGCATTATTATTTTATACCCTTATTACAATTATACAGAGTTCAAAAAGCCATTTTCATCTTTTCATGAAAACTATAGTGCTTGACTATAATGCATTTCTATGTATATGTGGTTAATGCATAATTTTATATGCTGTATGTTGAAATAATTTAATTCATAGCTAATATATCTATATTACGAGGAGTGTAACTGTTTCTGTCCATTAGTCTAACGCTTTGTCTTTAGTCTAAAAGACATTTAAAATTAAAATCTTCTTTTTTTAACATATATATTGATATAACTCTATCCGTACACATACCGCTGTGTGCGTTTTTAAGATATTCACGCACACATAAAAGTCGACGCGCTAAAGAGCTAAAGCCTCACTAACCAGGCTAATTCGGGACGAGTCGGTCTAATGTTATGTACCATGTCTGCTTCTATGCATGCTTGTGACGTCACACACATGACGTCAGCAACGCTCTGACGTCACCAACGGGCTGTTTAATCATTACGTGTTTGTCTCTCATCCTGTTTATACATGTGGATGTTTTTTTTGTCATATAATTTTTTTTAATTATACAGGTTGTTTTTTTATAGTCTGGTGTTTGATTAGTAAGTGAGTGCATAGGACCAGACAGAGGGTAAATATATGCTTTGAAAGAGTAACTTTCGTCTCACGAACTATGGGTATTGGTTATGTATAAACATTGCAATATTCTCACTGTACTATTGCATTGATGTGTTGAAATTTTTGTGTTTAGTTTTGTTAGAGTAAAGAGTAATATCATTCGTATAGTATGAGGGTACATCAATAGTCGTTATTTGTTTTAAAGTAGTTCAGTGTTTGGTTAGGAACGTAATTATAAAGAAAAACTAAGTAGATAATTGTATTTTAAAATTTGATGGTCTTTGATTTAATGAAAAATAACTTCTGTAGTTGATTTTATTAGGGAATAATTGGCTCAAACGAATACTGTCTACATGTTTGATGTACTGTGAGATTCACAATTTTCTTGTTTATATTCAAAATCGCCTGTTTAGTTATTTAATTTTTGTTTTCTTCAAATACTTTTATGGGAGTAAAATATTTAAATTGTTTTGGTTGGTTGGGAAAATAATTCTATGTAAGCGATTTAAGCGTTTAGGTAATAACAGTCATGAAATTAAAACAAGATAGTTAGGCTGGCTAATTTAAATTACCAACAATGCCCTCACAAAAATTTAAATATTTAGAACGGTAATTATTTTTATTAGCTTAATGCGTTGAAGTAAAGACAAGTAGAATATAAAGTAGCTCGTATCTTTCAGCAGTAACCAGCAACACCAAACACACATTTTTTCAACACAGCAACATATCTAAAACAAAATCTCAGCACTTAACACAGACGCAATGTGTTATACACCGCTTACACTTCCAATACTATAGCCTATGGAGGCGCCCGGCACCCCGCGCCTGGCCGCGCGCAAGCCGGCCGACAAGTCCCCCTCGCCGCTCCCCAACACCGGCTTCCTCAGTGGCCTGCCACGCTCGCTGTCTAACCTCACCGGCCAGAGCCTGCGAAACCTTCGTCAGGCGCGCAACAAAACCAGCCAGGAGAACACCCCACCGCTAGTCCGGCAGAACTCGGACGAGACGAACAACAAGCGCAGACACGTCCACAACAATACCGTACCCATGGTACCCACCACCTGCCTCGACAACGTCACGCCACCACCTCTACCACCCAGGTCGATAGAAAGACCGAAGCGGAATCCTCTAAGTCCACCACCAATGAATCCACTAGCCGTGCCGAGTAAACCCTGCAACTCAGCTTCGCCCTCCCACAAGCAGTATTACAAAGGCAGATATTACCCGGACAAGTTCCCGATGCATCAGTCGATGCCGGCGTACAATGATGAGCAGAAACAGTTCAGGAGGTCGTCGCATTCGCTGGATGGGGAGCTGGACGGACCGCAGCCTAACTCTATAGCGTTGCAAATGAGCTACCCGCTAGTGAATGTGCCACCGCCGCCGTTACAGGTAACGAAGGCGATAACAGGGTTTTGGATGGTTTTTAAGGGTTTATTATTCGGGTTTTATATGAAAATAATTATACGTATTTAATTAAAAATAATGTTTAAGACTTATCTTTTTAATAAAATATCGAGTTATAGAAAGTTGTGATCATGTTTATGGATTGTAGACATCTTGTTATCAAAGGATTCTATGGTTAAATTTTTAAGATTAATCTGAGTTCTTTTTAAATGTTTCTTAAATTATATTAAAATCAGTTAAGCGTCTTAACCGTCAAAACATTACATATTTATGTTGTTTACAATATCAGTGTGACCACTATAAATCAAAGCATGGCATCGGATTTTACAAATATATATAATAAGTACCTCAGCTTCTATCTGTAGCATTAATTGTTGTGATTAATGATTAAAACTTTTATATAAACAAACACTAATGATCAAATTTAGAGACCTAATATGTTTAATATTTACGGCACAAACAAATATGCTTTAAAATAATGAAGCAATCAAATAAATCATTATTTTAGTCTGGCAATACTGTACAGTATAATCCTTAGATATGGTCACACCTTTCTGAGATATTTAGAAATACATCAAAAACAAAAACAACATTATATTTATCCTAAAGAATTATTCCGAACACTCTTATCGTCATTCATCGAAACAGGTGAAGGTTTTTTATACGAAAACTTTTGTCTGGTCCGGCTGTTTGTTTATTCTATGCATTGTGTATCTTACTTGATTTTTGTATCGCTCCTGCTTTTACCAATTTCTTTAATGCTTGAACGTTTTTAAAACTCATTTTTATATCAGTGTCATAGTTTTAAATAAGTTAAATATGTTTAAAATCGATATTGTTTTCGACGGTGAAATCGAATACGCAACACTATAATCGAATAAGGTGGTAACTCGGAATACGAGGTTTTTTGTTAATTATCGATATTGTCTTACATTGTATATTGATTGTTTCCAAGTTTTCTTATATATTAAGAAGTTTAAAATCATTCAAAATATAATGTAATAAAATATCAAATAACAAAATCTGCTTTTTCGAAGCGAGTTGTCGTGCTATCTTTGTCCAACTCAGCAAGAAAAACAGAGATAATATGAAACTTGTTTCGTGAAAGCATCATACTGAAACCTTGCTTTTTTAGTTACAATGCTATTCGGCCATTGAGGCCATATCTCCCCTGTATATTATGTAAGATCATTATCATAATTATATGTTAATAAAAATGCTTATAAGCATTTATATGTATAACATTTCGAATTGTGACTAACATGGATTCATTCACAGAACTCAGAGGCCTTACTAATAAAAAATAAGTAACTTTAACTAAAATAAAATATCATTATATAACATTTCTAATTTCCCGTTAATATTATTTAATAATAAACGCGATTAATTTATATGTTTATATATATATTATTTATTATAATACTGCAACTGTATCAATACCTCTTTGTGTTTTTGTAATTTTACTTTATGAAAGAATGTGACAGATGTATACGCTTTGTATAAATCTTTCTTATTCTCTTGTTAATTAAGATTATAATAATACTGCTATAAGAGTATTTTTAATTATTGAAATTTATTCTTTTTTTTTTGTTAGTAAGGCTGAAAAGAATGGTAGTTTACGGTACAAGATCCTTCGGAATTGAGAATATACGATGTCTTGCCACAGCGTTTAACTAAATATTATATATACGTATACGTATATATATATATATATATATATATATATATATATATATATATATATATATATATATATATATATATATATATATATATATATATATAATTCATTTCTTTGCGTATAAAAGTTCTTTCTCATGTAGTAGTGAAGTGTTAATGGAGAAATTCAACCATTTAATTGCCACCGGGATCATCAGTTTAAGCAAATAGATTGATTATTAAAGCTTGAGTCCTATATTCACCGTTTTGCCTACATGCAGCTCAGTTTTAACACATTTTCTATGAAATCATGTAAAAATTATACTGTCAATGTGTTAAGAAGTTCTAGCAGAAAATCGAGCCTAAAACCTTACTCAATTTTTTTTATGCTATATGATTGACGACGCTAGGTTAATAATGTTCCAACGTTTTATATGATGTAACAGGTAAACATTACTCGAGATAACGACCATGCCAAGAAAAAAAAATTGGCTATCTGAAGCAATTCAAAACAGTAATAACTATTCTGTTCTCCAGTTAAAACGCGACTACTTACTTGGTGACTTAAATAGACTTAGAAAAGAAAATCTATATAGCGTATATTCTCAATTCCGAAGTATTTAGGTTTAAGGTACTAGCGTGACATTGTTGTGTGTAAAGATAGTAACATGTTTGTTGTATGCCACAGACGGACAACAGGACGGGAGTGCCTGTGCTACATGTGAGGAGTCGGTCGTCTCCCGAGCAGCTGGACCATGATCAGACCAGATGTAAGTATGATGTATAGTAATGGCCCGAACTTACGCGATTCCATTTATCGCTAAATTTCAGGGACTCAGCAATAACCGCGGCAGTCGAATTTGCGTAAATCGGGGTATAATTTTGCATATAAATACATATAAATTATTTTTAACTAAGATAAAGGAAATAATAATATTGTTAAAGCCAGTGTATCGGCACTGTGGGGAAGATTCGGCAGTTCCGTCTAATAATTTATTACAGCGCCATCTATTGACGTCTTACGGAACTACGTAGTTTGTCGATACGCGACGAGTAGAGAGAACGCTAACACATTCTCGAATCTTCGTACTGTCTACATACCGGGTATGGCGTTTCTAGAAATCTCCAGAAACGCTTTAACCGCGTATAAAAGGGCAAGGCCAGCGCTCGCAGAGTTAGTCTACAATCGAAAGCGGTTAAGTATACATCGGAGCGAACGGAAGCGAAAATATTACGGAGTTTAAAGCTAGCTACAGTGGAAAAGTGTAGTATAGTGTGTTTTGTGTTTTAAGTTTAATTGTGTGTTACAATAAAACGTGTTTTAGTCGGTAATATTGTTTACATTCTTATCCCTCGAATACGAAACAATATAGACAATTTTCTTTTTCTAGCTTTTGCCCGCGGTTTCTTTCGCGTAAAATTAGACTAGGTAATGTTATTGTGCTGTGAGGCGACGGCCTTAGAATACTATTCGCCTCCCCTATCAAGCCCGTGGCGACCGAGGGCTCTTTTTGCACAACCATCTGCTTAGCTTTGTGGTAGGCATTGCCGACTGGATCGCGACCACAGTACATAAAGCGATAAACCCTCCATAGTAAGACGCTCCTGCGGACTGCGTTCAGGGATCAGTCTGTGTACATCCAGTGCACGGGGAGATTTCGGTATGATGTCTGGAGGACTGAGGAAGATATTTAATATGTCACTGGCAGGGGACGTCCTCTTGATCTGCCGGCCAGGGAGACCTGTAGAAACGGTTGTCCGCTGGCCGCCCGCTGTATAGTACAGGGGCCCAATTGGGAGTAACTACCCCAAGAGGCTGCCCCATCATGCACGCGCATAATCTCGGGGTTGGTCGTCGTGCCGGATAGTGACCGGAATTCGGGGTCCCGGCGGCCGATTCTGAGGGTGTATGGGAGCCCTTCCGTCCGGCGGTTCAACTGTACGTTCTCTGCCAGGGTAACGGCATACCATTTCTCCTCGCTTTCTCCTCTACAATTTCATGTCGAAAGCTCTCTGCTTCACACTACAACCTCCCTAAACCCACCATGACAGCGCCCACAAAGAAGAACAGTTTTACAGCGGTGACTAACCCCCTCACCGTTCTTTTGGAGTTCAGCAACATCCGGGGACTCCACTCCAATCTGAAAGCCGTCCATCATCACCTGGAGACGGTCCGGCCTGCCCTGCTGTTCTTGACAGAGACGCAGATTCGTCGTCCTAACAACGACTACGCCTACCTGCTTTACCCCGGCTACACGCTCGAGGAGAATTTTCTGGCCAAAGCTGGGGTCTGTGCGTACATTCGTTCAGACGTATGCTGTCGACGTCTGCGCTGTCTGGAGGACCCTTCCTTTTCTATTATGTAGGTGCTTGTAGAGACCGGCGGTGTCAGTACAACTAGGCTCTTTGAACACCTGAGCCTTGCGACTTTAGACGCGCAGGCGCAGTTTCCTTCTGCGGAGTTGGTTGTATTGGGGGACTTTAACGCACACCACGAGTCGTGGCTCGGTTCCTCCAAAACAGACCATGCAGGACGAACTGCCCATGCGTTTGCTCTCACGCATGACCTCTCCCAACTAGTGACCCAACCCACCCGGGTCCCAGATGTTTTAGACAGGCACCCTCCTTGCTTGACCTTTTGCTGGCGAGTCATCCAACTAAGTGCGCTGTATCCATCAGTGCCCCATTGGGCAATTCAGATCACTGCTTGGTTGGATGTAGAATGTTAAGTGCGCTGCCTTCTACTAGAAAGGCGATCAAGCGACGTATTTGGCACTACTCGTCAGCGGATTGGGACGGTATGCGCGACTATTTTGCGTCCGTCCTTTGGTTGCAACGCTGTTTTGAGGAGAAAGATACCTCAGCGAGTGCTGCCGCGATTGCTGATGAGATTATGATGGCCATGGAATACTTTATCCCGGCCTCTAATATTGTCATCAATCGTAGAGGCCGCCCTTGGTTCATACGTGAATGCCAGGACGCTGTCAACCACAGACAAGCTGCGTATTGCGCTTGGATCAGGGGTCGTGCTGCAAACGATCCGAACCTTGCGCCCCTCAAAACAGCTTACAACAAAGCAACCAAGACATGCAAGAGGGCTTACTTAAGAGCAGATGCTCAGCGCGTCTCACGGATTGGCCAGCAGCTGGCTGCCCACCCTGCGGGTAGCCGAGCATACTGGAGCCTCGCCAAAGCCGTGCAATCAAATTTTTGTCGCCCGTCTCTTGCACTTTTGAGGTACCCTGATGGAACCTTGGCCAATGACCCTGAAGAGAAAGCCAATTTATTGGTTAACCTTTTCGGGACTAATTCGCGCATCTGTGACAATAACGTGCAGCCGCCGACAATTCCAAGTTGCGGACTCTCAATGCCTGATATCATCATCAGGCAATGTGATGTCCGCAGGGAATTGATGTCACTAGATGTGCGAAAATCCACGGGGCCGGACGGGATACCTCCTATAGTGCTAAAAAAATGCGCGGCAGAGTTGTCTCCAGTGCTGACAAGACTATATCGCTATTCCTACCTCTCTGGTAGTGTGCCTTAATCTTGGAGAGAAGCCAACGTGCAACCTATCCCTAAAAAAGGGGACCGGTCCGATCCATCAAACTACCGCCCAATAGCAGTCACCTCAGTGATCTGCAAGGTGATGGAGCGGATTCTTAACAACCAGCTAATCCGCTACCTTGAGTGTCACTCCATCATCAATGACCGCCAATATGGGTTTCGACCAAATCGGTTAACGGGTGATATTCTTGCTTTTCTAATGCACATCTGGGGTGAGGCTATTGATAAGCAAGGCGAAGCTTTGGCAATCGGGCTGGACATTGCTAAAGCCTTTGATCGGGTCTGGCACCGCGGTCTTCTCTCCAAGCTGCCGGCATATGGTCTTCCCAGCCGGCTAGTTAAATGGGTCTCCAGTTTTTTACACGAGCGAAAAATGCGTGTCCTAGTGGACGGATGCTCTTCACGTTTCGTAAGTGCAAATGCTGGAGTCCCACAAGGTTCCGTGCTCTCTCCCACTCTATTTCTTCTGCATATCAATGACATGCTATCTCTTGGTGGCATTCATTGCTATGCAGACGATAGCACGTTTCATGGTTGTTACCATCCACAACCACCTAGCAACCGAAAGGATACTGAACGGAGGCGGGTAAAGCGTGTCACTGACCTCAACAGGGTGTTGCATGACATATCCGCTTGGGGTTCATCTAACCTGGTTGAGTTCAGTGCTAAGAAAACTCAGGTGTGCGCGTTCAGCCCAAAAAAACCCTATTCTCTCCACTTCCCATTCTTCGGGGCACCACGCTGCCACTGCAGGATAGTCTTAACATCCTAGGCATAGACATCCGCCACGACCTTAACTCTAGGGATTACATCGAGAGTGTAATAACCACAACTGCACGCAAACTCGGGATTCTAAACAAGGTGCGGCTTTCTTTACTCCTGAACAGCGGTATCTGCTGTATAAGGCACAAGTCCGTAGCAGCATGGAGTACTGTTCGCACCTTTGGAATGGTTCCGCTAAGTACCTACTCGATGCCTTAGATAAACTGCAGCGTCATGCCGTACGTATAATCGACAGCCAGGAGGTTACGAAGGACATCGAACCGCTACAACTTCGTAGAAACATTGCGTCCCTTAGCGTTTTCTATCGCCTCTATCATGGCGAATGCTCCGAAGAGTTATTTGACCTCATCCCACCTTCCCCCTTCTTTTTGAGAACCACACGTGCCGGTCTTCGTAATCACCGATCGACGGTTAGCACAATCCCGTCTCGCACCAAAAGGTTCAGCAACTCCTTTTTATGCCGTACCATACAACTTTGGAACAGTCTTCCGGCTCATGTGTTCCCTGCCTTCTATGACATTGGGTCCTTCAAACGTAGTGTAAAGAAGCATCTTGTCAGACCGGCTTGACACTGACGATGACTAGAAAACATCTATCTTCTCTTCTTTGTCACTGTCTCTGGACTGTAATTGGGCTTTCCATCAGGTCCGTTACAATAACTTTGGCGCGTCACGATAAAAAAAAAAAAAGATATTAGGAATACTTTTAAAAAAAATCCCTGTGTTACTCGGTGATAAGTGATAATATAGAATTTTTAAATTCGGTTGTGTAGTTTTTGCGTTTAATCTTTACAAACAAATCTTTCCTCTTTATAATATTAGTATTCATAAAATCTTAGATTATACAAATATAAAATCGCTAATTAAAGTTATTTTGATGTTGCCTTTATAAAATATAACGAAGTACTAGTAAAAATTTGCTCTGACCGCAAAATTTCCTTAATTCTTAATCAATGGCGTAGTTGTTAGTGTAACCGACTGCCACGCCTGAGAGATCGCGGGTTCGATTTCCGCACAAGTCAAACATTTGTGTGCATGATCATGGATGTTTGTCTTGGTCTGGGTGTTTCTATGTATTGTTACGGCTAGTGCCCTCTGTCGGCACTGTGAGGAAGAGTCGGCGGTCCCTACTAATAATTTATTACAGTGCCATCTATTGACATCTTACGGAACTACGTATTTGTCGGTACGAGTCGAGTGGAGAGAGCGCTGGCACATTCTCGAATCATCGCGCTGTTGCGTGCCGTGTGTGACGTTTCTGGAAAACTCCAGAAGCGCTTTACCCGCGTATAAATAGAGCGCACGCGCACAGCCGAGTCAGTTTTACAATCGTAAGCGGTCAAGTGTTCATCGAAGCGAACGGAAGCGAAAAATACTACGGCGTTTGAAGCAGTTACAGTGGAAAATAGCAGAAAGCAGTTATAGTGTTTGCTGTGTTTTAAATTTAATTGTGTGAGAGAATAAAACGTTTGAGTCGGTAATATTGTTTTATATTCTTATCCGTCGAACCCAGTATATTTGTATGTATGTTCATGCATTGTCTAGTACTTATAGTACAAGCTCTGCTTAGTTTGGGCTAGATGGTGTTGTGTGTATGTGGTAGAATATATTATTAATAGTGTAGGGGCTGTAAGTCTATAATCAATAATCAGGAGTAGTTTAACGCTTAAACAAAAGACGAATTGACGAGATTTGAAAAGCGCGTAACTCCGGGTTTGCGTAAGTTGGGGTACCCAACGTAAGTCAAAGTATTACTGTACTTGATGTTCCCGGCAATTTCACCCACGTTTATGAATGTTGTCACATTCATGTTTTAGAGATCCTTGACAAAGTGTATGTGAAATTTAATTATGATCGGTCGAGTAGTTAAGGCGTTAAAATGTAACAAACAAACAAATTAATTGCGTTTAATATATTAGTTTTTACTTTGTAGCGATAGCTCAGTGGGCGGATTAACAGACTGCAATGCAGAGGGTCTCGGGTTCGAACCTACGTCGCGCACCTCTGACTTTCGGAAGTTATATGACTTTCCGAAATGATGTGCGTATTGATTGACAATTATCGCCTGCTCCGTGTCTCGGAGAGCACGTTAAGCCGTCGGTCCCGGCTGCCATGAACATCTATGCAAGTCGTTATTGGGAAGTCAGTGCCCTATAATATCCTGGCACTGGTCTAGCCTTAGGATATCGTTAGCTTTCGGTTTGCGGAGGTCAAACTCAAAAACTGATATCCAGTCAAATCCGGTTAGACTAGAAAAGCCAACCCCGAGTGACTCGGAAATAATAAAGGCTAGGGAGAAGATATAGTATTATGTGGTGTATAATGTAGTAAGGTAAGATTGTATGTGATTGCAGCGATGTGTGGGGCGCCGGCGGGCGCGGCGTGCGGCGCGCTGGCGGCGCCCGAGCGCGACACGCCGCCGCCCGGCACGCCGCCGCCGCCCTACCACACCAACACGCAGGTACACGCTCTATACTCGTTCTATTTATCTGACAACACGACAATACGCACATGTACACTGTCTATATTAGGTATATTTATTTTGAAATAATAATGTGTAATCAATATTAATTTAGCAATGTATTTCCTCGCAAGGAATATTGTCTTCTGTTTACGCGAATGTTATTCATTGAAATTAAACTACTATATACGGATTTTATCGCGTTGTTTATTTAACACTGTATTACATAATTAAGAAACTGTTACACTACTATACTACTATTAAACTTTACTAATTTTTAAGCTAATTAAATTATTAAAAATACATAGTTTTAAAAAATAGTTAAAATTTAATAGTAGTATTATAGTAGTGCAACAGTTTCTAAATTTTGTAATGAAGTATTAAATAAACAACGCGATAAAATCCGTACATAGTAGTTTAATTCCTCGCAAGGAAATTTATTAAAACATAAATTAATTTTATTTACTTTCATGCGGTGATAATAAAGTTGTGGTTACTTGGAATTGCTTCTGCGATGTACAAAAGACACAGTCATGGCCATAACCAGCGATTACCGCTCACTGTTAAACCACGCACGCGGACCACGAGCTACTTTGTCACTAAAAGCAATAAAAAAGAACAGTACATCAATGTAGCTAATTATAATATATAGTATATACTTATATAATAACGATAGTAGGCGTTAATCGACTTTGTGAATCGCGCTATTAAGATTCTCCGCAGATACTATAAATGCTCCGACTTTCTTAAAACCAAAGATCCTCGCTTAGTTATGAAAATTTTATTAAATATCCCGATTTTAGGGATTACGGTCTGTATCGAAAAAATAACTGCATACATGACGAAATAGTTTCAATAGATATATAATCACTACGCCGCATTAATTATGGTTTCAATCCACATAATTTGAATTATCCACATATAGTAGGGCCAAATACAAAAGTTATTTGTGACAGTCGCTTCAATGGTTGTATAGATCTCTGTGCTTTAGGAAATCCTACAAAAACGAGACTTGTCTTCAGTAGATTTCCTTAATGTAAATAAATACCGTTCCGAATAAGTATGCGCCATAAAAGTATTATTTTAAGATACATCTAAACCCGAGGAACAAAAAATTTCACTAAATATTTATTGTAAGAAAATTAACAAAATGCTTCGTTTTTCCAGCCATGTTCCGATCCCCAAAGAGCTATTATATCGATGGAAGAAGATGATTCGCCAGCTTCTGTAAGTATCACTAAAGTTAAAGTAACCAAATAACTGTAATAAATGTTTACTCCATTTGTGCCCAAGAATTATTTGTCCGGTCAACTTACCCCAAAAATAAGTTTCCAGAAAACTGAAAATTGGCATGAATGTTATCGATACCATTGCAAAAATATTGAGAATAGTCTTTATCAAACCCATGAATACAAACAAAAATATATCTTAATTTCCCTCTGGGAATTTATGCAAGGATCGATGACTACTTTGACCGGATTATATAGAAAGCTTAACTCATATTATAAATGCAAATATGAATTTGTTTGGTACGATTTCACTTTGTATATGTCGGAGACGGTCATTAGTACGGTTAGAAAACGCGGCACGAAAGTCAAGACATGGCAGCACTGTTGCGATGACGTCAACACGCAGCTAACTTCGTGCTACGACAGAGCCTACTTAAACGAGGCGCGCGCTATATTCGACGGATCTTTCTACCGTCGAAAATATAAAATGTTTTGCCTCAAACCTTAACTACTCGACTGATCATCATGTAATTTGCATACAAGTTGTCAGGGTTACAGAAAAGGACATAACCTTTCATCCAAAAAATTAGTACAGTGCCGGAGTAAGCGAAGCAACGGGCTAAGGCTAGTATATTATATAGTGTTTTTAAAACATCCTATCGAGAGGTACTCTTGCAAATTATATGTTAAGTTAGATGCGATAATCTAGCTTAATGAAATATTATTGAGTTTTTATACTCCGTGATCAGACAAAATGTTATTGTTTCATGTATTCTTGAAATGTAACCAATATTCAGATGAAGACTATATAATGTAGAAACATAGTATACATATTTGATTTCAAAAGATTTAAAAATATAATATTTACATAATATATCTATGTATAAAATACAATATATTTCTTGTCAATGTTTACAGGACAACTCGACGTACTCAGGTCTGTTCTCAAACCTGCGATCTGTACGCGAGTCTAAAGCAAGGACGGCCGTGTTACTCAACTGGCTGCTAGGGGAAAGAAGGTAATTAAAACTACCCTACATGACTGCAAATATCTGAAAACATATTTTATGAAACTGAACGTACGCACTTATATTTAGTACTGTGCCTGCGATTTCATATGCGCTAACATTGCTTTTTGTCTGCGCGTATGAAATATAAAAAAGTTTCGATTATTCTTGTAAAAAGAAAACTACAAATCATCTAACGCACACTAAAATTGACATAAGTAATTATCTTTTTAAGCAATTTTATTGCGGATCTTTTTAAATTATACATCCACCAAATGTTAAACCATGGTTCTCACAATACAATGCAATGAGGTCTATCACATTTGAATTCACGACTAGAGGTGCTAGTGGATAGTAAGGTCTAGACGTTATACTCTATAGTCACTTCAACAGTAACCATAGAAACTGATAATAATAATTACTATCGGCAAAAGATATTATAAGAACAAATGGTACAAAAAAAAATATTAAGAAGAGCGGAAACCACCACGCACCCTCGGATTGCTCACCCCAACTATTGCAATAGAAAAAGGTTGACAATACCGAACTCCTCTGAATAGTCCGACAGCCACGACGTGGTACCCAGGGGTACTCCAACTTGCAAAATTCCGCTTTGAACACAAAATATGCTTCGACACATGTTTCGCCTCAGCGCAAGGCATCTTCAGGGTCGTTTGGCAACAAATGAGCTTCATTCGGGTGGGTAATCCGAGGGTGTGTGACGGGTTCCTCTCATTCCAATAATTTTATTACATTGGACTTCCGCCAAGTAACGCCTACTTCAATGTCATATACCATTTGTAACGCCAAATACTGCTTTTGACAGCTTTTGTGACAGGTTAGACAGGACCTTACTAGCTAGTGGCGCCATAAAACGATAGCCATTGTTCAGATCATCGTTCAAAAAATATACTATACAAATCCATGTTTTATTATATGTGCAGATGTAGTATAAGTACTGTTGTGTGTTTGTCAGATGCGCGTGCGCATGCCTACTGCTGGTACTGACGGACGGGTACCGGTCGGCGAGCGGCGTGCACACGCACACGCTGCGGCGCTGGGCCTACGAGATACACTCCACCTTCTTAGTGCCCAACGCGGTGAGTACAAGATTTTTGTATACTTCTAACGTTAAAATATTAAAAATATCAGCCCTGTTTTAAACTGTCTCACTGCTGGGCCGAACCTCTTCTCAATGTGAGAAGGGTCAGGCCATAGTCCACTACGCTGGCCCATTGCAGATTGGCAGACTTCATATATCTTCGAGAACACCATTGTGAACTTTCAGACTCTTCCATACGTTGTTTTTATTTATCGTTAAAACTAGTACTTATATTACATAATAATTATTATTTATATTATAATTGAGAGAGGTGGTCAGCACAGCGTGGTAACACGAGGCGACGATGACGGCGAATTGGGAAGCTTTAGGAGTGAGTGGTGTAAACTAGTGCATTACAAAAATATGTGGAAAAGTAAGCCTTTGCCATGCAGTAGGACATTACAGACTGTAATAAGTAAATAATCAAGATGGCCACGGAACGCTCATTGTATAATTTAGACTTGAAAAAACCCCATGATTATAATATACAGCGTTAAATTATAATAAAAAAAACTACTATTAAACATTTATCCGTGTCTATTTACATCATACTTAACAACTTTCATACCAACACTTTTTATAATTTCAATCAATTCTTACTTTGATTTTTCATACAAATATACAAATTTTGAAACAGGTTGCTCTAATCGCTTAACTAAGTCTATTACCGATGCTACTGGGATCATTGCCTTATATGAGAAAAAAATTTTGATTATCTAAGTTTTCTGAACAGTAATAAAAGACCCGGTCCTGACTTAACCCCACCTCTTTTCGCGAGGAAAAGTGACAAAAATTTAGCAAAGCCTTTAACTATGACAAAAAATCATTCTTTGGCAACTGATGTATTACCCGACCATTGTGAAAAAGTGTATATAACGCCTTTCTAAACCTGGCACTGTTGATTATGTGACAAATGACATGCCAATTACCATTCTGCCATGCTGCGGTAAGATCATGGAGTCATTAGTCCAACGCAAACTTCACCATTTTAGCAATCATTACATGTTTATCAACATGGGTTTCGCCCAAAAAAATCAATGTATCCATCTGGTTGAATACGTCCGTGATGCCATGCTACCTAAACAGATTTCAGGAAAGCATTCGATCTAGTCATCCATAATATCTTATTGTTGAAAATGGGAAATTCAGACATCCATGGGTCATTGCTACGTTGGTGTGAATTGTATTTGAAAATAGATCGCAATTAATAAACTTACAAGGCTTTAAATCAAAAGAGTATATATAATCCCTTCTGGAATTCCTCAAGGATCCCATTTAGGCCCACTATTTTTCTTGTGTTCATAAACGACATAGAAAATAGAAAATACAATTGGTTCCAAATTTAAACATTTTGCTGATGATTTAAAGATATACAGAACAATGAATAGTGAGCTTACTATATATAATTGGCCCTAGTATTGCATAACACTTCATATTGTGATCTTCGAATACAGTTAGTGTAATTGATTATTTACTGTCTTAAAATTGTGTACATGCTATATTCACATCTAAAATGTACTTCAGCTCAAGTCCTATGGTAAAGTGTAAATGTACCTCAGTTTTGTGAATGAAAAATAAATACACGCACAAGCAAGTTGCACAATATATCACAAACCATGCGCGTTTCTATGACGTAGCGTAAGTTGACCCGTGTTATTTATTTATTTAGGCTTACCAACAAATTTATTTTGTAATTTAAGTTAACGGTATTACATTGCATTTTATAAGACACACATTTGTAACAATTTCTTTAGTAAAAAAATAAAAACGATATATCAATTCAGTTGTATTTTTCTCCACACTAACCAGTAAAGTTGTACTCGTTTATCAATCAATGTTGGTGAACACACCAACAGTGGCAAAAGAAAGTAGCGGCGTAACCAAACATCACATCGCGGAGGCATTGTGCTGTAATTATTCAAATATGTTCTTTTTTGCAAAAGTATTGTGTTTTGTAAAAAGTGATAGAACAAAAGTTGTTTAGTGTGATGTAAAGAATTCATGGGTAAAAGGTAATAAGTATTTCTCAATTAACCTTATATACAGATAATATTTAGGAAAAGCATTTTTTGCAGTACACGCAGCGACACATCAACCTAGACTGTTTGGACTTTGTACTATTAGAAGTTGAACGCTGCGAATCGTGCGAGACAGTGCGTTATATTTTTGTTACGCTCTATCCTTACCATAACATCGACATCACTATGCACAGTCCCTTTCCGACAATTTTCTATTTTGTATGTAGCGAAGTTATGCGTATATAGGGTGTCTAACTTGATGTGTAGTCGTGTGCACTATGGTACCATTATGTTGGTATAATAATTTCGGAAGTCTGTCTTATTTCATTTGATCGTTTATTTGTTTTTAATGTTTTGTATTTTCCGTTCACAGGTACTACAGTTAAGTGGTGTCGATGAAAATATGGCGAATGAAATCGAGCAAGTTTTAGTTAATGGTAAGTATCCTTTGAACAATTTTTCATTTCCGATGTAGAACTTAATTCATGTTATCGCTTACCTATCGACACATTCGCAGTATACTACAAAATGGCTTATAAAAAGATTTTGTTGATAAGACTGGTAAAAGTTGTACGCCTTATCTTATGAGATTAAGCTGGTGCTTTTCGTCACTTGTCGTCACTGGTCATAATATATTCAAAATTGTAAAGATTAGGTGTGCCTCAGGGATGGATTCGACGTCTTTATATACATAATGAACATCAAAGAGCTACGAATAATGTGAATGTACGTTATTGTTTTCAAAATAGTAGGATTTTGTACTACGTTGAGTATTTTAAATTTTTTTAACACATTAAAGACAGTACGTAATTTGATTTCCGGACTAATTAAATTATGACATATTTCTTCTTTATAGAATACGAGAAAGAGGAGCTCCTCCGCAACGTGTTTCGTAAGGCTCGTCAGAAGGCTAAGGACGAGCTGAGCCAGCAGCTCACGGAGTTCCAGGTGAAGCGCCAGGTGGGGCTCGGCACGCTGTACGGGCCCGAGGACGCCGTCATCGACAAGTGCGACGTCGACAAGGCGCAGGTACGGACTGCTCTAATGTTCATTATATACGCGCCAGTTGGTCACAACAGATGGTGTTGTACTCAATTGTGTAAACTATTAATCATTTACACTAACACGTATATTTACGTAAAACAACTATATTATTCCCATGTACCACAAGTTACAGTCACATTGACATATTATGTATTCTATTATCGTTATATGAACAAGTCATAAATCGTGATGTATGGGCAGGAGCTGGTGGTGGTGGAGCACTTAATGTGCGGGCAGCTGCGCGGCGTGTCGCGCGGCGGCGCCGTGGCGTGCGGCGCCGAGCCGGCGCTCGCGCATGCGCACGCGCACGCGCACGCGCACGAGCGCTCGCACGCGGACACGCACCAGACTCTGCTGGCCGCGCTCATTGCCGCCGCGCTGTGTTTGCACTGCAGGTAATGCTTTAAACTTACTATATCCTAGCTAATATTATTAATGCGAATGTGATTTTGTATGTTTCAATATACAAAATAATGGGTACATTTGCAAACACGAAACGTGCAATGTTACAGTTCCAGTCTGGTCCAGTGAATATTTATATGATGTTGGCGCTAAATAATAGATAATCAATGAAATAAATTGTGCAATGTGTCATAATATTTAATAAAGTACTTAATCTAAAATAAATAATAGCTTAAAAAAGCGTGCGGTGGGAGTTTTCAAAATATCTTAGAAAGCCTTCTATTATTTTTATTATTTTAATCTCTTATTTTTTATTTATTTTCTAAATTATTGTATTGTCATCGGTCCTCGATAAGTGTGCAAAGTTTCAAATCAATCCGTCGGTTTGAAAAGTGTAAAAATCACGTTCAAAGATTCCGTTACATAGATTCATAGATACATACCAAGCTAATAAAAGCGTGTTAAAAAGTACACTTATCGAATTGTTCTAAATTCATATAATACAATGTATCATAATGCACTGCTTACTGACTCTTGTGATAATACATCCATTCAAACAAAAACTATATAATGCATATTGGACAAGCATTGCATGTACGCATAACATCGCCATTGAAACAGTTACAGAACCACTGAGCACAGTAAGTACGCGAACATAATAGATATCCACTTTCACAGTGATAGGTACGCGAACATAATAGATATCCACTTTCACAGTGATAGGTACGCGAACATAATAGATATCCACTTTCACAGTGATAGGTACGCGAACATAATAGATATCCACTTTCACAGTGGTAGGTACGCGAACATAATAGATATCCACTTTCACAGTGTACGCACTACACATAGGCGTATCTTAAGCTATTTTCTAAATACAGGCATAGCTTACGTATAAGCCCAGAATTTTGTGTTGAAACCAACATCTTTGGGTAAGCATGGCCCCTGTGGCTCATCTTTCTATGCGCCAATAAGAGTACACTGCAATATGTATAAGTATATAAAGATTCTACCAGTAGCATGAGGGACTGCAGCAAATGTAATTCTATGCACGAAGTTACTTAAGACTGCGCCAAGCGAAATGTGCCAAAACAGGCGGTCACAGTTAAGTTGATAAAATCAACACTTTTTGTTTAATATATATTTACCATATATTTTACATTATAAAATATATATTTACCATAACAGTGAATATGTTTACAATTACTACGTGTAAAAAACATAAAATAATTAATATTTTCGACTTTAAAATTACGTAAATTTGCACGAAAAATGCACAAACGTAAGCTCGTGTTACGTGATTTTTAGATTATAACAGTAGAAATATATCCTATTTTACAGCTTAAACGAAACATAAATAGTTATATTACAATTTGTCCGTCACAAATATTTAAGTTTTTGGTTGACAATAAAGATAAATATTTATTAAAAAAGCACTTCAAATCCTCCATACAATTTTACTATGGCGGCCGCGCGCCGATTTGAATATTGAGCTCTGTCATTCAGTCCAAGTGGGTTGTTACAAGTACGTTTAGTTATGTGTGTACGAGCACAGCCACGCTATATGTAAATTACTAGACTGTTATAATAACGTATCGGAATTTATAATAGCTATTGTAAATATATAGTATTTAGTATTATTACCTAAAATCTAATTATATCTTGAGCAAGGACAAAAATCGATATTTTGGTCATTGGTATTTCCAACTAGGACAATAACAATACTACTAATAGGCATTACTTAAATATCTATTATAACCATTTAATTCTCATAAGCGATAATATAAACCACAACGTGTATGTTCAGTTAAAAAAATATATATATATTAATTTTATCATATATAAACATATACAAGATACATATAACATTAGCTGTTCCGACAGACGTTGTCCTGTACAGGCGAAAAAAAAAATCATAAGTAATAAACCATCCTCGAATCCACTTAAACACACAAAAAAATTCATTCAAATCGGTCCAGCCGTTTAGGAGGAGTTCACTATCAACACGTACAGAAGAATTATATATATAAAGATATATATTTTTCACTCTGGATCGCATGAATGACATGACATGGAACATAAAATAATTTATTTTCTACCTAAATCTTAATTTGTCCGTTGTGTTAACAAAGATTCTAGTGATTCTACATAGTATTTTTAGCTCGAGTAGATTCACAAACATTATTCACTAGCCGTCCCCTGCAGCTTCAACCATGTGATTACTACTCGGTTCCTATGGCTGGGAGCATAAGTTAAATGATAGCCTTTAACTGTTCTTATCCGATTGATACTTCTAGATATTAGCGCGTTCAAACAAAAATAACAAATTCAAGATTTTTTTAGTTATAGTTAAGAATGAATTCGGTTAACGTGTGTACAAATACACTAGGGCATGGCATTAATATAACTTTAAACTCAATTATCAAATCTGCTATAAATATCCATTACATGACAAGGAAACTAAACATTTGATCAACACGTGTTGTTAATAACTTAAAATCCACGTTACAAATGTTAAAATTATTATTAAATTCAATGTTATTCCTACTTCCTTACCGATATTAGTATAAAATTCGTTAGTGTCTTTGGTAACTTAACCTTTACAAAATAGCAGCTGACTCGCTTGATTAAGCATATCGATAGCCTATGGGTCGCTGAATAACCAGTGGCGTAGCGTAGTGGTGGGTGGCAGGGCCGGCCCGCCCTGGGCGGCACTTTGAGGGGGCGGCAAAATTTCACTATAAATAAAAAAAATATCTTGTAAATATTTGAACCATTTAATACCGAACGAGAAGAATGGGTAATTTTACAATACACAATAATGATGACTGTTCTTGCCGAAAAGTTAATTAGAATTATTTTGTATTATAGTCTTTTAATAAGCGAGCGGCAAAATTTTCTTCCGCCTGGGTATTCCACCCACGCTATTCCACTATGAATAACACACAGATTTTTATCAGGAATACGAACCTTTTTTTTAAAAGACTGGTTCTTTTCGTTATGCCTGCGTTGTGGAGGAATTTACAAACATTTAAATGGATTCAAGGATACGGCGCAGTAGGAGTAATCAAGCGACTCCTTAAACCACTACGCGATCTGTGCACTCAATATTTGATGGTTGGATAGATCCTCATGCCTAATAGGCGACAGCAATGGATTAATAATGTCCTGCAGACCGAATTTCGGCCACGACGGCCAGTCTTAACGGAGACTGGCCATCTGCGCAGGAGATATTATAGTGCACAAGTGTGTGCGCAAACACAAGTGCACTCTCGGTTCCCTAACTCTCATGATCCGATGGGACGGTAATCCAACACGACCGGAGAGAGATCGGGCGCAGGACCAACGGCTTTACGTGCTTTCGGAGGCACGGGGTGTCTAACACCGCCAACTTCCTAACTTCGGGCTGCTATTGAGATTTCTTAAGAGGTCTCGGGTTAGCAATGGATTATAAGGTATTGGACTTGCGATCCGCAGATCGTGTCTTAGAATTCTACTCTTGCACAAACAACGTGAACCAACTCTTAAAACAAGCATCTTAACTTAGTGTTAACAAGAATGTAACCAAACTTGCAAATCTATAATAATATTATAAAGCTGAAGAGTTTGTTTGTTTGTTTGGTTGAACGCGCTAATCTCAGATACTACCGAAATGAAAAATTATTTTATTGTTAGATACCTTATTTACCGAGGAAGGTTATAGGCTATATAACATCATGCTACGACCCTCGGGGGCGGTGCAATAATCATAAACGCGGGTGAAACCGCGGGCACATCTAGTATAATTATAATAGGATAGTTTGTTTGATTTTTTACATTATTTTACACACAAGATCAAATTGCAATCACAAGATTTTTTTATGTGTAAGCTGTATCAAAATTTATTGCAAAATTAGGGAGAAATTAATATTTTAAATTCGCATATGAGATAATATGGTGAAGTGGAGATAGCCTCGGATAGCTGTATTTAAATAACGGGTACGCCACAGTTAGTATTGTACATTTTCTGTCATTTGACAACTACCCCTACTAGAAGATTTAGAACATTGTATATTTCAAAAAATCTTTGTATTTTAGCGTTTGGGTAATGTACCTATTTGACCCAAATAAATTATTATTACAAAGTGTTTTAATAATTCCTAGTATAGACTTTGAATGCGAGGAATTAGGCCCTAGCCACACTGACCCTCTGCAACAATCCAACATATATTACAAAACAATTACTACATAAATGAACATCACTACAACAATTACTAAAAGCGAACCAATGATTCAGAACCGCACAGTTTTCCTGGTTATATTTCCTGTAATATTTTTAGTAGTGGGTCTGTTGTGTATCTAGTAACAATGGTTAACGTCGAAATAAGTGATATCGAAGCATTGGAGGTCCGCCGGCGATGGTGGCAGTCGCCTAAAAGTGCTAAGTCTAAAAAGAAATTAAAAGTTACCAAGTGAGTGGAACTTAAAACTATGATAGACAGGGCGTTGTTGGTTTACTGTCCGTTCTTTTAGCCACGTCATCTATTGCTGACAGAATGCTTGTAGTATGAGTTCTTTTTTTTAAGTTAAAGGTTTTTTTGCGTATGTTTTTATTTTGATATAGTATACATATGTTTTGTTTTCAATTATGTCACATATTTTTGTTTTGTACATCTTATGTTGGTTGTGTAAGAATTCAATAGTTTTTTTTTGGAGTCTAATGTTTCAGTATCAAGAGTGTAGACTTTCTTTAATGATTCTTGTGGTTTAAACTATGATGGATAATGCAGAAACTGGTACAATAATTGACTGTAGAAAATGTAGTTATTAGTAATTTTATACATTTCAAATGTATTGTATGGGTAGGTTAGGTTCCAGTACATCATTTAAAAAGTAGGTGTAGATCTTTAGGTTCTATCAGATAATTTGAAGTGTGTTGAGATATAATGTAAAATTAAAGAAATGGTATAGGTCTTTAATATAAAAATAGCTTTCAATAATTATATTTATTTGACAAAGCACCTGACTAGATTTTAATAGCAAATATTTGACTTATTGTTTTATTGTACACATTTGATTTACAAGGTAATTATAGTCAAATTTATTACTTGTAGGCGGTTTACGAAGTCTGAGACAAACACTAATTACAAACAAACAATTTTAGAAATTCTTCGTGTATATATAAGGTACAGGCGTTTCAAATCTGTTAGTAGGGTTAATTGCCAAATGACAGGAAAAGGATGCGTGATACAAACTGTGACGTAACCTCTATTTAAATACAGCTGTCTGAGGAAGATAGCGAATCATCCCCAGATGTTCTCCCTCAGAAAAAGTGAGGTGTAGTGGGCTACATCCCACTTTTTCTCATATCTAAATTTAAAATATTCAACACTACCTTTTGATACAGTTTGCACAAAAAAAATCTATTGGTTGTATTTGCTCTTGTTTGTTAAACAATGTACAAAATCAAAGATAGTCAACTACCATATTATAGATATCGATATCATAAAATGTCAGCAATAACTGAGGTGGTTTAATAGTTAATGACGTGAACACAATATCGTTCTGTATATTTCCTCCATAATGTATTGTTGGTGCCTGTAATGAGTATATGTGTTGTATGTCTACTGTTTTATTGGAAAATTGCCGCCGCTTGCGGGTTCGCTAACGTCATATGTTATCTTCAGCTATTGAGGTACCTCTTTTGTTCATTATTCTCTATGACATATGGTTAATTAGGGTATTTGATTGAAGCTTTTTTATTATTTAAATAAACTATACTAAAATTTGATACCGTTTAAAGTAACTTGTATTGGATATCTTTATACTTATACTAATGTTATAAAGCTGGAGAGTTTGTTTGTTTTGTTAAACGCTGATCTTAGGAACTTTTGGTTCGAATTGAAAAAATATTTTAGTGTTGGATAGCCCATTTATCGAGTAAGGCTATAAGTTATATATCATCACGCTACGGTACCAATAAGAGCATTCATGGAAAATATTGTAAGAACGGAGAAAAATCTCTTATGTGACGCAGAAGAAGTTGCGCGGGTCAGCTAGTTCAACAATAAAGTAATTCCTATGTCTAAGAGAAAAGCACTTGCCCAGCAGTGCGATATACAAAATTAATCCTACACTGTGACGTTTTGCTATTCAAGTGCAGGCGTTCGAGGGAGATAGCGAGATATTTTACCACGTTTTCTATATTAATGATTAGCTTTTGTTTGCGGCGTCGCTCGCGTAAAAGTGGGTTAGGATAGGCGTAACAGTACTTTTAAAAATAAAATATAACCTAGCCTAACCGAGTAACACTCGGTGATACTGATAATATAGCTTTTTAATGGTGAAATAATTTTTTAATCGATGGAGAAGTTTTTGAGTTAAATTATTACAAACAAACAAAAATCAAATCTTTCCTCTTTATAATAACAATATAGATATAAAAATTTCAAATAGTAATGGCTCCTTCATTTTACTACCAGGTTCATTGCTGTTTTTACAATATGGTTTCTTTTAAATGCTCTTTGTATTACGTATTAAATAACGTCCGAATTCAAATACAACAACGCAGATTATTTTTAATTTTTTGATTATATTATTGAATAATACTATTGAAACCTAGAGAAAGTAATGTGTATTTAATATAAGTATGTCTATTTCAAACAAAACCTACTGGAAATATTACACAAAAATTATTATTTAATTTATTCTCCGTGCGAGGTTTTGGTTTATAAGTTTACAGATAATTAATAGAAAACGTCTCAGTAGTGTAAACAGCGTACAGCATGTAGCAAAAATATTGTAAAACATGTCGCATAAACTCTATTAAGAGTACCTATAAATTAAATTTTAGAGGTTTCTGACTACAGCGATAATGTGTTAGACTTTATGCATGATATATAAAATTAAAACATAATATTTGCATGCCGAAATTGGCTGAATGTGGCAAGGACATTATGTAATGAAACTAAGAACTTAATGTACCTGTTTTCTGCAAATAAATAAATCATTCATCATTCATTCATTTAAATTTAAAACATGTAAAATTTATTTTAAAACTTATTTTAGTTTTGTTTTGATATGAGACACAATAGAATATTTTAATTAATATTAGTGTTTCTAAATAATTGTGACCCGAAATTTCGTTGGGCATTTTAAGAGCAACGGATGCAACAGAGAGATTTATATTTGAATAGCTATCGCTAGGAAATAGTATTTTTTTATAGATTAATAGAACTATTGCCTTTTATGTAGATACTCTTAATCGATCATCATGGAATTTCGCATTCACGTTGTTTGCGAAATTATATGATGAACGGTCAAATAGTTAACGCATAAAAGCATAATAAACTAACTTACATTCGCATTTATATTAGTAAGAATAGTTAAAATACATACATAGCCACAGTTTTACAAATGGATGGAGATTCATCGTGAATTAATAATAATAACAGTTATATAATGTTGTAATTGACTAATGTTTATGTGATATAAGAACTAAAGGAAAACAATGGAAGGAAAATCCGTCTTACACCACAAACATAGTTTATTTTAACACAAATATAGATAGATGTGTTTTGGTTTTAGGCTTGTTACTGAAATAACCTATCGTTTTATTTATTGTCGACTTGTTGGTTATTGTTGCGATATTTGTTAAACATGAAGTACTGAATTTTTTTTTTTATAATACAAGCGTTTCAAATTTCAAAGTAGAGCTATATGTCAAATGACAGAAAAAGATGCTCGATACGAACTGTGTCGAAAGCGCTATTTAAATGCATCTGTCAAAAGGAGGGATTGAGGTATCCTCACTACACCTCCACTTTTATAATATCCAAATTTTAAATATATTGCAACCAATTTTGATACCTTTTGCACAAAAATATTTTTTTAGACTGCCATTTCCTTTTGTGTGTAAAGCAATGTACAAAATACAACATATTTACATATATTTGTATATTCCTTAGTAGGGTAGTTACATAACTACCCTACTTATTGTAAACTAGTAGTAAAGGATGGAAGGTTTAAGAATGTTTCCTTTGTACCTTGTATCATACTTCTAAAATTTTAATACCAAATTCGGTTTACCTGTTTACCCGTTCCTTTTGCCGAGTAGTGTATTTTAATTATTTATTTACTAGCTGCGCCCCGCGGTTGCACCTGCGTAAGACCCGATGCAATGGGAATATCGGGATAAACAAAAGCCTATGTGTTGATCAAGGTCTCCTGCTAATCTACATACCAAGTTTCATCACAATCGGTCCAGTAGTTTTTGTGTGAAAGAGTAACAAACATCCATACAAACTTTCGCATTTATAATATTAGTAAGGATAAAAAGACAGCTTTCGTACTAGGAATAATAGCTGTGTCCTGTCTACTCGTATTTGTACACAATTTTTTGACAAAAGACAACTCCCGTATTAAGTGTAATTAATTTGTCGCGGGGGACTTTACAAACATTCAAACAACGGACACAAAGAACACCCAGACTTGAAACAATTATAATATAATATAATATAATATTCTACCACATACACACATCACCATCTAGCCCAAACTAAGCAGAGCTTGTACTATGGGTACTAGACAATGGATATACATACAAAAATACTTTTTTTTTTGTAAATACGTACATATTATACATAGAAACACCCAGACCAAGACAAACATCCATGTTCATGCACACAAATGTTTGACTTGTGCGGGAATCGAACCCGCGACCTCAGGCGTGGCAGTCGGTTACACTGACCACTACGCCATCGAGGCCGTCTAAATTATTTCTGGATTACACAAATTTTAGTCGGATCGAACCCATAACATTCAGTGTATTGGCAGCAGCAAGTCTTCCTCTTAAGCCACTACGCTATTTGTGCAGTTATAATAATAATAACAATTGGAATGTTGTCCACAGGCCAGCATCGGTGGCGGCGGCAGTGGGAGGCTCTCGCGCTTCCTTCCTCCAACGCGATAAGCTTTACAAACAGAGGGTTAAGCAGATAACCAAGCAACATCAACAACCTGTGAGTATTACTTATATTTGTAGATACTGCCGTAGTGGGGCTGTGGTTGTGTATGCGATTGCTGTGCTTGAGGTCCCGGGTTCAGCCAAGTGTTTTCTGCCAAGAAATTCTCAGTAGCAGTTCGGAGTTTGGAACTGTGTATGGTAAACGGTGATAGGCTGGCCTTCTTATGACGTGGGACAAGAACTATAGTTTGCGAAATGAGGTTCTAATATATATATCTCTACCAACAATTCGGGGATATACATAGGAGTGAGAAAATGTATGTAAGATATATATTACTAAAATATCTGATTGAAATATAAAAATGTTGATGATTATGTAAGCCAGCTAGGATCTTGATAATTCATAGGTCTTGTCCCCCCCATTGGGTGAGAGAGGGAACACCCCAGGTTTTTTAGTGGGTATACCAGCGTTCGGCTGGTGAGTTCCACCGGCCCCGCCGGTGCCGTCCCCTAGCTGGCGGGTAGTGCATCAAGTATTTTTACTGGGTATCAAAAGAAAAAAAAAAGGTCCCACGTAGAAAAGTGGCCATCTTATAATGCCTACTGGTCATCTTTCCAGATTTGCTAATAAAAAACAGAATGGCTCAGAATTGGCCTCAAGGCTACACAATTGCTTGCAAAGTCGAAGTTAGAAATAATTTATTCATTTAGGTTACCAAGTAACACTTATGAACGTCAAAGTTTATAAGTTAGCAAGTTTAGTCAAATTATCGAATTTACATTTCGGTTACCATGCGAAAGGGCGAGAAGATATCTGCAAGAAGCTCACGACCGCTGTTTCTCAAATTCCCATTCAATAATGTTAGTATTTTACAACTAATATGTACAAGGTTTTGCAGCCATTACACCATTTATAACTGACTATTAAAATTTCTATAAAATAATAGTAGCATAATCAAAAACTTCAGGTCAAAAAGTCTTGGTCATCGAAAATCGAGAAAGATACGCTATCTTTCTCGATTTTCAATGAACAAGACTTTGACCTTAAGTTTGTGATTATGCTACTATCATACTCCATCGCCAAGAGTTAGCTCTTAAGTATAAAGAAAGAATCACAAACTAATTCCTTGGGACCAATAAGTCAGCATCGTTAGTATCATCTGTTGTGCTTTGTTCCAGTTCGTGGTTCGCGGGCATCACTTGCAGCTGCAAGCACTGACGTCAGTGGGACACTGCCACCATTGTGACCACATCATCTGGGGCCTCGCGCCGCAGGCCTACGTCTGCACAGGTCTATACACCATTAATAACGGACCATACAATCTTAATTATCTTATTAAGTAAACAAATAAGTCTAAAAATTGTGCAGTCACTTTCAGCCTATACGCGTCCGTTAATAAATTGAGAGGACAAAAAAAGAAATTATATAAATATAAGTTTAAACTCAAATTCTGTCTTTTTGTATTTAGCTACCAGTATGCTATATTTGTTTACTATATAAGACAAGCAAGAAATTGACTATTCTTAAATTATAATTTGCAGAAATGTAATGTATTGTTCGTTCGACAAAACGATTATTATTTATGTCAAAACCTTATATAATTATGCAGTAAACTGTGATGCAAACTTCGTAAGCGCGATGAAGGGTTTAGTACAAGTTGTTTAGTGTGTGCAATTGAGTACAGCGCCATCTCTTGTCACTAGCTGTAACTTCTTCGTTACTACTAGTGCTTGTGGTTTAAAATATGTAGGCTAACTTATGTAAAATATATATATATAATTTAATATATTATATAATCTAACTAACCTTATATGAGGCAAGCAAGCATAGAGTTCCCTTAATCGTAACCGGTTACCGCAGCTTATGATCGCTTGCTAAATTAGATAAATAATGGTGTGTTCCTTTGAAAAAGATGTAGCTGTATTGCCCAGCTCTATGTTTCCCTAATGTGTAAAAAGAGAATTCAGTCACATAATAACATTTTAAAGCAAGTTCGTATTTCTTTATCAACTCGGCAGAAAGTAGAATTAGCTCTAAGTCTACCTACTTCATTCGTTTCTACCCTGCGTAGTCTTAGCATCTATCTAATGTGTGCGTTGTGCGTGTGCGCAGACTGCAAGTTGCGCGTGCACCGGTCGTGCGCGCGCGCGGTGGAGGAGGGCTGCTGCCTGGACGGCGAGCACCACAACAACCGCATCTCGCGGTTCATGGAGCGCATACACCACAACAACCAGCCCAACAGTACGTACCATCACATATATTTCAATGGAAATTGTCTTGCACATAGATCGCTCAGATTAGGTCGCCGCTCCTAAAAGGAATTAGTTCGGTCCTCTAGTTCGTCAGCTCCCAACTCGAATTAGTAAAAGGCAGATCGTTTGCGCGTTTTAACACTGCTGCATAGAGACGTTTTTTCGTTAGCAACTCCCTGAGTTGCGAGTGGTGAGCGGCTTTATTGCTCCGGTACCTATCTGGAGAATGGATAGCGTCACTTGGGCATGAGGTAGCTCGCTTACGAGAACCGGATCTCTAAGGTTAAGATGTAGAAATCGAGGTTTGGGGACAAGACCTGTCTATAACTGGTGCCGGAAGATGCACTGGAAGGTACAGTGGCTCCACCTAATATATATATAACCTTGACGGTTGATATAGGAGAGGGGATGCCCCTTCTGCATGCGATAAGATTATGGAATGCTGTACATTTGCCTACAATTTATAGATTCTATTCTATTATCTATTATACCTCCGAATAAATATAAGTGATTAAAATTATAAGTTCAGTTACAGCCACTCTCGGTCTCATTCGGTCACGAACTAATGAACTATGGAGCGGGGAATGAGGGAACTAATTCGCGTAGTTTATGTATATGTGGAAGCGCTCTTGCGAACTATATAAGACTAAAATACGCCTTATACATACCTCTTCGCCACGCTGGGAGGCGGAGGTTTATGTCGGGCTCTACCACGACTTCAGGCTTACCGACCAAAGCCCCACGGTGTGCCATCTCGTTGCGTTTAATAGTGGATGGGATGCTGCAACTATAAGTACGTATCATCACCGTACTTAACCTACTACCCAGCTACGTCGTGGGTAGACTCAAGACTGATAGTCGCCTCGCCACTGCTACCGCATCGAGTATTATGGGTTCGAATTCCACACGGGGCAACAAATTGTGTGATCTATAAATAGTTGTCTCGAGTCTAGATGTTCTTTGTGTCCTTTGTTTGAATGTTTGTAAAGGCCCCTGCGGCATAGGAGGTTTGCCTAGTGCAGAAATTTTAAATTGGAATTTGAAAAAAAAACATCATATTCTAGTACTGTCAAACAAATTTTAATTGCAGTAGGTATTTGCCGCGTAATCTCAATTGCTTACGTTGCTTTGCTTGCTTACCTCTATTCCACCTTATTAAAGCAAAGTGAAGCAAAGTACAACCGTGGCCAGACACAAATGATTTTAGATTATGTCTCGTATTCTAGGACTTGACAGAATAAGGAGCGTTTGCTGTTTTTGTGATGTCTAATATAAAATTTGTTACAGACATGGACTCAAGCGACAAGAAATCGAGAAAGGCGTCGGGCGCGGGACACTTTCTCAACAGTAAGTACAATATCATATTATTTTGTATATATTTATGCTACATTATACACTTCTTACAAATTTCGTAGCAAGAAAGAAATTTAGGTATGTATGGAAAAGTAGTTTCTCACAAACTATGTACACTAACAAGGAGATTGGGGAGGTACACCTACCCCATGCATATTGTGTATTGTTTCTGCAGTAACCAGAAATACTAAAAAGTTTTAATAAAGCAATCACAGAAAAGAATACATCAGCTTAAGTGTATAAAAATGGACTTAAAACAACAAAAATATGCAGAATGCATATTTTTTGTTGTATTGTAATGTATTCAATCAAATTGTATTCAAGGGCGTTTTTCGCTTGTGGCCTGTTACGGTAACATCGAAAACAAGTGTCATGTTTTGACGATTAAGCCTTAAGGGTAATCCGCCACTGGCTAAATCAAAATCATCTTTATTCATTTAGGACACAAACCGCTACTGGCAAAATCAAAATATCTTTATTCATTTAGATCACAAAGTGATACTTATGAACGTCAAGGTTAACTAAACTAATATAAATTTACATTTACTTGTTCCCACTTTGAGCAAAGCAAGGACGTAGAACCATTATAACATTGCCTATACAGATGGCTAGTCTCCGTTAAGATTGGCTGCTGTGACTGAAATTCGGTCTGGAGGAACCTTTTAAGTATTTATTTCCTTTGTGTGACAGTGGAACGAAGTTTCCGGAAAACTGAAGACGAGCCGCCATGGGACCAGACGTTGACACCTGCCTCTGTTATAGGTAAGTCTTTTTATAATGTTACCAATTTCAGGGATGGCAACACCATTTATATGGTAAAATTCATCATTGCCATGAACAGGCAAGGGAAGCTTTAAAAAAATATTATAAATTTGTAAGCAGATTTAATATCGTCAGAATTTTATTATAACGGTACTAAATAAATGGTAATAAATTATAATTACGGTAGTAAATTAATATGAATTAGCGTTTTATCGCTGCAGTTATAATAAATATATATAAGCAAAAAATATATTTTTAATTATATCATATTGTTCTTATTTGTTGAGACACCATTTTTATATATCTTTATTGGCATGCAACGGCCTTTTGTTTATAATTATAAAAACAAACTGGCGTATGTTCACATATTTACCTTATCTATTTCTATATGTGACGTACGCCTGTAAATCGCCGATTAGACAGATGTGTATTACACCCACTTTTAGTTATTTAGGCACCCTTTTAGACTTTACGTAATAAACAGCCTATTTGTTTATCAAACATTACCATACGTTTAGAATTGTCCAACAGAAAATCTTATAACAACTTACCCGACTGGGGAATCGGAACAGTAATATTACGATCGTTTATTTATTTACCTTATGGAAAACTTACAGCTACAGACAATGTATATTAATGACATGATAGGTAAGCCAATTACAAATTTTCACTCATAGAAATATGATAGAAAATAAATGAACCACAGTGTACATTTACGAACTGCTTACATGGTATCAAGATAATATTAAATACTTAAATAGCAGCTCGACCCACTTGACTCCCTACAAAGACAGGCAGTTCGAATCGTCGATGATCCCAATCTCACGGATAGATTGGAGTCATTGGAGCAACGAAGAGACTTTGGGTCTCTCTGCGTGTTCTACCGACTCTTTCACGGGGAGTGCTCTGAAGAACTGTTTGTTTTGGTACCAGCGGCCCCTTTCTATCACCGTACCACTCGACAACAAAGCAGGTTTCATCCATATCACCTGGAAGCGTTCAAAGCCAAGACGGTACGCTTTCAGGGTTCATTTCTCCCACGAACGTGCAAGCTCTGGAATGAACTGCCTGCTTCGGTGTTTCCCGTGCGCTATGATATGTCCTTCTTCAAACGAGGTTTGAACAGAGTTCTTCTTTCACGGTAGGCAGCGGCTTTGCTGTGTCCTGTCATTGCTGAAGTCCATGAGCAGCGGTTACCACTTTCCATCAGGTGGGCCACTTGCTAGTCTGCCACCAAAGGCAATAAAAACAAAAAATAAAAAAAAACTTATCAGTTAAGCACTTCCTTACACGCGACATACTACTAGAAAATGGATCTATGTCATAGGTTTTACACACTAAAAGCATCGAGTGTAGACAAATACAGTATTATGTCCACATTTTATCAGGTACTCATACCTTGGAAGCTCATAAAATGTGTATCTAATACATCTCTGCCCGACCCCTTTAGTACTTACAGGCGTGATGCCAAATAATTGTTATCATACCAAAATGTACCCCGTCTGTGTATTTATTATTCAAAACGAATCAAAACAACAGTTTCTAGTTAAGTTTACTAAGGAGCAACAAACCAGTTTCAGTCAGACCTATGACTATCGTACATTAAGATATACCTTCAAAGAACTACAAAGCTCAGGTTATGCTGGACACTTAGGTTTATAAATAGGTAGTGTAATGACGTTCCGGGAGTGAATGTAACATGAATTTATTATTGATTCCTAATTGCTTTGGGAATAGTTGTGGTGTCGAAGATTGGAGGGTAGGCAGAAGTGTAGGTGGAATTCAATTAAGGAATTGTCTGTTTCTGTGCAAGTTTGTAATTTTAATGTTGTTTTGAGGTATTTAGATGTTTTAAGAGTGTATGAATGGGGAACGTGGTTTTCTTTTTTAAAGATTAATTACTATTTAGTTGTCATTGTTTTATTTATTTCAACGAGTGATCGCCCAGTGCACAGTGGACGGTATATTAATACATTTTAATATACATTTATTAAAACAATATTTTTAATTAAATCTGCTCCTTCTTTCATCTTGTTTCCTTATAAGACTGTGCCGAGCGTAAGGCGCGGTTGGACTGAATGACAGAGCTCGATATTCAAATCGGCGCGCGGCCGCCATAGTTAAACTGTATGGACGATTTGAAGTGCCTTTTTGATAAATATGTATCTTTATTGTCAACCAATAACTTAAATATTTGGGATGGACAAATTGTAATATAACTATTTATGTTTCGGTTAAGCTGCAAAATAGGATAGATTTCTACTGTTATAATTTAAAAATCACGTAACACGAGCTTACGTTTTTGCATTTTCCGTGCAAATTTACGTTGTATTTGTAGGCAGAAATATCAATTATTTTAAGTTTTTACACGGAGTAATTGTATTTACATTCATTATTATGGTAAATGTATATTTTATATTTGTATTAAACAAAAAGTGTTGATTTTATCAACTTCATTGTGACTGCCTGTTTTGGTACATTTCGCTCGGCGCAATCTTAAACTTTAAAAATTAAATTCTTTATGCGTAACATGCTTAAAAATTTGTACAAAGATTATTTTCTATCTTGTTATTTTATTGTTTTCCCTTGTTTGTTGGTTAATTTTGTGGTTTCCTCTTATTAAAGTTGCTATTATCATTACCTACTGTATAAAAGTGCCATGTAACTGTCATGCTAAGCTTTATTCGCAATAAATAAATTATTTGAGTTCCATATTTATCTCTCCAGGTAAGCTTTGGATTGCTGTGTTCTTGCTGAAACTTTTTGGTTTTATGGACTATCTCTGTGCAAAAGACTGCGTCGATTCTTTTTTCTGTTTCTTCGTATAAGGGCCATCGAACAAACACATTTACGTATTTATATTTATAGTAGATGTTATTCGCAGATGAGACCCCATTTCCTTTAAAAGAAGCCTATGTCTTTCCCCATCTCCAAGTTATATCTATATCACATTATACTGAAATTGGTTAACCTGTAAAAACATAATAATCAAACCGACCTTCTTGCGATTGAGGTTGTGAATTTGAATCGCCCACTCATTGCAGCACTGATGTTAGCCTATTTCTAAAATAAGCACATAAGCTTAGCTAGAAGATCAAACAAGAATACTAGAAATTTGTTGTTGTATTAATAAAATATAATAATAAATATGTTTCAAAATTAGTATATATAACATATTATTATCGGGAAAACCGGGGCATGCAGTGATGCAGGGCAATGAGGAGGCTGATGAATTAGCCAGAAAGGGCTCGCAGCAACTGTTTGTGGGCCCCGAGCCATTCGTGGGACTTTCTGAGAGCACCGTCAAGGCAGATTTAAATGCACATGGCAATGATAAACACAGGCTAGAGTGGATGGCCCTTAGGGGTCTGGAACACTCCAAGAAATTCATTGCAAACAGAGCCACATGCTTCACCCGGAAGTTCTGCGGGTATAACAAGAGCCAAATACGCCTGCTCACAGGAGCGTTCACTGGCCATTTTGGCACCAACGATTCCCTGTGAAGATTGAGATTGGCACACAATTCGATCTGCAGAGCCTGTGGTGAACAGGACGAGTCCATATCGCACCTACTATTTGAATGCGACGCGTTGGCTGGATTGAGGATGGGTCTGATGGGATTGGCATATCCAAACCCTGAGGATTTCAGGCTTCTCCCTCTGAAGTGTACGCTACGGCTGATGCAGTACATTCATAGGGAGATAGCTAAGGGATAAATCTTTGAGCCGACACAAAAAATCCCAATGGTTCGAAGTCTCGCCGGTCTGTACTGACACTGGCCTCCACACACAAGATAAGATAAGATCGTAAAGTAATTATTCTAATTAAGTGACCCACTGACAATATAACTCTGTGCTTGAACTGCGAATTTGATAAAGATGTAATTAATAAAATATTACAACTATTGGATAGCTCGTACTGATTATATTTGCGTACACAAGGTTGGATTTTGTAATGTCCAAAGAGTTTACCAAAATAAAAATAAAACGTTTATTCATACAGGTAATAAAATAGCAGTTATAAATGTCAAAGTTCGTCAAATTATTAATGTGAAATTACAACAGGCATGTTGACTAAAGTCTTTAAGACTAGCAAAAAATAATGTACACGTATTTGTTCTTTTGTCACACAAACTAATAATAACGAAGATACAACGGGTTTAAATTTCGTGTTACGTCACTTGTCGGTACAAATTTTACAGGACAGTGACGTCACAAGCCACCACTCCCGAACTTTAATGCGTTATATCTTAGCAAATAATTCATGTTTTGTTTAAACAAAAAATAGGTGTCCAATATTTTTTACTAATCTAAAAGATGGACTAATTCTAATCACTTATTTTAACCCTGTCAACATGCCTATTAGTTGCCATGAAAAACATAATTGACAGATTTCATACAAAAACTGTTAAAACATACCTGATAGGCTTTTCTGCAATTTTAATTTTCATACATTGTAATTTTTTCGTTATCATTCAAGTTGCTAGAAAAGTGATCTTGTCCGGACTGCTCGGTATTTGGGCATATAAGATGGAGATTACGTAAATTAATCGGCTGCTAATGTCAACCGGTAGCCTTTTAACCCTTAGCACCGTACGCGAGGAAGTAGGGACACACGTGTGTGTGAATAAATAAGTATTAAAAATAAAGAAATATATGTACTTTTATTTTATATTAACCTCGTAATAGTTCGTAACTTCGTATATACATGGGAACGAGAGTTTCCGCCTTAATGTAATTGTGAAGCTAGAAATAGTAAGTGGTACTAAGAGCTAACGAAACAAACTATAAAAACAACTAAGCTTTATATTTCTTTTATTCATTCTTACCCAAAAGAAATTTAGTTGTGTCCCACAACTGAATTTCTTTTGGGTAAGAGTGAATAAAAGAAATATTATTTAATAATAACTTGGTTTGGCAAACTTTGATTACTGCGCCATCCACTTACATATTCATAAACAGGCAAAACCCCCAAGACATAAAATAATGACAGCCATAATTCAAACAATCAGCAAATAAGACCACCACTCGAGAGAACACAAGTCGCCGTCAAGTTCAAAGCTTGGCATTACGCTTGACGCCAACACAAAAGTCGTTTCCATCCCCCGAGCGGTAGCCGATGGGCGGCCTGAAACTGAAAGCTCCCGAGTGTAGGCGGCGAACTCGCGCCGCGCGGACGTACGACACACTCCTACTATTTATATTTCGCCAAAACTCCCGCGAGTTTCACCGAAATAAAAGGAACGTCGCGATTTTACCGAAAACAAATAAAAGCGCATCGAATATTTCGAATTTCGAAAAAAAAAAGCACGGCGTGGACATTCAAATTCAAAAAGCTACAGCTTTTACGATTTCCATTTTCAAAATAGGAATCGTGTTTTGAAATTCGAACGCCGCGTTGTGTGATTTTGAACAAATTTCTAATAAAGTGCTTCGATTAACGAATTTTTGTTGTGGCAAGTTGTGTGAAGTGTGTAAGTTTTATTTTTAAGTTTGCTTTTGTGGTCATATTTGGATGTATTTCGGTAAGACAAATGGCAATGTTTACATTTTGTTGGCAGACGTAAGTTTGATAAGCGAGTTGAAATGTAATTTGGAGGTTATATATACTTTTGACTCGCTTTATCTGTCGCGTGCGGTGATAATAAGGTCAGCAGTGATCGATAATAATTTGTGAATCGTGTGTTTTATGCAAATTGTTGTAATTTTAAACAACGATATATATTTACGCTCGTCTCCTTTATTATTCACATTGTTATATATAAGTTTTAGTATTTTTTTTGTATTAAGTTGCCTCTGTCCATGCCTACAAACTAATTTATTGACGTAGATGTTACTTTAATATCTAATTATTTTAGTAGAAATACGTATATTAAAACAAGTTAATCACTGAGACTATTAGGAACCGTATGTAAACTTAAAACATAGAATACCATTAATCTGTCAAGTCTTAGAATACCAGCCATAGTTAAAAATCTACGATTCTGGCCACCGGTGTGCCGTTGCAACTCAATTGTTTAATTAGATTATAATATCAACTTGTATTTTTTGTTGACACAGCGGATATGTGTTCATATACCATAACTGACAAGTCTCTAACACGTATTATTCACAACCAACAGGTTTAGTTCGTAAACGCTTGTGCAAAATAATTAAAAACAAATTTTGTACTATATCACGTATTATAAAACAAATTCTCCCGCCGCGTCTGCTCGCAATGAACTTAAAAACTGCTTAACAGATTTTAATGCGGTTTTCATCAATGGACAGAGTGATTCAAGAGGAAGGTTTAGGTGTATGTATATACTGTTAAGGTTTTTTACAACCCGTGCGAAGCCAGGTTTGTTAGGTTAATTTTAATTCAAAGATTTGGTAAGTATATCTAACAAGTTATAGTTGCAATAGCGGCCATATTAATGCAAAATAAGATCACATTTTAGTTAAGCTTTGTATTTTATACAGAACACGGAATATATGAAATACTCGGCCGTCACTCGTTGCATTGGATATGTCGAGTCACGGGCAGTCAGTTTGATAACATCAGTGTTTTATTTGTATCGCGTGTGTGGTTGTCACTGACATCGACAATTGTACACAATTGTAGCTTTTGCCTGCGGCGTTGCTCGCACGGGAACACAGTACTTTTTGGTCTTTTTTTGACAACGTGTACATGCGAAATTTCATGATGATCGTTCGTTAGGCGTACAAAAAATTCAAACTCACATTCGCATCTAAACTATAAGTTAGGATCACAAGCGGTGATTCTCTTAATAAAAGCGAGTGTTTGTCGTACTTTACTACTAACTAACTCAGAGGCGCAGTAGTGACTAAGACTGCATTGCATAATGTCCCAAATTAAACATAAAATATGTTTATTGATATAAGTCACAAAGTAACACTAAAAATAAAAATAAAATAAAAAATAATTCAATAAAAGTGAATGAAGCCAGAGAAGTGTGTCAGGATCGTAGCAAATGGAAATCCGTAGTCTCTGCCTACCCCTCTGGAAAACAGGCGTGAATTTATGTATGTATGTAACACTTATGAACGTCAAAGTTACATTGATTAAAGACAATTTCCAGAAAAAATTAATTTGGCAATTGTAAAATCAGAGCCAGTATTGTTACTGAGAGTTTTCTCAAGAAATTCGCACTAGCTGTATGGCGTCTGAAACTGCCTGATAGACGACAATAGACTCTTTGACGTAGAACATAAAACCATAACTGGCGTATTATGGATGTACCTCTGCTTACCCCGTAAGACTATGCATGGTAAGATTATCTAGACTAATATTATGAAGCTGAAGAGTTTGTTTATTTGTTTGTTTGGTTGAACGCGTTAATCTCAGGAACTACTGGTTCGAATTGAAAAATTCTTTTAGCGTTGGATTGCCTATTTATCGAGGAATAGGCCATATAACATAACGCTACGACCCACGAGGGCGGCGCCGTAACTAAAAAGCGGGTGAAACTAGTATAGAATACGACAAAAGCATCAGAGTGCTTAATGCGAGTTGCTTTTACGTTAACGCAATCGAAAAGTTTACCACGTTTGGCTCTCTGATTGGTTAAGAGCTTGGAGCGGGCCAATTGGAGCGCCGAACGTCATAAACGTGTCGATCGCGTTAACGTAAAACAAACTCGTACTAATCACTCAGTACTATAACTAGCAACAAGTTAGCATGTTCCTGTTCAGTATTGTATTACTATACAGGATGATTTTGAAATTGTTCCTTTTAACCACGCATTCTACTGGTGGTATAGAATAACCCTGATCATAATTATATTTTTTATTAGAATTAGTTTTTTGGAAAAATTAATGTATCATTTTTTTCGTGAAATGGTGTCAGTTAGTCATATGTTAACCGACCGAGGCAATATTAATTTTTTACTAATTAAAATAAAATAACGTATCAATAATTAATGTCGTAAATAATAACGGGCGGTCCTTTTCATTCACCCTTAGATATTATTTACAACATCAGTTATTGATAAGTTATTATTTTTAAATTAATAAAAGTTCTGAAACCATTTCATGAAAAAAATCGGTACCATTAATTTTTCCAAAAACATAATTCTAATTAAAAAATATATGGTCAGGGTTATTCTATACCACCAGTAGAATATGTGGTTAAAAGGAATTACACGATTTCAAACTCACCCTATATATAACTATAACTACAAAAGTTCCTAAACACAAAGTTTAGTTTGTAATAACTGTACTAAACTTTAACTTATTACTCGAGTACTATCCAACTTGGACATACCGGCTAGATCAATATTATAAGTTAGCAGTGCCCAATTAATTTACGTAAAGCTTTGTAGGAACCATTTGTTTTAGTGAAAGCAATTAGTGTTAGACTGCAATACTGTGATCTCTGTTTTACTTCTATTAGGGACTTTGGTTGTTTATAGTAATATTATAAAGAGGAAAGTTTTGATTTTTTGTTTGTTTGTTGTAAGGGTTTAACTCAAAAACTACTGAACCGATTTATAAAATTCTTTCGCCATTAGAAAGATCTGCGTATAACATAGGCTATCCTTACTAATATTATAAATGTGAAAGTTTGTGAGGATGTATAGATGTATGGATGTTTGTTACTTTTACACGCAAAAACTACTGGACCGATTGCGATGAATCTTGGTATGTAGATAGCTGGAGACCTCTCCAGCTATCTACATACCAAGTTTCATCGCAATCGATTTACACTTAGGCTACTTTTTATCCCGATATTCTCACGGGAACGGGTGAAACCGCGACAAAAAACTAGTATTTTATATTTAAGCAAATTACTTTATCATACTATTTTATCTGTATGTTTTCCTATAAATAATGAAATAAAATAAATAAAAATGATATTGCTGTTACTAACATAACCTAACTTACATTTACGCGAGCGACGCCGCGAGCAAAAGCTAGTCCCTTATAAAACATAGTTCTTTGGGTGTTTTAAAGACATTAGAATACCGGAAATATTTCGTGGAATCCACAAATGATAGTGATTTTTTCAGAACTCCAGTTCTGTGAATAATTCCTGTCTCGCGAGGAATTTCGAAACATTCAGACAACGGACTCAAAAAATACCCAGATTTGGAACAGCTATATGTGTATCCCACAATATTTTGTCCAGCGGTGGCAGTAGCAAAGCGACCATTTAAACCACTACGTTATTGCGACTGTGTGTAATTTGTTACCGTTAATTGTAGGTTAGTAAAGTCCCCTGCGACACAGGGCTTGTTCCCTAGTGGTGGTGGTGTGCACACACAATCCTCACAGAAAATATTCCATGCTAATTATTAACTTTTGCTCTTGTCTTCTTCTAATCTTCTAATCTGTTTTCTTGTAATCTTCTTATTTTATTCTTAAATAAATGCTTTATTACATAATTTAGAAACTGTTACACTACTTTACTACTATTAAACTTTACTAAGCTTGGGATCCAGTAATTCAATTAGTCAAACCCAAAAAGAAGCAAACCACAGCTAGACTTCATGATACTTTGCGCTCATTCTGCGTAAATAGAAACTCCAATTATTAAATTATGTTCGGGTACTTTGAAATAACTACACTGGAACATTGAGACAACTACCATCTTAGTCTCCCCGTGACCATGGCTGCTGAAAGGCAACCGAAACGTCGGGGAAAGTGTACTTAAATACAAATAGTTTTAATAATTTAATTAGCTTAATATTAGTATAGTAGTGTAACAGTTTCTAGATTATGTAATATAGTGTTAAATAAACAACGCGATAAAATCTGTATATAGTAGTTTATTTTCAATGAATAACATTTGCGTAAACAGAATAAATGTTTAATATAAATTTTACACAATCCTGTACAAATAGATGAAATGCAACTTATGCCAAATACAAATGTAACTTTTACTTATAGCACAGGTTAACCTAGTTTAAGTGACAGTGTTCATGATTGTAAATCAAAATATGGTTATTCAAATAAACGTTTATTAATATTATTATTATTATATATTAAAAAGAAAATAATGCATAGGTTGGCACATTATTCTATTGTCTGCTTCTTTCGATGGACCCGTGGCCATTAGACTGCGCTCATTTTTACGCGGCCTGCATTTAAGTATCGTATAGAAAAGCACACAATTATATTACGTTGGACGTACGCCATAAGTTTTTCTTATACTTGGCAAAATATAGGTGTAATTTAAACACTTTAGGAATATACTAGAGTGGCTATCATATTAAACATTCATTATCTTCAGTTTTACATACATATGTATTTATGTAAAACTGAAAATGCTGAATGTGTTTTAAAACTAAAAATATGTGCATAGTAATTACAATGCTTTCCTAATACTAAATTACGTGAAACGAAACGTGATAAATGGAGTTTATGGGATGCGTTTTACTCCTTATAGTCCATTTAATGCGATTGCCTTTAAACATTGGAATAACTCGCAAACTGGGTGCACGTAACATTTATTAGTTTATCACAAAAATTTTGTTACGCTGTTTAACTCGCTACTTTTGGCGTGGTAGAGACTAGTTAAATCCTATATCATTCTTTCAGTCCAGTATACATTCATATATGCCTTGGTTCTGGATGGTTTAAATCTCTCGTGTTTTGTGTGAACACCAGGTGTTTATAACCGCCAAGGCTTTCCTTTCACTTTTTTAATCAGACGCTCGATGGGTTAAGTACAACAATTAGTAGTGTAATAATATAGTACAATTTAAGTATTAGTTTTAGGGTTAAGTATATAATAAGTAGGTTATCTTTTATAACATTCATGCACGTCCGTTGCCTTAAGATATGTAAGCATCAATTGTAAAAGGGGTACTTTCTGCAGACCCGATCACACTGATTGATTTTCCCAGTAAGCTGTAAAACTAACCTCAGCTCACAAACCTCACAGGAAATGATAGCACGGTTTTACTACAAAGCGTGCTAAGATTCCTCACATATATGCGTGTTTAATTACTTCATTTTACACGCGTTTGTTTCCAAGAAGGGACAGATTTAGATGTAGATATTAATGGACAAGATGCTTACTGCTTTAGAGGGTATTCTAAACGTTTACACAAATAATAATTAGTAGGAAGATTAATTGAATATTATTTAAAAGGAAATATTACATAATCTTTACTATCATTAAAACTGTAACGAGGAGGTGTACCTATGCCTGGGAAGTATATAGGAAACATAAAGTTTTTGATTGTTTAGTGGGTTTTAAAAAAAGAAACGTATTTGAAAATCTTGCTTGTTTGTTTGCTCCAGGATCACGCATACTCCTGAACGGATTCTGATGCGGTTATCTAAGTTTGTATAATTGTTAGTAAAATTTTATTAAGGTTTCAATTGAATCCCTTTAGAATAAACCGAAATAGGCGTATCAAATGCGCAGTTTGATTTGCGTAAATTCAACTTCACGGGCAATACAGTTTCAGCGCAGTCAAGATCAAGATCAAGATTTCGTTCTGTATATGTATTAAAAAAAAATTGACATACAGTAAATATACATACTGCGTTAATTTCCTACCTTCCTATGTCTCGTCTATAATTAGGTATGGTATAATTGAGTGGGGAAATTCAGTAGACGTAGACCGAGTTTTCGTAGCACAGAAGAAGTGCATTAGAGCAATATGTGGGGCCAGCTTCCTGCACAGTTGTAGGCCACTATTTATTAAACAAACTACTTCCCTTGCCCTGTTTATATATACACGAAATATGTATATTTATAAAAAGTATCCACAATTTTTTGAAAGTTTTAATATTAATAACATGTCTGGGCACCAAAATAAATTAAAATTACCCCAAATACGTTCAGAAACATAGAAAAGAAATGCGTATTGTATGGCTATTCAAATATTTAATAAGGTTCTCCAAACCATTAAACAGTATGATTTAAAAATAAATTGTTAATTTACTTTTAGAAAATGTTACTATAATACAAAAGAATACTTAGAAGATAAGTGAAAGCTACATATGTATACTTAAGTAAAAGTAATGTATATTAATCACAACATTTTAACGTACCTATTTATATTTGCACGCTCTAAGGAGCAGAACATGTGATCTTTTTCTAATGTGTAACAGCTATAATGTACCATGTTTCGAGCATATAAATGTTTTGAATTGAATTGAAAGCTCGAATTGAGAGTACTCTAAACCAATGAGCATCTATGTGAAGAGCAAATGGACACGATAGACAAATATGCCAGGATGGTAGCAAGTAGAAACTGAAATATGTATCTGCCCACCCTACCAGGAAACAGGCATCAGCCTACATATGTTACGTACAGAAAATAGCGTTGGCATGAATCGAGGTAGTTTATGACAAGGAACTAAATTCGAATATTGATATTGATCAAGGGCAACACCAGATATATCAATTCCAAATTGTACAATTTGTTTAGTGGTAATGTAAATCACTGCGGCTTCTTGACAGCCAGATGCGTGGGAAACACAAAACAGAATAGGAGTCAGGGTTTCCAGTAGTAAGTTCTAGATGGATGGGCTTATAATTAAACTATCACTAGTTTCCGACCAAGGTTTTGTTTAGTAGTGTAGTGGGCTGCATGCATGAGCTAGTTATACGGGTTGCTTGTGCGGGACGCTCGCGTCGGATGATGCACGATGCATACTAACTTACACATGATGCTTGCGTCATGTACATGAGCCATCAGTAATCCTTACTAATATTATAAATGGGAGAGGATGTATGGATGTATGGATGTTTGTTACTCCTTCACGCAAAAACTACTAGACCAATTGCGATAAAACTTGGTATGTAGATAGCTGGAGACCTGGATTCACACATAAGCTACTTTTTATCCCGATATTCCCGCGGGAACGGGACTTAGGCGGATGAAACCGCGGGGAAAATCTAGTATAACACAACAATATTTGCCAAGTTGCAAGTATTGTATATGTTACACAGGACATAGTCAAACCGCTTAATGGATTTAGATAAAATTGAACACCCGGTTAAATGTTATCTAAATCCATTTAGCGGTTTGGCTATGATTATGTAACGGACATCAAAACTTTCCATTTATTATATTAATCGGATTATATAGATAGAGAGTGCCTCGTTGGCTTTTGGCGTAGGTTTGCACTTAAATTTGGAAGCGCCCAATATTCGCCGAACATTCGCCGTTAGCATCGAGGAGTTTAGAAGTATTATTGATATCCGAAAATTGGTTGGAACCTAGTGAGTGCTTGAACTTAACAAAAAGTGGATGTAATACTTCTCTTGTGTATGAACAATCTCGGGCACCTATACGAAAAAACAAAACATAGCAGGATACTTTTAGCCCATCGAAAATCCGCCCTCTATTAATTCCTCAAGCCCTACCATCGGAAAACGATTGTACCATCTCATTATACATAGCTATCTTGTATACACTAGACCTTCGTAATGAAGTCTCTTACGTCACCCAGAAACCAGATATCTACTTACTAAGTTTAATACGCTTACCGAATTGCTTTCATTAATTCGTGGTTGTTTTTATTACCATAGTATTGGTGAACGGTTGCTTTTACGGGAGTAATACATGATATCATAGGCTCTTTGATTGAGTTCCAGATATTGTCTATCCTTTGAAGCTAGCTATATTTGGTTTTATGTTTTACTTTATTAGAGTGATGTAAATAGAATTTCTAGGTTTACAGAATTATGATGAATCATTTTGTTCTGTTGTATAATATTTAGTTAGGTTTTATTCTAGGGTCAGTGTTAGGGCTAGGCTTAAAACTAATGTCTGGTTAAATTATATTTAACAAATGACCACAATTTTTTGTTACCTTAGATTAATTGATCCATGCAAAATTAGGTTTGTTGGTAAAGCTGTCACGCTTTAACCGTTTAATGACATTCGGTATCAAGATAATTTGCTCTAAACAGAGACATAAGCTTAAAAAAGGAAAGTCGTGAGTTAGGATCATATAAAATAGTCTTTTGATATATAGTATATATTAACTTCATTTAACTTATCCCTTAGTACTGTTACATCAGAAAAATAGTTCACAAAGCATTCGTACTGAATTTAAAAACAAACCATCTAAATCGGATCAACATTATTCCCCTGTAGCACGCTCTCTTCATTATGACAGGCCTACATTACGTTATGCCATTCTACGTTAGCCTTGAAAACTGAAAAACTTAAGTGCTTTCAACATCGATCTAGTCTGCCGCGTGTACAGTGTAGGTTTATGTAGGCATATTATAGATCTAGAGCGCACTAGGGTGACTGCATCATGACGCATTCTCAGTCGAACGCCTTAGTAAAGTCACTTTTATTATATGGCTTTCTCGTAATTGTTTTCTGTGCCAATACTGTTAGCTTTACTTAGGAAATGTGCTTTTATCATCAAGAAAGAGCGTGTCCGCATTGTTTGATTAAAAATACTGTTTTGTTTGTCAACTGTTACGGTTATTGAAACTACTATCAGTATACGACCTTGACCTTGAAAATGTCGGCGCAGGCGGGTTTACATTTTATTATTTTGTTTGACATTTTATTTAATGAAGCTTTTGATGATTTTTATTGTTACTCGAAAATTACTTTTTTTCTTGTTAACAAAATTTTACTAAATGGTTTGTTTTAGAAGTAAGTTTATGTTATTATTTTCCTTAGGTAGTTGCTAACAAGGTTGCCTGATGGTAAGCAATTACCGTAGACTATGAAAGCCTGCGATCTCTAGAGTAAACATTAACACTTTGTCTACCCTTTACAATACTAGTCGCTGTGATGGCAGCGTAAGGAAAAGATTACTGGTTCAAGTCTTAGATTACCAGATATCATTAAAATCAATTGTGTTTGACCACCGGTGTGCCGCTGCGACTCGAATAGGTTAACTCCGTAGTTTTAGGAGGCTAGGTGAGATTCAAATTCGTATCTATGCCTTCGTTAGCTGTACTAATAACGTGATGGTGTTTGAAATATGCCATAAATATCAATGTAGCGATCAATTGTATTGATGGTTCAATTGTAAAGCTTGCGTAGTGTCAGTGGCCGGTCCTGTTATATGGCGCCGAGTAATAAGATAATTTGACTCTATTTAAACGTAATGAGATGTGAGATCATGTCTCAATGGAAGATATGTACATGATTTTGTGCAGTGCATATTTATTGTTGTATCACCCGCGTGAATCCCACGGGAACGCAGCGGGAATAAAAGTATACTATGTGTTAAACCAGGATGTGGTCTATCTATGTGACACCCATATCAGCTCCAACTGTATTTGCGAAATTGATTAATTAACATTGAAGCATCGATATATATTTGCAAACATTAACGTTTATTATTTAAGTAGGTTTGTAAGCTCGTGATGTGTCAATGCAAGGCATGTATGTATCTAGAGCGCTCCCCTTTATGAAAGGAGTCTAGTTCACCCGCCGCGGTCTCCATCTGAGCCTGTCGTGATCAAACGTACTTTTCATTTTAAGGTCTGAAACTAGAAAAGAAGGAGTTGCACATATACCTGTTTAATAAGTCGTTGCAAATTATAGGTGTATATTTTTCCCCTAAGATTATTACGTAACTCCTAGGTTAAAGACGAACTATAGACATCGTCGTAAAAACTGTAACTAATTACCATAAAAGCCACGTATACCCCGGCTTGCAAAAACCGACATTATACGTTCTTCGTTATACATTGCTCTTTATGTCACTAAGATAGGGTACGATTCTCGCTCAAACACAGCAATGTGTACTAAACAAATCATTTCCGCGGCGACCTTGAGTCCCCGTGGTGAAATGTCAAGTTCACTGGAGTTAACGGGGAGATTATGTCTTCGCTAGTATAGAAGTAGTATTTTATAGTTTTGTTTTGAGTAAGCCCTTTAATTGAGCTTTGTATTTATTGTTTTGTTAGGTTGCTTTTACATATGTAAATACTTGTCTATTTGTAACGTGTTCCTATAACATTAGTTGGATCCTTGATTGTGGCACATATTTTTAAATGATTAGAAGTATACCTGTATCTTATATAGTCATTTATTGATTTGCCTCGTTGGTCCTGTAGCATAAGATTGCGCGAAATGTTCATGGGCGAATTTGTTGCCTTGACTTAGCTTCAACCTGCTGGGTGGGTCGCTGAAGTAGTTTCAGCGACCAACCGACAGGCAGCGAGTTGGCACAACGTAGTAGGCTTAGTCCGCTGGAAACCGTGATTTTTCATCTTTCCTCGGATGAGCCTGATATACATATACCTACCCTTTCCACCCGCAGAGGGATGCATAAATACATTCAACCAAGTTACAAATACAAAATTGTTCAGCTTCCGGGTGCGGTGTAGTGTTGATTTGCTATAAAACAATTCTTAGAAGCGAGACGGATTACTGTACTGCATAAATATTTTGTTATGTTTCTCGTCATTCTTGTCATAACAAAATTAACTAAGCTCGTGCTTATATGGCGAATTTTCACTTTACATAAGTAACAAAAAATAAATACTATATAATCAATGGCTACTCTTGATATATGCTCGTCAATATTTGGCTATATATTTACAGTGGCACTCATTCTTTACTTTATATCTACATCCCTAGAAATTCGATCTGTATTCAGTGTGAACGCTTGCCTTACAGAACTTTCGTCTGACATTGAATAAGTAACTCTGTCCGTCGTTACGTAACTGCACCTATTTTAGCTTGTTTGTCATCCACTAAGGAAAATATATCTATAAAACAAGTTTTGAAACTTTTATTACCGTATCTCTGTTTTTATGTAATAAGAAACGATTTGTATTGAACTAGGCTGTGGTGGTTATGTAAGGAAACCGGCAGATATTTTCCTTTTCACTTTAAACCTTGTACCGTAAGTTTGTTGAAGAAAATGCTATACAGGCTGTCCGGTAATTAATAGATAACCTTGAAATGTTTTAATGTAAAAAAATATGAAAAGAATTCTATCCTAACTACTACCTGAGAAATGTTTTTTTTAATTACCATATTTAACTTTCTTGTACACTACGACCATAAATAAATGAATTCCATCGGATTTTTTTTGTTTTATTATTCAAAACTAATTATGCTAATAGATAGACAGTAAAAAGTATGACTAGCTATTGCAATTTAAAACAAATCAGTTCTTCTAAAGTCATTTTAAGGTTGTCCATTAACTACCGGACACCCTGTATATTTGTAAACTTTGCCTGTATAATCAGGAGTTATCATCATACAATTTTGACTGCACGGATGACGTAGTGGTTTAAGTGGTCGCCTCGCCGCTGCCATTGCGCCGGGTGTTGTGGGTTCGAATCCCACACGGGGCAAAAATTTGTGTGATCCACAAAAGGTTGTTTCGAGTCTGGATGTTCTTTGTGTCCGTTGTTTGAATGTTTGGCAAATCTTCCTTGACACAGTAATTATTTCCAATGCGGGAGATGTCTTAAAAAGAAAAGGTTTTGCAGCAGTACACTGCTGTGCTGTTTCGGTCGGGTAAAGTATTATTCAGATTATTTTACAAAAAATTAGTGTAACCCTCAGTAGCAAGCACGGAAATTGGTACAGTGCCCGATATACAGCAATAGGCTCGTTATTACGTGGACCTGAAACCATACTTGGAAACCATTCACATATTCCGCGTGCCCTTTCAGAAATATATATATTTTTTAATATAAACGATAATAAGTCATGATTATTTCTTATTGCTGTGCCGGCAAATAAGCTTTCGTGTCGCCTGACGGTAATTTATTATGCCCTATAAGACGTTTGTATCGCCATATTAATTTATTGTTCTTTAAAGAAGCTGAATAGCTTCGGATATTATGCAAGTTGATATTACCGTTTTGCCTGTGTCTGAAAATAATGAATCTCCACTACCTATTTACGCTATTTACGGGTAAAACACTCAACCGATTTGGATGAAATTTGATACAGAGGTTAGGTTAGTTTAAAACCTGGGAATGGACATGGACTACTTTTTATTGGTGTAGGTGCCACGCGGGTGGAGCCGCGCGAAAAAGCTAGTTTATTATAAATCATTTCCGTGACCATCTAAAGATTAATATTATTATTATTATATCCTTCTGTTTACTTAAATAATGTTATGCACGTCCATATTCCATCCATCACATTAACGACTCTTATGACGTCAAAACGGTTTCCCCATATCATCCAATATCTTGTCGACGCAGTGTTATATATTATATTTCTTTATTACTGTCCGATGCGCAGATTTTGGCAAGGGTGCGGCATGCCAACCTTGTTTGTAGGTAGGAAGTGTGGAAAGGAAAATTGGTTCATTTGTTTTATTACTTTTTGTTATTTTGCTGAAGGTTAATCAGAAGGCTTTCCCGGGGAACTAGTTTTATTTGCCTTGACCTTGCGTATTGTGAATTTTATGTGGTTACTTGTAAATATATAACTAGACGTATATTATATGAAACTATATGTATAATCAAAAATAATCTCTAGCAACTTATGAAAGTATAATTAAAGGTAACCAAACACCTACAAAATAAGGCCAACAGTTAAAATGGCATAAAATTAATAGCATCTTAAAATATTTAAATAAGAGTATTACGTTAAGATTTTGTATAATTTTTCCATGTCTGAAAAAGCAAACTATTGTGACACTAATCTAAATTTAATATAAGACCTAATGTAATGAGTTTTCTAATAAACAATTCAAATATACATATTTTTTTAGCTTCTAGGTATTCATCTACTATCCAGGATATATACGTACAATGTTGCATGAGTAGACCTTGACAGGCCAAACATTCGAATTATTAGGCACAAATGTTGAGAAAAAGTACTTCCCCGGTCGGACCTCATATATTATGTATGATTACCAAACAATTGGCAACAACGCCCTTACCAGTTGTACATTGCCAATTCATCTTACTTATTCAAACGACTTTTCATTCCTATATTACGGATACATAAGGAAGAAATCTCGTCATTCCAGCTCCTCAGTGATTAATAAACCAAGCCCGTTCCGAAGTTTGATGAATTTTCTCTCTTCGAGATATTACTCAAACATAAAGTATTAAATATTAGTACTCGGCTAATAGCACTGAAGGATTTGCATTAAATGTCTCTAGAAGTTGATACGACACTTAAAAACAGTTAATAAATATTTGTTCGGTTGGCATTTTGTCCAGAATTACGTAGAGAACTCTTGACTGTTGACATTTCAGACGCAAAAAAAACATTGTTTCGCGTAAATTCGCGTTTGTAAGGGTCGGTAGACGTTATACTACTTCAAAGCGATTTTTAAATATGCTAATGTGGTTAGAAGTTTTATGCGCGTTTGTACATTATTTCGCGCGCTGGGCTTCTGTTAGTAAGTTTTCTGTGGCATTACAATCTTATTGCATGAAATGGTGATACGTAACGATTATAAGTTAGCCTGATCTCGTCGGTAGCTTATTAACTAGTAAAACGTATCTGGTCACCACCGCTGTGTTTTTGTTCTTATTTCTATTAATAAATGGGCTCCATTACAGGAAATTTTCTTTTGCAATATATGGTCGGGATGAAGAGGCCAGAAACGTTGCCAGCAGTATCACCCATACTGTGATATACGCGGTAATATTTTGCATATGACCCGCCATACGACCAGATAATTGTGTTTGGAATGGCCAACGCATTAAAATACTGTCGTGGTGACCGTACTATAGTCGAAATTTTTATTACAGAAATTATTCGAAGCTTGTTTGCTGAAAAGATGCTCCAGTAACTTGGCTGCAGTTTTATTCGAACCATGACTCATTATGACGTTTTAATTTAATATGGTTTTGCGCTATCTATTAGCAATATGCACTTGTCTGATAACGTGCGTATTAAATAGCACGTGAAGCGTATCAATTGCACGGCAACAATGAGTTTGTCACATGACGACAGGAACCCAACTGACAATAAAAATGCATAGCTGTTGCGACCATGGTGCCTTATTGCTATAGTACTTTAGTAGCTTAGGTACTTAATATTTTATTCCTATGAAGAATACTTAGCAAGTATACTCTCTGAAAACAAATATAATAATAATAATAATATTCTACCACATACACACAACATCGTCTAGCCCAAACTAAGCAGAGCTTGTACTATGGGTACTAGACAATGGGTAAACATATATATATACTTTTTTTTTGTAAATACCTACCTACTTATTATACATAGAAACACCAAGACCAAGACAAACATCCATGTTCATGCACACAAATGTTTGACTTGTGCGGGAATCGATAAATAACATCTTTAAAAAATCACCTAATTAAACAAGTGCTTTACCTTACTCATTGGTTTACTACATGACCCTTGGATATGACCACGACTTATAATTACGTCGTATACAGCTACCATTATAAGAAAAGACGCATATCCACAATAACAGTTTATAAACAACTATAACTTATACCCCTAGTCCGCTTCCTAACTACGTACAAAGTCAACTTTGCGCTTACGTCCGTCACTGTTTGCGATGTATTACAACACTCCCTGCCTATATTTAGCTTCGTACCGAGCACACACACAGACAGAACGATCGATAAATATTTGCATAGCCTTTGTTGTGATAAAATGCTAACAAATATATAAAAAGAACGATAACCGGGATATATTGGTGTTGCATATGTAATGGGGTATGCTTTGGAAGAGGAAAGTGTAGCTTTAATATTATACAGGTTTATGGCTCAATCTTCGATTGAAAATGTTGTGAAGGATCGCTCCTATCTGATAGCTCTCAAAGTGAGTGTAAAGTTAATTCAGGATTAATTTATTTCGCATTAAATAGTGTTCAGAAATGGTCTTAATCTATGCCTCATATTATTATTGATGGACTGTATGCCTGTGTGTTAACTATGTATAACACACGCATGTTTTTTATAGAGCTTTAATATCTTACTTAACAATAAAGATGCGCGGTTAGTCGTATTCGAATATATTGATATACAATACGCGTCAATTATACTCGTAGTTGCATTCGAATAATATTCAAATTAAATAGTGTGCAACGTTATTTCGAAGAAGCAATTATTGAGAATATGAAGCACTCTTCTGCTTATAAATAATGTGTTGCATACCAACAATGTTGCAAACAAACTTACGGTTAGACTAATTTTTGATAGTTTTTAATATAAATTCATATCAATTAATACTACTTTGCTAAACTTATAAAAACTATGCAACCTAAGTTTGACACGGTTAGCTTAAAAATAATGTTCGTGAAAACTTTGTTCGTTTGCTAGTTGCCTACGCGTACTGATTATTATATATTAAGTCATTCGTTTAATATTTAATACTACTTTCTGCATACTGCTTCGCTTACGTAAATCCCACGGGAAGGCATACCGGGATGGAAAATAAGTTCTATATGTTATATATACTTATATTATCTAACACGTTATCCACCTGTGTGCAAAGCTATGTTCAAATCCATTCAATAATTTAGGCGAGATTGAGTAACAGACATCTCTTTAGTAACTTTAGTATTATAAATGTGTAACTTCAGTAAAATTCCTAGATTTATAATATTAGTAGGCAGTGGGATATCCTAGTCATCGCGGGGGTAGCAGAAATATGGTGGTATTAGCGAAACAATATTAAAAGATTTCCCAGAAAACTTAATGAATTCCTAGGATGGGCTCGAAGTAAATCCAATACCTTTTCTTGGAGAAAATCTTAAGAGTACCTTAAACTGACGAGCGTACATGAAGAATATAAGAACAATGGCTAAAGAACAGAGATATGCTAGGATCGTGGCAAGATCAAAGCCGTAGACTCTGCCTACCCTTTCTGGAAACAGGCATGACTCTATGCAATAAAGTGATTAATCAATCAACCAGTGAACCATTTCTTTCTTCTCTCTAACGAACATGTGCCTTAATTTGTCCCAAGACTTCCGCATACAGAGATCTCTATATATATGTATGTATTTATTGCATCCGAGTTTCCAGTTTCATTTATTACGCTTATCTCTTAGAAGGGACGCCATGACGCCATGACATAGGGAAAGGGTGGGTCTGGCAACAATTTATTGGTACTTATATTGTTTCCAGTATACTGCGATTTAACTGAAAGTAAGTCAAAGTGCAGAATCTGTCCTATATAATGAGTTTTATTGTGATTCGGTGGTACAGCAGTGTAAAGAGCCCTATGCTTGTTACCGATTGTGAAGTCCTGGAATTAATTATCGGCTGATAAGATGATGAGATTGAATGAAACAATAGGTCTTTCAGATTTGTAGCAAATAAAATTTGTCATGTCTACCTACCCTTCTGGGAAATAGGCGTGTGTATTTATGTTAGGATATTCTCAGTAATAGCACTGAGTCTAGAAATGTGTTCCCTGGACAGCAATACTTTTATCCCCTTATTAAATGTGACCTATAATGGTTAGAATATTATAATATGTAGTTTGCGAAATGGTGATTTAATGTCTTGGTCAAAGTAGCACCCCGTGGCCAAGGTACAATGCTTTTCATCATTGTGTCTGGTTACGGCCTGATAAGGTATATTACCGTTTCGTTAATAAGAGGATAAGCAGAGGTTCTCTCGCAGATAAAGACAAAAGCGAAATGTTTCAAGTTTTTACATAATGAAATCACGCCTACTCTGCAAGTAAGAATCATACTTTCTGGTTAATGTATTGTTTCAAAACCAAACTCGATATTCAGGCAAACTCCCCCTTTTGTCATAAACAAGGAATATTAGGAGGTTCCCCCTCCACATCAGATTTAATTAACAAATTGTCCGGGGACTGAAGGCAGACACCGCGGCTGTTCCCAAATTATATACCCACTAAATGTTCCCTGGAGAAAATAATGATAATATAACTTGGAGTTATAACGGTTCTTTTGAATTATGGTTGTTTCTTATGGCTGATTATGAGGTCGTCGTTTACATACATACATATATCACGTCTGTTTCTCGGAGAGGTAAGCAGAGACTTTATTTCCACTAAGTCTTGTTGTGATCCTATCACATTTATACGTTGGTCGCTTAATTGCGATTAATGTGCATTTTTGATCTTGAATTATGAACAGTATCGAAAAATACATATGCTTTTAAGTACGTAGTAATTTTAGTAAATTATTCTAGTTTCTGCTCTCGGCTTCGCTCGTTTGAATCCCACGTAATACCGATATGGATAGTATGCCATGTGTTAATCCAGGACATAATTCTATCATATTCTATCTATCATTCTATCACATACACTCAACACCATCTAGCCCAAACTAAGCAGAGCTTGTACTATGGCTACTAGACAATGGATAAATATACATATTATATACTTTTCTTTTTTGTAAATACTTACATATTTTACATAGAAACATTCAAACCAAGACAAATATCCATGTTCATGCACACAAATGTTTGACTTGTGCGGGAATCAAACCCGTGACCTCAGGCGTGGTAGTCGGTTAGACTATCCAATACGCCATTGAGGTCGTAATCCAGGCTTTCACATTTATAATATTAGTAGGAATAATTAATATACTTAAATATATAAATCTAGTATTTATATATTTAAGTACGCCTTTGGCCGCGACTTCGCTTGCTTGAACAGACAGCATCTGACTTCATTAATAACGGTCTCACTTTGCACCATATCCTTGGGTTAGTAGACCAAATTTGAAAAATTTCATGTTAATAATTTGAACAGTGTATGTCTTACACACGATTTCTGAAAGGCTAATAAAAATGTGCCAATATAAAACTCATGTCAATTGATTGGCTTTTGCTAATCAGCCAATCACAACAGTTCACATACGTTTGATCGTCTGTTTACAAATCTTTGTGTTGATGTACTTTTTAGAAACTGTGTGAAGTTGTTGCAACTTAGCCTTTTTATGTCATGTTATTGTCTGTACTATTCGATATAAGCATTAGTCATTTTCATGTCAAGTATTCTAACATTCATTCACACACGCATAAATAAATTACTTTTCAATCCCACTTTCCTTTCTTTTGTGCCAAGTCAGGTTGTTTTTGTAGCCTGCTTGTCAGCAATAAGTCCACCCTCTATAATTTCAGTATATGATTTTTACAGGGGAATGACGCCGATGGTACGAACCAGCTATAAAGATACTTTGCGATATTTTACGTTTATTTCCTACAGTTTACACGCTATAAATTTGCACTCCCTAAAAAGTATTGCTGTTATTTTTGCTCCCCTAAAGTTGAACACTAGATTTGGCAGTGCTGTGATAACTTTATGATACTCGTACTCGTAGCAAAGTTTTCTTTACGTTAGTTTCTTTATCTTTAGCGTAGATACACTTATCGTTGAGTCTATAAATTTGAATTTTAATCGCATTATTAATATCAATGTCGCTTTTGCATTGCAATATTTAGTCAATTTATTTATTATTTATTTGATTGACTTATAAAATAAGACTTAGTTTTTCCGGAGGCAAAACAAGGTATATAATATGTATAATATCATATCAACCCTGTATTAAACTGTCTCACTGCTAGGCAGGGTTCTCAACATGAGAAGGTTTAGCCTATAGTCCACCATACTGGCCTAGGGCGGTTTACCAGACTTCACTTATCTTCGAGAACATTATTATTATCTCAGTGGGAGACCAACAGACTGCAATGCAGAGGGTCTCGGATTCGAACCCGCGTCGCGCACCTTTGACTTTTGGAAGTTATATGACTTTTCGAAATTATGTGCGTATTGATTGACAATTATCGTCTGCCTCGTGCCTCGGAGAGCACGTTAAGCCGTCGGTCTCGGCTGCCATGAACATCTATGGCAGTCGTTGTCCTGACACTGGTCTAGCCTTAGGGTATAGTTAGCCTACGGGTTGCGGAGGTCAGGTGGCAGCCGCTCCTTGTAAAAACTGATAGCCAGTCAAATCCGGATAGATCAGAAAAGCCGACCCCAAATGACTTAAATAAGGCTAGGGAGTAGGGAGAAGAGACTATTATATTTGAAAAGTCAGAAATGCGTGCCTTGGGATCAAACTCGAGACCTCTGTGTGGCAATCCAACGGTCTCCTACCAGGCTAACGCTGGTTTTTTTTATGAATAAGTATATAGGTTTAAATCAAATTAAATTTTAGAATAATTTTTATTTGAGTGACTGATTTTTTGTTGCTTCGTGGGTGGTCGTCGTTCGTTTGTTCGTTTCAGGAATTCAGAAATATTTTCATCACAATATTGGTTTACTATTGCTTTTTGCGTTTATTAGACAGCAGGTATTGCTTTGCGCACAATCGTATTTAAATGCAACCGTGCAAACCGCTACTGATATAAGTTTTCAGATTCATACGATTTGATATACATCACGTAACGCCAATGTGATGTCACCTTAACTATACTGTTTATAATATTTTATACGGTCCGTTGACGGTCGTTTATAGACTATAAAGCGTGTTTGAGATTGCTATATTCTTTGCACGACAGCTTTTATATCGCCCTCGTAGCTCTTAACGACCAGGTGGGCCGTTAGCTTTATTTGTGATCTGTTGTCAGGTGAATTGTTTGGTTCTAAAGGTGACGTCGTCCATTTGTTTATTAACTGCCGTCATTATTTATGTATATACGTTTACGTGAGGAGCTCTTTAGAGTAGACTTTTTGCGAAGATTCTGCGAGAGGCAGGACAAATAACCTCGTTTAATCTATACTAATATTATATAGATAAAATATTTGTTTGTTTGTAATCAATAAACTAAAGCTACTGGACCGATTTTTATTATTGTTTACTACTAGATTTTTCCCGTGACTATGCTCGCGTAAACGTAGGTTAGGTTATGTAAAGTTAGGTTATTAAGACTGCGCCGAGCGAAATGTGCCAAAACAGGCGATCACAGTTAAGTTGATAATATCAACACTTTTTGTTTAATACAAATATAAAATATACATTTACCATAACAATGTGTTTACAATTACTCCGTGTAAAAAACTTAAAATAATTAATATTTTCGCCTACAAAATTACTTAGCACGAAAAATGCAAAAATGTAAGCTCCTGTTACGTGATTTTTAGATTATAACAGAAGAAATCCTATTTTACAACTTAAACGAAACAAAAATAGTTAATTTACAATTTGACCAAATATTTAAGTTATTGATGAAAATAAAGATACATATTTATCAAAAAAGCACTTCCTCCATACAATGTTACTATGGGTAAGGGTACCCTATGTCCTTTTCTGTACCCCTGACAACGAGTATATTAAATTTCATGATGATCGGTTTTGAGAAAAAAGCGTAAGGCGATTATCACACTGCACCGCGCACCGTTGCGTAGCACGAGGCCGTAGATTTTAACATTGTACGCAAGTATCTCAATTTATATAGAAAACACGCCTAGGACAACACAGTGCTGACACGTTAATGCGCGGGAAGGCGTCCCGCGCGCAGATTTTGTCAATCGGCGCGTGAGCGCGGGGGGTGCCGCGGGGTATAACACACTGGCTCCACAGTCCCGCACGAGATTTTGTGCTAGTAGGACTTTTTTACAGCGAAGTGAATATTTGACTTTATTTGGCGCGGGACCGTCGTAATCTGCCACCCCGCGCGTAGTAGCAGATTACACCGCTAAGTGAGGCAGATCTGCGCCTCCGTCGCCGCGCGCGTGATCTGTCGCTCTGCGCACAGCGGCGGGACGCTTCGCTAGTGGGAGAATTGCCTAAACGTGAAACAACCAAATAAATAAACAAAAAACTCATATTCGCATTTATAATACTTTAGTTAGGTTATCTACATTGTCTACAAATAACATAGACTATATAACGTCACGCTACGAGCTACGGGAGCGTAGTAGTAATCATAACCGTAAAAGAAACCGCGTCAGAAAAATATAAAAATTTAAAAAACGTTTGGCTTAAAGATATGGTCACCTTTCTGGATGTTTAGTTATTCACACACAATCCCAACATGTCATCTGAATTATAAATACAGTATTATCACGCTCACTTATATTAAAAATAGTACACTATCGTGTTCTATCATGTAAATGTCATGTGTGAGCTCACTTTTTCGTGCGATGTATGTACAGCTAGGGCACATTTAAGACTAAACATTTGAATGTAGGAGCATCGAGAATTTTGCGCTTGGTAGACGGAATGAAGCAGTTAGATGCGGGGGGCCGCCCAAGATCAATCTGTGGTTAAAACTTTGGGAAGCAGTGGACGTCTTTCGGCTGTGATATTAAGTCGGCGTGAACCCAAATCACACTAGCTTTCTATTAGAGATAACTTCTAATCAGACATTACGTGTGCTTGGCCACCTTTTTCGAATAGAATGATCAGTTTTCGTTCAGTATTTAGTACTCAAACAATCCTAAACAGCATCGCTGGTGGTTCACAGTGAAATGTCCGTCACTTATCTCATGTGGATGTAGTTATCACATCCTGCAGATACCGAGTCCTGTTTTGCGACGCCAGATATTCCGACGGCAGGTTTTGGCAAACGCATTGCTTGATAAAAATCAATGTCTGCGATCTGGATGCGATCTGTCCAGACTGCATCTTGAAGATAACATCGATCTTTAAATCGTCAAAATCTATTAGACATTTTAGAGTTAGATGTTGTACATTGAAATTAAACCACTTTATACGGATTTTGGGTTGTTTGTAATTTAATTAGTCAAACTCAAGAAGAAGCAAAACACAGCTAGACTTTATGATACTTTGAGCTCATTCTGCGTAAATTGAAACACCAAAGATTAAATTATGTTCGGGTACTTTGAAATAACTAGGTACACTTCAGAACATTGAGACAACTACCATCTAAGTCTCCTCGTGAAAATGGCTGCTGTCAAGCAACCGAAACGTCGGGGCAAAGTATAAATTTAAATATAAATTGTTTAAATTAATTTAAATAGCTTAAATTAAAAAGTAAAGTTCAATAATATGTAGTAGTGTTAGTGTATCAAAATTGTGTAATAATAGTGTTTTAAAATAAACAACGCGACAAAATCCATATAAAGTGTTTCGCGTAGTCCATATTCATCCATATTCTATAGTCTGTTAACTTGCCAATTGTTGAAATGCCAGATATAATTGAAAACATATTATGGCTGCCCGTGTGCCGCTTAATAGGTTAAAGAGCAAGGTTTGCAAAATTATGCTTACACCAAATATCACCTGTATTTGGGTATAAAAATGCAGTGATATCAGTCTTTGGCATAAGTATAAATATTTAGAATAACAGATATGAAAATCACGAAAAATACGAAAATTACTTAGCGATTTATCAGAAAGAATCGAACCTTCACCAAATATATGTTTGACATGTTAACTCCAAAGTGATATGTTTGAAATATGTAAATGTACTGTAGTGGGTTCACCTGCCGCTAAAGGCGAAATAAAACATTATTGGCGAAATGTAGGTGTAACGCTTCACCATCTTCTACTTCTCGCATTTAAAACCTTGCCCCTACGTGTATGCATGCTACTTAAATAGCTTGAATAGATTTACACAGCGACAGCCGTTGTGCTTTATTATTTTTAATTAACAAGCGTAAATAAACGCTTTAGCAAGGTTTATTATAAACTAAATAGTCTTTGATCTAGGGCCGGATTGCCCCGGAAGCTGCCACCGAGTGATTTGAGAAATAGGTCAATTACAAGGCTAATAAACCTTCCAACTAACTTGTGAAAAGACCCGCTCAAGCTTAAATTATAAAGTGCCTAAGTACTTTAAAAGTCAGAATTTCATTACTCAGTTTAGCGATGTGTTAAATAGGTCTTTTAGTGTTTTGTGTTAGTTTCTAGCCCCGGATTTATTTGAGCGATGAAATCTTACTTAGCTGTCCCGACTATGTGAATGCGACGCGTTGGCTGAATTGAGGATGGGTCTGATGGGATTGGCATATCCAAACCCTGAGGACTACAGGCTTCTCCCTCTGAAGTGTACGCTACGACTGATGCAGTACATTCATAGGGATAGCTAAGGGATAAATCTTGGGGCCGACACAAAAGATCCCAATGGGTCGAAGTGTCGCCGGTCTGTACTGACTGGCCCCCACACATAACATAAGATAAGATAAGCTGTCCCGACAGACGGTTGTCCTGTATAGACAATTGACTCGAATCCACTTGAACACATACAAAAAAAAGACATTCAAATCAGTCCAGCCGTTTAAGAGGAGTTCACTGTCAACACACGTACAGAAGAATTATATATATAAAGAAGAAGATATGTAACCATAGTTACGCGCTTCGACTGCGTGTGTCAAATGCATGGTTGTGTGCGTATAGTGCTTTTTTATTAATTTAATGTATTTCTAATGCATATTTTATATAAATATTAGGATTCGCTCTTTCTTCTCCATATATGTAAACTTTAACTGTGCCAAATTTAATACTCCTCCGTCCGCGCAATTTTCCTTAAAAGGTGTAGGTACAAAGTTTTTGCTTCACGTATTAACATAATTAGATTCTTTATTTATCCTTCAATTTCATTTACGTCGTGGATTATCTCAGCAAAGCATACCGAAAGCATGCATTTAATAGAATAGGTGACGCGTGGGCGGCCGCGTCTTTACCTGCTAGAATCCTACTAGAAGATATTCCGGGATTAAAAGTATCTTATGTAGCATCCAAGATATGAACAATCTGTATGCGAAGTTACATTACAATCTATGCAACGGTTTGCGCGTTATTAAGTAACAAACAACTAAACATCGTTTACATTTGTAATATCAGTAGGATTGTAGGCAATACGACTGGTAACTAGCCCACTTTTCAAGTAATTAAGTCCTCTACTATGCATATTCTAGCGTTTGCCCGCAGTTTCACTCGAAAACAGTACTTTTATTTTGGATGTAAGGTTCCCTATGTCCCTTTCAGTATCCCGGACAGCGTGTATGCAGAATTTAAAGATGATCGGTCGAGTAGTAGGCATGTAATCGTAACAAACAAACAGTCTCATATTCGTATTTATAATATTAGTTACTTTTATTCTATAATGTTGAGGACTTTGCAAACATTTAAACAACGGATACAACGAAAAAACTCGACATTAATATTTTACGATTGTAAAGTCTCTCGCAACACAAAACATGACTCCTAAGCCGACAGTAGTCTTTTGTAAAAAATAAGTAAACAAGAAAGGAAAATAGTCATAACAAGGTCAGAAAACATTTCCCTTACATGTCGTCCTTCCGAACTGCCCACACTTGCTTTACCTTCTTATATAACTTACTGCTAAATATATCTCTCATATTTTTATACAGTTTCAAGCTCACTTCACACATGACCTACTGTGTGCTACAAATAGATGCTAGTACCGGCCAAGAGTTACGTCTTGTTACGTCACAAGAGCCCTTACAGCCTTAAGGCTGTCAGTCCAGTTTCTTGTGATGTCTGCCTCAATTAAACCGTACGAGAATTCATATGTTCAAAGTTGGGTTAGACGAAGATTTTATTTTTAGCTTTAGGGGCGCATGAGAATTCTCTTGCAGAATATAATGAAAGCCTATTCAAACAGAGTACAAATTCTCCTTTGAACACATCTTAGCTGTGAAAGTTTAAGCAGCACTGTCACCGCGCCGCTGTTGTGGGTTCAATCTCTACACGGCACTAAAATTTGTATAATCCATTAATGTTCCGAATCTTTGTGTCCTTTGTTTGACCGTTTGTAAAGTCATTCGCGACATAGCAATTACGGATAGTGCTTGAGATGTCTTTAAAAAATGGGAATATATCCGACTATACTATCCGTAGATTTGAACCCAGGATTTCACGAATGAACATAAGTACTTACTTATACCATTATATCAACCAGTAAGTAAAGTCTCAAGTAGCTTGTTTGTATAAACAAACAAATTACTGAATTGAATGTAATACCATTTTGGAGTTTACTTAATCTCTTTCCCATTATAATTGGACAAAGAGGCCGAATAACCTTGAAATCTGCTTATACCCGGGACTGTCACGGTTGGATTACGTCACGAGGTCAAGGACAACACTAATGTTCCCCAGAGGCGCCGTTCGCCTTAACGCACTTTTCTTTAGCATAATTAATTGTTTAAAAGTTTTTATAAAATATTTTTGTCGCGTTTTTATCGGTTTTAGCTCAATATACTTAGCAAAAATCTACATTTTTTAGTGCTTTTAAAATTATATGCGAGACTTACTCTTGTTTCTGAGAAACTAATCAACGTCTTATCAAAATAAAAGTGATGTCAAGTTATTTGATTGGTCGTTGATTTAGCAAATCAACAGTCATAACAGTTGACCTGCATGAGGCTACGTTTTAGACTCTGGGTGATAATTTGGTTTCTATCGAATGCACGGGCCGGGCATTATATGTCAGATCTGACTATCCTAACTTAATATTAAAAATGCGAAAGTTGGTTTGTTTGGTACGCTTTTACGGCTTAACTACTCCATCGATTAGCACGAAATTTCGCATACAAGTTGTCAGGTGTACAGAAAAGTAATGTTACAAATCTAACTTAACCATGCATTTTGCGAGCGATGCAGCGGGCTAATTCTTATATGTTAGTAAACGCCTTGAGTTTTCTATAATGACTGACTTTTATTATATAAACAGTTAGTGACTATGTATATATTTTGTATAGACTACAAATGTAATTATTATTTCAATGCAGTTACTCAAGTCAACAGCTCTTACATATGCTAAATTGAAAATATATTTTTCCACATACCACGGAATACTGCATGCGGCGTTTTACTAAAGAGGAAAATAATATTAATATTCGCGCCGAATGACAGATGCCGTCGAATGCAGCCAGCGCCGTCGTCCATATTGGTTATTTACGGGGTTTGTCAGCAACAGGAGATACATTATAGAAAGAGTTGTTTGTTTAATTAGTGAGACCGATTCCAGCATGTACATATTCTGAACTATTTACTTTTTTACTTTTATTTTAAATAACATATATAAATAGTATTTTACTTTAAATACATACCTATTACACGCCTGTATCCTCGAAGGCAATGGTATATTAATAAAATTATTGGATAAAGAGGAACCCGCCACGCACCCTTAAGATGGAAAAGAAATAATGTACCTCCCGGAATACCGACTAAACCTACCACGGTGTTCCTCGACAAAACCACTATCGACGGGGCCGCGCGAATCGCTTTCGCATGCGTTCGCGACCCCGCCAAGGTTACGGTCCGCCGTATGAAACGGCAGGCCACTACACAAAAGACCTACCCAAAATAGGCACTTCTAACATTATAAAAAACCCTACTGTCTCCCCTCTAGAGGGGAGACGGACTCGACACAGAGGCGCGCGTGGGAACACGCACGCCGCCTCTCGGACCTGGTGCTGAACGGATGGCGGGCAGGCCCACAAAGCCCGCCACCCCCAGGTCAAACCTCAGGGTGGCTGGAGGTCATCGCGCGCCCTCCGGCGCCCGGCTCTGCGGTTGGGGAGAGGGTTTAAACGCTCACTCTCCCGCTCCGCCGCCTCCTTGATGGAAATTACTTCCGCGCAGAAGGAGGCGACGGCGTTCCACGACCTCTCACTCCGGACCATAGACTGAACTACGACCGGGAGCGAGAGGGCAACCGATCCGACTGCCGCGATCAAGTCACGGCGCTGCGATGCCCAGGCGGGGCAAACCGCTAAAGTGTGCAGCGCTGTGTCCTTTACAACGTCGCGGCAGTCGCCGCAGTGGTGACAACCGGGCGTCTCTTGCCGGCGTATACGACACAGGAACCGGCCAAAACAACCGTGGCCAGTCAGTACCTGTGTCAGCCGGAAGGTGAGGGCGCCATGCCGCCTCTCTAGCCACTCCTCAAACACGGGACTTACCGCCACGATCGTGGCGTGCCCGACCCGCCACGCACCCTCGGATTACTCACCCCAACTATTGCAATAGAAAAAGGTTGACAATACCGAACTCCTCTGGATAGGCACAGCCACGACGTGGGACTCGGGCGTAGTCCAACTTGCAGTATTTCGTTTCGAGCACAAAATATGCGTCGACACGTGTTTCGCCTCAAATTATTGTTTCGTCGCAGCGAGGCATCCTCAGGATCGTTTGGCAACGAATGAGCTTTTAAAGAAGTTTTGCCAAACGGTCCTGAGGATGCCTCGCTGCGACGAAACAATAATTTTATTAAAATGGGCTTCCGCCAAGTAATGCATAGTTTGATTCAATGGTATATTACACACATATTCCGCTAGCTATGGTTTTAAACTCCAGTATTAAGAGGCGTTCTAGAAAGGTTCTAGAGTGGCGGCTACGCACCGGAACACGCAGCAGGGGTAGGTAGGCAACAAGATGGACCGACGACCTGGTAATGGTCGCGGGAAACGATTGGATGCGGGTGGCTCAAGGCCGGTCTGTGTGGAAAACCTTGGGGAAGACCTATGTCCAGCAGTGGACGTCTTATGGCTGAGATGATGATGATGATTAAGAGACGAGTCTATTGCCGTCTTCAGTATTTTAGACTCCGTGCTGCTATTTAGAATTTCTTAACAGAATAAGACTGCCCGATCTGGAGATCGAATCGTAGCAGAGTAGCTGCATTTATTACCTTGGCGACATCGGCGAGATTCCAACTTACGGTCTCCTGTTTACTACTCAGGCTCTTTAACCAGCTAAGTCACAGCGCCTGTGACTTATCGACGCTATTATACGTTGCAAAGAATGATATCAAATCGTAAGGCTAGTTAGAAGATACAGAATAATAAATTTTCACAACGCGTATTCTTACGAGATTTTAAAGGTTACATTTATCTTATATATAAAATTCTCGTGTCACAATGTTCGTTCCCGTACTCCTCCGAAACAGCTTGACCGATTCTCATGAAATTTTGTGAGCATATTGAGTAGGTCTAAGAATCGGCCAACATCTATTTTTCATACCCCTTAGTGATAAGGGTTGTCCAACCCAAAAATTTTTTTTAAATCTTTTGTTCTAAACATTTTTTTATGGCAAAACAACGTTTGCCGGGACAGCTAGTCATTAACTAAATGTCTTTGTTCCGAGCATACGGAATTCGTAATCTCTCATCAAGGTCAGCACTGAGTTATCCCACACCGTTGCTCGCTACGTATTGCCTTACCAGGATGTTTTCCTACAATTTCCTCGCTCGAGTGTTTTCATATTACTGTGGATGTTTATTGTACAAGAATACATTATTAGGACGCGAAATTGGAGAAGCGATGCGTGAAGTGTAGCAGTTATTGTAAGAGAGAATGTCAACATGTTTGAATAATGTTTGTAAAGGTAAGATGTATGAATATATTACTTTAAATTATTATTTTCATATGAAAATACATTTCCTGCGTTACAGATCGTATGTTATAGAAACCACTGTGACGTGGGAGTCAAAAGTGAATATTTACGCGAATGTTATACATTGAAATTAAACACTTTATACGGATTTTATCGCGTTGTTTATTTTACTTTAAACACTGTTATTACATAATTTTGAAAACTCTAACACTACTATTATTGAATTTTACTACTATTTAAGCTATATATTTTCAAATTAAAACTATTTATATTTAAGTTTACACTTTGCCCCAACGTTTCGGTTGCTTTACAGCAGCCATGTTCACGGGGAGACTAAAATTGTAGTTGTCCCAACGTTCTGAAGTGTAGCTATACAAAACAAGAATATAAGGATTACTCTTTGGGACTTCACAAATATTAATCAATGGATAAAAAACATTCAGATTCAGAACAAATATTTGTGAATCATATATCGATACATAGACCCTTACCTGTTTTTTGATGGGGTTAGCAAAGACTACAGGTTTAGACTTGCTACGATACTTACATAATACATCCTTTGTCTACTGTCATCTGCTCACATTCTACATACACAAACGTCATTTTTGTTATTGTTTTTCGTGGCGGACGCATCATTGATACCTAATGGTAAGCAGTATCTGTCGGTCATGGTCATGGCAATTTTCCTTCACAGATGTGATAAGGAGGAAACTACAAAGCCGCTGCTTTCTGCGAAAACCGCTTGCCGGCTTAAAAGCCGCTGTGTGCCAAAAAGCCGCTTTTTACCGTTTAAGCCGCTTTCCGCCGTAAAAGTCGCTACCTATCGTAGAAGCAGATTAATACCATAAAGCAGCTTTCTTCCAGTAAAGCCGCTGCCTCCTATAAAAAGTATTAACACAAGTCTATTTTGCACCGTGACCTTATAAGCTTTATACAAATTGCGTATTGATTTATTTTATAGCCCATACAGTAGGTCGTTAACTAGATTTTTCGAAGCTTCGATAAAGGAAGAATTTCAGACGTGACATTAAAGATTCAATGAGCAATTCGGTACTCCGGTCCCTTGACGACGTCCTATTGTTAAAGAGGGATCATAAAACAAGATTGAAGATACATTTTCTAAGTAAATATAGTTAGGTTGCCTCGTTACGCTTATGTTTGCGGATGATTCAAATCAAATCAAATCATTTATTTCGGGCTGCATAGGCCCATAGATAAATATCATAACCTAGATTTACATATTATAAAATTTTATAATACATAGGGGAGATGGGCCCAAAGCGGGCACCTTAAGGGAAAGTTGAAGAAAAATCGGTTTATAACTTAGCTACATTATTCTTTTTTCTCCAAAAGATCCGTTACTAGACGCTTTTGAATGGAGCATAGTTTGATTTATCAAAAACCGAAAAAAATATTACTTATAAGCAAATTACGAAACCTCTACGAATGCCCGCTTTGCCCAAGGGGGGAGCCTAAAGCGGGCACTTGTTTAGGGCAAAACGGGCATGGGTTGAGGTAAAGCGGGCATGGGTAAATTTTATCTATATATTACAAAATCATTAGAAAAGGGACAGCCATACTCTGCCACCAGTTTAAGGAACAAAGGAAACAAACAACCTTGATCAAGTTTTGTATTTCAACAAAATTAACAGCAATAATCATTCATTCATTTTAACTATTTAATCATTAACTGTTCTTAATCTAATCAGACTTTTCAGTTACATAATGAGTATATATCCATACTACCTACTTAACAAAAATAAAATTAAAAATAATATTGTTCTCCTGAAATAATTATATTATCACAAATGGAAATAAAAGTTAACTTCTCATGAATATAAAACAAATTATAGAGATCTATCTGTTATCTACCTACAATCCTATTATTAAATTTCCTGACACATGTCACAATAAAATGACCCAATTCCAGGATATGCAGTGCAAGATTCATGAGCCCACGCGTCGCAATCATCGCATTTTATCCAGTCTTCGACGGGCGGGTCCACATATGGCTCATGGCATTCAAAACAAAGATATTGGGCAGTAGGCCTAGCATTCGTCGTTTTTCTCTTTGGTTTCTGCTTCATTTTCTTGGATTTTGTTTTTCCCGTAGACAGTTCTGCATTTATATTTTTTTTAACGGTTTTAACACGTTTTTGTACATTTTCTTTTTGGTTTCCTTTTCTTTTTTTGTCCATTTTAAGTCTTTGCTCGTCTTTGATCGGTGTGCTAGTTAATATCTCAGCTTTTTGTACTCTTCTGCGTCGGATGGTTTTATTTGGAGCAACCTTGGGAACTGGTCTTATTACCATAGGACTTACGTGTATACTGCAGCTAGGAACAGCAAGGTTATCTGTGGACGAATTCATATTTTCCATGCAGGAAGTAACTGAGATTATTAACTCATCTGTTGCCATTCGATTGAAATCAGCAAGGTTAAATTCTGGCACAGCCTCAGCCTGATTATGTCTGTTCTGACAAATTTTTTCAAGCTCCCATGGAGATGGCGTTCTCTCAGGGTCCTTTTCTTCTGATAGGGATGACGCCAGACCATTCTCTTTGGAATTCTGAATGACTATTGTAGGCTCAATAACTGTGCCAAAATCATGTCGATCAACTTGTTTGTTTGGATTATTCGCATAACTTTCTGAGCCAATTTGCGGGGGCATTGTTAAAAGATTTTGTGTTGCACTATTTAGAGGTGGTAGAGGAGTCACGTGGTCGTTCTCTATATTTTCAGATGGAAATAAATTGTGGGTGCTTACTATATCAACCAGCATCGACGGTGATGGTGTTGTTCTATTAGCTTCTTCAAGTGGCAAAGATGCTTCTATTTGTTGTGCAGATTCAGTCGGATTTAATGGATTTTCTGTAACAGAAGCTGGCAGAAAATCAGCGTCATCAAAAATAAACCGGTTTGTTGGGAGCAGACCAGTCGTTTTAAATCCGTTTATAGCATTGTTTGTAGTTGCTGCTTTTACATAAGCATCTGAAAACAGTTTAGCTACGTCATTTTGATTAATTATCCGTCCAGCATGCGCCTTTTGGAAAACGGCCACAGCCTGCTCGAAATAAATTTTAAGTGGCCCATATACGCAGTAATCTAAAGGCTGCATACGATGTGTCGTATGTGGAGCCAAAGACACAAATATAACATTATTTTGTGATGCATATTCCAATGCTGGTAAGTATTTATGGGACTCGTGATTATCGAGAACAAGAATAACTTTTTTTTCTGAGGTTGGTCTGACGGTCTCTACAAAGAACCTCAGCCATTCCATAAATACTGGACCATTGATCCAGCCATTATCGGAACAAGTGCCTTGGGTACTGGGTGGAGCTCCATCAAGAAGGCGTGGAACCATTCTTTTTCTCGCGAATATCATGAAAGGGGGTATGAATGATCCAGCAGCATTACAGCAGCATATAACTGTGGTTGTTCTTCCTCTTTCGGTGCTAGCTATGAGACCAACTTGTCGCTTTCCAGATTTTGTCAGGACCCTTGGCGGTTTATTCGAAGATGTTTGGACGCCTGTCTCGTCCATATTGTATAAACGAGTAGCATCAACTTTATGCTTTTCAATTTGCTCCTCTAATAAATCGAAAAATCGATAGACTTGGGGTTTGTTAAACCCTCTTGCTCGGGCAATAGATGTCGGCTCTGGTTTTCTTAAAGTTAGCTCTGGATGACGTTTAACAAAACCTTTGTACCAATCTGAACCAGCAGCACCATTTTTAAAAGGGTGTGGTATTTTATTCATTTGGGCATAATTATAAACAAGTTCCAAGAACTCTTGTTTTGACAACCCGTAAAACAAACTGTCCATATGAAAAACATATTCCAAAAGCTCAGTTTCTTGATCCGTAGAAAAGACAGTAATATATCTTCCTAGTTTTACTTCACACGACCCCGATTTAAGATGCCTTTGCAGCGTCGTTCTTGGGATCCCAAATTTTGTTGCTACGTTTTTGACAGGTCTCCCTAATTCTTGCACTTCTAGCAGAGCTTGCCGCATGGTTGAGGGGGTCCATGAGGCTTGCGAAGTTTTTCTTTTATAATTATTTACCATCTAAAAAGAATAATAAAAAGAACTATAGCAATTTATATTATAATATAATATATAATAATAATATCCTCCAGACCGATTTCAGCCACGGCGGCTAGTCTTAACGGAGACTGGTCAACTACGCAGGAGATATTATAGTGCACAAGAGTGTGTGCAAACACAAGTGCACTCTCTGTTCCCTAACTCTCATGATCCGATGGGACGGTAATCCGACACGACCGAAGAGAGATCAAGCGCAGGACCAACGGCTTTACGTACTTTCCAAGGCACGGAGATGTTTTACACCGTCAACTTCCTAACTCCGGGCTGCTACTGAGATTTTTTAACTAAAAACCCAATAACTGTTTGTTGACCCAACCCGGGATTCGATCCCGAGACCTCATGCACAGCAATCGCATTCACTACCGCTGCGCCACGGAGGCAGTTAAATTTAATTTATTGGGATGGGTAAAGCGGGCACGTGTCCGCTTTACCCTGCCCGCTTTGCCTTTTTCGACACTTGTAATATCCAAACAAATTTTAACCTCAAAATGTTTAAACACGTGGCATTTAGTTTAACCGGTTTACAGCCAGATAACCAGTTAATAACTAAAACGTATTGATTATAGCATTGTAAACATCAAAAAAGTGAGAACACATCATACATACCTCGCAATATTTTTCAAAAACCCACTTAAAATATTTGTATATCGCAACTCGTAATGGCGTGCTCGCAGGTGAACTCGACGAATGACGCGAGGTGTGCGGGCCGCGGGGATTACTGTCACGTGCTTAGAGCGCGCGCTTTTTTAAAATGGTAATATTATCGAGAGTGCCCGCTTTAGGCACGGTGCCCGCTTTAGGCCCATCTCCCCTACACACAACACCATCTAGACCAAACTAAGCAGAGCTTGTATTATGGGTACTAGACAATGGATAAACATACATAGATACTTATTTTTATTTTTTTTATATATACATACATATTATACATAGAAATACCCAGACCAAGACAAACATTCATGTTCATGCACACAAATGTTTGACTTGTGCGGGAATTGAACCCGCGACCTCAGGCGTGGCAGTCGGTTACATTAACCACTACGCCATCGAGGCCGATTTGATGTTAGTAAATACACCTTAATACTATGTTAGTGTAACTTCACTTCGCACACTTAATACTAGTGCGCTCGGCTGGTACTTGTCCGCGGAAGCGACGGAATACCACGTCTTGCGGCCAAAAGCTTTCGTCCAACACCTTGTGCAGGTAACAGTCAGGTACACGCACGACGAACGCTTTAAAGTTGACGTTGCGGCGCGACTCCAGCAACTGCACTCTCGGCACGTACTTCAGCTTTTGGCACACGTACTTCGCGATGTCCTCCGCCTCAGTGGTGTAGTGCAGGCGCGAGATGTACACCGGCGTGTTCGGGGACGCGGCACGCACCTTCAGGTTGGGATCCACAGGTGCTTTGCCACAACCGTTCTTAATGTTTCGCGAACGGCGCTTCCTCCGTTGCACCGTCAGGAAACCATCCTCGGTAGCCCGGTTCGTTGCTTTTGTAGGCAAGGGCTTAGCAGGGGCGCTCGCAGAGACCGTGGGGTCAGCTGTTCTTACAATTCGCGCAGAACAGCGGGGAAGAGCTGCGGGTGCAGGAGCGGGGCTGCGTGACGCGCTTGCGGCGCATAACGCAGGCTCAGCAGTCGGCGCCGGCGACAAAACCGCTGACGCATAACTCGTCGCCGATGTGTTGAGGCATGCACCTCGACGCGTGTTCACACTGTTTACACGCGTTGGTGACCCAGTTATTGGCACAGACTTGCGCAACGCCTCTAGTTCGATGCGCAAATCTGCAACAGTGACCTCCGATGCACTCAACTTCATCTGCACTTCTGCTAAACTTGCCTTTAAAGAAATGATGTCTTTTAAAAGGCTAGAGACGTCGACGTGATCGAGAGTGGCGGCAGGTAACTTGTGTAAGTCTCTCGCCACAAATGTCGGCACGTCATCAGGATCGGTCTCCTTAAGCAGCGTTATGACGTCCTGTAGATTCTTCCTTGTCCCGATTGTGGTGACCCAGGTTAAATGTCAGGAATTTTCTTTGAAAGTAAAGTACTATATACGGTATTTATCTTGTAAAAATTTACTACACAACATTTTGATAATATCGTGATTTCTTAACATGTTACTTTGAATTCAGTCTTCGTAATTGAATTCACCAAAAATGAAATTGTCTTTGGTTCCTTTGAAATAATTATCAAATCACTTTAAGATGTTGAGTGTTGAACGCCATCTTGGTCTCGTCGTGGCAATGGTTGTTGAAAAGTAACCGAAACGTAGAATAAATTTTATTATAAGTGGTTTTAAAAATCGTGTCCTTTTAAATATAATTTATGTGCCGTATTTAATATTCGCTAAAACTTAAGAGAATATCAGTAATGTTCTGTAACGAATTAATATTCAGTAGCAGCATGCAGTCAAGAAGTGACAGTAGGCGACATTAGGCTTACTTGCGTTTACGTGAGATTTCAAAACTAGTTATTGAACTATGGGTATACAGCACTAGCTGTCTGTTTGGGTATATACATATCTGTGAGTTTATGTATTTAAAATATAAAAACAAAAACCAACATGTATGTATCATGGTGCATCAGATTTTGGGCCTAATGGCTAGACCGGGAAGGGGGATGGGAGATTTATGCCATGGCTGTCCCCGCAGGCGCTGTGTTAATATTTACGAGTGTGACTCGGAAGCGCACCCGCGACGCGCTATGTGTTATATTTGGTGAACTTATTGATTTGAAACTTAAAATTAGATGTTATGCAGCTAATGGCGATTGGTGTTCGGACATTATGGAACTGTGCTCAGTAGATGGCAGTAGGCTTTAGTACTCATCAGTACCTTGCGTAGGATGTCTGTTTACGTAATACTTAATGGAAGGACATCCTTTATGTTACTTTCTTTATCATTCGTGGATGGTGCCAAAAAGCGCATTTAATGCACTATTTAAATAAAAATAATTTTCGTTTATACAAATTCAGATTCAGTATCATTCTGTCCGCAAAACTCGAAAATTTGTTTGTTTTTTTCGAATAGATTTTTTTTTTTTTACACGACTATCAGTTTTACACGAAACAGAATTAAAGTTACCAGATGATAAAATTTTAACTCTTCTTAAACAGAGAAGTAGCCAGTGTCCAGCAGTTTACATTCAGAGCTGATATTATAATTATAAAACTTTTAATAAAGCTTTGGGACGGTGGGTGTATGTTATCGCTCATCAAACACATAATCACCACTTTCATACGGTTTCTATGGCAACTATCTTCGTATGATTGCATCGTGTACGCTTTCTTGATTATCGGTGACATGGCACGTAAGTGACATCATTTATGTTCCTGAATTACATTTTTAACCCTCCTTAAAAAGATAAGGTTTTCAATGTGACCCATGTACCTCCTATCGCCTGCACATTTTTTTTTGGGTAAATCTTACATATTTATTTTAGTAGAACTTTATTTTGTCGTTAACCTGAAACGATTGTAACGATGGTGACATGCATAAACTTTTCGAATCGGGTGGTTTATGGGAAATACTAGGTTACTTTTCTACTTTTAACCTCTGTGAGTGACAGCGGCATTTATCTTTTAGAACAAATCGTAAACTAAATTGAAAAGTACTGAAAAGCGAGAGATGAAAGAATTTTAATCGCCAGCAGCTTACGATTTAGACTATTCATTACTGAAAATATGTTTTATTTAGAGTAGGTTTAGCTGTTGGAAAATTCAGCTACGAGTATCTTTCTTTCAGTAGCGTCTATAGTAACTTTAATATGTAGAGCAGCTGACTATCATACCATTTACGAATTATGCATATTTTGCCTCAACCCAATCATTAAATGAGACCTAAATTCCTATCTATAGGTACTAATATTATAAAGCTGAAGAGTTTGTTTGTTTGGTTGAACGCGCTAATCTCAGGAACTACTGTCCGAATTGAAAAATTCTTTTAGTGTTGCTCATTCATCGAGAAAGGCTATAGGCTATATAACATCACGCTACGACCTACAGGGGCGGCGCAGTAATCATAAACGCGGGTAAAACCGCGGGCACATCTAGTGATAATTATAAAAGTAAGAGTTCATCAAAATGTTCAAATGCTTGTTAATCAATCAAGCGTAAATTTTTGAGCGATTTTGAATAAGACTCGGCTCGTAGACAGATCTATGTAAAAAAAATTAAAAACAAATAAATAGGTTACTTTTTATCCCGATATGCGTTCCTTTAAAAGCCACGCGTTCAAAAACACTCACAATATCTAGAGTTTATAAAAATATAATGTACATATTTTCTAGGCAGCTGACTGATAGTAACTAAATAGGTTGTTTTACAAGGTAAATAGGAATACGAAATTGCCCTTTTCTCATTTATAGTCAGAACGGCGCGCGCCTAGCTTGTTAGAATAACTTCATTATTAGGCTCGTACCTCTTCCCTTCTCGAACGAAAGTCTTCACCGGTTTTCTTACGAAAACTAACAGACATACGTAATTAGTTTCCACATCCTTCACTTAGGATTGCATAAGGTTTTTGCTTTGTTTGCGAATACTATACATACGGATTTTGATGCGTATTTTTTAATGCCGTGATAGGTAATTTTCTTGATAAAGCAGAAGTAATAATAATAAGATACGATCAAGCTATTGTTTACTATAAAGAAAGGGGGCACGAGGAATGTAGAACTGGTATCCTGCCATTCAGTTGAAAGACACATACTGTTTGGTGGCTGAAACAGACAGAAAACACAGTCACTTGGGATGAGCAATAAATGAGAATCAACAAAAGCAACCTTGTGATAGGACATGAAGCAAGGTTACCAGTAGCGAAGTTAGGATCGCAAACGTGTATCCTACGTACTTACGAGCTATAACCGTTTATAAAATATAGCAGGCTTAAGGGGCGTCCCGAAACAAAAATTCGCTTAACGACCTTCAGCCGTATTGGGGCAGTATTGCGGGCTTATAGCTACACTCCCATTGTCTTGTAACAGGAAGCAATAAAGAATAGCTTGCCATTATCTATGCAGTACGTAACAAACTATTAATACAGCGGCGTTGACCTTGGAACCCTCCCCTGTGAAATCATCAGCCGTGGCGGCAAGGTCGGGGACCTACGTGACGATCGCACGGAGGTCGGCCTTCCTCCCTCCGTGTGCCCGAAATTCTTGCCGATATGTGGGTTAAGTTCCTATGACTGTGGAATATTAATATGTTAATGGAAATGTAAATTTATTTTTGCAACTTCTTCCAAATTTATCCCTGTGTGGGAAATGTTACAATAACTCACATTTAAAAGACAAATAAAAGCTGGTCAAAGAAGTGCTCACTTCCCCTTTATTCTGCGCCCAGTGTTGTGGGTTTGAACCACAAACAGGATGAACAAATATGCGGTCTACAAATAGCTGTTGCTCATCCAGGTGTTCTTAGTATCCTACTTGGTTCATTACTTGTAAAGCTCCTTGCGACATAGACATTGTATTTAGTGCGAGCCTTGTCATTTTTTATTACAATACAATCGAAACTAAGGCCTATTAACAAACGTAAGTACAAACTTATGCCACAGTTCCAATAAAGTGTTATCCAAAATCTAATAGTGCTTGCCCCTAACCTTAAATCGACTACTGGCCCTTGCCATTCCTCAGGCCTTAAGGCCACTTGACAAACGCGAACCATCTCCATCCCCCACGTTCTATAATTAGACTTCTAACACGGCGTGAAAAGCATCCCTTCGAGTCTATCCAAGGTCGATATAGTACGTGCTTATCTGATCAGTATGCAGTAAGTCCATCTCGCCCCTCGTTAGTATTCCCGGCCGGCAGTCCCACTTACGGAGCTTAGAACATGTGTCGTGTAATTGGACAGCCTTAACCACTATATACCTGTGGGATTAACTTCAATTTGTTCTGTCCTACTGATATTATAAGGGTGAAAGTTTTTGAAGATGTGAGGATGTTTGTTAACCTGTCAATTCTTGGAGTGCCAGACATAATTGAAAACCCATCGTGTGCCGCCTGCGCGATGCTTCCGTTCAATAGGTTAAGGGGCTTCAAAACGGACAATATATTTACTCCAGTATATTCCATTGATAAGATGGCGGGATTACCTAGACGCCTTTAAAAGGGACTGATCTTTTGCCAGGACATACATGCTAATGAAAGAAAAACGTTGTCGTTCAGCCATCTGTTTGTAAAGTCGCCTGCTATACAGAAATAATACCCAGAGTGGAATATCTTAAAATCAAATCAATAAAAAAGAAACTTGTCTTAATATTAATTACAATTTATTTATATTGTACAATTTCCCGTTGTCATTACTCAGATTTTTATAATCTGTAACATTATGAAATGATACTTAATTGTTCGTAAAATAGAAAACTTCGTAAACTACGCACGTAGGTAATTGAATTTCCAAGAATCATTTCTTATTAATTTCCATTTGTCCTTTTCATACGAAACGAAACGATATTATTTTAAAAACGATATCTTGGAAATAGGCATGTTTGTTTTATAAAATGAAGGTGGGAGACGGTACGAATACGGTTCTGTTGGTAACGATTGCCGCAGCCTATGGTCGTTTGCAGTACCAGGGATATCACCCGACCTTTATTGACCCTAGGGAAAAGGAATTAAAGTGGGAGGAAAGAAAGGAATTGGAGAGATGGGGCATGTGAGCCTCTAGAACTCTTATTCAATGGGTGAAACGCAGTGACATATGTAGTTACTACTCTCACAGTTCTGTAACAAAGTATTTCCACTAGCGTATTGTGAGCTTTACAAAAATAGTCTATCCGAAACATTGGGACTTCTCTTTTTCAAAGTGACTTTATTTAATTGTTCAGATCACTTTATGATAGAGTTTAGGATAATCATAATGCTACTATGACTTTCATAGTATGAATAGTACCACAATTGGCACGGGCCTTCGGCAATTACTGTTCATGGTAGGTCTACTGCCTCATTCATATTATTATCAAATAATTGTCAGACACAGGGTTTCTTCATTCTACATCCAACGGGAAGCATACCAGTATAAAAGTATCCAATGTATTAATCGTGATCTATTTATGTGCCAATTAACATTAAAACTTTTCCATCAGTTTACGCGTAAATACCCAAACATCTTCACGAACCATCATTTATAATATTATTTGGATTACATGTCTTTACAGGTCTAAAAATGGCCACACAACACGAGTAAATGAAAATGTGTGTCGATATCGTACTTTAATTTTCTTCTTTCATACCTAGATCTATATTCACGTCTTAATAAGATCCTTTTGTCGAAGTTTACAATAGATTCTCATTAAGATACGGAAGAAGATACACCCTCGCGAAGTTATCCAATAATTACTCGCTCGAGACCGTGTGTGCAAAAACGTTTTGATACCGATTCGATGACCGGCGATGTAATTTCCGGGGTGATAGAAATATCTTTCTCGAGTACTGCATTGATTGGATACGATTTTTTGCTCTTGTCTATCATTGGGTGCAGTGTATCGGGATGAGGAAAATGGCGAATTGAAGAGCTGTTCTGTTTTTATTAATTTTGTGGTATTGCTGAAAAGAAAAATGTTTTACTTTTTTATTTGCGTTGGTTGGATGTCTATAGATGTTACTAAAAAGGATTTTAAATTTTTCATTCGCTGGAAAGCCATTTCTTTGCAAACATTTTGTCTGGCCGCCGCGACTCAATAGGTTAATATACGAAGTATACATAGCTTACAGAATACCTATGCCTGGAACATTGTAACTACGCACAGACCGATGTCTATGTATTACCAAGGGGTTAGGCAGAGATGTATTTTTACAAGCTTAAAGCTACGTTATGCAGTATTAGCTTATTGCCTATAGCGACAGCTAATTTCTTAACAGCAAATTCCTAAAACATTTTGGCAACATGAGGCATTGAACACTCACGGTTGTAATAATTAGCACTGACTTATGCCATTTGTATTGACAAGCTTCCGCTTTTCCATGACATAACCTTTTAGTTTTTTGCTTTCTACTCTTATAACATACCATGGCATTTCGCCAATAGGTATATCCCAGTAGGATTATGTAAACATCTTGGCTGATAATGATCTTATTTGCACTCAGCTATTTCGCTAAGTAACGCCTAATGTATATGTATAATACCTGGATTTGATTTTGCTTTATATTAGACGTTATACTCGAATTTATAAAAAGTAGAGATCATGTGAAAATAACTTTCAAAAATGTTTACCTTATCTGGGTGCCGAGTGCGAGTTGTTTTTACGTTAACGCAATCGAAACGTTTACCTAGTTTGGCTCTCTGATTGGGTAAGAGCTTGGATTGGGCCAATCGGAGCGCCGAACGTCACAAACATGTCGATCGCGTTAGCGTAAAACAAATTGACACTCGGCATTCTGGTATAGGGTTCTGTCTAACCGCTGTCGAGTAGCGAGAAAATCGTAGCTCTAGTCATTACTACACTATTTTTAGTTTGATAGCTACCTAATATAATTTTTTTAACTGACAACTCCCGCACTATGGATAATTCCTGTGGTCGCGGGGGCTTTACAAACATTCAAGCAACGGACACCTAGAACACCTAGGAGTCACAACAACTATTTGTGCGTCACAAAAATATTTCCTCACAATAGGCAAAGCTAATTCTGTGATTTACATACAAAACCATAATACTCGAGTCATTGTTAATATGTATTTGATATAATCAACAGCAGCGGTTAAAGCATACGTATCTTGCTATAGTATCGTACATAGCTTACAAAGGTTTCTAATGCGGGATTGATTATTAAAGTAAATTTTGCAGACACTTGATACGGCAGCTGTATTTTTTTGTCTCTAGCCTACCAGTATATAACGTGTACATTTTATTCTATTACTTAGTGAATTTTTCGCGGGTCCGTTTAGTACGCTTCATTACTAGACCAATAATACTTGTGGCGTCTGGAATTAGGTCTTTACACGAGCGTCCTTCCAAAATGTTTTTACATTCTAGTTCCTACCTCTCATTCCCTTTTATGGTTAAGTATTACCGGTGTTAATGATACCTCATTTTTGTAATGTAGGGCAACGTAATAAGTAAGCGTAGGATGAACCGGATACGTAAATTAGTCACTAAAGGTTTCTCCCTTTATGGAACATAGTTTTTCAAAACATCTCTCGTACTAGGAATAAATCCTGTGTCGCGGGGATTTTGCAAACGTTCAAACAACGGATACAGAGAACATCCAGACTCGTTATAACTATTGTGGATTACACGAATTTCTGTCCCTGGTGGGATTCGAAACCACAACACTTGGTGCAGTGTCAGTGGCAAGGCGACCATTTAAATCATTACGCCATTCGTGCAGTTCTATTTTGCATTAAAGGCATCACTCGTAGTTTAAAGTTCTTTTATGAAGATGGCTGTGCCTCTTTCGTAAGGGATAAAATTCACACTAGTCACTTACTTTGGCACTACCTATGATCTGACAAACCTACTTACTCTTAGAACGTATGTACATATATGGTGCCACGCCTAAATCTTTGAGGAGGTAGGCAGAGGTACATTAATTCTATATTTTGTCGACTATATTTTAGGAACCGCGTAATAGAGGACACACTAAAAACCTGAACTGAAATATTATGATTGAAAACCCTTACAACACTGCTCTATCCGGGAGTCGAGCCCGAGACCGCATACGCAGCAGTCGCATTTACCACAGCTGACAGGCAGACAATTAGGCACTCTAGTTACTGTAGGAAAACAGTATCGTTTTATAATATGTGTGTTAAAGTGTTGCCCTATTTGTGTCTTCTGGCGATTTTATGCGCCATCTATCGCATCATCCTCATAACTAATACAACTATATCATGTTTGACACGGTGTTGTCGAATAACTGCCCTGACCTGTATATCCAGAGCATCTGTTGTGGAATATCACCTGGCTTGTAATGAAACGGCCGCAATTTTACTGCGTTTTTATTGTCGCTGTGACGTAATGGTCGCAGTTCTGGAACGATCCGCCCTGGTATGGTGGCCAAACGTCTTCATTTTTTCGGTCATGTTTACATAGTATCAATTTATTCATTGTTTTTATTTTTTGCACGGTTTAAAAAAGATCATATTAGTTTATATTTTGTGATATATTTAAGCGACTCTGTAATTTAGGATATAATCAAATTAAGAGTTATCTTTATGGTTACGCTCATCCAATTGGTATTATAAGGTTTAGGTGTTACTCAATTCTGGCATAACATTGAATTTCTTGTCATAATTTACTTATCACTGCTTTTTGGATCAAAAAGCAGTGATGAGTTATGAACTCTTTAACTTACCTTTTCTTTTGAATTGTGAGAAGGTCGCAATTTTACTTGTATTAAAAAGCAGGTTTAACACTTATGCTAATGACATAATCATCACAGATTCTTAGTTTAGCGCGGCTACATTTGCTGCTACACACATCGGTTCATATAAAAGGGGTCGTTGCTTTAGGATTTCTCCGCGACTTGAAGACCTATGGTGAACATAGTGCGTATACGCAGATTTAATTCACTTATTATGAATCTCGTACGGCGTTGGGCAACACAGAAGTAAAGTTGTTTTATGTCCAGTACCATAGTTTATAGACATGGATTTATTTCAGGAGGGATATAAACTAAGATAGAAAGGTATACCGAGATTGGTTGGGCATGTGAAAAGTTTGAACAAAATAAGACAAAAATGCATTTGTGAAATAGTGATGTACCTAAGTACTTATATACATAATGTCACGACTCCATCTTCGAAGGGTTTGGCAGAGGTGTTTTACACAAACATTTCGCCAGCTATGATTTTAATTAAATGTAATACGTAACATTATCTAGTTATCTAAAAAGAAAAAAATTATACATACATACGTGTCCAATATTTTTATAAATAAAATACTTAAAAATGTATACTGCGGATATACCTATTTATTTTATAAAGTGCAAAATACATACATTTATTTCATTTATTGCATACGTACATTGAATAGTGAAATAAATTGTTTGTATAAAATGAATAGAAGAAAATATCGTATTCTACTACATTGCTGTGCTCGATTAGTTCACTCACGACTTTGAAACTTTGAAATAACTAGCTACACTTCAGAACGTTGGGACAACTACCATCTTAGTCTCCCCGTGAACATGGCTGCTGTAAAGCAACCGAAACGTCGGGGCAAAGTGTAAACTTAAATATAAATAATTTCAATTACCTAAATTAAATAGCATAGTAAAGTTCAATAATAGTAGTGTTAGAGTTTTCAAAAATATGTAATAAAAGTGTTTTAAAGTAAAATAAACAACGCGACAAAATCCGTATAAAGTGTTTAATTTTAATGTGTAACATTCGCGTAAACATAAGACAATATCACTCACGTATATTAGACTAAGCAAGACAAGACAAGCCTATATCTATCTACCGAGTACAGTTCCAGACTCCATCTTGTACTGACATTGGCATTTCTTGACAGTTTACCAAATGACATATTGTCCAACCTGTGTATTGAACTCATACATAGAGCAGTTACATTCGCTACTGCCGAAGCAGTTTAGGATATGATTTAAAAATAAGAAGTTAATTCCTACACTCCACCCACACTTGCGGGGAATAAGATCTGCATATAGCAATTGCATTTATTACAGCTACGCCATTCTTTAACGCAATTGGACAAAAATGCATTTACTCTACAGTATGTGAAATCATTTCAGGATTTTATGACGAAGTCTAATCTCTTTTCTTGCAATTTGGCGATGTATGCTGCCACGGAATTATAGCTGCCGTCTTAACGTTGACAGATTGTTCCACACATTCTCGATTAGTTCTAGATTTAAATACCTGCCAACTAGACCGTTACTGGCGCGGGGTAACATGGAATTCTCATAATTATCATTATCGTGTATGTAAATGATTTTTGTTTACTTCAAAATTAATAGACCCGCGCTAGGGATAATTCTTTTATTACGGGAGAACAAAGTGAACGTGATAAACATAGGACTACCAAAATTAATAGAAGAATCAGTACATCTCAGAAAACATTGTACTTTTTTCTTTATATATTCTTAAATATTAAGACGCTTTTATTAGCTTGGTATGTATCTATAAATCTATGTATCTATATAACGGAATCTTTGAACATAATTTTTACCCCTTTCAAACCGACGGATTGATTTGAAACATTGCACACCTATCGAGGACCGATGACAATACAATAGTTTAGAAAAGAAAAACATAAAGAACAGTAAGAAAATAAAAATAAATAATAGTTTAAAAACTAAAAAACACGCTTTATTAAAAAATGTAGGAAATAATTTAATAATTTTGATGTAAAAATGGATGGGGTGGGGGTTATCAAAATATCTTAGAAAGCACCCCACGCTTTTTATGCTATTATTTTTTTGCTTGAGACCTGTAGCAACGCCTACGAGTACCTAATGTATTCGGTAATAACTGCAGGGATGCATGTATAGTGACTGTAGTGGTCTTCCCGCCTATGCTACTGCGCATGATCTCAGGCAAAAGGAATTGCGAATTTAGATTCATTTAATTTTGTACTAGAACAGCGTTCTTTAAGTAACTCGAAACTACTCATTGCAGAAACACGTATTTGCTCGGCTGCATTTTTCTGTGCCTTGCTTTTTTTTTAGCGGATATATACAATAAGCTAATAATAATAATAATGATTCCGATGCAACTTAAATTTCTGAAAACTCATTCGTTGTCATTATTATGTAGCTTTCATATGCTATAAATAACGTGATCACATTTCTATCCAACCTTCATCCGGATAAAGCATTCGCGTTTGAGTGATACCGGAGTAATTTACATAATACAATCATTCATCATCGACCGCAAGTCTATTTTCAGTCGGCGAGCAAAATTACTTACCGTGAAAATCACACGTTTCTCGTAAAATATGTGTCAGCAATGCCTGTGGCTTTGTCTGCTAGAAAATCGCAGAACATACATATATTTTCGGTTCGTAAGTCGTTAAAATGTTAGTGGAAAGCACCCCACGTATTTTTACGGCAGTTAAAGATATGTTTAAAGATTATTTTTTACATGTTAGTTTAATATAGCATGTGTGTTTATAGTTTAATAAGATAATTATATTTTGTTTTTTAAGTGATTCAAATTAACTATACATGGATTCGCTCATGTTTCGCGGAGGAGTATACAAAGTATATGACTATCCTACAGCCCTGTGCTATATCTCTTCCTTTATTCATTTCCATCACATACACGCCTATTTTAGAATATTTTTTTTATTGCTTTTGGAATAGAATAATATAGTTAGACTTAAATTCGCGCCTGATACCCGGAGGGATATATAAAGAATATGACTGTCTTGTTGCTACAGGCTTGTGCTATATTTCTTTCTTCATTCATTTCATCACATCTGAATGCTCGCTCGTCTATAATAATATAATTATAATATTCTTTCACATACACACAACACCATCTAGCCCAAACTAAGCAGAGCTTGTACTGTGGGTACTAGACAATGGATAAACATGCATATACACTTCTTTTTTGTAAATACATACATAATTACATAGAAACACTCAGACCAAGACAAAACATCCATGTTTATTGTACATAAATGTTTGACTTGTGCGGAAATCCAACCCGCGACCTCAGGCGTGGCAGTCGGTTACACTAACCACTACGCCATCGAGGCCTATGTAAAGTTCAGTTTCGAAAGAAGACATTTAGTATATTGAATTATTAAACGAAGGCTATGTGAAACATGACAATGTTGCCCTCGTTAAAAAGAGTTAACACATTAAGATTTATAACTATTTTACCTGAATTCAAATATATATTTTGTATTTGATGACAAAGATATGACTAATATAAATGTTTCCTTACCTTTTAACTGTACAAATTAATTGCGTCTATAATAATAGCCTTTAATATTTTATATTTTAGTCTTTTTAGTATATTATGTTCTACCATATGATATACAATTTTAAAATTAGGTACAGATCAATCGGTGTGGCAATTACAATGTTATCTCTTGCACTTCTTTGGTCTCCGTACCTTAAGGTTTCTTATGAACTGTAATAGACAGTCGGTTTAAAATAATACATATTATACAAAACAACTCCCATGTTGCGTTTAGACAGCGACACAATAGAATTGTCCCGCAACCTCAAGCAGACAGACTAAGGAAGTATCTTTATCTTACAATAGATATCGTCCTCGAATATGACTGTATTGTTTTCCTGCGGTGAGTAGGGTATACTGGGCTCTCTGAGGCGCTGTGTTGCTGACAAGTGGACTATGATCTTTGTTTCTTTCGACTTATGCAGCGTCAGCAAGGTAATCGTGATATACATTCATATGGTACGGCAGTTCAGCCGTGTGCTTGTAAGTGACACAGACAGATTAGTGGATAAATCCAGCAGTGAAAAACGTGCCACTTTTTATGTTCCAATATTATCTGCCGCTGGTCTCGCCCTCTGAATGCATGAAACAGGCAATGTCTACTGATACAATTAAGATCTTTCGATTATTGATCAACAGTCAATACTGAGCCTAGCTGAAGCTTATACAAGCCAGTCTGTTGATATAACACTGCTTTGCACGGGCCCCAGGTTACGCTATAGTCCACTTCGCTGGCCCAGTGCGGGTTGGCAGTCCGTTAATACATACATACATAGATTCACACCTGTTTCCCAGAGGGGTAAGCAGAGACTACGGATTTCCATTTGCTACGATCCTGACACACTTCTCTGGCTTCATTCACTTTCATAACATTCCTCATAAACGCTCGCCGGTTTAAGGTGCTCTTAACCTGGCCTTTATTCAGAACTTCTCCGATCTGATCAATAAACGTTCGCCTAGGTCTTCCCCTTGCGACTGTTCCATTCACACTAGCCTTATAAATTTTCTTAATCAGTCTGTTCTCGTCCATTCTTTCTACATGCCCAAACCAGCTTAACATACCCTTTTCTATTCTCGTCACTATATCCACTTTTAATATTTCTGTTAATATTTGCACTTAAACATTGAGGAGGTGAAAGCTGCTAGAAAAATACCAGCTAATATACTCGTAGCTGCTTGATTTTACGGTACCTATATGTTGACAGTCGTTCCACGGATTAACTTACGATGTTACAAAGAATTTTATGAAAAACCCAAAACATTTCGCAATGCACAAATATCAAAACAATATTTTTATACTTAATAAAATACATACCAGATCGTTCAATGACTTATAGGATTCCTTTCAAATAAATTTATTTAGACATCAACTCTGATTTTAAACAAACAGATCTTGAAGCTTGTTAGACAGGATATAACAGTAACATGTGGTCATATCAAAAGAAAAGGGTATGTTAAGCTGGATTGGGCATGTAGAAAGAATGGACGAGAAAATACTGACTAAGAAAGTTTATAAGGCTGGTGTGAATGGAACAGTCTCAAGGAGAATACCTAGACGAACGTTTCTCGATCAGATCCGAGACGTTCTGGACAAAGGCCAGGTTAAGAGCACCTTAAACCAGTGAGCCTATATGAGGAATGCGATGAAAGTGCATGAAGCCAGAGAAGTGTGTCAGGATCGTAGCAAATGGAAATCCGTGGTCTCTGCCTACCCCTTTGGAAAACATGTATGTGGTCATAGTTTAAAATCGTATGGATCCTGTGACTAATGTAATAGCACTCTCAAATCCATTTTCGAGCCAACAAAAAGTTATGTTTTTTGCCATTAAATTCTTGTAAGTGTTAAATCTTACTGAGCCTTGGAAAGCACGTACGAATTCAACATTTTTCTTTTCTTTTTAATTAGACTTCTCTCGCTCTAGAAAAAAATACAAACATTAAGAGAACGGATATAAAGAACACGTAGACTTGGAACAACTATTTGTGGATACGTGTCGAACCCACACCAGTCGGCGCGGTAGCAGTAGCTAGATGACTTCTTAAACCACTACGCCGTATCCGTGTAAAATTATGTTTTTTTTTTAATCTTTATTGCCTTACGATGCTTTTACCACCAATAATGATTTTCATATATGACCACACTTTTTTATTACACGCTGTATACATAGCGACAGAAGCACAAGTAGACAATGGCGGCCAGCTGTGGCTAGAATTCTTTAGCCGTGAGACAAGTCTATTACCGGCGGTTCGTCATTGCTCACTCCGTCTTCATATTAAACTAGCACTGTATTGTGAATAATGCTTCGGATATATGATTACTGATGTGACTTTGAATATGTAACTTGATATCTGTAGATCTGCGACCGATCGGAGAGAAACGTTTCTGCACGTAAAAGGTGTGGAGCAATTGCCGTATATTGCTCATTGCTAGATTTCTTACTGTTACTGATAAATAGAAAATCCAATAACACTTTTCGGACCGTAATCTCTTTTTAACTGTGCAGTTATATGATGCTGGAAACTTTACATATATTGCAACAGCATTCAAAGAACACCTAAACTTGTCAGAACTAATGATCACAGATTTCGGAAAAGTTTGGGAGTCGAATTACAACATTCGGTATATTGATGGCAGCGGCAAGCTGACCATTTAAACCAGTACGGCCTCCGTGCCATTGAAGGAATTTAGTAAAATCAAAATTATAGTGCGTTCATTGATTTAGATCACAACATAATACTTAGATACGTCAAAGTAATATAATGTGAATTCACATTTATCAGTTGCCATATTCAGCAATACAAAGGCACGTAACCGATGAGAAGACGTTGCAAGAAAATTTTATACATATCAAATATATGTAATCCTAAAGCGTCAAAAGTGCTTTCAGAAAAGTGAAAACTACGTGTAATAGTTACACAATAGCATCTGTTTCCGCTTTCTCAATACTCTTTGTTTGAGCACATGTCCATTGGATGTTTGGCAGTGGCAGTAGTTCTCGAGGAAGTGCGCAAATAGACTCGAGTTCCGCCCAGTTTATACTTCCCGTCATTACATACAATGCGATAATTGTGTGGTGGACTCGGGAATGTCGAGATTCTTCAGATATTTCGGAAGCTAGATACAGATAGCCAGATATTGGAGAGAGCTAGATAACTATTCGCACTTTCGCATGTCTGAGAACTGAAACATCCAAAAAACGGACACAAAGAATGTGAGCGTTCTTTGTGTCCGTTGTTTGGATGTTTGGGAACTCAGAACTAAAGATTCGACTAACGAGTAAATGATACATAAGAAGATTCTTTGGAGTCCATGATATCGTAATAGTAAAGGTATCGAATTTGCGATCAAGCGATCAAGGGTTTCAATCACATCCATTACACTACTGATATGAAACCAACCCTAACAAAAGCATTTAATTGGAAGAGTTAACAAAGATATTGATAATTTTGTAACCCAGATTGTTTGTAATCGTTCGTTAAATAAAAATACCTGAACTTAAAATTCAAAGACATTTGTTGGATGCCGGACATATTCTAAAGTATTAAACAGTAATTTAACAGTCTTCAGTATTAAACACAAAACATGCTTCGCCACGTGTTTCGCCTCGCGAAGCATTCTCTGGACAGTTTGGCAACGAGCTAATGACTTTTCACGTCATAAAGTAGTTAACGAACCAAATCTTTGTCGTACGAATGGTTGATTGTAACCACCATTGCATGTATCCCGGGCTACATGCCAGAGGTTGCCGCAACCTGATCTCCCACCGAGACCTTGTCTTCGAGAGGTGCATTGTACTTGAGTGTACATTATAGAAGCTATAACAATATATTTTGGGACGCGTGCCAGAACACCGATATTAACATGAATATTTTCGGTATGAAAGTAAAATGTTGCATCATTTGCTTGTAGCAGAAGCATCACGTGTGTATCTCCGGGAACGGTTCAGCAGACGTGTATTACAAACACTTTAATTTATGTTATGTCATAGAGGGTCTGATTATCCGAGTGTTGTTTCTGTTCACCGATTTTTGGATATATTTCTTCACCTCATATGCGTTAAGTATGTATTCGTTATATCTTTAGGAAGTAAACCCATTGCTATCTACTAGACATAGTATTAGATTTCGTGCTGCAATTGGGAATTTTCTGGTATGCATTTTCCATCACGCTAGGATGTTCTCTGGGTTTCTATAAGCGGGTTAAAATTTATCAATGAATCCGCAAGAACACAAAACATGGTTATTTGTTCTGTGGCGTGAAGGTATTTCTGCAGTGGAATGGCTGTTGAAAAAGAGAAATTATTTATTTTTAATTAGAAGAAAAATGTGACACGTTTTGGTTTTTCCCTGAAAATACTAAAGCTCTAAGTAATAAGGCAATAATGTCTTCAACACATTATGAGTGTGACATCATACTAAACCTTTTAATCTGTTCCACCAATTAGTGTAAAACAATCAATAAAATTTAATGTCTTATTGCGATATAAGTTAACGACCAGTGTTCGGTGTCGGCCGTCCATCACAGCTGGCCGATATACGTCCCGATTCCAAACTATTATACGTTGTAAATAAATATTGGACATAGAAAGTACTGATCGCAAAGAAACGTATATTATCTTAGTTTATGCGAGAATATCTTACTGTAATTAAATGTGCACATATAGAGACTCTTGTAATTGCTATTTTGTTTTGTCTGATAACAGTGCTGAACTTCTGTAAATCTGTATTTTATATAAAAAGGGGCACCAGGGACAGTTGTTAAAAATGCTGTCCAATCATCCTGAGTCAGCACACATGAGATTTCATAATATTTTGTCCATTGCGCTATGTAGAAGTATCTTGGCAGAAGAATCTTCTATGATATTCTATAATATATTCTACCACATACACACAACACTATCTAGCCCAAACTAAGAAGAGCTTATACTATGGGTACTAGACAATGGATAAACATACATATATACTTTTTTTTTGTAAAAACATACATATTATACATAGGAACACCCAGACCAAGACAAACATCCATGTTCATGCACACAAATATTTGTCTTGTGCGGGAATCGAACCCGCGACCTCAGGCGTGGCAGTCAATGACTAAAGCAGAAGTATTCTTAATCAGAACTTTAGGAGTATCCTAAACCATTGCGCATATATGAACTAACAATGTGATGAGAGCGAAAAATATATGCGATATGCTAGAACCATCGCAACTGGACATTTATTGTCTCCACTACGAATTTCCACTTTTGCTCTCCTTTTCACCTATTCCTCTTGGCAAATGTCTATCCTATCTCTATCAGGAAGGGGCAGTTACGAAAGCTTCCTCTCTAAAGCAGTCGTGAGCTATGTATGTAAAAGTTTCCTATACCAATCAGATTGGTATGGAGAAGGCCAGTACGCAAACCATTCCGTCGTTAATTTCACGTTTTGATTAGTGGTTAGAAATAAATTCACGCGCCGCTTTGATTATGTTTTACTTGCTCTTCATGTGGTTTTTATTAGACTTGATGTGTGGTTGTTTTAATACTTTATGTGTTATCATATTGAACGTTCAATTTGATCTTGAATGTGGTCTGGAATAATTTGGCGGCGAAGGACAAGGCCGTGGTGGATATGTTGGTGTATTTTATAGTGATTTAAGAAGCACTTTTAATTATTTAGAATATATGACGTAAGATAGTATATATGACGTCAGGCAATGTAATAGACAATTTTAGAAATTGCTGTTATTTTTGAAATTGTAAGTTATTTTCAGAACCCTATTCTACGTTAAACTTGGACTTTCGGTTAAATTGGGAACAGTCTGCCTAGAGAGTTATTTCTACTAAAAGCTCGTTGCAAAATAACTTGTGTTGTCATCCTGTCTCCAGGCTGCTATAGTTATGCGCTATCAGCAGGAAAAATCAAAATCTAAAATCAAATATTTGCCATTTCCGGTGATGACTATTAATCGATACCATTTTTGAAAAGAACGGCACTGCGCGAATGATACTCCTAATATTGGAATCATAAACTATAAGAACATATGTTTTTTTTGTGACCACAGCAGTGTGATAAGAAATTATCTTAAATTACTGTATGACTCTAGTGTTTGGAACCGGGGTCCGACCGTTGGCCAAGATATTAAGGTTATAATAAAAACTAGCACAATACATAGCAGTAGAATAATTTTTTTTTGCTATTTCGATCACAGCCTTTATCCGTTCAGTGCTATACGAACAGAATCGTCGACGCATTGTTGTTGTTTACGCTGACGGTACAGTGTTCGAATCGGTGCACACGCGCCGCTTCATTTCCGGGACTCGATCGGGATCACTGCCGATCCACAAACATTACTATTTCGGTGCCTCTGCTTCCATGTCATACACCTACATGTGCGAGCAATATTTATGGGGTGCACCCGAGATAAGGCTAGTCTTTGAAGAGTCGACTACCCATGCAAAAATTATCTCGTTCTTATTTTTTTATTAGTCTTGTCGCACAAGTTTGTTATAGATCTTAATTCTTAGGTCTAACACATCTATTAGGTTTTCTGGCAAAAATGTGTAGATGGCGTAGTGATTAAAGTGGTTACCTAGCGAATGTCTCTGCGCCGAGTGTTGTGGGTTCGATGAGTGTAATCTGCGAATAGTTGTGCCATATATTAATTTTACTAATTTAGGTCACGGGGAGACCATGGCTGCTGAAAAGCAACCGAAACGTCGGAGAAAGTGTAAACCTAAATATAAACAGATTTAATAGTTTAAATAATTTTATTAGCTTATAAATTAGTAAAATTCAATAGTAGTAGTAGTGTAATAGTTTCAAAATTATGTAATACAGTGATTAATAAACAACGCGATAAAATCCGTATATAGTAGTTTAATTTCAATGAATAACATTCGCGTAAACAGAAGACAATATTAAAAGACATTTTAAAAAAAATATGTTTCTGAAATCTTATTGACTGCTTCGGTGCCGTAGCAGTTGTAAACTGGGGAGGTAGGGCAATGTTTTAAAGGAATTTTCTTGTAAGACATGGGGCTCGCCTCCTATTAAGTGATTCCTAAACACATGGCTCGCGAAATGTGGGTGTAGAATACATCTCTGCCTACCCCTACTCAGTTCTGCAAGCGATTGTGAGTGTACTGCCAAAAACTAAATCAAACTAATGTACTAAATATTATATGTCTTTGTACGATAGCCATTCTGTTTCTACATGATATAGAGAGCGTAATAAACTTAGAATGTTTTCAAAATACATCTCGTATCTGTATACAAATCGATTTGGTATTCTCGTCCGTTTCCGGACGTATTCGCCCGACTGCTGGACTACAAACATAGTTATACCATTTTAGTTCCTGCACTGTTCCTCCATAAATAGGTTTAGTACCTAGTTTAGATCAAAATGGGCTATTATATGTAAATAGGGTTAGAGTACTTGTGATAAATGGTGTATAAAAGCAGCGTCTCGTCTGATATGTTTAGGTTAAATGTAAAAGGAGGCAAGGTTATTTTCGTTCGTCAAGGGCATCGCCAGATTTCGAGGGACAAAGATCTTAGGTTCCGCAGCGACACTTGACATACAAATTATCAAATATTGGGATTTGCTGGACACGTAGGTAAATAATTTTTTCATATAAACTTGTTTATCAAATAGTGGATTGAAGCACTTCAAATACCTTTTCTGAGCTTTGCAAAATATTTGCCAGACTACATGTTTAAAGATAACGTCAAGTCCATCGATTTGATTGGTATATCTAGCTACAAACATACAAATGTAAAAATACAAAAATCATTTATAATACTATTCTTAAGAACTATATTAATTAAAATATCAAACGCAGTTATTGCCATGGTACAAAATGTCAGAGCCATGCTAATTACTTATGTTAACTGACAGTTTCATAAGAATAAACCTTTTCTTTATTATTGTAAAGTAGGATACTTTGCAAACATTGACACTACAGAGACAAAGAACTCCTTGACAAGAACCAATTATTTGTGTAATATAAAAAATATTGGTCCGTATAGGAATCAAGCATACAGCATTGGGTGCAATGATGAGGTTGAACATAAATCATTGCGTCAACGAGTCAGAATTACATAGCAATTCATATATTCATCTTTCTACACTCAAAATCAATCCAAACACTAAGCCGAGCAGCGAACATAAACGAACAAAAGTATAAATCGTTAGAATATCTGGTTGTCACCAGAACTGGCGGTGTGATTCACAGGGGAAGCCTGATGACTCAGTTGGCACGGCTCCACGTTCTATATAGTTCAAGTTTATTCTTCACTCTTCGGGCGACGCGCACACTGTCACACACGTTGCGTAAACCAGCTTCGAATGCGCGTAAATATTTGTAATTTTTATATGTGTTTGACGTTATCTTTCTGTATGTTTTTACTAAGATGATTGTAAAGCCTGAAACTAGCAAATAATCTAAAATTATCTTTAGCCACCTAGGTTCTTATATCCAAGAAAGGAGACGGATATGCTTTGCACAGTTAAATTTTGACATAATTTTCATAAAATGTGTCAAAAATTAACCGTCCGTAAGTAATCAACACGTTTCTTAATATAGGAACCAGGCCTAAGTAAACTCACTTACCATTACGTTTTGATTATAAGTAATACTTTGTAACTTAAAGAAATACTCGTAAATGTTTTTAGTCTTTGCCTTAAGAAATATTGGACTGCTTTGTTGAAGCAGCATTAGTGATTGAGATTGCTGGGTCTCGTATTCGGGTTCCTAGAGTAAAGCGTGATAAGGTTATCCTGTTAAGAACTTTCACGTCAATACGTAGTATTATCATATATTCTCGATTGAGATTATTTTTATAGTTGGTAAGAAATTCTCAGTTGCAGAACGGAGTCTGGAACCATCTCCGATAGACGGAAATATGCTCGTTTTCAATTATGATGGAGCTAAAAGCCATATCTGGCTAAAAATGGATGAGATAGACTTCTACTTAACCTTTCGCGAGTATATGCGTGTATGTATGTAAATACTAAAGAGGCTCGATAACTTAATCCAATCTAAATCATAATTTTGTATGAGTCGTTCAAATAAATTAAAATGTTAAATTAGGAGTTTTTGGAATTGGACAACTCAAATGCTTTTGTTATCAGAAATTTGTTTAGAGAAAACATAGACGTTTCTAAGTTATTTGGAATTATTGTTTTAGGTTTTTATAAAGTTGCTTTTTCAGTGTTACGTCGAGGTACGGGTAGTTTGATATAAATGTTTGCTTTAATTTTGCAATACCATTTTCGTGTTAGGGTAAATTTTAGAAAAGTAACATTTTCTGATAATTCATGAATATAATTTTTGATATAAACTCTACCCGAGCTTTTTGTTAGCTTAAGAACTAACTAACGTTTATGCGATGTTTCATGATGATAGCGAGTAGTTAGGGCGTGAAATCGTAACAAACATACAAACTCACATTCATAACATTAGTTAGAATAAGAATACTACACAAAAACAATTTTAATACTTATATATTTTACTAGCTGACCCGGCAAACGTTGTTTTGCCATAAAAAAATGTTTTGACCAAAAGATTAGATTAGATGTTGGCCGATTCTCAGACCTACTCAATATGCTCACAAAATTTCATGAGAATCGGTCAAGTCATTTCGGAGGAGTACGGGAACGAACATTGTGACACGAGAATTTTATATATAAGATATAAATAGAAGGCACTCTATGCCTTCGGGTTAACACAGAGAAGGCCATCAGCATATATTTCGTAAAATATTTTTTTGCACTCTATAACATTTTCAACAAAATATCAATATCACATCACAAAGCAAGCACCATTAATGACACAATTTCAAATCGCGAAGCGTGTCTTATCTGCTCGTATCTTTTAAGAGATTCGTTATCGATACTTACTAATAAGCTTCCAACACAAGCTGTAAAATGGACTTACTGAGAGGTATTTAGGTTTACGATTATTGTTCAGCTAGGACGTGCGATCAGGTGTGGTCACCTGTGTACAAAGCAACGTTGTCATACACGATTTTGGTACTTAATAGTGGCTAGCAGGTACTAGCTAGCGGCTTCAGCTTTATCCATGTACTTTAGTAAAACAGCTACATACACGTCATCACATCGATACTAGCACTGTCTCGTAGTACTACCAACATGGAATAATGATGCAACAAATGCGACTAGAGGAATCGGCCATTCATCCTCGGATTGCCCACCTCAATTATTGTAATAGATAAAGGTTGACAATACCGAACTCCTCCAATATCAGAGAGCCGCTTTAAGTATCCAGGCGTGCTCGCACTATCAGTATTCCAGTTCAAATACAAAATATGTGATGACACGTATTTCGCATTTCACCTTTACGCGAGGCACCTCCCAGAAAGTTAGGTTCGTTTGTTTCCAAACTGCCGACTGGAGTTCGGTACTGCTGACTTTTTGTAGGCATACAAAAAGTCGGCAGTAGCGGTATTGCAATAGTTGGAGTGGTGGGCAATCCGAGGCTGCAGGATTTCTACCTTTAGCCCGCGACTTTCCTCACTCGGGAAGAGTAGTTTTGCTGGATGAAATACAATACTGAATAATTTAAATAAAATTGAGATGAATACAGAAAAGTACATTGTGATACCCTCTATGTGCTTTTATGTACCTCTGTGACAACTTGTAATTTAGGATGATCGGTCGAGAAGTTCAGGTATGAAAGCGTCACCAACGAACAACCTCACATTTTGCATTTATAATATTAGTTAGAATTTTCGTTATGTAACGTCTGATTCGATTATATATATGTAGTACATGTATAAATATTACTAAACATAATTATAATTACATACATTTACACTGAGTTGTATTTTTGTAAAATAGATTTTTAAAACACAACATTCCTGTCTCGTCCTTTGCTGGAAGCTTTACAAACAATGTTATTTTTTTCTCTTTTACACTCTTGCTTGTTTTTTTACCCTAAAGAGAAATCATCACGTTTTATTTTGTTCTACCTAGTACTGCAATTACTTTTTTAATTAAATTCTTTATGTACCGGTTGAGGAAACTCTGTTATTTTTCCAAACGGCCTTCGTTAAAAGGTAGTAAATGTTTGCTTTAGACAAGTAATAATTTGAGTACCTTTTAGTTAAGGATGTGTATATTAACCCTGGGCTGGTAAACTGGACGTATCACAATCTTTATCAGCAGTGTTCTTTGTATTATTATTATTATTGTAATCTTATTCTATAACTGTGCAGTGATACTTAGTGTATAGATCCGTTTTGGGAGTTCAATTGTAGTTCGAATCATTTGGCAGTACCTCCATGTCACAGAAAATAGCAATTAAACAAACTTTTGTAGTTCTCAGGCTCTTTAAGTAGGCGCTGTGCTGCCAGTACCTATTAAAAACCAGTAATTTTGGTCTTTAGAGCTCTCTGCTTAGTGACTCTTAAGTCAAAGTTAAAAATCTTTATCTCCATAAAGATATATAGACACTTCTTGGATACGAAAATTAATAACTTATAAATAAGCTATTTTCTTTTTTTTTAAATTGGACTTTCTACCTCTCATAACAAGAAGCAGACAAGAAACTCATCGCCTCTTTTTAATCGTTCAGGCTGCCAACGTGCCATGCGAACATCTTACTAGACGAATATTAACATGCAATCTTCAAAACACAAAAATGAAAGAAAACAAAGATGGTAACAACCTTGCCCCTAATTCATAAAAGCTAAATATAACTTGCAAAATCTGTAATACAACTCTGTTTACACCTAAAGCACACATGCGCGATGCTACATGCATGTTGTTGGTACACCAAGGTAAACTATAATCTCAAATCGCTTGATTGTGAAACTGTTGACTCTGTACGATGTCATGAAATGTCAAACGCAAGGAAAGTTTTCATTTAGCATCTCGTGCGCGCGCGCTGCCAAAACAACATCGTTAGTTCAAAACTTGAGAAACTATACGCTCCAAACATTAATATCTTTGGAAATATACTGTGTGAAGTTTATTTACTGGATGCACTATTTTGTTTAGTGATAGAGTGGTTTGCAAGTGGAAATTTTCCGCGTGCGATTTTGCAGGGGCGGCGTTTCGTGGTCTACGCTGAATACAGAATTATGATTTTCAAGTTTAAATATTATTTGCTTTGCTTTTATTTCCAGAAGTGTCTTTTTCTTTCTTCTTATTTTGCTTGTTAGTAAAAGAAAGTCAAGTTAAAATCATTTAGGTCACAAAGTAACACTTATGAACGTCAAATTTTTGTAGTTAGTGAGTTTTCTGTCGTCTATGTTCTGTGTAAGCTTCCAAACCTTTTTACAGTAAATAATGTTAAATTCGGTTACGTTGTTTGGCAGTGAAAACGGTACAAACATAAAATTACTTATGTTTATAATATTAGTATTTAGTTGTTGTTTGGTTTGTATTAAATTAGGTCTGTGGTAAAGCAAACACCATCAGTGCACGTCTAATGGGTAGACCAAAACGTGGAACATAACCGTTTGGTACGCATGGCAGAATGTAGTTAAACAAATCTAACTATATTGACAAGTAAATTATCACACTTTATCCAGTTTCGAAATGTCGGCACACACTAAGGTATATTTAGCAAAATTATTCCTTTATTAATATTTGTGTATCTTAAGCATAATATTTATTTATTCAATAGGCACGAACAGAAATCAATTTAAAAATACAAATAATAATCGAGATAAGCATGTTAATTTGGAATCCGATTATAGTTGACTAGATATTGCCCGTCGCATTAGTCAGTTTAATGTAGATAAGAACATCCAGACTCGGGTCAAACATTTATAGATATTGGATATTATATATTTATGTTAAGATAGATTTCGTAGTAGCCTATTTGAATTATTGTGATGTATAAACAATATTACTGTAAAGTTTCATCAAAATCGGTTCAGTAGTTTTTGCGTGAACGAGTAACAAACATCCTTCCATCTATACATCCATCCACACAAACTTTCATATTTATAATATTAGTAGGATATAATAATATGATTAAAAGTAGTATATAGTAGGATTGGTAGAGCATGAGATACCTGTTATTGCAAGGAATCATATGCTACAGAAGCGGCTTATCATCAGGCAGGCTGTGGGTTTGTATCCCATCCAGCAATAAATAAAAACAATAACTACGCCGCTGCAACAGTCCAAGAATTTCATATAATGTTCTCATAGAACATGAAAGCAAATGATAGTGAAAGTGTGTTAATCTAATTGCATATCAAACGCCGTGGTCAGTCGCCTGTGACTGAATCCTTACATAGAGGGGTGTGTGAGGGTGAGGTTTGATTACCAGCGGCTAGCGTGTTTGTTTTCATTATTGACTAGATTTTGCTCGCAGCTTTGCTCACTTTAATGTAGGTTATGTTAATACATTTCTATCCCACGGGAACAAAAGATACTTTTCCTAGATGAAAGGTATCCTATGTCATTTTTTGTTCTCCAGACGTGTATGCGAAATTTTACGATGATCGGTCCAGTAGTTAAGGCGTGAAAGAGTAACAAATGAACAAACTCACATTCGCATTTGTAATATTATGTATTTATTAGAATCAAATTAGAAATCGCATGCAGGTAAAATACTATGAGGAGGGATTCTGACTATTGAGTTTTTATAATTCATAAAGCTTTTCATTTGGTTTCTCGTAGCCAAAGTTTCGGGCAGTAACTAGTGTTATAGTTTATAAATGATGCTAGGAACAAACAGACAGACAAATGTGTTAAAATCTATGTGTTTTGAATTCATACCTCTCGAAATATTCGATCTTATTATTGCGTTCTGCACTACTTCTCCATATAAGCTTTAATTATGCTAAATTCGTAGGAGCGATATACGTAAACCAAATTAAAAAAAAACACGATAATATGGATTGAGTGCAGAGCAATTTACTTAATAAAAAGGAACATTTGTTGATAAATTGTAGTTCGTCGTAATTGAAGCTTATCGAAAAAGGCTTGATTGTGACTTGATTGAGATTGTAATGGTATTATGCACAATACTGACAACCTTACATCACTTCAGTTTTTAGTTCTTCTATTTCATAGATAATTTGGTGGCACTGTATACATTGACAGGCCAATATTGTTTAACAAAGAAGTCTTTAAAATCCAAGCTATTGAATCGTTTGACGCCTCCAAGTCCGCCGTACCTCACATACTTAACCATAGGCCTCCACAGCCGGAGGGTTCGCCGTCTAGACGCGAGGGTCAGCCCACAATGGCGTGGATTTGTGCCCTAAAAACTGTTTATACTCCATTAAGTTTGTGTACGGCCGTCTAACGCGCCTAATGTGCAATACTGTTTTATAATACGGGTTTATTTTACGCCTTTTATATTTACGGAGTGTGATTTTAGATGCGTCTTGATGTAAAATTGCAGAGTTCTGATCGATTGGTATAAAAGACATACTTTTGAGTCGATACGAACAATTGATCTATGAATATGAACTCTAAGAATAGACATTTTCATATTAAATACCAACTACTTTCAAAGTATACTTAGTTTTAAAGAGGAATTGCCCTTTGCTACTTTCTACTAAACTTTGAGTTCTTAAAGAAGGATAGTGAAAGGATTTTATATGTTCGTCTATAGGTTACGGAAACCGATTACCATTAGACGAGACGATGTTTTTATTTGTCACTTTTGTGGTAGTAAAAATAACTTTTTCGTTGCTATTGTATGCTATAACAGTTTATAGAAAATTAATGCCTTTTATGTGAGTAATTGAGCAAAAGCGAAGGAATCTATTGGAATAACATAGTCTCTGCTTATCTCTCCGAAAAACTGCATGTGTTTTAGTATTTAAACATATAAACATTATTATTTCATTTATACACAAAAATAACGCATTTTAAAAAGTCACTCGATGCTTGCTGTTCCTTTTAAATGTTAACTATCTCTATAAACTTGATCAAAATAGGTTTAATTTATAACAGTGAGAACGTAACATACAGATAAAATTATTGCCGAAAACATTAAATTGGATGAATGTTAATTTAGCTCTTCTACAAGGTCTAGTTATGCAATAGCATAATAATATCGGTCTGTATACATTTCTAAATATACTAGTATTCAATATACACACAAATTATTTCAGTTTAAATACGATTTAAGTTATACATAAACCTTATGTAAATAAATTCCTATGTATATCCTGATTGTCAGTGTTGGTTTATATAAACAGTCGTAATTTTCACTAACGTGATTGCAAAATTGTTGTGTGAATGTAATGTCGGGATAGATTTAATGCGGATGTTTGTTGACTTATCGAAATGATTCACTGATGTTCGGATATAGTGCAGGTTCCGTTCATTCAAGCATACAATATAGTATATATTTGACTGTACAAATGGCGTAATTTCTTAAGTGGTCGCGTCGCCAATTCCATTGCGCCGGCCGTGTAGGATAGCGATCTCAGAACAAACATTTTTCTAATCCACAAATAGTTGTTCTGTGTCTGCGTGTTCTTTGTGTCCGCTGTTTAAATGTTTTTAAAGTCCTTCGAGATATAGGAGTTATTTCTGATACGGGAGTTGCTTTTTTAACATACACACAAAAAAAGGCAGTCTTTGGGGACTGCCGATAGAAGGGAAAACTAAGTAACTAGCGTGCGGTGAAGATGACGCGAGTCTCTCGATTTTTTTTAACCCAAAAAGTACACATATATACACAGTATACATATAGCTCATGGAAGGTAACGATGACGCGATTGCCATGATTTTTGTTCACCCAAAAAGTGCTCAACGCGCCTAAAGAAGCTTTCACTTAAAAAAATTGTGTTATGGTATATGTTTAAAGTCCCTTTGCAAACTGGAGAGTTTTGAGATGGTATGGCGACACCAAATTTTGGTAGGCGCGATTCAGGAGTACCTAACAGAATATCGCAGTCAAGGCTTGTGCTGTATTTCTTCGATGGGTAGGGTTCCTCAGGAAGTCGTTTTGATATCAACGGGGGACAGGCCGATCTTTATCTCTTGCTCTGATAATACCGTGACTTCGTATTGAAGGGTCGGCAGCACGCGACATTGGTCCTTGGTATGCTCGCATACAAAAGATAGGGTGATCGTTCAAAACAAGGTAAACCGTATACTCGTTAATTGCGTTTATACAAAATAATCTGTCACTCTTTGATCACTTGGTGCCATAATTGTAAAAACCCGCGCAAACTAAATTGTACAAACAAGGGCAGACTTAATGTCTTAGGCATTTTCTCGCAGGCGCACTAGGGTGATTCAAAGAAAGCTGAACCAATTTATAAGTATTTATAAGTACCCCGACGATAGAGTGAAGCTTTCATGCAGGCTCAAAATTTGTATTTGTAACCGCCTTAAATTCACTATCCACTAAATATTGGCGTTCATAAGTGTTACTTTGTGAACTAAATGATTTTGGCTCTGACTTTCGTGTCACTAAGTTTTTCTATCAATGAATTCTAGTAACAGGACGAAGGCTGGACTGGCTCTTTTTAAATACACCAGAGTCAGAATCGCTTACAATTATGACGTGTAATAAAAATATTATAATAGCTGGTGCAATCTGGGTTTAATTCTGTCTTAACCTTCGGCCATAAACAGGCGTGATACCATATTACTTATAAAAATGCAGCTGCAATATTTCTTCGTACAAAATTATGTATTACATCACCACTTCATTACCAAAGCTTTATAAACTAATCTGATGTTTGGTGTTTTCACAAAGGTTTACAAGAGCATATGTTTGTCGGGCAACGACCACCGGTAATAGAGTAACAGCTCGTGTAAATCAGTAAAATTTACTGCGTTACCAGTAACCTGCGCCGTGGGGGCGACCTTGACCGTTTGGCGGGGAGCCAGGCGCCGCCAGTAGGGATACTGCACACTAAAGCTTCTTACTTCTTATATCTTTTGTTTTTTTTTCAATGGTTGCCTGTAAAAATATTTGCTCCTCTAGATTAGAAGTTGTTAGTAAATACCAATAAAAAGAGCAATTATACCAATCACAGCAGCGATAGCTCAGTGGGGAGACCAACAGACTGCAATGCAGAGGGTCTCGGGTTCGAACCCTCGTCGCGCACCTCTGACTTTCGGAAGTTATATGACTTTTCGAAATTATGTGCGTATTGATTGACAATTATCGCCTGCTCCGTGCCTCGCAGAGCACGTTAAGCCGTCGGTCCCGACTGCCATGAACATCTATGGCAGTCTTTATTGGGGAAGTCGACACAAAAGATCCCACTAGGTCGAAGTGTCGCTGGTCTGTAATGACTGGCCCCCACACAAGATAAGATAAAATTCCAATCACAGATTACGAAAGTGGCAGATTAGAGCTTTATTCACAGAAGTTTTATTTTGTTCAATTCGTTCTATGTATGTACGCCGGCGTTCAAGCACAATGCTTGTATCCGTAGGGTTTCCAGGCGCGTTAAAGAGGCGCCTATATGCTAACGACGACTGGTAGTGGTTGGTACCAGTATGATGAAGGCGACGACTGTGTTTGAAGGGTTGGCATTGCGAGTGCTGCTGTTTTTACAATACGAAACAAGAATTAGATTTTCTTCAACAAAATGTTAGGGTCGGCCCAAGGTGTGGTATAGACAAATGATACTTATTACAATAATACTATGCCATTATCTTCCGACCATTGCTTTAGTCGTGGTCTTGTCTTTCATACTACTCAGTCCTTATAAAGAAACATTTAATTTCCATATTATTATTTAGTCAAGTATTTTTGACGGTGCAGACGGTCGTAATCATTGAAATTAACGCAATTTCCTTGATCGTTGCACTTACTCCTTAAGAGCTTAAGATTATCAGCACTGTGTATACATCTTTACGCGTCGCGCCGCATCGCAATTTGAAGTTGTTGATGAATAACTTTCATATATTTTATGCTGACCCATTGCGGCTTGTAAAACATTCATGAGATTTATCAGGAGCTTCTGCATTGCGGTGCGTTTCGCACGAATGTGTATGAACCTTTATAGCGTATTGATTAAATCTTGCATTCATGCATTATTGCTACTGTTCGCAAGCGTACGCATACGATTTGTTTGCGTAAATGTGTAGTTCTTACGTAAAGTATTTATTGGCAATTTTGTGAGCGTTTTAATTTTTTTGTAGTCTGTTCAATAACACTCGAGCTAAGATTAATTTTTGCGTTAGAAGTGGATTCACGTTTGCAGTGCAATATACGAAACTGATAACTACAATCATGTGCCTTAATTATTGAGATACCGCTTCTTTTAGTACCTACTTTAATTTGATTATGTTTATTTAGTACATTGTTCTTTAAGACAATGTCATTTTTTTTTAATTTGAAAATTATCTAATATGGCAGTGAGGTTTTTCTAACTTCTCCTATATACTTTTTATTGAATTCGTTGCGGGTTTCAAGACAATTTTGTATACAGATAGATTTATGTGTAAAAATCAAGCGTTTGTTTTCACCACTGCTAAATCTGGTTACACAGTGAAATTAAACTACATACTTTATATGGATTTTATCGCGTTGTTTATTAACATATTTATTACATAATTTTGAAAATATTACTCTACTATTGACACTTTACTTCTATTTAAAATTCTTAAAACTATTAAGACTTAAATTCACACAGGCTACACAGGTTAAAATGGTGGGAATGGAATGAGCCCTATATAAAAAACGATCACCCAGACTTAGAACAACTATATAGGTATGTGTGTCACTAATGTTTGTTTACGTATGTAAAGATCTAACCGCAACTCCCAGCTTTGGATTAGCCTCATATATCACTGCACCATCAGCAGTCAGATTTATTTAATTAGATACTATTTACTTTTAGTGGCCATTTCTTTTTTAGTTCCTTTTAGACTTTGGAAACCGTAAATTATCTCAGGTTATCTTTACATGAAATTTGGCTCAGAGCCTTTTCCACAACCTTCAAATAGCATTTATCTATAAGATAAATGTCTCACTATCTCTCTTATTTAACCTAACAAGAGTGAGACAGCATGCGTTTAATCTTTTGGATAACTTTTACTTGGTATTTGTGAAAAGGTGGTAGAGTTGTAAATATGAAAACTAATAGAAGACAAACACAAAAAAATACAATCCTTTGCCTGTCAATTGTTGAAATGCCATGCATAATTAAAAACCTATTGTGTCTTGCCACGGGTGTGCCACTACTACTCAATGCCAACTAATATTATAAATGCGTATGTTAATTTGTTTGTGTGTTACGCTTTCACGCCTTTATTACTATATCGATCATCATCAAATTTCGCATACACGTTGTCAGGGGTCAACAAGATGTATGATCTTGTACATATCCCAAAAAAATAATACTGTTCTCGAGTGAAGCCGCGTGCATAAGCTAGTAGATTAATAATTTTAGGATTAAAATTAATCGGTGGAGTATTTCTTTAAACAGGTACGTCTGCATACCCCAGTAGGTGTATACAAAGTTGTATTACACACATTTCCCTACAGGTATACATTTAGCCGTGCAATTATATATGTACGTCTAATATTATATTCAGTAAACGAGATAGATGTTCAAAACAATGTATATGGAAAGCCGTGTATTAGAAGCGAGTTATGTTTGATGGATTAGTCCGCTCAGCCGAGTCTGCAACGTCGACGGCTGCGGTTCCGCCTACACGCTGAAACATTTCCCACGAACGGTAGTTGCGGCACATGTTACGTTTCAATAACGAATATTATTAAGCAATGTCGAACTGAAAAGACTGTTCTATACTAGGTGTTTCTTAGCATAGTGAAAACCTCTCAGGGGGTGATTATACTTGTTATTATGAACAAATTTGGTACAGGGACATTGCCGAAATCGCGGAAAAAAATCCGCTTTTCCCATAAATTTTGTCGGAACAGCTGTTTTTTTTTTTCGCGATTTCGGCAATGTCCCAAGTATAATCACCCCCTGAGAGGTTTTCACTATACTAAGAAACACCCAGTATATTGAATCGAATTAGGCGTTACTTGGCGGATAGCTATTGTAATAAAATTGCAATAGAAAAAGGTTGACAACTCAGAACTCCCTTTAAGCATCCCTAACCGGAGGAGTTCGGTATTGTCAACCTTTTTCTATTGCAATAGTTTGGGTGGACAATCCGTGCGTGTGGGTGCCAGGCTTAAGGTATTTTAAAAAGTTCCTTGATTCCTTACCGATTTTTATTCAATTCAGTTCAAGGATACTACTTTTCATGACTGAACGGTTGGCGTTGTGGTTTAAGTGCATCGCCACTGTTATTGCGCTGTACGAAGTGGTGGCGATCCTCACATGAGGCAAAAATAATTGTGATATACAAATAGTTGCTCAAAGTCTGGATGTTCTTTATGTCGGTTGTTTAAATATTTGTATAGTCCTCCGCGACACGGGAATAATTCCTAGTGAGACAGTTGTCATCTATTAACAAAATATCCGGGTGAAATGTGTTAATGGGTGTTTCTATCATAAAATTATCAGTGATGTTTGAAATAGTAGCCAGAAGCCAGCAGTAAACCAGTTTCCAACTATTTGACACCTAAAAGCAGCTGGTAAAATGAAGACGAGACACACCTCTTTCTAACTCTTGGCTCAAAAACATATTTACTAATAATATAAATGATAGAATTTGTGGCGATGTTTATTTTTTAATCACGTGAGCCGTTGAATTCGACCAAACTTGAGACACAGATAGACCATGGCCGAACACAAGATATATTTTATCAAGTTTTTTCATTTAAGCGGGCTATTCTGCATTCAAAACCTATAATAGCAGCTCTGTATAAAACCGTCCCACTTTTGGGCACGGGCTTCTTCTCAGTGTGAAAAGGGGTAAGCGATAGTTCACTACGCTCGCCCAAAGGGTGGGCAGACTTCACATATCTTCGAGAACATGTAAAACTCTCAGATATGTAGGTTTCCTTACGATTATTTCCTTCACCTAGTATCTGATAAATGAAAATAAATAAACTGGCAGCGTCAATATACGAGCGTCTTATATTTGTTGTAGAGATACGTAATCTGTTTCATCTGTATTATTAGCTTACAAACAGATCGCCTAACCTTTCTCAACATTTATAGATTTATTATCTCACCAATTACAAGAAATACTTAACGTCCGACAGTTTCAGGAACAGAAGGGACGGTCCCGTAATATATTTACACAATACATTCTCAGTAGTCGTGTATTTATCAGGCAATTCTAACTAATATTATAATAGGAAATGCCAATTGTTCGTTTGTTATGCTGTCATGAAATTTCGCATACACATTGTCAGAGGAACAGAAGAGGACATAATATAAAGTATTTTTCATCTAGAAAAAAGTATTGTTACTAATCTTACCTAACCTATAATTATGTGAGCGTATAGCGTAGCGTGACTGTTTGTTTGTTAACCTCTGAGTCTTCTTCGAAGAGGTTAATGAAAACACTATGTGGGTCTGTGTGTCTGCCTGTTAGTGACAGGCATAGCTCCGGAACCACTAGACCGATTGACTTGTAACTTGGGGTCATCCCTCGGTCGAGTTTGAATATGGGCCCTGTGGGTCAAAAGACACCCGAGATATAGGGGTCATAAGGTCAGGGGATATCCACCAACAGAGTGATTTGGAAGTCCAAGTGAGAGGCTTTTGCCCAGCAGTGGTACATTACAAAAAACTGATGAAGAAAAAAAGGTCTCATGAAGACGAAAAGGTTGAATACTGGGTTTTTACATCCATCTCGTTTGTTACGCTTTCACGCCATGACTACTCGACTAATCAACATGAAATTTCGCATACACGTTGTCAGGGGTACAGAAAAGAACATAGAGTACTTTTCACCCAGAAAAAGTGCTGTTAGGCATAGAAAGCCGCGGGCAAAAACTAGTAGTACATAAATCACATAATACTGCACGTGCCACTATATATTAATGTTAGGTGAGCTTATCTACGAGTGCTTCTATATACCACTTCGCGGCTACTATATTATGTACAATCGAATTGCTTTATTGTTATGTACTTGGCTAATGTTAGTGGTGAGAGATGTATCCGTGTATTTATGTGATTGTGTGGGCATATTTAGATAGGCAGAAGATACATTACATATATATAATATACTTTAGATATTACTATCTCAATGTACGTAATTTCACTTCTATATCCCCAAAACAATAGGTGCCGATATTAAGTATGAGATGGCATTAATTGCATTCATAGGTATTTACACGATAATCGGTTTCATGTAATGCACATTATCAAATAGTTTAATGATCTCTTTGCATTAACAGCGCTCGCCTCGCGAGTATCGACAGAAATGCTGAAATTGCTATTATTTTTTGTTTATGAAGAAGTGCAGCGCTGGATTTGTAACATTCACTCATACAAAAGTTTTTTATTAGAAATCAACGTTTCTGTAGTTGTCATCAGATTCTTCTTCTTCTCCCTAGCTTTTATTATTTGGCCTCGATGGCGTAGTGGTTAGTGTAACTGACTGCCACGTCTGAGGTCGCGGGTTCGATTCCCGCACAAGTCAAACATTTGTGTGCATGAATATGGATGGTTGTCATGGTCTGGGTGTTTCTGAGCAGGCGATAATTGTCAATCAATACGCACATAATTTCGAAAAGTCATACAACTTTCGAAAGTCACGAGGTGCACGACGTGGGTTCGAATCCGAGACCCTCTGCATTGCAGTCTGTTAGTCTCCCCACTGAGCTATCGTAGTTGTCATCAGATTATTATTAATGATTAATTTCCGATTCTTTATATCGCTAAAACGGTTAGTTACGTATAAATCATCCACATTTCGTCAGTTATGTTTGATAGTTTCCATTTGGTGTTTTATGTGTTATTAAATTATATATACATACGCTCATCACACCCTCAAGATGTAGGTAGGAGATTTGAAGTTCAATTTCCAAGTTGGGTAATTATTGGGCTTTTATATACTATAACTCTTCATAGCACCACGGAATCTTAAAATGCTTAAAGTCTGCAATTCGCTTGCGCCGAGTTTCATTGTCCCTAAAAATGCGGCTGTAATATACCACTATCCACCTCTTCAGGGCATACCTTTGTTAGTCTGACCTAACCCTCCTCACATTAAGAAGAGGCCCACTAGTGCGTCTGTTTTTAAATAGGCTGATATTAATATGCATAGCAGTCGACCAGATCCTGCCATCTCCTCAAGGCTAGATAACAGCAACAGTGGCTGCCAACCCTACTTCTAATCCCAGCACGTATTATAAAAGTGTGTAAGTAAACCGATGATGAGTTATTTGTAGATCCCACCATTATAGCTAGACGATATGTCGTCATTGCTCACACTCCGCTAAGACGCGGTAAACAATACTCATTAACTAAAGTGGACGATGATTTAATGGATTTTAATTGAGTTTGATTCATCCGTTTGGATTTTCATCCGGTTATATCGAGTGAGGAGATTTCGTTTCGCTCTTATTTCGTTTTTAATTTCAGTATTAGTTATTGCCCGCAGCCTTGCTTGCATTAATCTAGACGTTGCTAATAAAGCCTATCCCTCGGGAACAGTGCTTTTTCTTGATGAAACCCTATAACCTTTTCTATAACCCTGACAACGTGTACGTGAAATTGCATGATGATCGGTCGAGTAGTTAAGGCGTGAAAACTTAACAAACAAACTCATAAATTCAATAACCAAACACTTACATTCTTGACTATTTCGTACTAACACATTCGTGTGTAAAGTGACTCTGATCGCTTCGTCAAAGAGCGGCCAAAGCTTCAGTTTTGACGATTGAATGCAGACTGCCTTCAGTCGTCAAAACTGAAGCTTTCATGATTTTTGCTTTCATTTCATTGCTAAGATTCATAATAACGCTTATATAAATCAAATGATTATGATCTAGATTCTTGTTATTGGGGTTTTCTGAAATGAAATTATCTCGGTAGCGATCTAGGGTGTTTAGAAAATACCGACAAATTGCAATAGTGCTCGCTTTCCAAATTTTTTATTATAGCTAACGAAATAGCAATGTTATACATCAGCAGACTTCACGAATATACAATCATGAATCTACAAAAATATGGATTTAATATTAATAACCTTCTTAGTTACCAGTGCACATAAACCTAAATGCGCTCCATAATGGCTGCCAAAAGAAAAGCTTCATCACTTTCTACATGAACGAATACGCTGACAAAAAGTTCAAGACATTACTGAACGCTATAAGAAACCACGACAAGACCAATTCAATTAGTGGCTCACATATTTCTGAATTACTTTCAACGTTAATGCCAAAACAACCTTTACCCGCCAGTTTTATCTCCCAAACTCTTTTTATATCTGCAATTTGCCCGCAAATAGAAATATAATAAAAGTTTAGACGGTGAAAATGTTCAAAAACATGTGGATTATAATATACCTCGACCTTTAGAGCATCGCGAGGCATTCAAGCCCAAATATTTGGGAGCTAACGGCTCCGTTTGATCGCGGAGCGAAAAATATTGCGCGCAACGGCCGACGGTGTTGTTAATATGAAATAGTTTGGAAAGCTTAAATAGAATTTTGTATAGCGATGGAATTTTCTATAACGTAACAGAGTATAAAGACTAATTTATTGCTAGCAATGCAATTTCATTTATGTGGATTACACTATGTACTATATAAACAGATGAGAATACTGCAATAAGATTTTAATGTGAATCCTAACTGAACTAAAAACCGCTTCAATATACATATATCTAAAAGCCGTTGTTTTAGGGTCGTACGGAGTCTGTGACTGTGCCCTTAGACGAAAATAGGTCTGACCTCTGTTACGTGGGATTTAAAACCACACCATGAATATGAAACACCTTTGCCTAACCCTTCAGGCGTTGCCGCAAGTTTCAATTCAATGTTTTTTATTGTAAGTTCCATATTATGATTATAACGTCAATGAGCTCTTTATTGACTTAACGGATGGCGTTGTTGTTTAAGTGGTTGCCTTTTCACTGCCAGTACGCCGAGTGTTGTGGATTCGAATTCCACACGGCACAAAATCTTTTATGCCGAGTCTGGATGTTCTTTGATTAAATGTTTGTTAAGTCTTCCGCCACGCACGAGCGCGAGGGCAGAAGTTGTCATAAAAAATCTATATATTAATACGTGAAGCAAAAACTTTGTACCCCTTTTTACGAAAATTGCGCGGACGGAGGAGTATGAAATTTGGCATAGTTAAAGTTTATATGGAGAAGGAGGGGCTAATCCTAATATTTTTATAAAATATGCATTAGAAATACATTACATTAATGGAAAAACACTATACGCACACAACCATGCATTTGACACACGCAGTCGAATCGCGTTCGCAGTATTTCGGTATTGTTCTTCTGACGTCGTACAATTCTTTGTAACTATGGTTACCTATACCTTATTTATATGTAATAAAGAAAAACAGAAATCAAAGTAGCAAGCAAGGAATTTTGGTCGAATTTTGACCACTAGACGACCGCTAGTATAATTTTAATGTATGTAAATAAAAAGCCGGTAATGTCATAAATCACTCATCAATCAGTCCTACTCCTTAAACACTAATAAAGTAAAACCACCTAACTTAACAGGGTAAGAAAGCATCTCAATCTAAATGCAAATCCGCCATTGTTCGGCACATCTACAGTAAGCGCTCTGCAATTGTGCGATGAAGTCTGTAAACGTTGAACTACTTGTGAACTGACAACACGGGATTTGTGTCACCACTCAAACTGTGACTATTGAGCTCCAAGGATTATTTTAGAGGAGACATTACACAGGAATTTATTGGAAACTGTAAAATTGTATTAAAAAAAAAACGTTTTTAAATGAATTTTCGTGAATGAATCACCAGTACAACCCGTTGTTTAAAATTATATTGAGTACTTACTACCTTTTGTTCGCGGCATCGCTCTCGTAATAGGTTAGGTCAGGAATGGAGTAACAGTACTTTTAAAAATAAAATTTAGCCTATGTTACTTGGTGATAATGTAACTTTCCAATAGTGAAAGAAGTTTTAAAATCGGTTGAGTAGTTTTTGAGTTAAATCGTTACAAACAAACAAATAATCAAATATTTCTTTTTTATAAAATTAGTATGGATGTATATTCAAAAATATTTGCCTGATTGTACAACACACATACACACACATGTATGTGTGTGCGAAGTTTTTAATTTGAAACAGCCTTACTCATAAAATATAGCTACCTAATTAATACTTAGCTACGTTTCAACTGAATACCTCTTAAGTTGCTTAAGACTGCGCCGAGCGAAATGTGCCAAAACAGGCGGTCACAGTTAAGTTGATAAAATCAACACTTTTTGTTTAATACAAATATAAAATACACATTTACCATAACAATGAATGCGTTTACAATTACTTCGTGTAAAATAATTAATATTTTTGCCTACAAAATTAAGTAAATTTGCACGAAAAATGCACAAACGTAAGCTCGTGTTACGTGATTTTTAGATTATAACAGTAGAAATCTATCCTATTTTACTTACTAGCTTAAACGAAACATAAATAGTTATATTACAATTTGTCCGTCCCAAATTTTAAGTTATTGGTTGACAATAAAGATACATATTTATCAAAAAAGTACTTCAAATCCTCCATACAATTTTACTATGGCGGCCGCGCGCCGATTTGGATATCGAGCTCTGTCATTCAGTCCAACCGCGTCTTACGTTCGACGCAATCTTAACTATTTGGTCAACAGCTTAACTTAGTTATTAAACTCGCTTTAATTAGCGAGTATTAAGTAAAATCTCACCTATAAACGCTACCTACGTAGCGTTAGGTTTTATTTGAATAACATTTAGGTAGCCGTTAAGCTGTTGACCAATACCAATAAATAAATAAATCTATAAACATAACTCGGTATTAATATACTGAGCTGTTTTTGCAGTGTCTTGTAAGGTTAATATGCGCCTGGTAGTTGGTTATAGGCCCGTTCTCTATTACGTCGGACCTAAAACTATAACAGGCGAAATGCAGGCTTGAAGACAACTTTCATGCCATGACTAACTTGTCATGGAACCTGCGCGATTAGTTTGCTAATGCATCTCGTTCGACCTGCGATGTACAATCACCTTTATCGCCAACAATCCAATGAATTTCTATTAACACCGCTACGTTATATGGAGGTAGTTATAGCTAAGCTGATGGGAGGAAATGGATGCCCCCGTTTCTTTCAGCCCCTATTCGAGTGTGGACTCTTCTATTGTGTGTGTGTTTAGGTGTATGTGTGTGTGTGTGTGAGTGTGCAGGCAGGCGGGCTGTCAATGTTTCGAGCTCTGTTGTTCTTGATTGCACATATTGTTTCACGTCTGATTGTAGAGGCAGTTTATTTTCTCTTGTTCTATTTTTAATCACAAGAATCTAATAGATAAATTGCATACTTATGATATTATAATTTTGTTTTTAATGACAATAATCTTTTGGAAATCCTGTCAGTTGTTGGATTGCCAGACATATTTGAAAACCTATTATGTCCGGCCGCCGGTGTGCTATTGCGACTTAATAGGTTAAAAATGTGAAAGTAGCTCTTAGCAGTAGTTTAAGTGATTTTAATCAAATTTCGAGTGTACAACAACTGAAAGATCGTGGACGAAATCACAAGTAACAGATGTTAAAATTAAGATGGTGGCTCAGTTTGTGGCGTAGCGGTAATTAATGCGATTGTTATATATGAGGTTTTGGGTTTGATTCTCGGTTGAGATATAGCGTGATTGTGTTTACTATCAGGTAAATTTCAGTGGCAGCACGGCGTTTGTAAGTTTGCCCGGTCGACAGCACTAGGCTCGCTTAGACTATAACTTGGGACTTTATAAAAAGTATGGATGGAACAGGCCTCTGTCTGCCCCTTTGGCCATTTAGGCGTGATACTTTATAGATATGTATGCATTTTTGATGAGAATGATGAAGGAATGATTGCAGTATCAACACTTCAAATATATTCTACTTGATTTCATGCGCCTACGATGCCGTTCAAACCCTGTTCTAGCTTTTCAATTGAGTGAAAACTACAACAAACAGACTTAACATTTAAATTTATATAAAGGCAAGCCACCTAATATCAGTCAGGCGGCGAGGTGTAAGGCTTTGATCTTACAGGCTATCGCGTCACGCCCCCACGTCCCTGCTTACCCCTTCGACACACCATTGACAGGTCGACGACCTTGATACTCTGAGACAGGTGATTTGGAATGGCGTTTTGCTGAGAGGTCAAGTGTTCGATAAACATTCATTACATCATAGACTTAAGCTCACTGCAAAAGTAAGCTTTGCTATACGGGTAAAATTACTACATATTATAAAAAAAGTCCCCCGATGCGTTTGTCTGTCTGTTCTCGATAAATGGAAAAACTACTTACTTTTTCATGCGGTTTTCACTAATAAACAGAGTGATTCATGGGGAAGGATTAAGTGTTTAATTTGTTAAGGTTTAGTACCCCTTGGTTCTCACTTTGTGTCGCGAGTATTTTACAAGTATAAAATTAACGGACTGTCGTTTACACATGTAATTGTCTCGTATACAATTCGAACCCAAGACAGTCGGCGCAGTGGCAACGGTGAGACGACTACTGACCCGATGCGCTATTTGTGCAGACTTTATTATGATGTGCGTTACTTACTTTTTAATATGGTAACCATAACCTTCCTCACTTGGCTATCGATTGACTACTAAATAGTAGGGCCATAATCAGAAGCGTTATACCAACTATTTTATTATTTTATTAACTTAATGCCAGGTAATAGACTCATCTTATACTGAGAAAGTCCTCACAAAAATACAACGTAATATATATAAAAAAACTTGTATAAATAATATATAAACTTATACCAGACGCAGTCTTGACCTATTTTGTATTCTGCCTAAACTAGTATTGATCACAATAAAAATAAACTTTACGTAAAGCAAAGAATAACAGTTCGGTCAAGTAGAGCAAAGGAGACTTAGTAAATATTTATTAAGCTGTTTGTATTAAAAGAAAACATAGGGACAACAAGCAACTCGGCTGGCCTCTGATCTACCAACGGATGTTTTCTCTGAAGACGTATACATGTTGATAGTTTTTACGCTTTACTGAGAGTTTTTATGTGTGGCGACACGATGACGATACGAATTTACAGGTTACACAGTCTTACACCTGTATAACTCAAAGTAGTAGCCAGTTTATAAGTCCTATCTAAAACAGAGCAAGCCCAATGTTGTATTGAACACATTGTCTGACTCACCTTGAGGATTTCTTAACAGATGTCACCCTTGAAGATCAAACTTATACATGCTACCTATTTATCTTTGATTTGGTGAAACCTAAAAAATGATTAAACGATTGGTCACGAAATATTGTCAGTATTTTCAGTAAATACAATAGTGACTCCCTCACTTAGTTCACAGATAAATTGCTTAGCCCGTAGCTTTCTTCCTCGTATATTATACTATGAATAACTTAAGCGTATCAGTGACAACTACACATACGTCGGTCTCGATGGCGTAGTGGTTAGTGTAACCGACTGCCACGCCTAAGGTCGCGGGTTCGATTCCCGCACAAGACAAATATTTGTGTGCATGAACATGGATGTTTGTCTTGGTCTGGGTGTATCTATGTATAATGTGTATGTATTTACAAAAAAAAAGTATATATGTATGTTTATCCATTGTCTAGTAACCATAGTACAAGCTCTGCTTAGTTTGGGCTAGATGGTGTTGTGTGTATGTGGTGTTAGAATATTATACAATACAAATATAATACTTTGTCAAACCGGCGGTGCTGTCTCGGCCTGACACAAATATTCGTTTTTAGTAGAACCACAGCGTGTATACTAACCACCAACTGACTACACGGATCGCGTAACGGGCAGTGTTCTTCAAAGCCCACCCGAGACAATTATTATGATCTTACTAAGTCTGGACGTACTTTGTACCCCGCGATATAGTGATTAAAACTTGGAGCACGATTTGTCTTTACATATAACGAATTAAAAAGCACGAAAATTTCTGCAGTATAATCGTCGGATCCGTCTCGTCAAGCATACACAAGACAATTTAATATCCACAAACAGGAACCAATGGTTTATATTGGCGCCCGCCGCGGGACTGACCTTCCTCCTTGACATTGCTCGCACTAAACGTCGACGAATATATTTTATCGCCACGTATATTGTGTAGCAAGAATGTGGAAGCTATAACTCTGACGGGATCACGGGTCATTATTCTTGCAATTCACTAATCCAGATTATTTGGGACTAGGATTGATGTGTTGCTAGTTTGAAATGGTTTTCTAATCCATCGATACCGTTAGTAACAAGGCTGTGTAGACTGGATATATGCATATGTACATGCATATATAGCCTCACGGCTATGACCCTGGAGGAGTAGGCAGAGATGTTTTACACACATATTACTAACTATGCTTTAGGGCCTACGTAATAAAAGGCAACCCTTTTGTCGTCTACAGGCACAAAGCCAGATTATTTTTACAATGTCAATATATCTCTGCACGTACATTAAAAAGAAGATTAAAGATGTACTTATTAAACTAACTGAACTCGAACAAAACTCGACTAATCGAATATAAAATGTTAATATGTACTTAAAGAGCAGCGATAGCTCAGTGGAGAGACCAACAGACTGCAATGCAGAGGGTCTCGGGTTCGAACCCACGTCGCGCACCTCTGACTTTCGGAAGTTATATGAATTTTCGAAATTATGTGCGTATTGATAGACAATTATCGCCTGCTCCGTGCCTCGGAGAGCACGTTAAGCCGTCGGTCCCGACTGCCATGAACATCTATGGCAGTCGTTATTGGGGAAGTCGACACAAAAGATCCCACTGGGTCGAAGTGTCGCCGGTCTGTACTGACTGGCCCCCACACAAGATAAGATAAGATAAGATAATATGTACTTGTAATGTTATAATTGTTTAAATTTTTTCATATTTTAAGTGAACTATGTAATGTTCTTTGAGATATAAACTCTTTAAATCGAACATTGAATTGAACCCGAGACTTCTTGCATAACATGTTGTTCGTATTCACTACCGATGCGCTGTCGATGCGTAATTCATAATTTTTTTATGTTACTATGTAATGGGTTTGTCAAACAATCAAACCCAATAGTTGGCCAGCTTCTGTAGTAGTAAAAGTTTGGTTTGGATAACGTGTCTGTCTGTCCGCTAGTTTCTTATATTATTACTAGATTATTACGGCTTTGCTCGCGTAAATCTAGATTTCGGCAATAAATTTATATCCCTTGGGAACAATAGATACTTCCTTCCTTTCCTGAACCCTATGTCCATTTCTGTATCCGTGACCGATCATTAGAGATCCCGAAATTTCGTACACCTGTTGTATGCGGAATTTCATGATGATCGGTTGAGTAGTTAAGGCGTGAAAGCGTGCAAACTAACTCACATTCATATTAAAAAATTTAATATTACTTAGAAAGTTAGGGTTATCTCTCTTAAGATTGTATAATGTCTCCAGACAGCGCTAGAATCCAGATGTTATGAACTCGACTCGTCCTAGATATTTCTTTACAATTATTTTTTTCGCTAAAGAACTAGTACGCCTGTTTGTTTTTAAAACTGTCAGAAGAAATGTATTTCGCAATTAGTTACGTCTCGTGAAATTTATTGTGTGCAATGCGGAATTTTGCGTCAGTTGACATTTGAATGCAATCACAATAACAGTTTTTATATTTATTGTTTCCTTGAAGTGTCTCATAAATCAGTGGGGTATGAAAACCGCGGCATTATTTTTGTTTTATTATTTTTTGAGTTCTACTTTTTGCGAAATATTATGTCAACAGTCTGTAGTATGCTTCAAGTTTCAGTATAAGGCAGACCTAATCAATAGTTGTGATAAATAAATAAAGAAAACAGTTATAAGTTCCTTTTTTATTTTTAAACTAGCTGTCCCCTGCGGTTTCATTTGCGTTTATTATCACTGCTTCGTTGCCCTGGCTTGCAGAGTGATCTTATATAGCGTTAAATTAATTTACGAATTCGAATTTTGCAGCGGTAGTTCCTGAAATTACAATTCTTCAGTTTTATATTAGTATCGTTTTCAGTTGAAAGTCGTGAAAGTGCTTTCTAAAGTACATTGAATCTATAATAATAATATCAGCCCTGTATTAAACTGTCCCACTGCTGGGCACGGGCCTCTGCTGAGTGTGAGAAGGATTAGGCCATAGTCCACCACGCTGGCACCTGGGTTGGCAGACTTCACATATCTTCGAAAACATTATTGAGAACTCTTAGACATGCAGGTTTCCTCACGATGTTTTCCTTCACTGATCATTGGATCCATGTTAGTTTTCAATTATTATTTAATCTGTATAGAGCATTTATATGCCTGAAGCTAGCAACTTCCCTAAATGTAGTACTTAGTAAACTCACTAACCTATGTATATAGTTTGACATTTATAAACGTTAATTTGAGAAATAAATAAAAAAAGTTTAATTTTATTTTGACCAAATAAGGCTTTTGTACCGCCGCTATTTCAACTAGTCTTATTAAATAACGGGTTGATTGGATGAGACGTAATTTAAATTATGACTGAAAACAAATCAGATTATTCATTATTTCTTCATTTCTCACCGCCAACAACAGAATCTCACGGGAATGAATTCATTTGTAATCTTTGGCGCTGTAAAATGATATTCACTACATTGATTTTAAGAGCTATTATTATATCTCACAAACTCCTTCATTTTACTATAAATTTTCTCCAAATTGTACCGAATAACCCAGTGTACTACGTATTTTCAGCAGCAGTGTAAAGTAAAATAGGACCCGTTGTGTGCATTGACCTGATTTATATAAAAAGGCCAACGCCCGAACGTTAACCTTTAAAATTGATATTTAGGGAGGTAGCACCTGTTCCCGTATTGCTGTATTTCATTTTCTATGTGTCAAATTAAATTTTTCATTGTGTTGATGCAATTAAATAGTATTGCGATTTTCTGTTAAGCATATCTTGGTAGCGTGGTGACAGGAACTTTATCTGGTAGGCGGCTAAAGGCTCGCTATCTACTACGTGAAACTATAGACAACATTTTACCATATAAACTGGGAGGAACACACCTCTATCCACCTCTTTGCGATTATAGGCGTGATGTATGTAGTATAAAGGAGTCTACCCACTACACCGTCTCATACCATTACCGTGCTAGGAACGTATCAGACACGAAAAGCAACACGATACGCCCTGCTATAGGAACTGCTGGTCGGTGACGGAACGGTCTAGTGGGCATAGTCTTATACATTTCCTTACAAAGCATATTTTTTTGCCTGACACGTTCCTAGCACGGTCGTGGTATGAGACGGGGTAGTGGGCAGACTCCTTAATTATTCGAAGCTAGGTTCTCCAATTCAGTGTGCGTGCATCTCTTTTTGCATATTTTACTCAATGCACTAAACCAATAATCTTTTAGGGTGGAAGGCTGTAACACAGTTCAAACTAGCACAGCTGTCAACGACCTCTTATTTTATACGGATATTTTACTATTTGTTTATCTTAAGTACACTTACCTAAAATAAGAGCATTTCGTAAAAGTTTATGAGTGAAAATAAACATTGTTATTATTATATTTAACCGGTCCAGCTTAAACATATTGAGGCGTAATGATAAAAACATTTTATCTGTTCGCGCCCGAACGCCGATAGACCAATTATTTTCGGTCTGTATTTGTGTAATTTATATAAACGTTAACAAATCTAATGTCATTATATTTATTATACCTATAGAATTTCAAGGTAAAATCGGTCATACGTCCTATTCTGCAGAGTCATATCTAATAAAGGCACGAAGTTAAATCAAACGCCGCCAGGTGGCGCAGCGGGGCGGACTAATCCCTCTTGATTGATATTCACTTCGGTAGACCTCCGTAGTGAATAGTCCTGGTCTTAGGTAGGGGACTTTAGAAAAAAGGTATACTTGACATGAATTTATTCTACAGTTTTTGATTAAAGTCGAAAGCGTGCTTGACAGCTTTTCAGTTAGAGTTGACTGGCAACTTTTTGTTGCAACCAAAAACGATTGAACGACTGTCACAGCAGATGTACATACAAAAAAAAGTAATTGTTTTTATCGTTTACTAAATATACACAATCAGTTACAATACTGTATTATTTTGTTTATTACTAGATTTTTCCGCGCCTGCGCTCGCTTTTTCCTGGATGCCTTAATGTTCTTTTCTGTAACTCTGAGAACGTATATCCGAAATTTCATGATGATCGGTCGAGTAGTTAAAGAACGGCAGCATAACAAAAAAACTCACATTCGTATTTATAACATTGAGATTATTATTGTTATAATGGATGGATTAATATAATATAAAATACGCATAAATAAATAAAACCTCTACAAATCTACTATAGTTACATTAGTTGTCATTATGTTATCATACGAAATTTTATGTCTATGCGGTTTTTATTTCATAGACTTTAAAAGAATAATAAAGTCAGATACGTTACTGTCAACAAGATTGTAACTAACAATCGTCAACCACAGAACAGTTTTTACTAACATACGAATCAATTTACCAGATATCTCCTCATATTCAAGTATATAGCTTGGTCTGATAATTAACATCCTATACTTTAATAGGAACATCATAAAATATGACCACTTAAGATATTCAAACAGTGACAAGAAACCAGTGTTTATAATATCAAAACGTAATGCAGTGAGTTATGGCTATGAGTGCGGACGATTCCTGTGGCGTGCGACGTCGGCGCAGCATCAAGCGACTATTGCGCAGCCTTACCGCCGACAAACTGCAGACAGGTCTGTGTAGTATCGTAGGCCCTCCGCACACGAGCCACTTGCTATTGTATCTTGAAGTTTTCGCGTAGTTCTGACGCAAGTGTTACGTATGTGGTGGGCTTTGATATATGTTGTTGTTTTGTTGTCTTTGTTGATTGAATGAAGCGTTATAAGGTGTATTTTTAACGACATGATGATAAAATATTTTTGTTTTTAAAGTGGTATTTTCAAATCTTTGTAACACATAGAGCTCCATATAAAAATGATAAAGGACTTTAATGTTTTATCTTGCAATTTATTATATTAAGGACCGTTTTGTTGAATCCGTAGCAGTTGGTGCCTATGTCTGCGAGTGATCGTATGATCCCAGTTTCGATTTCTCGACCGGGTAGCGAGTTATTGAGCAATTGTCAATAGCAAAACTGAGCCTAGGCAAGTGTCTGGTCGAAGGCCTTAGGCTCGTCCCCCAATTATATCAGACTTAGTAACTCCGAAATTTGGTATAAACAGGGTTAATTGAAAAATGCTAATAATCTTTTATCTGGTCTTTTTTTCATTATACTTACCATTTATTTCAATTTTTGACTACATGGATGGCGTAGTACTTTAAGTAGTCGGCTAGCCATTGCTACTGCGGTAAGTGTTGTGGGTTCGATTCCCATACGGGACAAAAATTTGTGTGATCCACAAATGGTTGTTCCGAGTCTGGAAGTTCCCTGCGATACATGAATTAAATCTAGTGCAATAGTTGCATTTAAAAAATTAAAATTGTTCTGCCACTTAGAAAGATGTCACCATCTAGGTTTGTTTAGTTTGAATTTTGGGACGCCGCGTCAACTTAAAATTAATGCCGAGACATAAAATATTTCATTGAATAATTACGACCGGTATTCTAAGTACCCTTTATATCAGCTGCTGTTCAGTATATAAACGAAGCAATTTGTTTGTTTAAGCGTCATCATCTAGTAAAATTCCATGTAACACTCTTGAGTAACACGTGCTGGTGTGTCCATTGCCAAGTACACGTTTTATATGTATATGTATGATAGTTCGGTGTTGTTGGATGGGTGGCCGGATTTAAGTACTTGTTTGTTCGAAGTATCGGGCTGTTATGCGGTAATGGAGTGGTTTGCGAGGCTGTTTTTACGTGAAATATGTAGTGGTTTTCCACTTCGCTTAAAACTCGCCAACTCCTGCACTAATAATAATGGCTGTGACTTTACAATCATTTGAAAAACGGACATAAAACAACCCACACTCGGAACAACCATTTGTATTTTGGTAATTTTGTGCCTTGTGGGATTCGAATCTATAACGATCTCCACTTTCTTAAAAAAGAAAAGTCAGTTTCCGCACTAATAATAATGCCTGTGTCTCTGGGGTCTGTACAAACATTCAAACATGGACACATAGAACACCTAGAGCAGGGGTCGCCAAATGGCGGACCGCGGCCTGCATCTGGACCGCGGACCCATTTTGTGCGGACCGCAAGAACACAGCAACTTGCACTACAGACTACGTAATTTAATAAAAATGTATTCCCCGCATTATCTTTGTTGACGTCAATTCGAAAACGGCCGGGCGAAGTAATTACATTTGTTTAATAAATATTTTTTCTATAAAATGTTGGACGGACCGCGGTGGTCATTTCATTTCTTAAAACAGACCCCGAGCGAAACTCATTGGTGAACCCTGACCTAGACTCTCACTAATTAACTATGGTAGATGATGGTAGAGATCGAACCCGAAACACTCGCCATAGAGGCAATGGCGAATTTTAAACGACTTTGCCATATGTGCAGTCGAGTGCAGTTTATTATATAACTTCATTCTTTATTTGAGAATGTAATTCTGCATATCAATATCTCTTACATATGAAAACAAATAGTTAGACCCTTGGCAGTCTGTGCTCTAGTTTCTGAAAGGTTAATCATCGTCGTGTCAAAATCAAAGTCATGGCAAGCGTCGTGATTGGCTGTTTCCAATCCAGTCAACCTATCATAGCAGCTGACATGTATTTGATCGTCTCTTAACAAAGTTTTGTGTGCCGCTTTTTAGATATCGGATGTTTATTTAATATTTACCGTAACCTGCTGTTTATTTACTTTCTGTAGAGGAGTCCTCATAAGCTATAGCTTTTCAATGTATTTCGATATGATATTGAGCTACTTTACACGGGTTTTATCACCCCTTGCTCGCGACTTTGGAAGTAGGTAATTTACTAATACTCGACTTCATGGCGGCTTATCAAGTTTACATGTACCATATTATAAATGAAATCAGTTCAGTTGTATTGCTGGTACAACTGAAAACAGCATTCAATTCCGTGTAGTAGCTTTTTGTGATGCGTGTACAAATATACCTACAGACAGAAGAATTGTTTTGACTTCTATATCTCGTATAAAGGCACGACTTCTTAATTTTTTTTAAATAAACTCTTTGTATATTAAAATTATAGCTACAATTCTATTATATGAAGGCTTACATTACTTAATAAAACACTTTTTTCAACGACTCGGTACAAATATTTGTAAATGACACAAATTTTGCCTCGTATGGGGATCGAACCCACCAGGCGACAACTAAAAGTCATCTCTGCAGTTTATTACTATAATTTCAATATGTACACACGGCTACACATCAAGTTAGACACCCTATATACGCATAACTACGCTACATACAAAATAGAGAATTGCCGGAAAGGGACAGTGCATAGTGGTGTCGATGTAATGGTAAGGATAAAGCGTAACAAAAATATAACGCACTCTCTCGCACGATTCGCAGCGTTCAACTTCTAAAAGTTCAAAGTCCAAACAGTCTAGGTTGAAGCGTCGCTGTGTGTACCATTCGCATAAACATAGCACAATTGATGCATTTTCTACTAAAAGTATTTCTATAATAGCATTCCATTCGTCAGGTGTGCATGTGACCTAAAACATATACATACATATATATAATAGTAACTAGTACTAATAAAGTAGCACGTGCCCGCCTCAATCTCGTGTTAATATCTTTATACGCTGCGCCGATTCTATTCGTAATGCCGAGATGTTTGTGTGCACATGGCTCGTGGTTTATTGAGAAAATATATGCCAATTTTCTTGTTTAGCCAACAACACGAGTCGATAAACATTCGCGAGAGTTTGAATTGCTTTATAACACAATAATGGTGATAGGGCAGTTGGTTATATTTGATTTTATACTTTATTTTACGCATAAGAGCGAATAGTAATCAAAAGAATTTTTTGTGTAAACATTATTAAAATTAGTTACAAAATAAGGGAGTGTTTCATATTTTTAATATGGATATAAGAAAAAGTGGAATCGTAGTGGGGTTATCTCGTTATCTCTCTCGGTCAGCTGTGTTGATATAGTGGTTATGTCATAGTTTGTATCATGCATCCTTTTTTCATCATTTGACAATTACCTTTACTATCAGATTTGACGCGATTGCGTGTTATCTGTTTTTGGATAGACTTCAATTTTTTTTGTATATTTGTGTTATGGTAATTGACATTTGTAGACTTAAATAATATAAAAATGTGTCAATACGTTCTATTCCTCATATTTTACTGCAGTCACAGTTAAAGAATAGATTTTAATCACAGTTTATTACTGTAGAACAATGATAGGTACGTTTTTATTCATAAAATACTGTTATAAATTCGTTTAATGTTCTGCTCTCGCTGACCGTACATTGTTCGGTCGTCATTGGTTATTTAGCCAGTGTTTTGAACAAAGGTATTATACTTTTATTGCTTTTTAAATGAGTACTACATTTAGCTTATCCGGGAGTTTTCCTGAGTATCTCAGTTACTTCGATGATCAAGTCTGGTGTCATTAGATTTCGCGTTAGGATACTTTCTGTAAAAGCACGGCATTTTACAAAGTAAACGGTATACACGGCAGTCTGGCTTCCTATACTCTCGCAATCTTTTAAGTCGATTAAAACTCATTTACAATATGATTTTTTTTAAGTAAGGTATTGGCATTTCCTTTTAAACAATGATCTCCTGTGAATAAGCGTGTATAACATAGCTTGCGTAAAGTAGATGCACTACATCTCTGAATATCCCTTTGTTGATACTTAAGGACTAAGTCTTAATGCAACATATTGGACAAAGCTGTATATTTTTTGGTCAAAATTAGTATAGTCGTCAAAATTAGTTTAATTGAATTTAGTTTATAATATACAGCGGATAATTATGTACCAAAGGCGCCTTTATCATAAAAAGCAATCTCTTCCTGCACAAAAACTATGTCCCAGAAACTACTGCTCAATTCTCAAATAGGAATTCCCCCTTATCAAAGCTCAAAAACACATCCGTACCAACATTAATACCTATGTACATAAAACGGCAATCAGAAACAGAATATCAGTATGTATTTTTATTACATTTTTACGATCATTACATTAATTTTAGGCAACTGGAAATGTTGCTAAATAAAATGGTGAACTAAATAAAAGCCTATTGATGTTTCTAGTCAAGACTGTTTGCTTTGAATAAATATATTTAGGTATATTTTTTAATGAGAGCGTCAACGTCGTAATTCCTTGAGGAACAGTACAGACACTAGCGCCTCGGCGTGCGATAGCGGAACTAACTGCAACAATAGCGCAGCACTTGGATCGCGCTGTTGAACTTTAATTTGCGAACTAAAGATCAATTTAAAAAAAATTACTATATCTGATCTAATAAAGCTTATCTTTATTTAGCCAGGGTTTTGATCAATGATTAACTTTATTTCATGGCCCACTACTGTTAGTTAAATATTGTTGAACTAAAAGCTGTTTATTTCTGATTATTCGTTAGTTAATATTTAGCTGCCTCTTCTATATTTAATAGTAGTATAAAAATATGGCTATAAATGTTTACAACTACATACGTTGCACATATTGGCTATGTTTATTTTCAACGGTACTGTATGCGACTACTGCGCATGAAGTCTCGGGTTCGAATTTCAGGTCGAGCCAAGTCTTACTGGCTTTTCCTGTCAGTTGCAGCAGCTCAGTTTAGATCTCTGCCCGATAGACGGCAACAGGGTCGCTTCTAAAAGCATTGTTGACGCAATGAGGGAGCCATACATATCTGCTTTCTCTTTCGGTGATATAGACGTGCCAGTATATTAAAATTTATGGCCACAAAATAAATGGTCTATATGCCTAAAACATTAATTATATAAATCATATCTGTCAGGTCCACGTGCACACGCAGGCCCCTACTGTTTTCCAATTAACCAGTCGCTCAGCTTTTAATTAAGCACATTGATGAGACCTGGACTGGCACCGTGTGTATATTGCTTGCCTAGTCTGAATTGTGTTGGCTCTGTGTCTGCCTGTGTCAATACTAAGGTAACTCGGTCGATTGTCGCTGTTGTGTCGGATGATTTGAATATTTCACGTGATAACTAGAATGGGATTGTCTTTAGATAGTAAAATATTGTACTTATACTATACTAGTTACGCCCCGCGGTTTTACCTGCGTAAGTCGTGGGGATATTGGGATGAAAAGTAGCTTATGTGTTAATTCAGGTCTACATAGTTACATACTAAGTTTCATCGCAATCGGTTCAGTAGTTTCTCCTGTAATTGAAGGAGCACAAATTATCGAACATATTTTTGTAATTATTGCATGTACTGTGTAGGTATCCTTTGTTGGAGTTCCTAAGAATAAATAAATAAATAAATAAACTTTCGCGTTTATAATATTAGTAAGGATTTCGCGCGTTTCGCTCGCTTGTGAAGAGATTTTTTTCTAGATGATAATTGGTCTATATCGTTTTCTGTACCACTGTTAAGTGATAACGTGTATGCGAAATTTTGTGATAAAAACAAACATGCGGTGCAGTCTTTGGCGACTGCCGATAGAAGTGAAAACTAAGTACCTAGCGTGCGGTGACGATGACGCGAGTTTCACACTTTTTGTTCACCCAAAAACTACACATTTAAACACAGTATACATATAGCTCATGGAAAGCGTTCGGGGACGATGACGCGAGTTACGTGATTTTTGTTCACCCAAAAAATACACATATATATCTACACAGTATACATATAGCTCATGAAAACAGTTCGGTGACGATGACGCGAGTTCCATGATTTTTGTTCACCCAAAAAGTGCTCAACGCGCCTAAAGAAGTTTTCACTTCAATAAAGAAACGAACAAACTTACATTCATTCGTTTTTATAATATTAGTGCGGATGTCACAAGATTTACAAGTAATAATTACATACAAAGTTTTGACTATTGTTGAGTGCACGGATGGTAGTGGATTATATGATCGTCTAGCCACTGCCATTGCGCCGAGTGTTGTGGGTTCGAATCCCTCACGGGACAAAACTTTGTGTGATCCGTAAAAGGTTGTTTAGAATCTGGATGTACTTTGTGTCCGTTGTTTGAATGTTTTTAAAGTCTCCCGCGACACAGGATTTATACCTAGTAGATTAAAAAAAAAAAGAAAAGCTATTTGGTTTTTACCCAAAGTGGGAGGTCACTTTTAGTTAATTCACATTCGCTTTTCGCTATAATATTAGTTACTCGTTATTTTAATAGTTATTAAAAAGAAAAGTAAGACAAAACATCAAAGAAAGAAAAACAATTTATTGAAGCGTAGAAAAATTTTTCGTACTCAACAGAATTGCTCAGTCAAGTGAAATACACAAATATAAAGAATTATCGTAAATAAAAGTAAACATATTATTTAAACAAACTTTTGATATTGACTAAAACAATACATAATGGTAAACAATAAGTATTTGTATAAGAAATATCTATACAGTGTGTATAATAAACCCTGTCTGATCAATTAAGGGCTTGTTTCTCTCTTAACAAGCATGCTAAGAAAAAAAAATAACTATCATCGTAAAACGTCTTCATAATATTTTTAGTACCTACAGTATTGATCAGCATTTTTACCCTTAAATTACTGACATTTCGCACAGTCTAGCAACACTCCACTAAACTTGACAAGGACGCGGAGCGTGGTACACTTTTAGCGACATTTTTCTAAGGCGTAGGTAGGTAGGCGCGGCGTAGCGTGGCGCAGCTTCGGTAAACCTTTATGAACTGTAGTGATACCAAGGTATTATGATTAATAAGTTATCGTTGTTGCCATGGGTAATCTATTAACATATTATTTTAAATAAATTAAATTTACTGGGGTAATTCTTTTAATCGATTTTTATAAAAGGATGTCACTTACGTACTCATCATAAGATACTGTATAACACCTTTAAGGATCAGACAGGGTTTATTATACACACTGTATACATAAGTTCGTAAAAGATATAAAAATATCGTCACATCTGCGCAAAATTTACCCTTGATGGCACTATTTTTTTATAGATTTTAGAAGCAGTCTTACACAACCCTACTTAGACTAATTTTATTATTTACTAAATTTTGCTTGCGGTTTCGCACGCCCAAATCAAAATTAGGTTAGAGTACTTCAGTACTTATTTCTCGATGAAAGGTACTCTATGTTCTTTTTGATTGCCCTGACGACGTGTATGCGAAATTTCATGATGATTGATTGAGTAGTTAAGATGTCAAAGCGTAACAAACGAACAAACATACATTCGCTTTTATAATATTAGTTAGGATTAGAATTCGTAGCGGGTATTAACGCGATCATGTATAATGTTTACATCAAAAGGCTTGACGTTTACAAATCCTCTATCCTACTAATATTATAAATGTGAATGTTTGTTAGGATGGGTGGATAATTGTATGTTACTCTAACACGCAAAAACTACTGAACCGATGGCGATGTAACTTGGTATGTAGATAACTGGCGACATAGATTAACACATACATACGCGTTTTATCCCGATATTCCTACGGCATAAGGACTTACGCAGGTAAAAACGAGGAGCACAGCTAGTTATATATATGTATATCATGTAACGTGAAGGTTATCAAGTTTATTTTTCGTATTATAGTAGGGGCAACATTCTCGGTGACATGGCGCATAGCTTGCGGTTGTATATGAAGCTTGGTGTGGGCGAAACAATGCGACGAATATCGTTCTATATCCATATATGTATGTAATTAACTACATAGGCACACAACTACTTGCATTCGTGTACTTACTATAGGATAATATACTATCTGTCGAGAACTTAAATATACATAAATAACAGTAAAAAGTCTACTGTCCTAATAAATATAAATGCGAATGTCAGTTTGATTGTCTATTACGTTTTCACGCTTTAACTACTCTACCGATCGTCATGAAATTCCGTATACACGTTGTCCGAGGTACAGAATAGTACAAAGGCCTGTTTCCTAACATGCGAAGCCGCGGATGAAAGCTAGTTAAGTTAATAATATGGCAAATGAGCATACGCTCACGTGGCGGTTAACGGTGACAGTGAACAGAAGTATGCTATTAGAACAAAGATTTTAAGGCCCACAAAAATAGGTTGATTAATGGATATCTTCTGTAACATAGAGATTCCTATTTCTTCAGTCAGCGTGCTTGACTTTGAGTCAAGCGAAATTTGAAGCAGTGCTATGCGTTGTCATTCTTGTTTTTCATTAAAGGATTTTGGTTGTAGACACGTTTTTGACGAGTACCTCTCGATGGCTTAAAGTGCTTCTGGGTATTTGATTCTGGTTTAATAGCGTGCTCTCAATATTGATATGATACTTAATATTTAATTCCACAGAACACTACTAGCGCCATCTATATATAAAAAAATTAAAGCTTGTAAAAAAAGCAAACTGATTCGTAAAAATTGTTGTAGACTGCTCTACCTGATGTGTATACTCTTAACGTTTTTGGTTATAAGTTATTGTATTATATTTTAACAACGCAATTCGTGATTGTTTTTATGTTATAAATGCTAATAAATGTATTATTTTATTGTTACAGGTAAGTTCACCCAATATTACCCTGAGTATCAACATTATCTCAAAGAGCAGGTAAGTACCAAACACATTTATTACACCATGCAGTGTTATTTTTACACACCACAACACGTTATACTTAACTTGTTACAACGCCATCTATACGATCTTTGTAACACTAATAACTTATTATTAGTTCCGCTATTCGCCGTTAGATGGCAGAACCAGTACGGTGATATGTAATTTTCTTCGTTATAAAATAAGGAATTAAACTAAATAATATATATGTAATTATTTATTACTAGTTATCTTTAAATATATATAATTCTGTACCTGTGTTGACAGTGAACTCCTCCTAAACGGCTGGACCGATATGAATGAATTTTTTTTTGTGTTCAAGTTGATTCGAGGTCTTTAGATCAGAATTTAGTCTTTTTTCGCCTGTCCTGGACACCCTCTGTCGGGACAGCTAGTGGGATATATATATTTTGTTTATAAACTAAGAAAATAGTTGTGAAATTCTACGTATTTTGCTCTGACCGCAATGACGCAGGTAGGAGTGGATGTTTCATTCATGTTTTATTTTATTGTTCTTATTAATATTGACTTTAATACAATCGTTTTATAGCCGTTCGGTCTGTTATTATTATTTCTTAATAAGTATTGTGTTCAATTCCTAGAATAAGTGTCAGTTCCGCTAAGTTTGGTATGAGCGGTGTTGTAAAGTCTTATAGGGATTAACCTCTTCGAAACTATTACTTTTGAAGTAAGAAATTATTACTTGGCTTAACAGTGAAGGATAACAATAAGGAAAATGATAACAAAAGGGAGATTACATGTCTCTGGAGTTCTCCATAATGTACTCTTTAAGTCTGTCAACACGCACTAGGCCAGCGTGATGGTCGATTATAATACTAGCAAAGGCCTGTGCCTAACATTCGTACAGTTTATTAACAGGTCTAATATTTATCTAAATATACAAAAGGATAAACTGACTGACTGCTATATCAACGCACAGCCCAGACCTGTGGGTCTAAAGGCATAGAAATTCCTTATAAAACGTAGCCAAACACAAGGATTTTTTTTGTTTAATCAACCAAGATAAATTGTTATGTCTTATAATAATATGTGTAACGTTACAGGTTATTTCATACGCATAGTTGAATTTTACACCATTCGTGGTAAATAAAAAAAACATTATCTTATAGGTTATCTTTAAAATGTAGCTTTTTATAAAAAATAAACATATTCTATACAAAAAGCTTACAACGCAAACCCACGTAATAAATCTCTCCCAGTTGAGAGCTCCCAACTTTCCACCACACTAGGCAGCCGCTCTCCTCTCTATTGGATTTCTGCCGCATTTCCTTCAATTACCGGTTCACGCTTGGAATTTATAGCAATCTTAATATGACGCCGCAAAGTGCCATTTATTTTTATGAAGATTTTGATTTCTCGTTAGTGTTCCTAAAATATTTATTGAAGACACAAATAATAAACATACTCGAATCAACTATTTGTGGAACACACAGTTTTTCTAACACATGGTAATTGGCGCATCGCAAATGATGTGAAACGATTACCTACTTAAACCATTACGCCATGCAGTCATGTTCCATTTTTACTTGAATACTGATCAGACTATAATAGGGTCTTTAGTTAATAAACTCTTTATAGCTCTTGCAATCTAAACGCATTATACACGGGACAAACATACATAAAACTCGATAATAACGTGCCTTAATTGGGTATTAGACCCGGCAATATGGTCAAACATATGCCTCAAGACAATCTTAATTCGTATAGATTAATTTTTATATACTACATATACTTTTCCAACAACTTATGCCTCCAGATAATCGTATATAGTAGTTTAATATCTACTAGGGGTCCCTCTGTGGACAAAATTATACCATAATTAATAATTAAATAAACGAATAAATAATAAATATATTATAATAAAAAAATTATATTTCTATATTAATTTTAAAGTGCGTGCAATATGCTAAAAAAATAGTAAGTACAGTTTCTCGCTACGTATTCAAATATATCAATATATTACATACACTTTTCCATCTTGTACTTTACATATAATCAATGGTAAAATCAATGTCAAGTGAAGTAAAACAAGCGGCCGCGTAAACAAGGCAGTAGGTGTGAATTTATGATCTCTAATAACAGCCGGTCTGCCTTCCAGCAAATGCACTTGAGGTCTCGCGACACACACACGGACAAACGTATAGATATACATACATAATTGCGAATTAATGTTGTCGACGTAAAAACAAGGGTGAATCCGGACTGCCAGGTGATTCATTTGTGGGATATACGGGAGGGTAATTTGGTAGTAGCCGCTCTTACGTCCGGAAGGAATATGGAGGATCAAAATATATAGGTCTTCCAAACAAGATTAAAAATAGCAGCCAATTTTAACGCAGTCTGTCTCTGCAGGTGTATAGGTAGGTAGGTAATAGAGCACAAGTGTATGCAAACACAAATGCACTCTATTTCCTGACTCTCAGAGTTCGATAGAACGACAATCCGACACCACCAGAGAGAGATTAGATGTTAGATCAATGGCATTACGTGCATTCCGAAGGAATATAATAAGTGTATAGCATCGTTAGTTCGAAAAGTAGAGATCGCAGATTAAGATAGAATTACACCTTATGTTAAGCCTAAAAAGCCTGGCTTGCCTTACCAAAATGTGCGGCCTTGAATATATACATCCCATAGACTCACGCTTGTTATTTCAATTTTGACATATTTTGTGTAGAATAAGTGTCAAAACTAACAGTCCGTAGGTGAAAGGGCCCGTTTATTGTTATAGCAAACGGGTCTTAGCAAACGCCAATCAAATATCACATGAGTTTAATTTTAACACGCATTTAATAAACCGATTATAAAATTAAATTTAATCTTCTAGTTACATTTACAATCACACCTTGTTCTCTAATGACTTCTAAGAATTATTTATCGACGTTTTACTTCAAGAGCTAAATCGGACGGCCCGCTCACAATATACTCCCGTGTGTTAGCGCACTCGCGCGCATCGGCCATATGCCGCGGTGACGTCACGGCGGTTGCACCTTGCATTGTTAGTCTGTAGCGCAGTATAGGGTCGCGCGCGGGAATCTACTGACCTTTGCTTTTATAGTGTTTATAGGTACTGTATAACGGTACCTGTTTAGTTTGATTTTTTATTGAACGGTAGCAGTTTTATGATTGATTCATTGGTTATTTGTGGCACGTTTGCAAGCAATCGAGTAGACCCAGTTCGATCCCTGGTCGAGTAGTGTTTTTAGGTTTTCTGTTGAGTTTTTAGTAATAGTAAGGATTATGGAGTCTGGAAATGTGCCCGGTGAACGGCATTAGACTCGTCCCTTATTACCCGGAACTTTGAACCATTGATGCTTGGCAAAATGTGGATATAATATTACTCTGCCTACCCGTTCGGGGATAAAGATGTGAGACTATGTATGAATAATTATTAGTATTCCTCCTTCACGGATATTTTTGTACTTACAATCCCAAGTAGTCTCGGTCTATCACTTCGATAAACAGCGTTTTTATTAATAACTTACATTTAATTTATAATACTACGTTGTATTTTAACATATACCAAGGCTACACAAACAGACAGCCGAACGAATCTTGTTAACGCGGAAACAGCTGTTATGCTAACTAAGAGATTCGGTCGACAGATGGCGTTGGGAGCAGGTGCGCCCGCGCATCGATACCGATGCTCCGCGATTTCGTTGTTTTTGTTCTGTTTGTTCGAAAACTTGGCAATATGTGAGTTTAAAAACTTGTCTCGTTCATCAATGGATGTTGGATATGCAGCTGGGGATTGTTGCTATCTGGGCCAGGTACTTTAAATAATGGTATAGGTAATTGTTGCACGAATGGCGAAGTGGTATAAGTGGTCACCTCGCTATAGCCAACGGGACATACATTTTTTGATCCACATCTAGTTGTTCCGATTTAGGATGTTCTTTGTGTTTGTTGTTTGAAACTTTGTAAAGTGACACAGGATTAATTCCTTGTTAGTAGTAGTAGCGGAAGTTGTCTTTTTAAAGATAAATTATACAAAAATTAGGTGAGAAGACGGTTGCGTAAGTACATAAATACATAGTTTGTGCAACAGAGAGCAAGCAAAGCCCGTATCCTGGTGGCTCTCTTTGTTATGGAGTTCTGTGACTAGGAATATTAGTACTGCTGTCTGAAAGAGATTCTTCTTCTTCGTCTTTGTCACATATGCTGGGAATATAGCTACTCATGTTGTTCAAATTTATATTGCGCGAGTGATTCTTTTATATTGTAAATTTTACGGTTTTTGCTATAGTAACCGCATACATATAATAATAATAATATCAGCCCTGTATTAAACTGTCCCACTGCTGGGCACGGGCCTCTTCTCAGTGTGAGAAGGGTTAGGCTGTAGTCCACCACCGCATAGTGCGGGTTGGATACATATAAATAAAGATAATTTGATTTTATGATAGCTGCTACTTGTGGCTTTACTCAGATATTAATAATGTCTTTAAAACATAGCTTATGTATGATACTCACGGATAGTGTAGGTTTGTATTAGTCAATATAATATTTGCTAGAAACTGTTAAGTCGTTTCTGAGAATACACATTACATACAAACAAATTTTACCTCTATATAATATAAGTTCATATAAACAAAAACTACGTAAGCAGTACTCTTCGCTCCCTAGAACAAAAAACATGAATGAAAGTGAAAAATGTTATAAATAATTTTATCGGCATCAAACCTGCGCATGAGCATGTTGGACGTACGCCAACCTCGATGTTTGCACTGACGCGCTCCTTTTGTGCGGGAGTGACGTACAGACTTATGATATAATTGTATGTTATGATCTCTTATGGTGTATTAATGCTATAAGGTTATGTTATTTTGTGGTAATTGTTTGTCAGAGATATGGCAGGCTGAGTAATGATTTAAATTTCTTAGGTCTTGTGTAAGGTTTACGCTGTGATGAACTTTTTGTACTCAAATGTAGAGAGCACCTACGAAGAGTGATCCCCGTATTCAATACACAATATTTTATAGCATTTCATAATGTTTTACAATTGTAGACTAGAAATAAAATAGTTCAGTATGGCAGTGTCCGGGCATAGCGAAGCGAGAGTGACGTACAGACTTATGATATAATTGTATGTTATGATCTCTTATGGTGTATTAATGGTATAATATTATGTTATTTCGTGGTAATTGTTAGTCAGGAAAACATGGGAGGCTGAGTAATGATTTAAATTTGTTGTTTAGTCGGCGATGACGGTTTTTAATTAGTTTACGTAGAATTTGAGTCTTCGGTCATAGGTATAAAACCTATGACCGAAGACTCAAATTCTAGATCTATAGATTATTCATCTATAGATTTATTCTCTAGATCTTTTGCGGAGTTCGTGCTGTGATTAGCTTTTTGTAATAAAATGTAGAGAGCAATACGTTCCTCACATAAATCCCCATATAAATCTTAATACCCAATCATATAGTATCTCATAATGTTTTACATTATTAGACTAAATAAAAATATCAGTATGGTATTATCGGTTATAGCGAATGTTGGGCACAGAGGAAGGAAACTGCAGGTTGTTGTTGAGCATTATTAATCAATCAACGTTATATAAATGTATATATAATATATATTCTACCACATACACACAACACCATCTAGCCCAAACTAAGCAGAGCTTGTACTATGGGTTCTAGACAATGGATAAACATACATATATACTTTTTTTTTGTAAATACATACATATTATACATAGAAACACCCAGACCAAGACAAACATCCATGTTCATGCACACAAATGTTTGACTTGTGCGGGAATCGAACCCGCGACCTCAGGCGTGGCAGTCGGTTACACTAACCACTACGCCATCGAGGTACATAGAGTTACGCATGCTCAATCTTGTAAGTGTAGAGGTATATTGTATTAAGTATACCCATATTTCTCCAGTTATGGTTTTATGTACTATGTAGTAACAGGCAAGCATATTGTCGTTTATCAGGCCCATTGCCAGACTTCGCGCTGCACTTCTTAAAAGAAAATCCATCAACATATTAAGAATTACTAATCGTAAATTGAAAATGAATCTCATATAACCTACTAAACTGATATTATATAAGCCTCCAGACGAAAGAAATACAGTTTCTTCGAAAACCACGTTCTCATCATCAAAAGTAATTACTTTTACAAACAGCTTACAACTGAAGTTTAAAAGATAGAATTCCTATTAACAGCAATAGAACTCATAAATTGCCAAAACATACATTTATGAGTGCACATGTACCGGTATACGTCAAGGAGTACGAAAGATGTAGGAGGTGGCATATAGCTGTATTGAGCGTGCCGCGATGTTGCTCATTTGAGCATAATTAGTAGACCGTGCCGCGATGTAGTTAATTTGAGCATAATTGATCAAATGGCCATAGTAAAAAAATTGCAGATTGTATAGGTATTAATATGAAACGAAGCAGGGTGGAATATTTATACGTAATTGATGATGCATTGGTTAAAGTGGTATTTACGTTATTGCCATTACTATAAGCGTTGCTATTTTGACCCAGCATGGTAAAATATGTTTGACAAAATTGTTAGGATTATTATAATAGCTCATTTCCATTTGCAATAACGTACCTTTCAAATAGTGTATTAATTATATTATATAATTCCAAATATTATCTCTTTATAATATTATTACGGATTTATAAATATTTATTTCGAAACTGGATGGCCTTCATTATAATGTTAGTGATATCCTCATGATTATCCTTATTTTCGGTGAACAATTTTCAGCAAACAAATGAGTAGGGAACGTAGTGCAATGTTAATTATGTATATATAGATAATGACTTCTAAAAAATCTTTAGAGCGTATTAATTAAACTTCGCCATTTTAAATTTCTAATTTAAGTAGTATATGTTAGGTTATACTGACACAATAAATGCCTATGCCTTAATCCAGGACTTGGTCTATCCATCTGCCAAGTTTCATCCAAATCAGCTTTATTTAATGAAGTTTATTATAATACAACACCCGTACTCAGAATTTTATTAATTATGTGTCTTTATTTTCATTTATAACAGTCCCGTACTAGGAATGAATCCACCTTATTTAAATGATGGGCATAAAGAACACCCAAATTTTGGACAATTATTTGTATATTACACAAATTTTTGTCTCGTGTTGGGATGGAAAACATGACTTCGATCAACTTAAACCACTTATCATCAGTGCACTCAAAAGTGGGATTCAGTAAACAACATCCAAAGATTTTTGCATAGATACACACATATTATATTAGCAGGATACATAAAATTGTACGGCGCCTTGAATAACAGTAATTCATTCGACGTTACAATTCAACTCATCTATTTTTGCCGACATCATCGCCCCTACTAGAAGCAATTTAACACCACATCCATAGACCTTATTTTTACAATTCCGTGTCTCACAAGCACACATGTTGGTTGTTTTGATAACCTACTATTGTTCGCAATATTGTCGATAGTAAAATATTCGCAAGAGAACCAACGCGGCGTCTATAACATGTGCTAAATATATCTAACATGAGGTTTTGTATCTACTAACTAAACATGTTTCGAAGTTAAAGACATAAGATATTCCTTTTGTACGATTTAAGAAACAACAATAGAATATTAGAATTGATCGAAGTCTCTATAATAATAATTTCCCAGTTTGTAAACTGTCCTACTGCTGGACATGGACCTCTTTCTCAGTATGAGAAAGGTTAACTTATAGTCCACCATGCTATGAGATTCTATCTTCGAGAATATTATGGACGGATAATTGAGTAGTAAACATTTTCACAAATCTACACATTTATAATAAACCTTAGTTTCTGCTCACGCCTTCGCTGGCGTATATCTCACGGGATGTATCACTAGGAAAAAAAAAACTGTGACAATCCTGGATATTATAGTCTATGGTCTATCTAACTCGAAAATGGAAAATTTTAGTTCAGCGCTGTACGCGTGATTAATTAACAAATATATATCTTCATAAATGGAATCTAAGTAAAATGGCTTATACCATTTAGATACCAATTAATCTATGTTTTAATTTGTACCAAAAATATTGATGAACTAGTTTTAAATGTATCAAAACGTATATTTCATTTAGAAGATTCATAAAATTGCTCTTCAGACATTCGACAAAGAATTGTAAATTCTATTTTGATCGGGCGTTGTAGACATTTCGTCACTAATGTAATTAAAATAAGGTCGGTCTGGGTATCTTTGGCCCATAAAGACGATATAATAAATGTATTGTACCTACATACTTACATATCATCACGCTACAGATGACAGCACGGATGGCGTAGCGGTTTATGTGGTCGTCTCGCCACTGCCATTGCGCCGAGTGTTGGGGTTCGAATCCCGCACGGGAAAAAAATTTGTGTGATCCGCAAATGGTTGTTCCGAGTCTGTTTGTACTTTGTGTCTGTTGTTTAAATGTTTGTAAAGTCCCCCACGACACAGGATATATACCTAGTGCGAAAGCTGTCATTTTTAAAAGAAAAAAGAAAGATCACAAAGATCAGGGTGGCATTGTCGCTCGAATCTGAAGTTTCGCTCAAACTAAATATTTAGTCTATTGTCTTACGTTTACGCGAATGTTATACATTTAAATTAAATTACTTTATACGGATTTTATCGCGTTGTTTATTTTAAAACACTTTTATTGTATAATTTTGAAACGAATACACTACTATTATTAAACATCACTGCTAATTGAGCTATTAAAATTATGAAAACTATTTTTAAAGCTTGCTTGTTTGAGATGTCTCCATAATGTTCTCGAAGATTTTTGAAGTCTGCCAACCCGTACTGGGCCAGCGTGGTGGACCATGGCCTAATCCTTTTCAATCTTAGTAGAGGCTCGTGCCCAGTAGTGGGGCAGTTTAATACAAGGCTGATAATATTATTATATGTTGATATTTAAGTTTTCACTTTCGCCGACGTTTCAGTTGCTTTTTCACAGTTATGTTCACGGGACCAGTGAAATACTCTAGCCAGGAACTACGTATGTATATACGTAATAATGGCGTGGTGTGATTTTACAACATAACAGAAACTTTAGCTGCACAGAACATTGCAAAAAATCTATTTACTTCACAAATAGCAATGCCAAGAAAAATACGTGTTCCGAGATATTTTTCGCAGTACTACGTACCGGAGCGAGATCATAGAAAGCAGGTATTGTACGTACAAACTGACAGACAGACAGATGTACGTAAATATTGTAGATGTTTGCGCCAATAGCGCCGTGGGAGAGACATGTGCTATACATTAGATATAGCTGTTCGAATCGGGATGAGTCATTCGTAATAATTAGATCTTCGCGTGTTGTGTTGATGTGTCCTGTCTTAATTCACAATAGATTAGGGTTTTTAATGAAAGCGACCTATATGGTACAGTCTCATGCTTGTGTATCTCAAAAGGGGTAAGCAGAGGTCATTACACTAACATTGCGCTAGCTGTTTTGAAGTCACATGTAATATTAGCGAACTAATTGACTTCTACCGTGTGAATTAGCTGACTCCGTGTTACTGAGAGTTGTCTAACAAAAAACCTAATAGTTGTTAACCTAATAGTGAAATGGTTAATCGATGCTTCCTGTGACCAGAGGGCTGGCCTTTATTTCACGGAAATAATAAGTAATGCCATTCAACATGCCAATATTACATGGCAAATGAAGCAGCAATAGCCTAGTAGGAGACCGTTGGACTGCCCCGCAGAGGTCTCGAGTTCGATCCCAAGGCGCGCATCTCTGACTTTTCGAAGTTATATGCGTATTAAATAGTTAATTATCGCTCGCTTTAACGGTGAAGGAAAACATCGTGAGGCAACCTGCATGTCTGAGAGTTCTCCATAATGTTCTCGAAGTTATGTGTTGTCTGCCAACCCGCACGGTGCTAGCGTGGTGGACTATGGTCTATCCCTTCACACACTAAGAAGAGGCCCGGGCCCAGCAGTGGAACGGTCAAATACAGGGCTGATATTATTACATATACACTATCTATCTGGGCACACTACCAGTCGAATGTGATGCGGAATTCTATGACGCCTATTAGAGGGTTTTAGTTTTCTTTTTTATTTCTGTTTTATTATGTTTTAGGTATAAGTTAGTTTAAAATAATGGTGTGAATAGTTGCTTATGTTTGATTTTGTATGTTATTTTACACACAAGAGCAAATAGTAATCAAAAGAAATCTTCTTGTGCAAGCTGGATGAAAATTAGTTGCAAAATAAGGAAGCAATTAATATTTAAAATTTAGATATAAGAAACAGTGGGTTTGTAGTGAGGTTATCTCGCTATCTCCCTCGGACAAAGTGCTTATGTACTGTAACTATTCGACTTACATAATAAAATATGTGAGGGAACTACCCTATTTCATTTTGTCGGACACGTGAATCGAACCAGAGAGTCACGGGGTCCGAAAACTGTTGCCACGTGATGAACGAGACAGCTTATTGCTTCAGAAAAATAACATTTGTGTGTTCGTGTCTTGAAATTTAATCCTAAAATCACGTGTCATATGTATTTAGGACGCCATTTCCCTCGAAAGTAACTAAATTAACTGATTGCCTTGAAGAAAAATGTCTGTCAGACAGACAGACGGACATCAGATTAAATTAGGATGCGTCTCATTTCGGGTACAGAAATGCAATGTTTAATTAACAAAATGCAACTTTATTTTAGCAATATTGTTAATTAGTTCTGCCTGCGGCTTTGCTCACGATAATCCCAAGGGCCGAAAAGTATATTGAGATAAAAGGTAGTATGTCTTTATCGAGGATATAATCTATCGCCGCCAATTTTCATTAACATCCCTCAAACCGTTTAGTCTTAAAAAGTAACAAACAATCACTTCGCATTTATGATACTAGTTTTTGCCCGCGACTTCGCTCGCATAAATGTAGATTAGTTTATTTTACGGTAGGTTAGTAATAGTACTTCATTCTGGGTGAAAGCTATTTATGCCCTATGTCCTATTCTGTAACCCTGATGACATGTACGCGAAATTGCATTAAGATCGGTGGAGTAGTTTGGGCGTGAAAGCGTAACAAACAGATAAACAAACTCATATTCGCAATTATAATATTAATTAGGATTAGTAATATAGTTTCATAGTAGGTACGGCTGACGTAGCAGTTTAAGCAGTCATCTTACCGCTGCTGGTTTCGATTCCATAAAGCATGAAAGAATATTATGTGATCCTCAGATAGTTTTTTCTTGTTCGATAGTTCTTTCTGTCCGTCATAATGTCTGTAAAGCTCCCCGTCGTTGAAGATTATACATGGACCGAGAGTTCCTTTTTACTGTTGCCTACGTTATACCCTTTCATAGGGAATTAAATAAAATACTTCAATATTCAGAGACTTGTAACACATAAATTATTTATCCTAGCTATCCGCCCCGGCATCGCACAGGTAGTACAAAACCTTAACAAATCATACACCTAAACCTTTCTCATGAAACACTCTGTCTATTGGTGAAAAACGCATGAAAATCCGTTCAGTAGTTTCTGCGTTTATCGCGAATAGACAGACACAGCGGGGGACTTTGCTGTATAATATATTTTTTATTTTGCTCCTTGAAATGACCACACTCCGTCTGATGATAAGCAGTCGTGTGGTCTAAGAGCAGAGGCCTCTACACCGTCCTCATAGCAGCCGAGGCGATGTTGAGGTCTCTACTTTGACGGCCTGAGAAGGTGCTTTTCACGCCCCGCTTATAATATGTAGTGATGTAATGAAGCTAGATGTAACTTTAAGACTATACTGAATTCGACTTTACTCGACAACTTGTATTGATAGCAATTACCAGCTTAAAGGAATTCCGCTAACCAAAATATTTCCTTACATATTATTACAAATCTGTACTATATTAAATAGGTAACTTATTGTCAGTTAACTGAATAACAGTTGGCGTCGAGGTAAACATGGCCGTTTTAAACACAACGTAGCTAGACACCTGTTTTCCAGTACCAGGCTCAGTGAAGTCAGTAGGATAGTAATCCTTACTTATGTTATAAATGTGAATGTGGGTTTGTTCGTTTGTTTCGCTTTCACGCCGTAACTACTCGACTGATCATCATGCAATTTCGCATACACGTTGTCAGGGGAACAGAAAAGGACATTAGGTACCTTTTATCCAGAAAAAAAGTACTGTTCCCTACATTTATACGAGCGAAGCCCTAGGCAAAATCTAGTATTAATATCTTATCTTTAGTATTAGCTTAAAGTGTCTGACTAGACAAATATATTAAAATATACCTTTCGATAGATTGATTGTATTGCATACACTACGACATTACTCCTGCAGAAAGACGGAATCTTGAAGTATATCTGTAAAACGGAAAATTGCTTTTCTTTCCATCCATTTTTTTTAAATACATATTTATAGTAATTTTTGTTGCACAGTAATAATATAGTAGCATTATAATTTATAATACATCCTTACTTATAATATAATATTATAAATTCTAAAGTGACTCTGTCGGTCTGTTACCTATTCACGGCTAAACGACTCAACCGATTTAGATGAAATTTGATATAGAGGTAGTTTAAAACCTGGGAAAGGACTTTTTGTTTTATGATGTAAGTACTACATAGGCGGAGCCTAGCGCAAAAGCCAGTATAATATTATTTTTGTTACATCTGTTAGCTAAATGCATATTTTCATGTCAGGATAGGGATACAATCAACTACCTTTAGATAACAAATTTGAGTAGGTACATGACCATTTTTACATAAAACTTACGACCTCGCGATTAGTGCCATAACCATTCTTACGTGGAACCTAAAACAGCTATGCAAACGTGGGTATTATACAGTTCTGGCCTAACCCTCCATCAATGAGTCGTAATGATATGTTTAGCTAACAAAGTTACCGTGAGAACATCCAAAACAATAAACACTAAATCATCACTCAGTACAAAGCTCAAAGATAACCCCTAAACAATCCTGTCTTCTCTCCCGAAGCCGTCGGTACTCAGAAACGATTGGTAATTAAACAATAAACGGTTTTAATATACTTCCGGGAACGGGTGAATGGCTACCGTCTTACAAACGATCGGTACAGGCGCAGATATCCGGTCTTTATTTTTGGGAAGCGATTTGCGGAGCTTTTTTGGAAACGTATGTTATGTAAGTGTCCAAGAGGTAGAAAATTCTAATAACACCTATCTACAATTATTTAATACTTGAACTAGCGTAAATGTAGGTTAGAAACAGTATTCTTTTCTGGATGAAAGGTATCCTACGTCCTTTTCCGTACCCCAGACAACGTGAATGCGGAATTTCATGATGATCGGTCAAGTACTTAAGGCGTGCAAGCATAACAAACAAACTCACATTTGCATTTATAATATTAGTTAGGATAATTTGTTTTTTTAGGATGTGTGTATTTATTTTGATAATACTTCGGAGGACACGTAAAAAGTCGGTCCCGGTTGTTGCCAAATTGACAGCAGTCGTTAAGCCATGTCAGAGGCCTAGGGCGGCTTGAACAACTCTTGACAACAGGTTGGCCACTAACCACACGAAAAGAAGACGAAGAAGATTATACAATGTGTCACTAATTTAAAAAAAGATTTTTCTCTCCTGTCATGAGCAGGTACGTCTTTATGTGCCAGCTTATCGTTGAATTTTGGGACACGTTGTATAATTGCCTGTGTAAATATGGCAAAATATATATAAAGCGTTGTAAACAATATCTAATCATCGTTAATGCAGTACCATCTCGATAAATACACGAACATTCCACTGTAGCAGATGTTATGTAATTATTACAACTATAAATATATTCCACAGCTACTGTTTAATGTTGACCCCATATACACTTGAATTATGCCTACCTACCTAGTTTGTAGCGTGATGATCCATTCATAAGTACTTACTACTTACTTACTTACTTATATAAGCCATAAGTTGCTTGGATTTCGAATCGCTACGATTTTGGCATAACTTTCTTGCTTCGTTTTTAGTAATATGTACTGAATCCTGGTGTGTGATAGTTTAGTAGAAGACCGTCGCATTGCTACTCAGAAGTTTCAAGTTCGATCTGATGATACTCTCTGGCATCTCTGGCTTTTGGAAGTTATTTTTGTATTAAGTAGTTAATTATTAAAATGTCGTGGAGGTACACACGGCTACACATCAAGTAAGACACTCTATATACACAGACAGTGACAGAGACAGTGCCTAGTGGTGTCGATGTAATGGTAAGGATAGAGCGTAACAAAAATAAAACGCACTCTCTCGCACGATTCGCAGCGTTCAACTTCTAATAGTTCAAAGTCCAAACAGTCTAGGTTGATGTGTCGCTGTGTGTACCTGCATGTCTAAGAGTTCTCCATAATGTTTTTAAAAATTTGGTTAGGCTTCCTGCACCATGCCAGCGTGGTCTATGACGTTTTCAGCCGTGGGACAATTTACAAACGAGCTATTATCATTTTTATCCATAGTGTTAAGAGTGCCTTATAGTAGATTACCACACAGGTGATCTGTATCACAGTCATTTTATGTCTAACACAGACACCAGCTCCTCGCATTATACCTAGCCTACCTACCAAATAATATGTTATACCTAGAATTAAGCTTTTAATTGTGAGGAGAAATAAAGAATTTATTATATTATTTATTATTATTATCATATTGAAATAACAAATACAATATGCTACCTTATGTGCACATCGCTTAATATCTTTATTTACTTAAACTTCATTCTTCTCATCGGGCTGGAACTTACTTTTATTAGCGCGTTCAATTGTGATTTAAGTAAAGTACAATATATCGACGTCTATAGTATCGACGTCTATCGCACATAGTTCTGAATGCCGTGCTACTACTAAGAAATATAATTTTGCCCCACCAGAAATCGAATCGGAAAACTCCTGCACAGCTTTAAACAGACAGGTTTAAATATGCTTCGTATAAATAACCAGCCACAGCTTTTATTTCTATTAATCTAAACGCAACTCGCAAAACATCAAGATCATCCAAACCTTCCAGAACACAAACGTAATGGCTCTATTTACACAATATTATCAACATTAATTCACCTTTCCTGACTTCAAATATTTTATAAACGCTATCTAAATATAGTGTATTAAACAGTGCTCCTTTAGACACTTTAGATATGTGCTCCGACCTAGACCTGACGCCCACGTATGTGCACCGGCGATGTGATGTCATCGCAGACAGAACAATATGTAACATATGTAGAAAATTCTAGAAATTATATGATTTAAAAAGTAATCTATATTATCTGTAGTAATATTATAAAGCTGAAGAGTTTGTTTGTTTATTTCTTTGTTTGGTTGAACGCGCTAATCTCAGGAACTACTGGTTCGAATTGATAAATTCTTTTAGTGTTGGATAGCCCATTTATTTATTACTAGCTGACCCGCGCAACTTCGTCTGCTCTACATAAGAGATATTCCCCGTTTTTGCAACATTATTCATTTATGCTCTGCTCCGTGATATTGGTCGCAGCGTGATGTTATGTAGCGTGATGTTAAGGCTATAGCCTTTCCTTGATAAATGGGCTATCCAATACTGAAAGAATTTTTAAATTTGAACCAGTAGTTCGTGAGATTAGCGCGTTCAACCAGACAAACAAACAAACTCTTCAGCTTTATAATATTAGTTTAGATTTCATCTGAATCTGTTCAGCGGTTTACACGTAACAAACATAGATATCTTCACAAACTTTAACATTTATTAGTAAGAGAAGCACTTTTAACTGTTTGTTTATTTAAATGATTTACCGAGATTATCTTGCCAAAATCATAAATTTAGCCAAATGTTCAGAGACAGAACAAGCAATGTGCGCATGCCTATTCTCCTGAAATACCACGACCGCTAATCCGATAAATGACCGCCTTAAAGTTGCTTAACCTCATCGATCGTTTACTAAGTCTTGTATACAATTGACTGTCAATCATAACATTGAAATGTGTACAAAAAGGATTGATAATAGAAAACGGAGCTTTTGTGAAGTCTATTTTTAGAGTATGTTTTTAGCTATAATCATTACACCATGTACTACCGAATGAAATCCTACCATATTAAACCATAAAATTGATTACAGAATCTAAACATGAGCCTTAAAAATAAACAAGTAGCGGTGTCACCCAAAAGCGAGACGTATAAAAACCAGAATCAGATCCTTTAAGGTCACCGTCGGCACAAAAAATTTGCCCCAAGTCGCAGTTAGTTGTGTTGAACTTTTTATGTCAACACTGGTTCAGCACGTCAACGTAACATTCTAAATTTAGATCAATCGTACTCGTGTTTAAAATAACTAATGAAAGAATAATCTGTAAATTGGTTTTCGACAGTTCCTAATATGGGTTGAAGATGATTTAGCGTGGATGAAATGTACTTCAGCTAAATGTTCGCAAGACAAATATATGTTAAGGTGGCAAATAATCGTATGGTTTGCTGTATGTTTAGCTGTTGATGCTGCTTTGGACGTATCCATTGAACAATATTCACTGGCTTTGTAACCTTTTAAAGATGAGATTTAAGACTAAGGACCTCCTGGTGGCATAGGGCCTCTTCAAGATTTGAAAAGCTCGTTTTGACCAAAAACACAATACAAGGTTATTTGGCTGAGACTGCGAAAAGGTGATGGCTCAAGATTTTTAAGTCTTGAGGAGGACATTTTGGGAGATGTTTGAGGAGATTTTCTCGCTCTAGCTTTTTTGTAAACAGATCTCATCTAGACGATGCCACTTCTTACATTCCAAAAGCAAATTCTTCGATATTATCTCACCACCGAGTTGAATAAAACTTAGAACACATATATTAGCATTCAAATTATATTTATTTACTCATTACTGATTTGATATAGGCCATTCTTACTAACGTCTTGGAACAGAAGAGATTAATTGATATCACAGTGATAAACGGCACTGTAGCCTTTCAGTGTTTAAAGAATAAAGAATCTGAAAACAATTGTAAGATTAATGCCGACATAAATTTCCGCATTTAAAACATTGTATACTTAAGTGACTGGTGGTAATGTCCGCTACCTGACGCATCACTCGTAAAGGTGACCACCGACTTGCATAGTTTATTTTTAAACGTACTTTTGATATCTGATTGATTTTCGAATGTGAATCATTCTAGTAGTTTTAGATGTTTGGATAAATCATTGCCCCCGTGCCAAATTAGACGGGATTAACATATTTATTCGGCCTAAAACACATTACAAAGGCATACTCCCAAATACTTCATTATGGAGGAATCAAGCAAATCATCGTAAGGCTGGGTTCATCAAGCGGGATAACCATAATGCAATGTACTGCTAGTCGTACTGCTACGTGAGTGAGTGTAATTTATTGGCGTAGTAACCGCTTTTTTTCACGCAAAGCTTTCTGCAATTGGACTAGCTTGACTGAAGATGTATCACTCTACAGAAGTTTGTAGCCTAAAACAACTTTGTGCTATTTTCTTCTGATCATCAGTGCTGACATCACAAGAAGCAACCTTGCTTGGTTAGTGTCATGATTTCTTTAGAGGTTGGTATCGCGTTATAGATTCTGGCTTTGCAAGCGTCTAATGGCCATAATAACAGCTTATCGTTGCTTGTCTGATATTTTCTTGGTAGTTACCTACGATAAAATACCACACGTTAAAAATACTCTGGTTCCTAGTAGTTTTTTATACTATAAAAGATTATTGGAAACGTATGGAGTTTCTTTAGATCTGTTAAATGCCACTTACGCATGTTTAATCTATCCATCATCAATAACAATGAAAGAGTTCAACGATTTTTGTTTAGCAATTTCCATATTCGTTTTTTTGCAAATACGATTACATCACTACTGGTGTTTGTGTGGTTTTTAAATCTTCTTCTTTTCTGATAGGTATATTCTTTAGTTCATCCTTCTATTTTATTTTCACATTAGTCCTTTTTTTCACCATTTATTTTCTTTTTATAATGAGATTATAAATTTGGTTATGATGATGAATTCGTCTTATTTATTTTAAATGTATTATTTATAGTTTTATTTTGCGTTTACTGTCATTCTTGCATTTTATTAGTATTTTCTTTCATTCGTCGTCCAAACTGCATGTCGAAAAATTGTTATTTGCCAAGCATATATTTGATTTACATCAGGAATTATTGTTATTGTAATTAGATCCTGTGCGTGCGTATTTGTGAAGAAAAATGAACTGGTACCAGTTAATTTTTGCTGATAAACAAACTTTCTATTATTATTATTATCCTTGATTTAGGCGTTTTAGGCGGATCTAAAGCACTTTGGTCGATAAAATAAGTTCGATTAGCCCTTGTGTTATGTGCCTTAGTAAGTTGGGTCTCCAGAGCTCTTTAAGGATATCCTGTTCTAGTTGTATGAATTTCAGGTCTAGAGACCAGTTGTATGAATTCCTTTCACCACAGGAATTCTTAACTTTTTAAGTTTAAAAGCGATTGGCAATAATGTTGCAAGCATTCATAGGTTGCGTTAACGTTTTACCATCGGCTTGTTTGTTTGTTCATCGCCTTAGTATAACAACAACACGTAATCTAAACATGAATAAGATCAATACAAGAATCGGTATTATATCAGTGAGTCGTCACCTTTATACTAATGTTAGTTCAATAAACAATAGCAAAGTGTTTGTAAATCGTTAGCATTGTCGCTCCGATGATGTCATGCCATCGAGCTCGTATTGTGTGACCGTTCAGGATTATTCATGTGGGAATCTTCGCGAAAACTTACTGGAATATTGTGCTGTTTGATCCTATCAAACTTTACAATGAAGTGCCACGTACCGTCTATATTGCGCTTACGTTTTGCCGAGTATAGTGTGATCCTGGTTTTATTGACGGTTCGGGAGTTAGGTGTCGAACACCAGTTGCCAATTCTGCCTTCGGTTTGACTTCATCCAGCTAAACCATCCTTTAACGACTCGAGGCTTTGGTATAGAAATTTCCTTTTTGAGTTTCAACAACATTTTATTAATATAAATATCATATACCTACATACGTGTATTTAGTTTCTGTTTTAACTGGCGTGGTGATGTCAAGCTTCCGTTTGTGGGTTAGATAAGATACACGTTGTTTTATACAAATTAGGTATATTATAATTCTAGGTGGCGCAGCGTTAGTGAATTTGACTGTTGTGTATAAAGTTTAGGAATCGTATGCGGGTCGGCTAAAGCGTTTTTCCGTCAAAGCAAGATGGTCATAACTGGCGAAATATGCATGAAACACACCGCTGCCTTCTCCTTCGGGGAAAAAGGCGTGACTCTAGAGATATACTAGCATGTTACCGTTGTTTTTTTGCTTCTGACTAGCCAAGTGTCCGTGACAATTGTTGCCTATATTTGTATGACAAATTGATAATAACCGCTTTCAAGGCACACACAGGTTGTTGTATGAACAACTGTGACCTCTTCCAAGTGCGACGACATTAAGACAAATGCTTTGGCTACTATTTACTCGTAGTATTGTGGCTCATTTACATTTGGCCGTCTGCTGAATTCAACAGATTATTTTGACAGTTTAAGGCGGGTTGGTGGAAGTGTTACTCACTCTAAGGTAAGTGATGCCTTCAACCATTGTAAGCGCCCGTATCGCTTAGTGCAAATCTTGGACGATTTCGCTGCAACCGGAGTCGTGAGACTTGGCGTATTTATTAGGTATATGGACGACTTCTACTGCTCGCTGAGTTATTCATAGTTGATTGAGAGTTATCTGCTTATTCCCTTCAGTGACAATTACTCTAGAGATTGATCAAATGGTTACCACCATCACAGATTCCCATAGCATTACGTGTGAATTGCCAAGGTTAGTACTAAATGGCAGCCTAACCTAAGGGAAGGCAGAACGAAGTATTAAGTTCTTATTAAATAGCGGATGAGTTTATTAGCGTCAGTATACGGTAACAGACTCATCCGAAGACGCGGCACTGTAACCGTCAAACTATGCGGTATCGTGCAGTGTGTTTGACAGTGCGGCGAAGAGATGCAACGATAGATGCCTCGTATTTTTCTTGGAATCCAGATTAATTATAGAATGTTTATTTTGTTTTTACTTTAAAAATATTGATGATATTGCATTGGCAGTTTACATGACATAGTGTCTTACGGTGGCGCAGAGTCTTGGCGCACCCCGGTTACGGCGCCGCACCGTTATGACTTTCCTAGCCCTAAAGCCCTGAGAAAAACCCGGCAGCACTTAATATTACCTGCATATAATATCTTATGAATTATTAATTAATATAAGTTGCCAAGACTTTTTGATCGGTAAGACGATTATAATTGGCGGGAATGCGCTCACGTCACTTTGTAAACAATGACATCGATACAATGTGTTGTTGTATCTATGTGCCTGTCAGATGTTCTCATCGTGTTTAATATGATGGATAGTATATAATGTTTGTGTTATATGTTGTTATTTATTTTGGCATCACGAATGGCTCGGTCTTAGTTGACGTAATTTTCATATATGCCTCTTTTGTGTTTCAAATTATTGGTAGGTACACACTTTCTGAGTGTTCACAGAGAGCTAGATCTCTTTTAGTTTAATAGTCTTAATTAATCTGCCAATGAGAAGAATAAGAAGAATGTAGTATTAAGAGGAAGATAAGATAGGATACAGAAGGCAGCTATTTAATATTGTTTCCACTTGTGCAAATAATGGAAACTTTTCTTAAATATTAAGTGGCTATTGACATAGCTACACCAGAACATGTAATTTCACGGACTCCATTTTAGCATGGACGTAAGATATTTTCGATGTGTTTAATAATCATTGATTTCTTAGTTACCAAATAAATTACAAATTAAAGCAAACTCTGCCTCCTAAACTAGGTTGTATCCTGTCTCCCAGGAAACAGTGAACCTGGAAGGTTTTTTTTTATTTATCCGAATATCATGGCACTTTACAGGGGTTTAAATACAAGGCACATATATTTTTATACATTACACATTATACGTTTTCATAGAATACCCAGAATCGAAACACTTATCGATCATACAATTTTTGTCCTGTGCGGGAATCGAATCGGCGCCGTATGGCTATCCATGCAGACACTATTCTATGCGTTAAGACGTGTTCTTTACAATTATTACAGTATGTAAAATCTCCGCGACATTATATTATCTGATGGAGTAAACTATAAAAAATGTATGTATTCACACATACGTAGATATAGGCATGAGATCACGCTTCAAGTAATTTAACATCCTTGAACTTTAGATGATAAACAAGTCGTTAAAAGATTATATGCGATTCTATAATAAAATTAAAAGTGATATCACATTTTATGTTAAATTAAATTAGGTCTAAAGCTGGCGGTAGACTTGTGACATATAATAATAATAATAATTATTATTATATTCTACTACATACACACAACACCATCTAGCCCAAACTAAGCAGAGCTTGTACTATGGGTACTAGCCAATGGATAAACATACATATATACTTTATATATATAAATAAATAAATAAATATAAATATTCTACCACATACATATTCATATGTGCTTGTAATGTATCATTTGAGGCGTCATATAACTCCATAAGCCATCGTGTTTCCTGTAGCAAGATGTCCTATGTATTGCCTTCTGAGTCGCTCTAATAAGGCAAGCGTAAGATGTTATATAAAAGAAGTCCGCATTACCTCTTCTAGAAAATCGATAGAATTACCACTTACACACTCATTTATTCTTGATAAAACCCGAAATTATTCCGTAGTTCGTAGAACGCCAAAACTGAGCAGTTCATAAATAATGAGCAGGCCACTTCATAGAAGAAACCTTGTACCGAGTAATTGAAACGAATTAAAACAAATAATTGATAATGGGAAAAGTTTGGACTGCGAATTGATAAGTAAACAAACAATTGCCGTTTGTCTTGTTACTTACATCGTGTAGCTAAAGCCTTGTTATCTGGATGTTTGTTGAGATTACATCACGCTTGCAAAACCTCGATGGTATCAGCAGAGAAGTATAACACGGTTTTGTAGGTTCGAATCCAAATTCTTGTGAAAACGAAAAAACATCTTTGTGTGATCCACAATTTCGAGTCTGGGTGATCTTTGTGTACGTTGTTTGAATGTTTATAAAGTCCTCTGTGACACCGGAATTATTCTTAGTCCGAGAGTTGTATTTTATTCGAAAACGAAAAAAGTAGCATGATTCTTTTTACACTTCGGTGATAGGCAGGCCAGTGTCACTCATGATAGGATGTGGTAACTGGCGCTTATAAACACTTGGTAGCATTTACCCAAGCCTCCTTGTATTTCTAGTGGAAAGTAAGAATCAGAATAACTTAAATCTCACAGAACTTTTTCAGCTTATATTTATTTAACTGTCACGTGAAAGCAAATTTATAACGTGATCCCTCAATATAACTTTACCATTGCTTTTGAATACGAAGCCTTACTACTGCTGTGAAGTTCTGGAAAGATTTTGTTAATATTAATTGTTTTTAATTGTATTACAATTTATTTGCCTATTCAAAAGGCACATCAGATTACAAATTATAAAACGTGAATAGTATAAAGGTTTAAAGTATACACGTTAATTAGTAACCCGATTATCGTCGTGAACAACATTTAATAAATAATCGTAACATAATCGGGTTACTGTCGTCACAGCTAATATCAGTCCTGTATGTAATAAACTGTTCTACTGGTACGGGCCTTTTTCAATGTGAGGAGCGTTACGCTAAAGTCTACTATGCAGGCCCGGTGCAGCTTGGCAGACTTCACATATCTTCGAGAACAATATGGAGAACTCTCAGACATGCTGGGTTCCTTCCCTTTTCCTTCACTCTTAAAGCAAGCGATAATTAACTATTTGATACGCAAATAACTTCGAAAAGCCAGAAGTGCTTGCCTTAGGATTGAAGTCGAGACCTCTGCTTGACAGTATCTCCCTCTGGTCTACGTAGAGCATAATTATCGTTTTAAATTTATGGGCATTAAACAACGAAACGGTTACTGATTGTGTCAACATTGAATGTCGCTACCGTGCGATATCTAACCGAATAAATCGACATAATTACTGCATGATAGTGAATCTGTACAAGCTTATACGAAGGCGCTGTGATTGCGTTGACATAAAGTCATACAATCCAGAATTGGCGAGCGCGTGTGCTGAAAACACTCCAGATTAATAGCGTTGGAAGTGTTCGAACTTGGCTCCATATCAAATACTAATTGTGAACTCAAAACGTGCGTGGTACTGTATTGTGCACTGTGGATTTTATGCACTTGTTGTTGTGGTATTCTGGTTGAGGCCCGTAATGTGATGGGTGTGACTTTGGGCAATAGTTTCCGTATGCATTTTAGTTGTTGACTAATCGCTTTGCGGGAATGTCGTTAGCGTTAATGTGATTCGGTATGATTTCTGTAGTAAACGACAGTGACGATAGATAAGGTATTGGACTACATGATCGAAAAGAGGATCTATCCTCACCCATAGCACTACAGTAGCACAAGAATTTAGCTTCAATCAGAGATTTAAAAAGAATACTAGTAATTTGAAAACACTAAGAATTTGAAAAACATTGAATGGAAAAAATCCGTAATACCAATAGTGCACGTAAATGTTTAGTCTGAATCGTGAGCATAAGCTTGCCGTTCCTGGTTCGATTCTATGCAGATATCAAGACATGAATCTACTAGAATATTTATTTCTATTTGAGAAGAATGCGATTATTCGACTCAAAAATAATCTGCCTTATCCTGAGTCAGATATGTGAGGATATAATATATTGATATGTATTATATCCTTACATAAAAAGCTATATACCTACATTTCACAGCTTCATTACTAACATAGCGTTCCCCAGCAGTTTTACCCTATCCTCGTTTGTAGGCGGATACTGGGAGTTGAACAGCTGTGTTTATAAGCTTCCCGCGAACTCGTCAAAAGTAATAGTTCCTGTTTAATGTTAGGTACAGCGGCGGCGCTACCCCCGCCACGGTTTCAGGTAAGGAAATCTATATTTGGATGACGTAGAGTGAAGTTTGGCACGTCTTTATAGTTTTGTAGGTGGTTATACGGAGAAATACATAGTTTACATAGTCTTACGCCTACATATCCAGGAAAGGGTAAGCAGAGGTATATTAGAGGAAACCTTTTTACTTTTTCCTTAAAGGTTACTCTTGCTGCCAGCAAGCGATCGCAGGCCTATTGCCTGCTTCTTCGTATAATTGAAAAATAATGTATAAAAAAGGTTTCACATTATGTTTTACTAGATTTTGCATGCGGATTTAACTGCGTTAATCTAGATTTTGTCAATAAATTTCTATCCACAGGAACATTACTTTTTCTGGATTAAAGATATGTCCTTTTTTACACACCATTTTTCAAGATGTTCGGTCAAGTCATGAAGGCGTGAAAACGTAACAGACAAACAGATTTACGTATTTATAATATTAGCTAGGCAGTTTACAAACAGTAACAACGAAAAGAAAAAACACCCAGAAATAAATTGATTTGTCACGTTTGTGGATTGAACCTACAACACTCGGCATACTAGGCGACCGCATAAACCACAGCTCTATCAATGCATCCGGATTTTCAACTCTGTAACTTCAGCGTTATGATCCATACATTGTATTGAAGGACAAGTGTACGAGCGATGTACAAGGTTCGTGTTCAGGTCGGTGACCGTTGTTGAATAGCGATACCCTCGCGTGCCTCGAGCAAGTCTAGGTGCAGTTGCCATTTCAACATCTATCGCTACCATTACGGTCATGCGATGGAAGAATAGACTATTTGAAGAGCTTTTTGATAATACTAGGGTGTGATATGAGCATATGGCGAGCTTGGTAAATGGTCACTATGGTAACTGTTTACACAACCAAAACATTTTGTCAAAACCAAAAGGGTTGTGACTTATGAAAACGTAAAAGCACCTTACATCATCTATTTTGTTGTTTATTAGACAACGGACATAAAGAACAAAGAGATCCAAAAAAAAAAATCATTGGGTATCATACAATTTTTGACCCGTATGAGGATCGAACTCACAACACTTGGCGCGGCGCAGAGGCGAGGCGAACCCTTAAACCAGTAGCCTCCCGTTCTGTCAATATAGTCTGACGCCTATATTGATTTACATAGAGGTCTATTATAACCACATTTCACCATCTAAGGTTTATGGTCCCATGTAATTGGGATGATCCCATTACTGTTCAACGAGTATTGTTCTAGACGGATTCTGGTTGTCGACGGCGAAAAGCTTAGCCAACCCCATTACATGGTAAATAACTGTCGAAATATGGGCAAAATTTTCTCCGCCTACCCTACCCCTATGGGAATATAGGCAGAGACTATGTGTGTATGTCTTATAAACACTAGAATTGTAAACATAGTCCATTTAAGTTTCGCAAGGAAAAGGCCCGCGGCAAACATTTTCGAGCCAGATCGAAAACATTTTGGAGAAAGGCAAAAAGCAAGAGAGGTGTTCCAGTATCATAGGAAGTAGACGTATGTTTCGACTTTTCTGCTTACCCTTTGGTAAAAAAGGCGTAAATCTACGTATGTATGAGAAACCATATTTGCTTGTTTAAATAGGTTAACGGTCTCCATAACGTTTGTAACAAGACGAGAACGATTACACATTCATAAATCTTGAACTCTCAAGTATTCTGTCAATATTTCCTTTTCATCTCTCGCATGAATGAGATGAAACGTATACATCGAGTTCGCAGAAATGTAACGTGAAGGCGAGTCCACACCTGGGTATGCGCACGAACCTTGCACGGTAGGTAGCTACGGATGCGTCACATTCTACACTCACGCGCATGTCACGAATAAACGTCTAAAAGAGTCCATACTATAATATTCTAATGTTCTATCACATACACACAACACCATCTAGCCCAAACTAAGTAGAGCTTGTACTATGGGTACTACACAATGGATAAACATACATAAGTACTTTTTTTTTTGTAAATACACACATTTTACATAGAAACACCCAGACCAAGACAACCATCCATGTTCATGCACACAAATGTTTGACTTGTGCGGGAATCGAACCCGCGACCTCAGGCGTGGCAGTCGGTTAACCATTACGCCATCGAGGCCGACATAAGATGTATGTTGAGATAAGATAAAATGCACGCTTTCTTACAAGAATGGCGTAGTGTAGGTATTAAGTGATGGCCTCGTCTTGGCCACTACGCGTAGTGGATTACGATACCCACACTGGAAAAATTGTGTGATCCACAAGTACTTATTTCGAATCTGCGTTTTTTGTGTCCGTTATTTGAATGTTTGTAAATATCCCCGCGTCACAGGATGTATTCCTAGTGCAGGAGATGGCTATTTGTTATTATTTTTTTTATTTTTTATTTTATTATAATCGGAAAACAAACAGTATTGACAACTTAAAGATAAAAGCAAATAATATAACTAGCTACCAATTACATGTTTTCGCATTTAGATAACAATGTGAGCTTACTTGTTTATACACATATAATAAAAAAATATATATATAGAAATTATTACAATTATGATACACACTATATCAGTAATTAAACATCACATACAATAATACGTCGTGAAGTGCAATATAAACAGTTATTGAACCAATTCGTACCAATGTTTGGCAAGTATTTGATTAAATACATGCGGCTTAGTAGTAAATAAGTCAAGTTCAGAAAAGTCAACCAATTTATTGTAATACTTAGCGGATCTTAAAAAGAAAGAATTTTGTCTGTAATTTGTGCTGCAGCGAGGGACGTTAAGAATAAGAAAAGGTATCCTAGCGGATCTAGTAGGGGCACGTAACTGAATCTTGGAGAGAAGTTGTGGGGCGTCAATGTAAAATAGGTATTATAGGTAGGTAAATAAAATATATTTATGTGAACCGCACTATTCGTGTCCGTGAGAGATTGTTACAACTTGCTAGTGAACAGCTCGCTAAATGCTCGCGAATATGTCCAAAGAACATGATCCTTTGGACATATTCGCGAGCAGTCAGCCATGTACTATGTTTCTAAGATGCACGCAATCCGCACTTTTCTTGCTCGTGCGCAAGTGTGGACCCACCTTTACATATTCATAAACCGATGTATGTATACGCGACCGGCAATTTTTGGTTCCCATCTCACATTCGTTTACATTATCGGCTTTATTGGCGAGTGAGTTCTCGTTATTGATTAGTAATCTTCGATGTATTGCTACCTTTCGCGCTAGTTTGGAAGGAAATAAAGTTTCAAGAAATAGTTTGTTATGTAATTAATTAATTGGTATAGTTAGTTTTATGTAATGTTCTCCAGCTGTGCAAAAGTTGGAGAGGAAATTAATTTCGAGAAATTAGTGTAGGAAATAGATTGCTTAGGTGAGTATAATTATCGCCGAATCATGCGAAATTGTTGGTAAAAAAACAGGAACTAGGTTTTCCCTAAGGTTGTTTTATATACTGCAAAGGTATATAAAGGTATAGGCATATAAGCGTGCCTGTCTGGTGGTAACCGATTACCGTAACTTATGATCGTTTACGAGACTAGCAGTGCTTATGCGTTGGTGACCTAGGCTTTATATTTGGGTATTAAAGATAGTAATGAACGGCTTAAAATGGGAGGGGTATAGTAAATAGGGTAGGGTTGACTCACATTTTTTATTATTTATGTCGAATAGTTACATTACCAAAATTTTAAAGATTTGAAACGTTTCATATTGTAAAATAATAGAAAAGGGATGACGATACAGACTATGACGTAACCACTATTTAAACCAGCTGTCCGAGGGAGATAGTGAAACATCCCCACTAGGACTCCACTTTTTATTATAGGTATACAAATTTATATCATAATGTTAATTACTTAGTTTGCAAAGATTTTTGATACAGTTCCCACAATTTTTTTCTTTTATATATTATGATTGTGTATAAATTGGTATCTAAATACATAATATTTACAGGGTTAAAAAAATAAAAATAATAGTTACGTTTTACCCATCACTTATTTATACTTTACTTAGGTTATATTTAGGTTTTTTGGGTCGGTACCCATTGGTCCCCTGAAATTCGCACCCTGTGGCCATTCGTCCGCTCAAATATTTGAAGTGTACTCGTCCCCTGATATATATTTTTTTTAAATCATTTATTTTCCCATTCATTCTGCTAATTTAAAGGCACCTGAGCGGGCGACGAGTCTATAACTTTTATTCCAGGGGATGAGGCGGTACCTAAAAATAAATTAATATTGATTGGTCTCCTACCAATGGGCACCTGTATAGGTGCCGAATTTACAACTTTTATTTTGGGGGACGAATATTAGGGGACCAACGGGTCCCGACCCGATTTTTTCAAACCTACTTCAGGCACTAGTCTTTCACAAGTTAGTTTATAATGTACTATTCGCATTTTTGACTCTACATGATTAATAGTAAGGAACTAATGTAAAGAGAGAGTAAATGATTTTATTATTAAATATTCTTAGTCATATTGGTTTTATCCTGCATAAACATGTATCTCTATGTATTAGGTAACGAATATAGTCTAAAAGAACTAACTAAATATATTTATAATGACGTTGTTTATTTACCGAATAAGATAACATATAAATTGGTATTTAAATAAGAATTGTGAGAAATTCACAATAACAGCGCCGTTTATGTTGCACTTAAATTAATCTGATGAATTGTAGTTAATAATTTCTCCGTTTTACGACGAAGCAAAACGTCATAAAAGCTGCGACGACCTGTGAGAAGACTATTCGATCGCAAAGCAGAGGTCTCGAGTTCGATCCCACGGCACGCACCTTTGACATCTCTAAGTTATGTGCGTATTAAATAGTTAATTATCGTTTGCTTTAAAGGTAAAGGAAAGCGTATTGAGGAAACGTTTGAGAGTTCTACATAACGTGAAGTCGCCGCATTGGTTTATTCCATTGTAAATATAATTGGTATTGTGCAGAACTGACAAGTAGAACGAATTTCCGTGCATTTAGGTGTTCCTGGCAGGTATATTACTGGATTGATTCCAGTAATAGCTCACAGTCACCGTGTGGGATACCTAGTCAGGAAGAGCGAGAGAAGTATAGTTCGAAATTGGGCCCCTTAATGTTAGTGTCGTTGTGTAGTTATTATATTATTCACTAGATGAACAGCGCAACTTCGTCTGCGTCACATAATTGAAGTTTTATCTATTTTTGCAACATTCTTCATTGATGCTCCGCTCTTATTGGTCGTAGCGTGATGTTATATAGCTTATAGCCTTCCTCGATAAATGGGCTATCCAACACTAAAATAATTTTACAATTCGAACCAGTAGTTCTTGAGATTAGCGCGTTCAAACAAACTCTTCAGCTTTATAATATTAGTATAGAAACATTACTAGTAAAGCAGAATACCTAATGTTTTCCGCTTTACTAATGAGGAAATTGGAATAGCCATATACTGAAAAAAGTTCCTAGAAACCTTTAGCCCCATATGGGAATTGACACGCAATCTCATGCAGTCGCAAATACTACCACTGAACAATTGATTCAGATGCAGTTGTTTTTAATCGATTCGAATAATCGCCTCATCGAATATTCGCGTTCCATTTTCGGCAACATTGATAAACACTTCCATATCTATACCTCCTAGTTAAAAAAGCCCTAGCTCTGGGAATTAGGACAGTTTACAAACAACGCTGATATCATCGCTAATTGAATGGTGTTTAAACAAACATATTGACAAACCGTCTCCTCCATTATCTCGTCAATTGAATGGACAAAACAATAATAATATTGTTAATAGCTAATTATAATTACGTCAGAATTGCTCTACGGTATTTTCCTGATGACTGCATTATGATCATATCTTAATGACGTAAACAGACGTCATGTGTTGCCTTTTTCGCTATTTGTCATACAAAGATCTTCTGGTCAATGGTGTGAGATAGTTTGATGGTGTACGCATTTACTTGCACGTAGGTTCGTTATTCAAGGCTGGTTCAAATTCGAGTTCATTATATTTGCGACAAATAAAGTAGTAAATTTTAACTATACAAATAATTTGGTACAACTTAACAGTAGAACCATGAAAATAATGGCAATGTGAAGACAGCGTTTGTGGAGGTGTATAACACCCAAATGTCGCTAACTGTAGTTTTAGGATGAACCTAATGAGGGACGTACTGTCGTCTATTGAGAAGGAGTACACTGAGAATTTCTTAAAAAAAAGCCAATAAAGCGACTTTCAAGCGGCGGTAGCCCAATGATAAAGGCATTCGACTTGCGATCGTGAGGTCGCGGGTTCAAATCCCACCCATTGCAACACCGACGTGAACACACTCCTAACAGAAGCATTCTAGCTTAGCTAGAGCGGTTAACAAAAATACTAGTAGATAGATAGATAGAATAAATGCTACTCAAACTGGCCATCTAACCCGAGACCTCGTGCACAACAGTCACATTCACTGCTGCTGAAATACCCAGAACGATTACCGCTCCAAACACCGTTCTTCTACTGCCAATTTTTGACAGTAAAACATTTTGCTCGATCCGGTAATTGAACCGAACCCAAGCACAGCAGTTACATTCATCACCGTTGCATCACCGACGCAATTTTATCTTAAGGTAAAGGGGAAACTTATTCAACATATAATTATACCGAGTATACCTACGTAGGTGCGTATTTGTGGGGTAAGGTTGGACTGGTTTAGTGACGTCATCTTTGAATTCCCCGCACGCACTAATCACATACCGGCCGATGCAACGCGTAACTTATTCGAAAAGAAAGGTGTCTTGTTAGAAATTTTGTTTTATATCAGACTTACTTTGGTACCCGGTTGCGTCTGCGTGATACCATTGGACCATCACATAATCAAAAATCAAATCAAAGACTTTTTTGACGGGAGTTTTTTGAAGGTTCTGATTGATTAACAGGAATATCTCGTTAATTAACACTTTGACTGTGTTAAGAATCGAATATGATAAAGTATTTATAAAACGTTGACTCGAATACTAGAACTGATTTTATAAGTATTAAAGCAATGGACACGAAGAGACAAACAGCTATTTGTGAGTTACACAATTTTTTGTACAAGAGTGATATCGGATCCTCGGCACGGACTAAGACACAACTTTTATTTTGTATGACAACTCGCGCACTAGGAATTATTTCTGTGTCGCATAGGGACTTTACAAACATTCAAAACAAAGGACACAAAGAACACCCAGACTCGGAACAACCATTTGTGAATCACACAAAGTTTTGTCCCGTCTGGGATCGAATCCACAACACTTGGCGCAATGGCAGTGGCGAGGCGACCACTTAGATCCCTACACCACCCGTGCAGTTAATTGTTGTCCAGGATAAGTATCGAACCCTGGGCGCAGGCTAGTGGACTAAAACCATTGCGCTACTCTTGTCTTCGGAAAACTTTCACAAAAAACGATTACACCAGACTTATTTGCAGATTTCTTTGTTACTGAAATATTGCGTGTTGTTCAGTGAGTTTCTTTAAATGGGATGCTTTTCAGTATTCTGCACTTTGTTCGACACTGTAGATGTTGTTTGAGAGCTTTGAAGTACTCGTATTCCTTAACTAAATACACCCGACGTTTCGAGTTACGATTGGACCGATGATCGATTTGATTGTAAACATTTTAAATGATGATCCTTTCTTTCATATTTGCATAGTTTTACGCCTATATCTCCAACGGCATAGGTGTATTGTACGCAGATTTAATACGTTATAATAAACATAATTATTTTTACTTATTTCAGAAAAACTGGTTCCATAGACAGCATATAATAATTCATTAATATATCCATTACATTATCAGTATCACACATAAAAGTCATAAGATAATAAAAATAATTTCAAATCGCAATAAATATACATATAGTCTAGAATATTATCTCATTAACAAAATTGTATGTTTTAATGTATCATATAATACGAGGGGCGAGCATATTGCTATTTTTTTTTATTGGTTTTTTTTTGCTCGTCAAAATGACCACTCTCCGTCTGATGGTAAGCAGTCGTGTGGTGTAAGAGCAGTGGCCTCCACACCGTCCTCATAGCAGCCGAGGCGATGTTGAGGTCTCTCCTTTGACGGCCTGTCTATTTATAGGGCACGTTCCGAAGCCTCGTGCTGTATACTAAAAAAATCTTATATAAAGCTCAATAACATTTTACAGGATCCGGGAATTGAACTAGAAACTTTACATGTCGCATAGTGTAAAAGATGAGACCAACGTGCAGTCACATCCGATTTATAAGTAACCATCTGTTACTTGCGGTTTCAGCCATATTTATGATTACTGCATCGCTCCTGTGGCATCGTAGCGTGATGTTATATAGCTTATGTTACTTCTAGATAAAGTAGCTTTCTAATGGTGAAAAAATCGTTAAAATCGGTCCAATCGTTTTTGAGTATAATAATTAGAAGAAACAAATATACAAAAATACAATTGTGTCCTCTTCATAATATCAGTATAGATATAATAGTTTAAATAATTTTATTAGCTTATAAATTAGTAAAATTCAATAGTAGTAGTAGTGTAATAGATTCAAAATTATGTAATACAGTGATTAATAAACAACGCGATAAAATCCGTACCTATTATAGTAGTTTAATTTCAATGAATAACATTCGCGTAAACAGAAGACAATATCAGTATAGATGTTTAAAAAGACAATATGTCTGATTTCTTAAGCTTTAAAATTGAAACTTAAAGCTATAATTCCCACAAACTAACTAAAAACTTTCGTGTCAAATAAAATGTAACAAGCATAATTCTGTTTCTACGAGTAAGCAACAATCGTGTATCATACAACTTGGAACATACCACGCCATGGAATTTGGCGAACACAACCACCTTTTTGCCATATGTTGACCCTGACAATACATCTATTCAAACAAGCCATAAAAACATATCAACTTCCTTTCAACATTCCAAATAATACTCTATTTATAAACACTTTAAGAGCAATACCAATTTACCCGAAATGTCACTTATGACATTACTCAATCGAGATGCATAAACGCTCGGTTATATCAACATCTCTCTCTAATGTATGTATTGTTTTATTTCCATCCCGTTTCTACGATCATTCAGCTTGAAGTGCACAGGTGCATTATACATCTGTCTCTCTCGCTCCTCTTGTTTATATCAACGAGCGGCAGGTCAGTCTCCCGAACGCGGCCGTGTAGCGCGGACGTAAAAGTTGTGAATTTAAGTTTTTTAGAAAGTGTTTTTTTTGTGTCGTTGTGTAAAAGCATTTTAGTGGTGGTAATGACATTGGGTGTGATGTTATAGTGCAGTGTATCAAGTGAAGTGTCGTGGCATTGCTGGCATTTCATTGTTTCCTTTTGGATATCGTTTTGTTCGAAACGACCGACCCGGTCGTGTTCGTACGGTTTGTTTTTTTTATTTCTTTCAAACTTTTGTGTCGATTATCGTCAAGTTTCAATGATGCAATTATAACTGAGCTAGATTGAAGCAAATTCTACGATCTTATAAACCAAAATATCTTTTGATTTTACTTTATGAAAGTTGAAGTATTACTCTTTGTAAATATAATATACTTTTATTAAATATTAAGCTTTAATCGAGGGTAGAATATCTACACATAAATAGGAAACTATTGTCGTGTAGAATTAAGTTATTAGTTTTCCTTAATTTATGGTAAACGTTAATATTCATGACGTCATTTTGAACACATACAGACTATAGAAACGTGTCCTTAAACACACACACATACAATAATCTGCTACTTATTACACACAGTAAAATTACGACTGTAATAACCTTTTGATTTTAAATTATGAGATTTAAATATGAGTATGAGAGCTTTGTTTGGTTCAGTGGCGTAAGAGAACGTTTCTGCTAACCGTACGTTTGTTCTGGGTTCGTTTTAAGATAACGCTTTTGCTATCGAACTAGAGATCCTCGGTTCGTTTGCCCAGTCAAGTAAAATATCATTAGGATTTTCTGTTAGAAATGTTGACTTTATATAAGCCAGGTAGTCGAAAATAAGTTCGCTCTTCTAACGTGGGATTATAAGAATGCGTAATTTGAGCGCAATTCAGGTCTGCTTACCCCATGGGGATAAGACGAGTCTATCTATCCAAAATAACTCGGTCAATAGTAAGCTATATCTAAAATGCAACTAGGTTAAATGTGGCAAAATAGCGCGGTCTTTTCCTGTTTTTTGAGGAAAAGTTGAGACGTAAAATTGGCCGGTAAGATGACGTGCGATCTGGATTACAAAGTGGTTTTCGCTTATAATTCAACGGACATAATGAACTCGAACAATACTACAGTATTTCGTCCTTTATTTTTCACTAGCTTTTTATCCCGGCTTCATTCATGTAAACTATGGTGCACCTGCAATTTTTTCTATTCCCGTACAGGGCACTTTGCAAACTTTCAAACAAAGAACACCCAGACTCAGAACAACCATTTGTGGACCACACAATTTTTTGCACCGTTTAGGATTCGAACCCACAATACTCGGTGCAGTGGTAGCGATGAGGTGACCACTTAAAACACTACGCCATAGTCACCTTTTAGTAACATTATAAAAAAAATATCCCTGGTCAATTGGATTTTGGCGACTTGAACCCGCTCGTTACACAGTCGTTATAAATCCTAACTAATATTATCAATGCGAATGTTAGTCTGTTTGTTTGTTACGCTTTCACTCCGTAACTCCTCAACCAATCATCATGAAATTTCGCATACACCTTGTCAGGGGCAAAGTAAAGGACATACGGTACCTGTTATACAGAATATTGCCATATCCTATGTTTACGCGAGCGGAGTCACAGGCTAAATGTAGTATGACATAATTAGCAATAGTTACTTTCAGATTACTTATAGACGTAACTATCGGATTGTTTGCCCTAGAAGTTTTGAAAACAGAGCGTGTTATAAATTCTTTGCAAACGATTTCGGTGTATATACCTCACGGAGTAATCTAATTTCCCATGAGAAATGGCGATCACGGGTCTCTTTACACAAGTTTCACTGTACGTGTGAACATTCTGTAACTGGAGCATAGATTCTTGTTAGATAGCCGTCTAGATGGACTATACAGATCCCACGCTTGATATATTCCTGAAAGCATAAGCAGAGGTGTTCTTATACTCACATTTCTCGAGCTGTGTAAGTGCTAAGACGAATGAAGTCGTCTACCAGCCAAATACCCAGCTTTCTTGCTGCTTAAAGAATTGCCTGATAGAAGTGTTAATAAAAGCATTATCGACCTCGCCATTAAATTTTGGATCACACGTTCGGTAATCATCTTAAGCGAATCTTCTACCACAGGGTTATTGAATTTCAATTGTTACGGTTAAAGAGTGACCGCCTACTTTCGTCGAATCTAAAACGTACCTAGCGATATGTAGGGATGACACACCTGTAAACCACTTTGTGAATATAATCCATCCGCATCCTTAATAGGCAGAATGAGGGCTAGCCGCAACAGTATTTTGAAAACCCTAGCTGAACAACACGATGCACCGATAGTGAAACACTTTGTCCGGTTGCTCGTGCGGCAGGGATGAAAAATAATTTATTTGTATTTTATTTATAGATTTTAATACTAACACTTAGTTGATAAGTTTGTTTGTATACTAACCAGTGGACCAATGTTGTCAAATTAAATAAATGTTTATTATTATTATTATTATTATAATTACATTCGATCCTCGAATATCTTCTTCTCCGTAGCCTTTATTATTCCCAAGTCACTTGGAGTCGGCTTTTCTAGTCTAACCGGATTTGACTGGATATCAGTTTTTACACGGAACGGCTGCCATCTGACCTCCGCAACCCGAAGGCTAACGATACCCTAAGGCTAGACCAGTGTCAGAATATTATAGGACACTGACTTCCCAATAACGACTGCCATAGATGTTCATGGCAGCCGGGACTGACGGCTTAACGTGCCCTCCGAGGCACGGAGCAGGCGATAATTGTCAATCAATACGCACATAATTTCGAATATATTTGTGCATAACCCGATATGTACTTCACAGCACAATACCTATATATTAAAATAGTGTTGTTGTAAACAGAAACAAATATAATTTCAATGCTATTCCGCATATCCTAACTAATTTTATAAATGCATGAGTTTGTCTGTTAAGCTTTAATTTAAATTCAATTTCGCATATGTTTATTTAATATTATAAATGAGGATGTGAATTTGTTTGTTACAAGCCCGATCATCATGCGATTTTGCATACACATTTTTAGAGGTACAGAAAAGGACAGAGTACTTTTCAACCAGAAAAATAGTACAGTTACGAAGCTTGGAAGCCGAAACACAAAAATTCAAATCGTCACAGATAAATTTATAAATCGATCTGACCCACAATCTCCGGATAGCAGATATCATTTTCAAGTTTTTATTGAATGTAAATGATATGAAGATGACATAATTCAATGTTTTAAACATTTTCAATGTGTGTGTAAGTTTCAAGGCTGTGTGTGTACTCGTGTAAGTGTTAAGAGTAGCATTAAGTTTGCCTTATGAGGTATTTATTACTTATGTACATAAACGTAGTAATAAGGCATTATACTTGCGAACGAGGTCGTGGGTTCGAATCCCACCCGTTGTGATACCGTCGTGAACTTATTTCTAATACAAGTATTGTAGCTTAGTTAGAAGGGTTAACAGGAATACTAGTTATTAATAACCTAAATAGCTAGTACTTATATAACCCGTTATTGTTTAGAAAATGATTATGAAGGGCTATATATCGTTGCAGGGGTAGGCAGAGAGACGTGTTAACCAACAACTTTTTTTGGCTACGGTTTACAACCTATTGTGGTCTACTTGACACATGGCCACGATCCTACGGAAAATATCCTTAGAGAAAATTCCAACAGCCCTGCTTGAACCAGGCATCGAACTCGACTTCGCAGATGTGAACATAAGCGTAAACCAATACCATGTGACCAACGAGTTAGTCATATCAAAATCAAAACACTTTATTTGACTCGGGATTCGAATGCGGTTCCACTAGATTACACGCAAACACGATTTAGAAAAGTTCTTTATTACTATACTTAGTTCATTAGTATTTACATTTTCCCCGCTGTTTGACATTTCTGTATAAAAAGCCTACTTATACTTTGGACGTTTTAAGTAGGCTTAAGGAAAATCACTGCATTTTTAATATGACAGATCTTGAGCCAATGTATTCCGATTAAGAAAACTGTTCTTGGGGTTACCCATCATGAAATTTGAAGCTGCATTTAAATTGTAGTTTTGTGAGGTTCCAGTATTTGATAGGAAATTGTTTTCCTATCAGGCATGCCTTAAGAGAATACATCAGTAAAGTATGGAGTACATGATTCAACGTATGAACAATATACCTACTGAATATATGTATGTATGAATGCTTGATTTGAATCTTTTCTGTTACATACAAAGGGATATAAATAGATTATGCGGTTATAATTAGCTATAGCGATAGCTCAGTGGGGAGACCAACAGACTGCAATGCAGAGGGTCTCGGGTTCGAACCCACGACGCGCACCACCGATTTTCGGAAGTTGTATGACTTTTCGAAATTATTTGCGTATGATTGACAATTATCGCCTGCTCCGTGCCTCGGAGAGCACGTTAAGCCGTCGGTCCCGGCTGCCATGAACATCTATGGCAGTCGTTATCGGGAAGTCAGTGCCCTATAATATCCTGACACTGGTCTAGTCTTAGGGTATCGTTAGCCTTTGGGTTGCGGAGGTCAGGTAGTAGCTGCTCCGTGTAAAAACTGATATCCAGTGAAATCCGGTTAGACCAGAAAAGCCGACCCCAAGTGACTTGGGAATAATAAAGGCTAGGGAGAAGAATTAGCTATATTAGACTGTTTACAATCATTATAACTAATCTTAATATATTTTTTAATAATAATAATAATTTATTGTATGCTGCTAACATATATTTTAGTACCTCTCGCATTATAAGTAATTCCTATATGGCGACGGATTTTAACAAACACCCAGACTTAGAACAGTCATTTGTGTATCAGACAATTTAATGTGCCATGTAGGATTTCGAAACTCAGCGTATGAATATGTATTGGCCGGCGCCATCCGTACATATACATATAGATTATACATAAGTATGCTATAGAGCTCTTATCTCTATAGTATACTTATGTATAATCTAAAGTAAATACTATTCAAATCTGTCATTATATAGAATTTCTTTCGTCAATACTTTGTTGCCGTCTGCCGTCCATTCTTTCCGTATGCCCAATTAATCTTAATACACGTAGGTACCTTTCTTAGTTCCCTTGGCAATTACGTTTATTACTACATGCTAGTTATTTCCAATCGTTTAAAAATAGCACGTTATCGCAGTGTAGATTGCGTGTCTGAGCATTGTTCATATTATAAACCTGATCTGTTTTGTTTATAGAGAAGCTATCCTGACCTCGAGGTTTGAACGGCTGTAGTACAGCGGCCAGATTGCTGGATGTAAGTCGGTTATCTGGAGTTCGTAGCTACGTCACAGACTTTATTTATATATGGCTAAATGGTCATCAGTTGTTCGGTAGTTAATAGTTATCATGGTTTATAGACGATAGGGAGATCATTAGTTAAGGAACTGCGGTAGTGAATGCGACTTCTGTTGTTGAGATCAGGAGTTCGATTCCCGGGTCGGGTAAAGCGTTATTAGGGTTTTCTAGTAAGGAATTTATAGTACCAGCGCGGCGTCTGGAGCTGTGCTCAATATATTATATATTATTACGATCTATGACCTAATGGTGTGACCAGATCTGCAATCAGTCAGTCAGTCTCATACCCTCTTATCAAATACATACGAGTTTATATCCTAGAAGGTATATAAGCATGAGAAATGCTTATATACCATCTATTATATAGAAATTAAACTATATATAATAATAATAATAGTCTATCACGTACACACAACACCATCTAGCCCAAACTAAGCAGAGCTTGAACTATAGGTACTAGACAATGGATAAACATACATTATAATATTTACTTTATTATTTGTAAATACTTACATATTATACATAGAATACCCAGACCAACACAAACATCCATGTCCATGCACACAAATGTTTGATTTGTACGAGATTCGAACCCGCGACCACAGGCATGGCAGTCGGTTACACTAACCACTACGCCATCGAAGCTTGCTTGCTGTAATATATACTTTGAATCAAAAAATACAGGGTGCTAAAAACTATTTTACATGATCCATCATTCATAAACATTTTTTATTTGATTATATCAGACATTATCATAGTCGGCGACTATTAGGGTGTGTCCAAACTTGTTATAATGTAAACAGTGTTTACGGAATTAAGCCTCATTTAAATTTTCAATGACGAACTTATAATCTATCACGATTTAGTTATTTACATATATATATTTACGCCTGTCTGCTATAGGCCTTGATTTGATTCCAAGGCACGCACCTTTGACTTTCAATGTTTCTGTAGTTAATTAGGTATGGCTCGCTTTGACGGTGAACGAAGACATTGTAAAGAAATCTGCATGTCTGAGAGTTCTTCATGTTTTTGTAGATACGTAAAGCGGCCCGCACTAGGTTAAAGTGGTGGTGGTGATGGATGTCCTAACCCTGCTCACACTGAGAAGAGGTCCTTGCCCAGCAGTGGGATAGTTTATGTATATACAGGGCTGATATATGTAGAAACATATGTTTAGTTTGGTGAGGTGTAGTCGCTGATTATGGTTTATCATAAACCATTATTGTGGTTATGACAACCGAATGGCGCAGTGTTCGCTTTGTCAATATCACTGTGCCGAATTCTGTTGGTTTTATTCCCACGTAGAGTGATTTATAAATATTTGCTCTTAGTTAGTTTTGTTCCCCAAAGTAAAGTCCCCTGCCAGTTTTGTAGGCACCACGTAATGTCTATTGCTATATCGAACATATTTCTAGTCTCCGAGCTGCTACAGATTGTTAACAGTTGAATCCAATAACACTGTCTTACCCGGAAATCGACTTGGAGACCTTCACGGTCACATGCAAAAATAAGCACATATTTAAACTAACTTATCATCAATCATGTAAAAATTGACAATTGCAATTGATCGTCTCAATTATATACTATATAAAATATGTTATGGAAGTATATCTAATCATGTAGCTCGTTTGTTAGTTTGTTTGTCAATAGACTGCCGGTCCCACGTTACATCTAATTCCGTATGTAATCAAATTAATTACCGATATTTCCTGTCAATATTGCAATTTGTAATAAACTAATAACTTAGAAAGTGTTGTAATTAATTGAACATGTATAATTGTCGATTTGTTATGGGTTATATTTTCTAACCATTCAGTTTTATCAAACTTCAAATATTTAATTAAAAAGCCTTTCTTTGTAACATGGTACTTCATATTGCATTCATACAACGAACATCAAGGCGCAATAATAATAAGTTTATTTTTTAATTTGGCACAATAATACATTATAATATAATACAATAATAATACTATTCTATCACATACACGCAACACCTTCTAGCTCAAACTAAGCAGTGCCTGTACTATGGCTACTAGACAATGGATAAACATACATATATACTTTTGTCTGTAAATACATACATATTATACATAGAAACACCCAGACCAAGACAAACATCCATGTTCATGAACACAAATGTTTGACTTGTGCGGGAATCGAACCCGCAACCTCCGGCGTGGCAGTCGGTTACACTAACCACTTACGCCATCGAGGCCGCCGATTACATTAGCGTTATTATTACAGCGTCACTAACACGATATTTAGTATTTACGATAAATTCTGGTACCCAGAAGAATATTCAACTTGTGTCTAGGATACCAGGCTAATTTTGTGCCTGACTGCTTTTAGTATTGCATGGGGAACAATTTTAGTACATCTTCAGTCTTGCTGTTTCAAGTTAAGTGGAGAATACTTGCACTAAATCACTATACACAGAATCATGTCTCTACATCTCTGAAGCAATGGAAAGATATGTACTTATACAGTCATAGTCTAAATAATATATTTTAAATCACGTATCTAATGCTGTCATTAGGGCATAGATACTGTCTTCTTTTCCCTAGCTTTTATTATTCCCAAGTCACTTGGGATCGGCTTTTCTGGTCTAACTGGATTTGATTGGATATCAGTTTTTACACGGAGCGGCTGCCACCTGACCTCTGCAATCCGAAGGCTAACGATACCTAAGGCTAGACCAGTGTCAGGATATTATAGGGCACTGACTTCTCAATAACGACTGCCATAGATGTTCATGGCAGCCGGGACCGACGGCTTAACGTGCTCTCCGAGGCACGGAGCAGGCGATAATTGTCAATCAATATGCACATAATTCCGAAAAGTCATATAACTGCCGAAAGTCAGAGGTGCGCGACGTGGGTTCGAACCCGAGACCCTCTGCATTGCAGTCTGTTGGTCTCCCCACTGAGCTATCGCTGCTTAGGTTAGGACATAGATACTGTGACATGTCTAAATGAGAAGCATATGAAACTGCTCGAGCCTGGAATCATAACTGCAACTATACCATCAGCCACCAACTTAAGCGTAAAACGTTTACCGGCAGACCAAAAAATACTTTCATATTAACGTAAAACCAAGAATACCTATTAACGTAAGTCATTACAAAAACGACATCCAAAGTATCAAAACAAGTCGTTCGTATGACGCATACAATAAAACTACAACTTTACTTCGTTGTAATTCAGCATGACCACCCGACCGCGACAAATATAACAAGACCCGTGTCAACTTAACCGTGTCGCTTAAGTTGTACCGCAAGTTATTGTCGTGAGGGGTCAATTTAGACCGGTGACGAGAGAATACAGTATGATCTCATAGCCAACGCGATACGGAGTCGCATGTGCCTCGGACGTGATGGCCATTCGTTTATTTTGACGTTTTTTAAGTTATTCGCTTTTGCATTGCGTGTTAGTTTGGAATGAAATTTGAAAAATGTCAGTTGTACCGTTTTGCTTTGGGTTAGACAGTTTTATATGCCTTTTTATGTGTAAAAGTTTGTTTAAAGGGTTTTTAATAGTCAATATTTTTTTTACGTGGAAATGACGAGACTGCGTGTTCGAAGTCCGTTATCATAGCGTTACGTTTCTATGTCTCTAAAAGTGTTGGCAGAGTTGTATAAAACATGTATTATACCAGCTGTTTACGTTAATTGATAGTTACATTGACTTAAACAACAGTGAGAGTGAACCAGTGAGTCTGGTAGATACTACTATATTTCCATTAACCTAAACAGCAGAGAGAGTCACAGGCAGTGAGTCTTCTAGACCCTATGACACTGTATGTTTCTGCTGACAGTTTTGCTTGACGTACATATTGAACTCGATATTTCATAAATATAAACCTACATACACAAAATATTATATTCAAAGCCGCCTGTTTGCTGAAGGGATAGGTACAGACTAGGAATTTCTATTACACAAAATATTAGATTCAAAGCCGCCTGTTCGCTAAAGGGATAGGTATAGACTATGAATTTCTATTTACTAAGATCTAGCCATATATCTAAATATGAACATAATTATAGTCTGACATAATATAGACTTTATAAACTAATATTTCCTCTAAAAGATCTTATTACTCATCTTTGTGACTAATAATAATCGTTATAAAATTTTCCTCTTCCCATTGCTGAACAAACGGTTGTCCAATTTGCTCTTCAAGTGACTATATGCCTTTCGCGTTTTTATATAACAATGAAATCTATGGAAGTCCTATATTAGGTCTTCACTTTTTATAAAACAACACTATATTTACATTTCTCCATATAACAAACAGTATATTACAATAAACAATACATAACGTAACAGAATAGTTGATTCAATACTTTTAAATAATTCAATCCTAAAGGTTACATACCTTTCATCCAGAATCTATTAAATCCATCCTGTAACCTAAAAGTCTTTTAAATCTGTTAGTAGAGGTAACTGTCAAATGACAGAAAAAAGATGCACGATACACATTGTGACGTAAACACTACATAAGCGCAGGCGTACGAGGGAGATAGATAAAAACCTCCGTTGTTCATAGACCGAAATTTAAAATAATAATTGCTCTCTATTTTGCCTCCAATATCAAAACTATTTTCACAGAATTATTTATTTTTAATTCTGTGCCTTAATCTATTTCACCAGGCTACTCGACTAGTAGTTTAAACATAATACAAAAGAGCAGGTTATGGCCTCTTACGAGAATTGTACCACACCCACTTCGAAAAAATAATGTTACGCATTATTACAAAGGCTATTGTAGACCGATCCTGTAAGGTCACCATTCCTTTATCAGGCCTTAAATATCAACCACCCACGTCTGCAACCAAGTAACATTACAATGTTCCCTCCCTGTTATCAGGAACACAATTTGTTCCGTATCCAACGCTACGGGAACGTATAATTGATGATGCTTTTAAAAGCCTGTCTAACGTTGAGATGTAGCGATCGAAGTTATGTTATGATTGGGATTCGGTTTTAGTTTAGGTTAATGTGTGTTTACATGGTTTGTTGGATGCTTGTTATGGAGATTGTGGGTTTGATTCCCTTTTGCAGCTTTATTAGCTTTCGGTCTGTGGTTTTCGAGCTATAATAGCGCTTTCTAGTTAATTGTCAGGGTGAAATGTTGGTCGGTTTTTAAGGCTGTGTGTAATTTGATACCTGACTTGCGTGGTCTTATAGAAGCATATTACTCAACAGCTTATAAATAATAACTTTATATTATAAATGCGCATGTGAGTTTGTTTATTTGTTTATTTGTTACGCTTTCGCGCCATAACTACTAGACCGATTATCATAAAATGCCGCATTCACGTTGTCTGGTGTACAGAAAAGAATATAGGGTTCATCATCAAAAAGGTCCCGAGGGATATAATTTAATTGATAAATATCTAAATTACTTCGGACAAAATCTTGTAAATAATAACATTTAAAATCTGATCCGAAAATCGATCTCTCGACCACCACATGAGCGGTAGTTTCACATGTCCTCATTCTTTTTCGACTGAATTATGTAGTCAGTCTCAAAATATAGCTCTAGATTTGTGCCTACCTCCGCGGGACAGACATAAGACAATACATAGGCATCTATGTATTTATATGTATAAATACTAGTATTTATATATCATCTTACTCATTAACATAATACCTACGAACACGCTTATGAGCGTTCTCCGCGCCAATTAGAACTGCGTTATGACAGGTGACATGTAAGCACCGCGGCCAGTGACTCCAAGGTCGCGTGTTCTCATCCCGATTGATTCACTCTCAGCAAAAACAATGATTAGTCATTTTTTAGAATTAGCAGATGAAGTATTGTTAGAATTGAATGAGTTGACGGAAAGCTTGTGATACTAAAGAGGAAATTGAAGCTATAGTGTTATTTACTAGGATAAGAACCCCATTTGATTTAGTCGATAGTTCATACCGCTGCCGATCTTGAAGACCCGGGTTCGATTCCCAGGTCGAGCAACAAATAGATTTTTATGATTGTAGCTTTTCTAAGTTAATAAATTAGGAATTATCGCGGTCATGTTTACCACATTATACCTTGTTTGTTGTACCATTATACGTTTGCTCACATTATACCTTATCAAAGAGGCTGGAGATTCTACATACCCCAGGAATACAACACAATGCTCTGTCTATAATCTTCTACAGCATAGGCTTCACCTCAGCCAGGCTCCGCCGAAATACCAGTACCAAATGGTTATTTCCTTGTTCCTCAACAGTAATCACGTAAAACCATGTTAAATTTAAAGAAGTATTAATATCGCAACAACTTTTTATCGCGCATATAATTAGCGCGCTAAATATAGACCCGCTGAGCAAGTCTAGACATTTAGTGCATGCCTGCGATTTGTAAAACATCCGACATTTAAACTGTGCTTACATCATTAAATGGTCTCGAATATTTTAGTTCAACTGTGTTATTATTGTAACATACTATATCTTGTTCGTCTTTGGGGTATAACACTTAGATTTCGTGTAGTTCTGTTTTTAGCTTCCACGTAATTGGCACCGAGGATATATCCGTTCATGGGCATTGTCACGCGTGTCGCTGTGAATAATTTCCTGCAGGCCATACCATAATAATATAGATACCATTATGTCGATCCATTAAACACCCATCCCCATAGCCCATATACATGATATATTAGAATCCATGCGTAGCAATAGTCCTAAGCCTGCTGCGGCTAGTGCCGCTATAGGTGTTCCATCCCACCTTAGATTAAAAATCTCGAAGGGCCTCTTGACGTTGGACCTATGTCTCCGTGTAAGCCACCCAAAGGACTAGGTATTTTCCTAATAGATACTATAAACTATTACGATTTTGTCTGACAGAAAATTATTAGTAGTAGATTGCTCAATCCGAAAATGTAACAATATGCATTTTTAAAATTGAACTTGATGAGTAGTCATTTTCACAGAAACTCTATCGTAGCCTAAATCTCTGGATATAGTGAGCATACACGCTGTTTCTTTCACACTTTCCGTGTTGTATCGTCGCATTACTTAATTTGCCTGATCCTAGCAATGATCCTAAAAGTAGCTTCAGAAACTCACTTATCAGTTGACTTTGAAGTTCATAAGTGTTACTTGTGTGACCAAAACGTATAAATGACTTTTGACTTACGATACGACAGTGACCGGCTCATAAAATAAGCAATAAAAAAAAATGATTTAGTTTCCGTTGCTAAACAAACAAACATACATTCTCATTTGTAATATTAGTCCGGATTCGATATTTCGATTCAGAATTTAGACTGTACCGTATCAACATTCGGGTCAGCCTTTAAATAACCGAAATTTTTCGGATTCCTAACAAATTGTTGACCAATTTTATCGACCAATTATTCGTGCAAGTCGGTTGGCTAATTGCTGCGGCTGTGTGTCACTGGTATGATGTCATATGCGCGTGAGCACGCCATGTGATCCGTTTGAAATAATAAAATGGCCGACATTTAATGGGATACTTTAGGAAAAATACTTATATGTAATATATGTGACGGGGAAATAAAATATTAATTATGAATTTTAATGTTATATTGGTAATATGTAAAGAGCCTTGTTTCCAGGTTAATGTAAACATCATTAGCCTTATCACATACTAGTTGTCCCTATCAATCGCAAAAATAATTTACAAAATCCTACTGTTAGTTCCATAGATAAGCGCACTCAAACAAAAACACAATAAATCTCCTCAGCTTTATTATTAACTACCAGCTACTTATCGGGAACAGTACCCATTTTTTTTTTGGATGGAAGGACTTACGTCGTTCTCTGTACGCCTGACAACGTTAATGTGAAATTTCATGATGATCGGTCGAGTAGTTAATACGTAGAAACGTAACAAACCAACTCACAATCGCATCTATACTTGTATACTTATTAATATTATAAAGCTGAAGAGTTTGTTTGCTTGAACGCGCTAATCTCAGGAACTACTAGTTCGAATTGAAAATTTATTTTAGTGTTGGACAGCCTATTTATCGAAGAAGGTTATAAGCTATATAACATCACGCCACGACCAATTGGAGCGGAGCAGCAATAAAAATGTTGCAAAAACGGGGTAAATTCTCTTATCTTATATTAAGCAGACGAAGTTGCGCGGATCAGCTAGTTTATAATATTAGTAAATTTAAATACCTAGGTTTCGATAAACGCTGAGTGCTAAATAGCTGTCTCGCGTTGCATGCGTCCCTCAATTAGAAGGGCTTCTAGACACGACCCCCTGCTAAGACTTATGAGGAACCTAAAGTCATGGCCATTATAAAACACCTTTTCGGCGATATAAGCGTGAGAGAAGATGGTGACAGCCGATAACATTTAGATCAGTCAACATGGAAGCTAACAAATAAAAAGGCAATAAATTTAAATGTAGGTCATTGTTATTAAACTAGTTATGATTCAACACACATTGGTTTATAGGTCATGTGTATGGGACAACCGAATGGGAAAGACCTAGAACGTTCTTTGATTACATCGGAGACATCCTAGAGCAAGACCAGGTTAAGAATAGCTTCCTTATTTTTAAAGACAGCGCCCGCAGTAAGAATAATTTCTGTATTGCAAGGGACTTTATAAATATTCTAATAATAGACACAAAGAATACCCAGATTCGGAACAACTGTTTGTAGATTACATTTTTGTCTCGTGTGGTAATCGAACCCATAACATTGCGCGCAGTGGCAGTGGCGACGTGACCACTTAACCGATAAACTGCCATAACTTCATATTATAAAACAATGGCCCCGCCTCGTCTGTCTGTCTGTCTCTTCGCGATAAACTTAAAATTTACTGAACGGATTTTCATGCGGTTTTCACCAATAAAAAGAGGGAATCATGAGGAAGGGTTAGGTGTATCATTTGTTAAGATTTTTTACATAATACCCGTGCGAAGCCGAGGCGGGTCGCTAGTCAAGAATATAATAAAAGCGAGTGATGCAAGAGATGTATGCCAGGATCGTAACAAGTTGAAATCCATAGTCTCTGCTTACCCCTCCAGAAAACAGGCGTGAGTCTATATACTCGTATATCTTTCTAGAGCGGTCCCGTTTCTCTGCAGTATTAAATTGTAATTGGGTTGCTGTCAATACAAAATTAGCACTAATCGTAAAGCGGGAGGCCCCGATCTTATAAAAATAAATAGTGTATTTATGACTGCCTTGATCGCGTAGCGATAATGAATGCGAGTCTCGAGTTCGATTCTCAGGGCAAGCAGTCCGGAAATTCTTAGTAGCAGTACGGAGTCAACAGAAAATCCTCATACACTATGATGGACTCAGTTGAAATCGATTCCTGAAAGACAGCAATATTATCAGCCCTTATTGCACAAAAAACATGCTGAACACAATTTGACCTAAATATATGTATAGGTCACAAAGTAACTAACTTATGCGTCGGTAGCCCAATGTATAAGGCATTCGACTTGCGATCGAGAGGTCGCGGGTTCGAATCCCATCCATTACACTACTGACATTAACCCACTCCTAATACAAGTATTCTAGCTTAGTTGGAGGGGTTAACAAGAATACTAGTAATTTGAAAACAAATTGCAAGTAACCGTTAAAAAAAAAATAGTTTACTAAAAGTAACTGGAATAATATTTCTACTAATTGCTAGAGCAAGCAAAGGACGCTTATGAGAGAAGAGCATAGATATGTTCACCATCTCTGTCTCACCTTCATTATTAACCTTTTAGCCTTCATGATTCTATTCAAGTTTATCCATTGTATAACTTTATTTACTCTGTGCGAAATCTGTTCAGCAATTTAGTAGTAAAGACGTCATAAACAGACAAACATCGTGTTGTGTATTCCAAAACTAGTTTACGTTTATATTAACCTCTGAAAGTTTAGTTTCGTGTCTTCCTGTAGTTGTGTTGTTTTTCCTCTTGCGGCTGGATGACTCAGGTTCGATTTTAGACTGGGCAATTAATTGTTAGTTTGTAATACTGTGAATTTGTTAGCTGACGGCTACAGTTTAATTAAAACTGTACCTGGAAATGCTTAGCAATTTAAGTTTGTAGTTTTTCTATACTTATTGGTTAAGCACCGTTGTGTTCTTAAGCTGTAAGAAGCATTCCGACTTTACAACTAATATCAATTTTAAAATCTCACGATCGGATTATCCGTAGTGCTGCTGCTATTTTTAATAGTAAATAACCATCCCAATAACTATAGGACTGAACCGGAATTCAAACTAGGGACCTCGCAATAGGTGTCGGTACAGTTATCCAATAAGTGTGTTAATTAAGTTTGTAGGAGCTTAATTAAGGCTCCTATTTCTTTGCGGTCAGAAATTTTGAAACTGCTAGAGGTCTGTGCATGGTTTTACTACTTCTGTACCTCCCTGATGATTAAGTGTATCCAACAATAAGATCTGTCGGTCCAATTACCTAGTGTTGAGTCATAGTGTCCAAAACGTATTTTCTTAAATGTCTCTGAATCATATCTCTTTATATTAAAGAATATGAAGAATATAAAAACTTTCTATCAAAATATTTCGTTGCATCAAAACAAGTTGTTTATCAAACTTCAATGACTTCCTCAAATTTCGTCGTTTTTTAATTTAGTTCTGTGATACTAGTATTTTTCTTAGAAGATACACGATTACATGTGTTTTATAAAAAGCGTTTGTGTGTATGCTTTTATTAGATACAATTTACATGTAAAGCTGTGTACGCAGTGTGTAAAAGAAACACAATCCGAGCGCAAATACCGCTACTCTGTCCAATTTACTCTGTCCAATTTTGCTGATAGCGAACGTCAAAGAGCATAGGTATTCTCGATCATCGTACGATCAATCGACGGATCAATATCAATTTAATTAGATTTTTCTCTCAACACAGACAAAGTGTATGCAAAATTACGTTATGATCGGTTGAGTAGTTGAGGCGTAAAAGAGTAACAAACAAAGAAACAAACTCACATTCGTATTTATAATATTATTTTGGATGTAAAGGAGATTGAATGGAGCAAGAAACATATTTCAAGATCTTTATAATTGATTATCAATGGTCTTTAAGAGTCCCTATGAGAAACAAACATAAGGCTTATTATTTATGGCGATCTAGCAAACATTATAGCAAACACATCTATTTACGTTCTCGATAATGTGTACATATAATATCATTATATCCTGTATACAGGGCTGATATCATTATATCAGCCCTGTATACAGGGTGTCCGGTAATTAATGGATAACCTTGAAATGTCCTATAGTACAACTGAAGGCAGTTCAGAAAAATAAAATTATAGATATTATAAAGTGCAAGCTATAATAGCATAGCATACTTTTGACTGTCTATCTATTAGCATAATTAGTGTTTAATAATAAAACAACAAAAAACCGGTGGATTTCATTCATTTATGGTCGTAGTATACAAGAAAGTTATACATGGTTTTAAAAAAACACATATCTCAGATAGTAGTTACGAAAGATTTTTTTTATATTTTTTTCTGAACGGCCAACATTTCCAGGTTATCCATTAATTATCGGATACCCTGTATAGACTGTCCCACTGATGAGCACGGGCCTCTTCTCACTGTGGGAAGGGATAGGCCATAGTCAACGAGCCAGCACGCGTCCCGTTAATAGACTTCACATATCTTTGATTAAAGGAAAATTCTGACATGCAGGTTTCTTAATGTCGTTTTTCCTTCATCGTTAAAGCAAAAGATAATGTGTAATTAGCTTTAAGTGTCTTGCGGTTAAGTCTAAGAAATAACTATATTAGAGCAGAGCTGGTAATAAATGTGATTCATTTAGTTATATAGACTTTGGTCGGTTTCATGTGGTCTGACACATTAACAGTGTTAATTGGTGTGCGGTCGCCGCGCGGATGGGTCGTCACATGTTTCGTAAAGGTGCTGATAGACTGATTCACTTGTAATAAGCATTTTAGCGAATGTTACATTACAGAAAACTAAACGGGAGCGTTTAAGCGAGCATTCTAGCGAAAGAACAGTAAAATTGCTTCAAGTTTTTTTTAGTAGTACATCCTCGCTGGTTTCACCATGAATGGGGGCCGGCTCGAGCGCGGAAGGATTACCCTCTCACAGAATATCGACGTGAAATAGCAGTATTCTTACTGTTGGTTCCTTCGGTAAGTGAGAGTGCCGGAGGCCCATCACCCCTTTTTACTCCTTCCCGCTCCCACTTCCTTGTTCCCTTCTTCCTCCCCTAAAGGGTGGACGCGCAGGTGATGCCTCTGGTGTTGCAGGCGTCCATAGGCTACGGTGACCACTTACCAACAGGTGGGCCATATGTTTGTTTGCCAGCTTAGTTGTATAAAAATAAAATTTTATACGTTCGCTAGAATGGTCGTAAAAATGTGCTTAGAGATGTTTGTCTCTATGCTTGGCTCTGTCCAGTTCGACAATTTTAAAACGGCGAAGGCTCGATGTTATGTTACAATTGAATGCAGACTGCATTCAATTGTAACATAACATCGAGCCTTCAGAATCATCAGCACCTTAAGAAGTTTCATTGTAATAAAAAAGTATTAGTAGTCGAAATCTGTTTATTTTGTGGCGTTTATTAATAAAATTAGAACAAATTAATTTAATTACGGTAGTTTTTATTATGGTTAATTAAATTTTACGTGTTTTGAACGTAGTATGATGCGTGGTGCTGGTTGGTTGATTCTGCTAAGAGGTTAATGAACAATTTCGATCTTGTAGGATTCTATTCGGAAGAAACAGTTGTGAATATCGACACTAATATAACATAGCGCCCTCGATGGCGTAGTGGTAAGTGTAACCGATTGCCACGCCTGAGGTCGTGGGTTCGATTCCCGCACAAGTCAAACATTTGTGTGCATCAATATGGATGTTGTCCTGGTAACATTCTTTTTTGTAAATACATAGAAACATCCAGTTTCTATGTATTTACAAAAAATAAGGTATACATTATATGTATGTTTATCCACTGTCTAGTACCTATAGCATATATAGTCCATAGTACAAGCTCTGCTTAATTTGGGCTAGATGGTGTTGTATGTAGGTATGTGATAGAATATTATTATTATTATAGCTGAAAACATTGTTAGTTTTTTGTTTGAACGGTAAACTCCGGTACTACCGGCCCGATTAGAATTCAGGAAGACTATATAACACCAACGCCACGAGTCACGGGAGCGGAAAAGTAATCATAAACCGCGGTCATAGCTAGTATTATATATATATATTTATAAGGTCTGTGATAAGTAGGACATATAAAAAATTACATTTATTGCGAACTATTTCTAAAGCATTCAGATTTGACATGCAACGATGGTTAACAAACACTCAAGACAACTGTATGTTGAACAAGCAATATTTCGTCTAGCGAGACGATCATTTAAATCACAAAACGACCCGTATAACCTTAATGACTCAATACCCGTATGTTTCTGACAGTAAAGATGCATTAAATATGTCAGACAACATTTAAAGTTTAAAATTTCACTGATTTGACTTCTACAGTAATAATCATTCCAAATACCACAACACTTCATTAATCCTTACTAATATCATAAATGCGAATGTACGTTTGTTTCTTTGTTACGCTTTCACGCATTAACTACTCGATCGAACATGATAAAATTGCGCATACACATTGTCAAAGTTACAGAAAAGAACATAGTTTAGCTGACATCTAGAAAAAAATTACTGCTTACAAAAGCTAGCACTTAATAACTAAGATCTCGCCGTACATTCTCTGATCACATGAGAGACATTCAGAAGAAAGGCCAGGTTATGAGTATCCGTAACTGATGAGCGTGCATCAAGAATATAATGAAAGTTAAAGAAGGAAGAGAGGTATGTAAGGATCGTAGCTAGTCAAAATCTATAGTCTCTACCTACCCCTCCTGGTAACCGGCGTGAGACTATGTATGTATGCTGCCTTGGTGGCGCAGCAATGAATCCTGTGCATGAGATCGCTCGTGCATTTCTCGAGTGGCACTACCAAGTCTGGAACTACGCCCTCTATACGTTAATAGGCTCTATCCCTAGTACTGATGACCTAAAACGTCTTTGCCATAACTTAGGTGTAATATACATAATATATGTCTACCCTTTCGAGAATATAAGCGTGACACTATGTATGTACATTAATACCAATTTTAAAACTATTTTCCGATACGCAGGTAGCTTTTCCTTTTAACGGTAACCAAATCAATCATAGCGTATACAAAAAGATGAGTGCTGCCATTATGTGAAGCAGACCCCACTCAGCGAACAATAGACACATGTTGAACACACCTACTCAGGCCGGGTTTGTACAGAAACGGAATATAGCACACATGAGATATTGATTACTGAAATGGACTGACTTTGCATAGATGGCATAGTGGTTAAAGTGGTCATCTCGCCATTGCCACAGCGCCGAGTGTATTGGGTTCGGTCAACCAGAAATCTAGGACTTGGTCATTCTATATGCCAGGTTTCTTTCGAATCGGTGTAATGTTTAGTTACGTTTAAAGTCTGATCTTTACTTATAGTACATTTTAGCCAATGTTACAGTCGTCAGCCTGAGTTTTATAGGATTAGGTGACTATATAAGTCTATTTATAAGCGAAAAATGGATACAAGGGACCTGTCAGCTCCAAGAAAAAAATTAGGTCTTCTTTCAAACTCACGTATATGCATAAGATTTTTACCTATATATATTTACTGCAAAACTGTCAGCTATGCTGAAAAGACGTACATCTGGCGGCTTTAAGACCTTAGTCTATATCAAAATGTAGGTAAAGATGACGTCCAAACACGTCAAGAGCAATAAATACTCATATCTCCCCATACATAGCCTTGCTATTGTAACTTAGCCGATATGTATTAATACGTCTACCCTACATACATATATTAGAATTTGTATTCAGCCCTTGCTGTGCGCAATCGTTATGGAAACTAATATTATAAATAGGAAAGTCTCTATAGGTGATTGTTATTCAATTGCGACGCTGTTACGTGTGTGTACGTTTGCCGTGGTCGTTGCGCAAAGGTATGCTTTCTTTCTTAGGAGCTTGAGACCTGGTTGAGGATGACTGTAGAAATATGTCGATATTTGGATGTTTGTTACTTAATCACGCGACAACAGTTAAAAGCATGATATTTGGCAAATAGGTAGGTCATGTGCTAGATTAACACAGAATATCTCTTAGTATGTGTTCCCCTATGATAATAATGCATTAACGTCACTTACATAGATTCTATAGTCGTAAGCCTACATGCTTTAAAGGCTTGCCTAGCCCTAGTAGGCTTGCGACTATGGAGACTATGGAGAGGTGTATAACACCTAAATTTCGTCAACTAAATGTTAGGTTATACTGCAATAGGCTGTCCACCCTGGTGGAAACGAAATAGGGTGGACAGCCTATTGCAGTCTGCCGGACACAATGCCAGACTCCGTGCTTCTACTAAACATGTCTTGACAGAAAAACCCAACAAAACTTTGCTCAAGTATAACAGTCGTATTCACTACCGCTCTGCCACTGAGCTAGCATCGTATAACTCAAGGAAACCCTCGAGGCATAGCCAGTGCATTATAAATTACAAATGCTGCGCCCACAATGTAGGTTGTGCAGTATTTGTCAACAGCAACGCAGCTTGAATGTGCGTGTTCTATATCCGGGAACTAGCAATGTACATTCTGTAGAACGCGTGCCATACATTGCACAGAAGATATTATGGGAAAATACTTTGTAACTTCGGAATGTATGCGATGAATATGTCGATGTGCAATCGCTATGAACGGTAATTCGAATATTCGAAAATTGTACCATCTTCAAAATCAAAATCAAAATCAAAATAAATTTATTCAAATTAGGTTACAAGGTAACACTTATGAATGTCAAAGTTACACGTAATTTTTTCCCTGTGAATTTACATTTACTGCCACGTTCAGCAAAGCAAGGGTGTGTAGGGCTCATGAGAAGAACGGGCAAGAAACTCATAGCCACTCTTTTTAATCGCCAAGTGTACGGCCTCGGTGGCGTAGCGGTTAGTGTAACTGACTGCCACGCCTAAGGTCGCGGGTTCGATTCCCGCACAAGTCAAACATTTGTGTGCATGAACATGGATGTTTGTCTTGGTCTGGGTGTTTATATGTATAATATGTATGTATTTACAAAAGAAAAAGTATATATGTATGTTTATCCATTGTCTAGTACCCATAGTACAAGCTCTGCTTAGTTTGGGCTAGATGGTGTTGTGTGTATGTGGTAGAATATTTATTATTATTTATTTATTTTATTATTTAATAATATTCTTCGCATTCGACTGTTGATCGATTCATTGTTACTTGTATTCGTATCATAATGGATTGATTAATCGAAACGGGTTGTTCAATTATAATTATGGTATGGGTCCCGGGCAATTGATACGGATTGATAATGTTATGGATTGTTTTCTTTAGGTCTACCTTCGATATACATGTCCTCATGCGTGCGTAATTTAAAAGCGAAGTTGACATTGGCATTTGCGTTGAGCTGCGTGATCAGATAAACACGCAATCGAATATAGGTATGCTAAATGCTCGAAAATTTGGTTTTGTTGAAGACTCGAATAAACCGATTTTTCGTCGATAATCGTAATCGATAATCGCTTATATAAGTAGGTATTTAAAATAAAGCTATATTTTATATGTATGTACTGTTTCTCGGTAGGGCAGGTAGAAGTCACCACTTACCTACTTGACACTATAATGTGTATAAAAGCCTCTTATCATATTCTTCAATCATCACCCTCGGTTTAAGATAGTTTTAATCACCTGAATTTGACTTCTTTTGTCGAAATGAGTACATGGATGTCGCATTGCAGGTGTTATACAAATCTGCCTATCCTTTGGGAATATACGTGTGTGACTATGGATGTATGTCACGTCGCTATTGCATGAAGTCACGGTACAAAAAAATTCGTACCGAATATACATTTGTACAATGTTTATTGTTTTGTGCTCGTTGTTCCAATGTTTGTGTTAGAAATTTATTCCAAACGCGGGGGTGTTATGTAAAAAAGAAATGAGAAATGTTTTCCGCGGTCACCCATCCATGAGGTGAACACATCAAAAGCAACTGGCTACGTTATCTGTAGTATTAGACAACACGCAACAGGCAAGAATACAAACCAGACACATCTGTTTTTAAATGGCGGCCCGACCTTGTGCGAGTACACTAGAACTATTACGATAACACGTAGAGTGAGTTAATGGATTGTGGGGTAGGCAGTGAGGTGACGAAAGGTAACATTAGATTTTTTTAATCGCTCCTATGGGGCCAGCTGATAACTTATTATTATATACAAGCTTGGCACGTGGCTCGCGTGTCACCTACATCAATAGCAAGTAGTCTCTGTCCTTCCTCAGGTTTTAAACTATCTTTGTACCAGAATTTATCCAAATCGGTTGAGTGGTTTAGCCTTGAAGAGGTAACGGACGGACAGAGTTACTTTATCATATTATGGCCTTCCAATGGCACGCAAATACTGCACTGCACGGATGGAATAGGTGGTTGAAGTGGTCGCCACCGCAGTGATGTGATTCGAATCCCACACGCAACTAAAATTTGTGTGATTTACAAATATGTTTGTAAAGTTGCCACGGTACAGGCAATATTGTTAGTCAAAGTCGAAGATCTTTTATTAATTTAGGTCACGAAGTGACACTTATGAACGTCAAAGATTATGAGTTAGTGTGCTTAGTGAAGTTACTGTTAGTTGCTAGGTTCAGGGAAAGGGTTGAGCCTATGAATAGATACCTACTTGCCTGAAAGGTAGGATAAGGTAGTAAGGAAATACCTGCTCAAAAACTGTTGTGTGAGGTATGTGCGGGGGATGTTTTAAAAAAGTACCCTGTCTGTTTGACATAGGATGGGGTTTTAAAAAGTTTGGGTTTGAGTCTCAATGAAGACAAAAGCATGTGAAAGAAAAACTCATCAATATTATCAAACGATTCAGATAAATTATACACGTTATTGTATAATATGTTTATATTGAGTTCTTGTGTGTATAATAATAACATTGGCCGTCGTCGGGGAACAACGGATTCTTGAACAATAAATATTATATCATCAGTCTTCGTCGCTAAAGCAAGATTAACATGCATTTAACAACATAATATGCCTCCTTGGAGGGGTAAGCAGTCGTGTCTTCTTTATATATAAACATTTTTAATGTCCCCAGAACTCAAAAAGTAATCAATGGACTGACTTGGCATTTTTACACAATGTTGCATTTCCATATTACAGTGATTTTATATAGGTACCTACATTTTATCTCGAAGTTTCCACGGGCACGTGAAACAAAAATATCAAACTGAACCACTGTAACGCTTTGACCGCATTTAGCTAATATTTATATTGTGGAGGAACAGGGCGTGATGTTCCTCCAGCACAAATAGAGGATCCGCCGACCATTTGTACCTCCCTTTGTGCTGGAGGGATATCACACCCTGTTCTTCCACAATATATCGACAGTTATGTTTACGTACCGCGTAATAGTTGCGAGTTTACGGGACACAGTTCTATTTTCTGTTACTAAAATTACGTTTACTAAAAGATAACCTAAATTTCAGTAAAACAATATGAATTCGTATTAGGTATCAAAATATTAGGGCTTTGTTAGTGGATCTTAGAATTTTTTACTCGAACGAAAATCCTTCCTTCATTTTCTGCAAGGTCAACACTCAAATTTGTTAACTATCAACTGCTATGATTGGCTGAACGAATTAGCCACAGCTAATAAATCATTTGACATTTATTTCGTTTTGACATGTGGTTGATTGGCCATCCAAAAACTGAGTGTAAAACTGGTGTATATTTTTTAAAGTAGGCATGTCTAGGTATAAAATAAAACGCCTTGGTTAATTGTAGATTAGTTTTTAAATAACTTATTACGTAAATTGCACGAAAGCCATCTTGTGCGGCTTCAGTTAATGAGAGTGAATTAGTCGGCCATCGCGAAAGCGTAACAATATCACTGGGTTATTACGTCTACTCGGATTTTACTGCGGTTTTTATTACTATACTCACGCTTTTGTATCGCCCATGGGGTAGGCAGATACGCTTTATATTGATATTTAACCAGCTGATTTTTTTATTTTGAAACAAACAAACATTATAACAACGATCACTATAAACAACTAGGCACGGATCGACCATTTGTGCATCACACAAATTTATGTCAGACTAGCTCTTGAGCGCGGCTCCGCCCACGTGGTTCCTACATCAATAAAAAGTAGCCTATGTCCTTCCCCAGGTTTTAAACTATATCTGTACCAAATTTCATCTTAATCGGTTGAGTGGTTTACTCGTGGAAAGGTTACAGACAGACAGAGATACTTTCGAATTTATAATATTTGGCATGGATTTGGCATTTAAACCCACATTACTCTGATTAGCTGCAGTGACAAGGAAACTACTTAAACCACTAGTAAATGCAGTAAGTCCATGTAGACTAACCATTTCTACATAATATGGACGTATGCCTTATTTCTGACGGTAAACACAGCAGTGATGTTTTAAGGTCCCACACAATAGGGGCAAGGCTTTTAAAAATTACACGCTATCTGAACACAGTTGCTTCTGAGAAGCTCCTTTAAAAAAATAAAAGCACTGCCTGACCTGGGAATAGAATCTAGGATCTCACGATCCCATGCAAACATAACCTATACTACCAATGAGAGCGTTACACATACCTCTTTAAAATGTTTAAGTCGTGATGCAACATTATGCCATTACTATTTATAATGCAATGTTTTACGCATTTTGAACAGCGTAATACAAATTTATAAATTATGCGCGTTCATAAAGAATTGTGAAGAAATTTGAGCGTATTTTTCGTTCGTAAACAATGTAATTGAAGTGTTTCGTGGAATCGAGTATATGTAATCAAGGCATGCCAATAGTTCCCGAAATTACTTACAAATATACCTTTGGGAAGTTTGATCATGTAAACTATTACTCAAATGACCTGGCTTATATAAATAAGCAAATTATTTTTAAAGGTATTCTAATCTATTCAAATTGGAATACTCTCAAAATATTTTACATTAGGTTATGCTAAAATAAAGCTAAAATCGTAATTAATCTTAGTTATAACCATCTATTATTTACCTCTGAGTCTTCTTCGAAGAGGTTAATGAAAACACTATGTGGGTCTGTGTGTAAGTCTGTTAGTGACAGTTTGTTAATGACTGGCATAGCTCTGGAACCACTGGACCGATTGACTTGTAACTTGGTGTACAGAAACCTTTGGGTCATCTCTCGGTCGAGTTTGATATTGAGATATAGGGGTCACAACATCATAAGGTCAGGGGATATCCACCAATAGAGTGATTTGGAAGTCCAATGGAGAGGCTTTTGCCCAGCTGTGGGACATTACAAAAAGCTGCGAAAAAAAAAGGTGACATGAAGACGAAGAGGTTGAATCCTGGGTTTTTACACCCATCTCGTTGTAATTGTAACTAATAATATAAATACGAATGTGGGTTTGTCTTCTTCGCTTTCACGCCTTAACTACTCAACGGATCATCATGAAATTTCGCGTACACATTGTCAGGGGTACAGAAAAGGATGTAGGGTACCTATTATCCAAAAAATAGCACCGTTAGTACCAGAGGGATATAATTTTTGTCACATAATCTACGCTAATGTGAGCGAAGGCGCGGGCAAAATCTAGTAATATTATAGTTTCTACTATCATTAGAAGGGGAAGGTAAACGCTTTCTGATCAGTTAATACACCGTCATCGTTACAAGTAGTAATAATCCAAATTGTTTACTACCCTCCGTGTAAACCCGTATGACCCGGAGTCAGTAGCGTAGCATAGTGGGGGCGGCAGGGGCGGCCCGCCAAGGGCGGCGCTTTTAGGGGGCGGCAAAATATTACAATAAATCATAAAAATATCTTGTAAATATTTTAACTGTACAATACACAATAATGGTGACTGCTACTGCTGAAAGTTCTTTAGAATGACTGTATAGTAAAGACTTTTAAATTAAAATACCGAGACCGACGAGAGGTCGTACGAGAGGCCGACACTCACGCTACGTCACTGTCCGGAGTAAAAAGACAATATGAATTACAAATATTTGAATGCCTGTCTTTAACTAACTGTGACTGCCAGCGCTGTGCATGAAGTCTTGAGGTCAATTCCCGGGCCAGGCAAATGTGTTGTTAAGTATTTCTGTCAAACAACTTATTGTAACAACACGCGGTCTGGGAATTTCTCATTTATAACATTAGTAGGATACTAAAGGATTTCTCTGTGTGGCAAGAGGCCTCGCAAATAAATCAGTGTGTAATAATAAAGTATGCGAGATGTCCTCAACCGTTGATAGTTCGTATTAGCGCGTGTTCTCAGTAACGGCTGTGCTGTTAACGAGCATTCTGTCACGTCCGAACAAACTATTATAGCTTATGGCATCGGTTCTCAAACTTTTAATATGTTGGTCAATGCTGGACCCCAGGGCAAACAAAATTATGCCACGGTACATACGCTAGATATAAATAAATATAATTATGCACAAACGTACAATATTTTATAAAGTGTAATGATTTACTTAATTTTCTTTTCATCTAGCACTAGTAATAAATCCTCTGTGGTAGAGACTTTGTAAACATTTAACTAACAGACACAAAGTAAATCGAAACTCAGAAAAATCATTTGTGGATCACACATACTTAAGTTCACTACGCCATCCGTGCCGTATAAATTGTATTTGTCTTATTTATAGGTAGAATTATACTTATATTTGGTTATTTATATGTGGTATATAGTTAGTATAGTATATATATTATTATTCAACACTATCATAATAGTCATATTCATTATAAGCCCAAGGACATATTATGATTTTGTATGACAATAGATAAATTTTCTCGATAGTTTTATCTCGAGTATGTTGCTAGTGAATAGACACATTAACTCAAACGCTCCTCCGTTATCTAAATATCAACTATATTTCCACCCCTACTCTCAGATTGAGAACCAGTGACATAATATTAAAGTAAACACACAAGGTGCCCATTTAAGAAAGATTGTATTTGGTTAGCGTATCTCAACATGAACGTGAACTATTTTTAGCATACGTTATTAATATTTTCTGCTTTGATCTCGCATCTGCTATTTATCATAACGTTATTGCTATTAGCTATTTTAATATAGCTATTAGTTAGATTAGTTGGCTGTGATGCCGGTAATGGCTTACGTAAATGTCGCTTCGGTTCTTAATTAGTGCATTTATGGCGCGGTTTTTACATTGAAAGGTTTCTTTTAATTAATGACGATGATATATAACGTAATATAATAAGGTAATCTATAAAGCAAAAAGTCTATTTATTACCTATTACGTGGAATATAAAAAACAGATCTCATTCTTTGTTTAGATTATAAACCTGTGTGCAAAATTTTAGCTTTTGAGGTCCTAGGTCCAAGAGTTTTGGCTAAGTGTTTATGACAGTCACTTTACGGATGGCGCCTCGCTACTGCCTCTACGCTAAGTGTTGTGATAAACGGATTTCGGAGATTCGAGTCTGGTTGTTCTTCAATGTTTGTCTTCACAAACCTGGAAACGAAATCAAAAAGGAATTATTCCTAGAACGGGATTTGATAATTAAGTGCAAATAACCGGGAAAAGTGTGAAGGTGTCAGTAAATAATTTTTATAGTATAGTATTATAATAATATGCTTAACATACAACGTCTCACGCATCTGTCCCCGAAAGGGTAGACAGAAATATATTAAAATTTCGCCATCCATGTTCTTTTTATATAAAGCAACATTTGAATCTAAGGAAACAAACCACATGCTAACCAACCCATGACATAATAGCGTCATAGAGTCCACATTTATAGTTTTAAAGAAACTGATTCAGTAGGTGCTAATTGTGGTTTGGCGGTGAACAAATACTGAGTATTAATATTTAGTTAACGTATATACTTTCCTTGTTTGAACTGTATGATGGCTGAATTAAAAATACTTAGCTGCTGTAATATCTATGGGTACAGGAATTTCCGTGTATTATTACGTATGTAATCTATCATATGAGTTATTTTATTAATAATCTATAGACTGTTTGGCTTTATATATATATATGTGCTAACTAACCAGTGCTACTTCGTCTGCGTCACATAAGATAATTTGCCGCATTTTTGTAAATTTTTTCATTGATGCTCTGCTTTTATTGGTCGTAGCGTGATGTTATATATATAGCTTCAAGCTTTCCTCGATAAATGTGCTATCCAACACTAAAAGATTTTTCAATTCGAACTTGTACTTTCTGAGATTAGCACGTTCAACCAAATAAAGAAACAAACAAACTTGAAGAGTTTTACTTTTACTTTATAATATGAGTATAGATATAAATTTGAGTGCATATAGTTGAGTGTTTACCGGTTAGCCGAGTGTAATGAGTGCGATGTCCACTCGGGATGAAAATTTGTGAGATTTACTATTTTGTTGTTTCGAATCTGATCTTTAGACCTGTTGATTGAAAGTTTGTTTAAGTACCTCACGTCCATCTTGTTTCGATTTAACTGAGTAATATACTGGGAAAATGGTTAGTGTAAGCAATGTTAGTAAAGGTAGGTTTCTGGTTAAGCAATGTTTCAGCGGTCAAATTAAGAATTAGTGTCATTTGAACAAACGTCCTCTGGGCAAGATTTGATGGGCAGGTCATGACAAAACTCGACACCTATTTTTCTATTTTTGAATTCGTTTATTTTATGTCCTTTGTCATAATATGTCAACACTTTTCTGTTACATGTTACAAACGCATAATAATATTGTAACAAAAATGTCTCGTTTTTACGTAACCCGTATACGTTACATTCTACCGTAAAATATCGATTCGCTAAAGTAATGCTTGTTATCTTAATTATACTTATGGTGACAAATGTTTTCATTTACGTTTAGTACCATTCTCCTTTATTTTTTCTTAATTAAAATGATTACTCCTCGCTACTATGCTACTGCTTGCTACTCTCATGTTTGTAATGTAGGCACCCCGCACATAAATTATTCCTAGTGCTCCCGCACCGTGTCACTGGGTACTTTACAAACATGTAAATAACAGACACAAAGAAAACCCGGACTCGCAACAACTATTTAAAGATCACACAATATTGGTCGGCCTCGATGGCGTAGTGGTTAGTGTAACTGACTGCCACGCCTGAGGTCGCGAGTTCGATTCCCGCACAAGTCAAACAATTGTGTGCATGAACATGAATGTTTGTCTTGATCTGGGTGTTTCTATGTATAATATGTAAGAATTTACAAAAAATAAAAATTAACATACATTTATATATATGTATGTTTATCCATAGTCTAGTACCCATAATACTAGCTCTGCTTAGTTTGGGCTAGATGGTGTTGTGTGTATGTGGTAGAATATTATACATATTATAATTATTATATTATATTATATTATTCTTGTATATATAAAAATAATATCAGCCCTGTATTAAACTGTACCACAGCTGGGCACGGGCCTCTTCTCTCTGTGAGATGGGTTAGGCCATAGTCCACCGCGCTGGCTTAGTGCGGGTTGGCAGGCTTCACACTTCCTCGAGAACATTATGAAGAACTCTCAGACATGCAGGTTTCCTCACGATGTTTTCCTTCACCGTTAAAGCTAGCGATAATTAACTTTTTCATACACATATAACTTCGAAAAGTCAGAGATGGGCGCCTTGGGTTCGAACTCGAGACCTCTGCGTGGCAGTTTAATGGTTTCCCAGGCTATCGCTGCTTCGCTTCTTGTATGACGACCTACAACACTTGGCACAATGGCCGTGCAGCCAACTATGAGCTTAAACCATTAGACTAACCAGGAGCCCTAATAAAATTATTTGAAACGCACTTAACTTTGATGATGCGATAATCAAATCGGCAGCTAATTTCATATCGATCAAAACAAACCATAATTTTCCACTAGTACACTTGGAACGGATCCAAGATTCAATATTCACATTGGCTAGGTTTTTTTCCAACTGTAGCTGGTATAGACCAGCTACCCTAAAAAGACAACAATTCGTAGCCTTAGTCCAGCAAGGCTATTGCTGGACTAAGGCTTTCATCAATTAGTGCCATAACACCAAGACTTGCATCTTCCATATTTAATCCTGACATCTAGTTTAGGTCTTTTTATAGCTATGACTGAACGGAGGAGGTTTCGGTTTCAGAGGTCATCTACTGCTAAAAACAGTACAAAATTTGTGTGATCTGCAAAAAGTTTACCTAAAGGCCGATTTTTCAATCGTCAGACGACATTTTGTTTGACAGCTTTTGCATAGAAAATATGTCAGATCGCCAAAGTTAACTGACGATTGGGCAATCGGCCTTTAGTCTACGTGTTATTTTAGTCCATTCTTTGAATGTTTGTTAAGTTCTCCTGCGATACAACACGAGAGACTTTACAAAAATTCGAAGAACTTAATGTTTTGAATGAAATATAAGTATTTCTGCAGTCTTCCGGTGCGGGTGATGTTTTAAAACATATATTCATGCAGCAATCGTGACCCGAGGCCGATTTACTATATGTTTGCCAATGACAAGATATAAATAATAAAAATAAACATTCGTGTATGATGTATCGACATTTGGCGATTGATCTTTGCCAATTCCGTCTTTACCAAAAATGGCTTTGGCAGCGTCGAGGAGCGATACCCCTGGCGTTACATGCGCCTGTAGGTTATGATAACCGCTTAATTTATTTTGCTATTAATAGAATATATAATAAAAAGAAGAATTTAGTATTTGAAGCGCTATGTAGGCTTACCTGGATAAGAACTCTTTTCTATAGGAAACCTGTGTTAAAGAAGTAACACTGTTCTTTTATGTGATAAATAAGAGTATCAACTTTTCTTTAATTCCTTTTCTAAGTGTGGCAATACGTGACTTATACCGCTGATATTTCAAGCGATCATAAGCTGCAGTGAACGGTTTCAATCAGGCATGCTGTGTACTTGTTTGCCAGCCATTTTGTATAAGTCAAAGTAAAAATAAATGTTGACTGAGCTACTTATTTAGCAACTTCAAACAACTTATATATAAACTTATTAAGTCGCAGCGGCACACCGGTGAACAGACACAATATATTTTTAATTATATCTGGTATTCTAAAACTTGACAGATTAATGTAATAAAACAAAAAGGAAGTGGAATTGCATTCATTACGTTATTAAAAAGAACAATCAGGCTGGTCATTATTGTACAATAAAAATATGCAACAGAAACTGTCTTCATGGTATGATTAATATTACGAACCAAAAGATACAAATTTTACGTCTGAAATAAAGTATCGCATCTGAACATCCTTTAAAACACAAATTTGTCACCACCCTTGGCCGTCAGGGTGGACAAAATTAACTGCGGACATGCATCCCGCCCGGCGTTGTCCGCCCCACCCTCTCACTGCAGGGTTAGTCATGGCGGAAGTTACCTGTGGTGGCGGGTCGTTTAGGGTTGGGTTGGTTTTTGAAGGGTTATAATGTGACTTTTATTTGTTTGGTTTGCATTTAGGTGTTGATATTAACAGCTGACGGACATTATCTTCAACTAAAATGTTAGACTGTTTATTTTTATCTAGTGATAGTGTTAAATAAGAAAAGGAATTGTTTGTTCTAACGCTCACCAACCTCTATAATAATAATATACCTACCACATACACAATACCATCTAGCCCAAACTAAGCAGAGCTTTGTACTATGGGTACTAGACAATGGATAAACATATGTACATATATATATTTTTTTTGTAAATTCATGTATATTATACATAGAAACATCTAGACCAAGACAAACATCCATGTTCATGCACACAAATGTTTGACTTGTGCGGGAATCGAACCCGCGACCTCGGGCCTGGCAGTCGGTTACACTAACCACTACGCCATCGAGACCGACAATATACAATCTACAGTTTATGAACTTAATGAATAACTGTGTCTTGACTTTTATTTGATATAGTTTCAATGCTGAATACGAAAAAATATTAATAACTTCAAATAATAATTTTAAAAAGACACAGACTGTCTGTGTCCTTTTGTGTCCACAAAAACATACAGTTTAAAGTCAAATTTAGAACTCATTTACTTATTTAAGTCACAAAGTAACACATTAATACATGTCAAAGTTTAAGAGTTAAAATTACAGTTAGCTTAGTTGTTAGGTTTAGGCAAAGGGTCGCCTATGAAAAGAACCTGCAAGAAACCCTTTTATATCGAGATGCAATAATCAATTATTAGAAAAACCATGTGTGGGGCACATCATTTATTAACTTATTGTAATATATTAATTTCGATTTCATATTTCTCGGCGACCGAAGCATTAAATCTAAGTCTAATTTTCAATATAACAGGATAATTTTTATCATAACGACAATAATAACAATTGTCAGTAGCAGACATAGTTTATAAAATCTGTCACAAGCCCAGCATCCGTTCCTTTCAGACGTCTAAGATATTTCCGTAGCGTCAGCCCTCGTGGTTAAATATAGCGCGGTCGTGTGCTGGCGCCGCGGACTAAACGAGCGAGAGCATTCCATATTTGGTTAATTATACCCGACGTGTACTTGGGATGAGCAGAAAGACTGCTGTGCCGATTGTAATGGCTGATAATTGAACTAGCTATCTCATACAGTTTCAACCAAGTTTGTGTTTACTGCTCCGGCCCCGTGGCTCGGCTCGAAGCGTAATGTTACTCCTGGTGAAAGAGTTATCAAAATCGCTTTAGTAGTTTCATAGTTTATAGATAGGAAAGATTCTAACAAATCATATTATTGTGTCTTTTGCATAAATGAACCGAGCGTTATAACTTATAAGAAACAACAGTTTTTTTAATACTATATTTTGCTTCGGTCAGTACTTACAGTATTTTTTTTTGGATTTAAAGTACTTGATTTCATTTTCTGTACTCTTAACAACGTGTATGCGAAATTTCATGATAATCGGTCGAGTAGTTAAATGTGGAAGCGTAACAAACGGAAACTCACATTCGCATTTATAACATTAGTTTGGATTTTCACTTATGTCAGAGATGTTAACGTCAAAAATCCTTCATTCAATGTTACCATTCATTCATGAACGGAACGAAGTACGTAAGTACATATCTAATGACGCACTGTTTTTGTATCAGTACAGAGTGCGGAAAACATTTCTGTTGAAGCTTACGTTAATTCACGTTTGCTAATGTAAACTTCGATCCCGACGAAGATACTTTCAAGAAACGATATCGGGGTCGCTTTTTGTGTAGTTCATTAGATGTACTGGTAGAGTTACTGGGATTATGTGTCTGTATACATATCTTGGAAGGGTTAGACAGAAATGTAGATACTTATGTCATCAATATTTGGTTAGGGTAAGAGATTTTGTGAAAAGCTCCGAGGCTATTTTCTATTAAGTGACATATAAAATTCTAAGTAGCCAGCGCAGAATCTGAAAATGTGCCTGGTTTACATTAGTATTTGCGAATGGCTGACATATAATTAAATTATTAATGAATTTCAACGATTAACGCATTCGAATAATTCAATTCGCGAAATTAATGTGCGAATATATCGAAAAATTATTGAGTCATATATGACTCGAAATCGAGATCGACAACAAATTATTAAAAGCAAACCTTCGAATAATCAATTTACTTTTTATCGATAAACGTTCATCGAAACTTTTCAATTTTTGGAATGCCCGGCATATTTGAAACGTATTGTGTCTGGTGTGCCGTTGCGACTCATTAGGTTAATTAAACAACTCCTTCGTGTATATATGTACATGTTTAAAAAGAAGCCACCGATACCTAGATATTCAACCAACGAAGCATCTACTTCTAATATTATTATCCCATCTAAATAACATTCAGAACACCCCTAGCATTTCCATTTAGTTCTCACTTAACAGAAGCTTCCATAGCGTTCGCCACCCCCTGTCTGGCTTGCGAGCGCATTTAGTTCGTTTAAGCCACGACTGCCCGCCGATGGGGGGAGGCAGGAAGGGGGAGGGGCATGCGGAGTGAAGTGGTTGGGAGAATTAAAAAGGGATTTTAATTTACCACCGCATTTCACTTGGATTGAAATACTTTGGATTGGTTTGTGTTGGTGGTTTGAAAGGCTGTGATATGAGTTTTTGGACGCTTCAAAATCATGCTCGGTTACGAGCTTGAGTCTACGTTGGGTAAAGTGTAATTGGGATTTTTTGTTAGAATATTCGCAGTAGGATTATTTATGTCAATGTGCTTGGTAGACGCCATTAAGCTTGGGCTTAGAAACTCGAAATTGTAGACGCGAAATGCTTGTAGATTGCGTAGCTAATAATATGAGGAGTTTGATATTAAATGAATTTGAAATACCGATGAAAATGTATCCAAAGTCTTGGTTACTTATGTAAAAATAAATTAAATAAGGAAGTTTTGAGTACAAGCATAACTTTAAGAGTTGTGTTTCAAAGCTCCATCTGTCAGAAAACGAGAATAAAACATTTTGTTTCTTTGCCATTTGTCTCAATTCGTACTTGAACTCCCACGAGAAGCTTGCGTATGTACAATAGCTTACGCATATAGCTTATGCTAGTTCATACGTCATGTACAAGCATCGTAACTATATCTCTCAATAACAATTAAACCGTATGAGCCGCTAGTAGATCGTTCCTCCCTATCGGTCGGCGCGTGCGCACCGGAAACGCCGCGAGGATGCGGCCTCCGCGCTTCCGTCGTGTGCGAAGCTCGATTGACTAATATACAAACGAACGTCCTTATGTTCAGTGTATGAATACGTGGGATGGCGTGTAGCAGATTGTATGAATTTGCGCGTTATTTGGGTCGGGTCATATTCGCGGTTACGAAAAATACTCGAATGAATTCGAATGTCGATTAATGTGTTCTTACTAATTTATAGGTATTCGATGGCGTGTAGCATATCGTATATGAATATATGCGAATGATGGCTATTTAGGTCGGGTCATATTCGGTGACGGAAATTATTCGGATGTCGACAGATGCGTTGTCGCTGATTGGTATTCGAATAAATTGTTGAATATTCGAATGTTTTATGATATTTGTTTTTGTTGTTGTGGTTCGTCGTGTTAATGACCTTTTTCTAGGTTGTTTTTTTAATCTTGAACTATTTTCTATGTTAAGGTTTGTCATAAAAGTTTTGAAAGCTCTTGGCACACGTACCGATTAAATTTTTGTGTAATAAGATGTCTTCTGAACACAAAATCCTTCCACAAGCTATCTCATACAGTATAAAAAATCAGCTTCACCGGTTATTAGGTTCAGCTCAAATGTTCTAAAGCGGTCACCCATCCAAATATGCTTGCCTATGGTTGCTCAACCTGCGCCCTTAATTTGTCAACCAAGATATTATTTTTCACTGTCTCGTAACAAACAAAAGGATTTCTTTAACCCGCTCTCAATCTGCCTACGACATTGAAATGTCGCTATGAATATACAGTGATTATGATGTATCGATGCATTTATCGATACATATCGATGTTTATTAATGACCGCTTTGTTCTCACATTGTTGTATCGAGATAAATAGGCTAATCGAATGCTACCATAGACTAGTTACGACCATAGATTCTCGCATGGATATCCTTGAGGTGGTATGTAAAGATGTAATACACTCTTATTTAGCCAGGTGTTTAGGTCCTACATATAAGGAAACAAGTCTCTTGCCGTTTACCGGGCTCATTTCCAGACTCAAACGCTCAAAATTTTCTAACAGAAAGCTCATAAATGCTCAGGTATTGTAAAGAGAACGCGTCAATGCTATATTTTAAGTTTATGCCATATTAATCGGCGCAAGTCATTCTCTTTAATGTAAAATAAATAAATTCAATAGCTTTTTGTGCAACCTGGACATAGAATCCGGAATCTTGCAGTCACACACAAACTAATTCTGGTTGCAAAGGCAACGTCTAAAATCACTTCTCCTACCAATTTTTTTTTTACAAAGCTATGACATTTTAAATCCCTTTTTACAATAGACTACCCGTCTATAACGTTGGACCTAAACACATAGCTGGGGACCTACCTCTGAAACCTCTGTCTAGTAGACTACTGGGGATGGGATTAGACTCCATCAACACAAATTATAAGGGACAATTGAGAGTGAGTATCACGATGACAATGAAAATCCATTTCAAGAAACGAGCCATAAATTATATTTAATTCAGACATTTACTAGTAAATAAAGCAACGGCTTACATTAAATATAAGAACAAGGAAAATGTTTGAAACACGTGTCGTTGACCAAGGATCCCGTCACGGTCATAGAAACAAATATTCGACAGTCAAAAACACGGCTCACGTGCCGTTTCCCTTGCGGAACAGGAAAGGTTGTACCTACTCTAAGCTTTAGGCCAATGTAACAAAGATATGTATGTATATAATATGCAAGGCATTAAAAGTGCGTTTCAATTCTGTAAAATTCCACTACCAAACTCACTTGTAAGCTCTCAATGAAATTGAGGATGGTTTACTGTAATAATGGTCCAGTGCCGTGCCTAACTTTTTAGGCATAAAGCAAGCCCATTTTACAGTCATCGCAGTTAAATTCCTATTGCTTCCTATTAATTCTTTAATTTCACTGGTATGTCATAAAAGGATCTCATTAAAGCAAGTTCAAGGCCTGTTAGTGCTTAACTGTTTATAATTTATTACGTATATTTATTGTCTCAAAAATAATACTTAGTTACATGGTTATTCCCTAGACCCAACACTAATTCTCTGTGTCGCAGGATCTAGTGTATTTCGATACATCACATTACACATTACAATAATTATTGATTTTTTCAAGCATGACTCAATGTATTTATTTATGTAATAAGCGCTACAAAATAGCTCGCTATTGATAAACAGTTCTAATCTGAAACAAAGCACATTGTTTACAAAACTATCTTTAATTACATGAGTAATACTTCAACACAACTATTATAGATTTAATAATTATACGCTCAGTGCAGAACTGCCGACAATCTATACACATTTATGTCTTTAAACGCTACTCTTTGCCAACAACGCCGCTATAATTTGATCGATTATCCATTTTCAAGTTGGACTCTATCCAAAAACCAAGTATAAGTGTCAAAGTGTCAACTGTTTGTGGCGAACCAGTGACGTGCGAGTTCCAAATGTAACGGAAAATCACAGTGAAAATAACTGTTATAAGTGCTAATACATGGTCGGACACATGATGTGGTTTAAGAGAGACCCGAAGCCGGTGGTTGATAAACCAGCGGAAAATGGTGTTGTGGGCAAATTAAGAAGAAAGAAACCTTCAACATTGAAACCAACAAGAGAATCGAGTGAAAGAGAAACCTCAACGGAAAGCGATAAAGAGAGAAGAAGATATTCAGACATACTCGATGTTGTGTCTATAGGTTTGTATTAAATTGCGCTTTGTGTTTTAGTTCTAAGAATTTCTTGCCATTTTTATTTCGCGCCGAAAGACGTCTGGTATGCGGTAACTGCTATATTTATGTAACACGTTTAGACTGCTATAAATAACGTATAACAATGACGTGATTTGAGTAATCACTGTAAAATTGTGTTATTATTTATCGACGGGTTATATTGAAATATATAAGATTTTATACAGAATAAATTGGTCCGTTGTCCGTCATGGACGGAAATAATAAAGTATAATCATAATAAATCACGGAGCACTGCGAGTTTATTAATAATACAGAATCTTCATACAGTTATATTAAATCAGAAAACAAAAGTGTTAAAATCTTTACTGTAAAATTAATCAAAGTAACTTGGCAATTCATTATATTATGGATTCCGAACTTGAATTAATCAAATGCAATCTAAAAGCTATATCGATAGCGAACAAGGACTTTATAGTGTATGTTCTAAAAGATATGATCTTTATCAAATCGTATTAAAAACGTGTGTAAGTCGTTTTGTATCGTACCTAATCGTAGATCATTATTTCAAAATATTAAATCGACAAAACACAGGTATGAAATCTGTAATTTATAGTGTCAGAGATATTTGGCTTAAAGCTTCAATCAATAAAAAATTAAACAGATAAATCACAAATATGAAATCTACAATTTTTTGTGCCAGAGATAGTAATTTGCTTTAGGCTTAAATTGTATCAAATTATATATCGCTAGTCAGATAAACAACAAATAGATCGATAATTATAAAATAAATGCCAACAAAACATCGTTTTCATCACCTAAAACATAAAAAACTAAAGTAACATCGCCGACAGTTATCTACACAGAAGCTATGCTGTCATATTTCACTAATACCTGTACCGCAATGACGAACACTCATTAGTATAATTGCATTGTCAAATAGCACGCGATCACAAAAGCTATTTAGTGCAGGCCCACTAACCTGTTTTTAGTATAACGACCTAGTTTAATATTCGAGGGTAGGAGCTCGTAAAAATTATAATTAATATCGTAAGTGAACTATTTTATTGTGGGCTTGAATTCATTTCCTAGAGGTGCTAGTGGATAGTAACGTTTCTAGACGTTATACTCTATAGTAGTCTATAGTCACTTCAATAGTAACTATACGGTTTTTGACAGCAGATGTGACAGTATTGACAGGACTTTACTCCTAGTGGCGCCGTCTGGTGAGCGAAAACGTAGTATTCTAAATTTAAAAGTTAACGACTTTTTGTTGCAAGTAGGACCGATTCCGATTACGATGTCAATCAATTCAGAACTATTAACAGATAGCTAATCAAACCAATATGATAAGTTATCAAACCCGGTCTGTACATAACATTCGAGCTTTTGAAACAGTCAATTGTCCGATTTGATTCGGTTAAATAATAAGCTAATATTATAATTGTGGCCAGATCCCAGCCATGGGCCAGTTAGATGCAACGCCTATGTAACTGTCCCACTGCTGGGCACGGGCTTCTTCAAAGTGAGAAATTTCGGTTAATGGTAAAGCCGACAGTGGCATTGTTCCAAACAATTATTTATTTTGTATTGTTTGACATTAAATCCATCGAACAATCACTAGCTCTCATCATTGAGTGGCAGTGGTTAGAGGACATGTGCATTGAGACGGTAGAAATTCGGTCACAAACCACTATCGGTCATCGTCGACTACAAAACGGTGACCGACAAAACCGGTCGTCTTTGACGCACCTTCAAGAATAGTTCAATTTTTTTCAATTTCAATTTCGAACAGACTATTTCCTTGTTAAATTTACTAAAGTAAAAGGACTACTGGCAAATAATACATAATTACAAAAATTTACTTATCAGTGCTTGGAATGCAGGACATAATTGAAAGTCTATTATAAATGGCCGCCGAAGTGCCGATGCCGCTGCGAAAGTAGTAATAACTGTTCGTTGATCACAGTATTTCCTTACCACGTTATCGAACCTACAACACTGCGTGTAGTTGCGTGTAGGCGACTATTTAAACCATTACTCCATCTGAGCAGCCTAAAACGAAGCATTCAAAATATTTATTGTTTTGCATTTCAATAGTGGGTCTCTTATACTCAATAGAAAAATATAGAATGCAATTACAACAATAACGTCCATTCAACGTTTCGTATTCTGACTAGGAGAGTACTCGCTAAAACGAACCGATTATAACTAAAGTGCATAAACCCAGACGGTGAACAACCGGTGACGACACAAGGCATGCACCTTGGAGGAAAACTCGTGAAACATACACAAATATTAATTTTAATGTGATTTTAACATGAATTCGACGCCAGTGCGCATCTTTGAGGGTCGTTCAATTCGGGGAAAGACTGTTTTTGTAATTTCTGATCGACAGAATTCATCTTCCTCATTGTAAGTTCAATATCTGAAGGTTGTATCGGTTTTTAGAGGCTTTGTAAAGTTCGTGACGTGTATTATATTATCTATACTATTAAAAAACTCTAACGAACCTAGATATTTTGAATACTAATTTGGATAGCCTATGAGGCTATTAAGAGGCTTCTGGACACAAATAGATTTATATCTTTTTTGTCTCTAGCACTAAATCTGCTGTTGGTTTTCAGTAATTTAAATGATAGATATACATATATTTTTTATCGATTTAGCATCAACGCTGGAGTTGAGTAATAAAATAAAGAAAGAAATTATTATATAATCGTGTAAATAATGCATATAAACTCAAGCTTTCCAATGTATTTAGAATTTAAATCACAATATTGTATCATACTAAAACGAATAGCTATGAAATAAAAATTTGACTTGAGTATTCACATTCCTTCGATAAATTAATTAACATAAATTACAATATTTTAAAATGTTATCTAATTGCAGCTATAATTATTGATTGCAGTTTCTTTGTGACTTAGTTATTCTTGTTTATTAAAATATCCGATACTAGCCTTCTTCGTCCGAAATCAATTCAATTCGATCGAAATATCGATCTCATTTTCTTAGAACATAGTATGCGCGATATCTCGTTACTAAGAAACATAATCGAATCAAACATAGCTTTGTTATTAGCTGAAATCCCAAGCTACTAAACTGAGATAAATGCATTAAAATCAGTTCAGTAGTTTTGAAACAGACAGGTAGAAAAATCCAGATACCATTGTTTATTGTCAATGAAAATAAATTTGTCAAAAAGAACTACAGTGTATAGACAGCCTCGTTACATTTTAATAATAGTTTGGATACATTCGGTATTAAAACATCGTCAAGGTAAACAAAAATAGATACAAGAATCTTAATTCTTCAACATCGTTAACCGTTGTTTGTCAAATATTTACGGTTTACGCAAGATTACGTCTCGACGAGATTTACCGAGATTTACGCGGCTCGTAAATACCTATGAATAAAGATAATGCACTGTTATCTGGGTTAAGTGATACTAGCTTATCTTATACGATTAAGTAAAGTTTAAGTTGTATGTTTGAAAAGATAAGTTGTAGTACGTGCTTATACATGTTAACGAGTTGAATGGAAGCAATTAATGCTGTATAATCGAGTAAAATAGTTAATACTAACGTTTTGGTAGAAAATATATAGAATAACTAGCTGTCCCGGCAAACGTCGTTTTGCCATAAAAAAATGTTTAGACCAAAAGATAAAAAAAGAAAATTAGGTTTGGACAACCCTTATCACTAAGGGGTATGAAAAATAGATGCTGGCCGATTCTCAGACCTACTCAATATGCTCAAAATTTCATGAGAATCGGTCAAGCCGTTTCGGAGGAATACGGGAACGAACATTGTGACACGAGAATTTTATATATAAGATAATATAGAAATTAAGTGTCTACAGTCGTTCCTTAGTAGTCAAGAAAACGGCCGACTCTTTCCTAATACACACAACATGATGATGATCGTGTAGATTAAAATATCGTTCACATACAAAGTACGTTGTAAACAAACTACAGATACATCGCACGCTAATAGAATTATATTCCCCATAAAACTAAAGCAAAAACAAGTAGCGCTTCAATAACAATTTTTACCGTACGTTCAAACATTTACTAAACTCCGTATCTAAAGCAAACCGAACGTAACAACAAGCAGTGCGGCCGCCAAACTTTCGCAACTTGCAAACAAAAGATAAAACGTAATCAGTACCGAGTTACGTGTGTCGCTAATCTGTTCCGAACTCTGTTGCGCAATAGAAAGCGTTCCTGCATGCCCGCTTAACGTCGATGCAGTTAAACTTCATCTCATTGTATGTTAATAATAATTAACGAAACGTCTGTAAAACGCTCGGCCAACCGTCGCGGAGTATGACTCACAACAATCTTGACATTGTCTGCGACTACAATCGATCGGAAAACGACATTTTTTGCCCTCCAATCGGGTCATTGTTTTACTTTTTATACTGCACAGACGTCTTTAGCGTTATTGATGGTGATTACGAACTGATTGCCGTTAAATTTAGCAATTATTATACTAAAATCGATCGCGTCTGTAATTAATGGCAAGGAATTCTCTCGAACCGACGCCGAGAGATTTATTTTTGATGTGATATAATTCCTACAGAGAGGCGAGATGAAAGCGACGAGTCTTTGTACGAGTCGGCGGATGGGCACAGCGACGTCATATCGGCGAGCGATGATGCCCTGCCGGCTAGGCTCGGCAAAACCCCAACGATGAGCAAGGAATCCCTTAAAATAGCTGTTACAGATGAGGAGGTAGACTTAGCCAAAACTAAGAAGACACACAGGAAAACTATGTCCTTATCTAATCCTCTAGAAATTGTGAGAAATCTAGGGGATGAGTGGTTTGAATCGGCTAAAAGGGAATTAGATAAAAATTCTGACAAGAAAAAATCTAGGGAGAGTCTTTGGAGCGAGGAAGACCGAGATTCAATACATGGTTCGTCGATGAAACTTGATCAGATACGTAAAAATAGCAAAAAAGAAGACAAAAACCAGACTAACAGCAGGAAGAGCAGCACAAACGAGGCCCCTAAAACAAGGAAAACCAGCAAAGGGTCCTCGGTTAGCGGTCTCGGGTTTTTCAGAAGGAAAAAGACTCCAACTTCTACCAAGCCAGTCGAGTCTGTTGCAGAAGATGACAAAATGTTGACTCTAGATGAAATATTGAACCACACTAAGTTGTTCTTAGAAAGTGAGAGACGTTATACGTCTTTATGTGAAGCTAGACCGCAACCCCCAATTGAGACTGACTCCGAAGACGAACCGCCAACTCCTAAGCAGCTAGCTGAACACAGGAGGAGATTGAGCAGGCAAACGTCTCGAAGTAAAAGCAAAGTTAGGGGTAAGAGTCAGTCTTTAAAAGTGAATACTTTAAGGAAATCTCATAGTGGTACGTTGAAGAAGGGAAAGAAGAAGAGTGTGAAGGCTCCATCAGGTGGCAGGAGTCGACAAGCCAGTATCGTTGAACAGACTCCCATTGCTAAGAAAAAGAACTCTGACTCCGTAAAGCATAATTCTTGGCTGTTCAGTGGATCTCGAGGTGAGTGTTTGATATTTGTTTTTATGTGATAGATTTCGCAAATTGACTTTAAAATAATTTATGTTAAGGACATAATTTTGTTTTAGTAGGCGTCTTACGATGAACTTATACAATTATCATAATTTGCGAAATTGCTATTAGTATATGTCACGGACTAGCAATATTTAATGGTTAATTACCGCTCGGTCGTAAAATTATCTACAGTAATTTGGTTAGGTCACATCATCGGTTGAAACTAACGGTTGATTACTGAAAATATTTAGTAACTGATTTTTAAAGCTTTTATTATTACTAGACATAATTTTTGTTCTGTTGTCATCCCTCGCTCCTTAAAGAATACAAGTAAAGAATATAGCTATAATGCTTCCATTTCTCTGAAGCTATAATTGTGGCACATTGTGTCTTTATCTAAGCGTCCGTTGATAACGTTGACCTTATGTTCAAGTGCCGACTGTCCAGATGGTGCCAGGCGACTTAGATCACGGTTCTTTTATATTTTATTATACAAATAGATTATTAATTACAATACTTGCATTCGATATATAGATTAGATAATTGATTGTAGTGATGTCAATAGAAGTTTTAAAATAAGGAGGAAAATATATAAACAGATATCAAATCTGTACTTTTCTCGTAATCAAATGAAAAGACCAACGTGATATTTGGTGATTCTGATTTAGAACAAATTTAAACAATATAGTATTTAGTATATTTTGTAAATTGTTGCGCCATCGCTAAGCGTTTTTAGTTTGATGTTTTATTCAATTTGGTTTCGATTTTAAGGTGACTTCACCTTCACATGGCTGGTTCTGTTTTGCTTTTTTCCTTATTCAGTTTCTTTGTCGTATTTAATGCTGCTTTGCGGGGTCAGTTTAAGATCGTTGTTTTATATCAATGTTATCTCTCTTTTCAAAGTCAGTACATAAAATACAATAAGTAGCAGTTTTCGTCTCTGAACAAATAAAACACTTATTAATGTCTATACGTCAGTGTCAAGACGCCATCTGTACTAAGAAACAATTGTTCGGTGTTAACTTATAAGACATTCCTTCAGTATAATATCATCGTCAAATATTGCTGGTAGGTTGTAAAGTGTTGATTTATTGAATTCGTTTTACCATTGGTTTGAAATAAAACTTGCTAATACATATTTTATTTGCTTAGCTTATACAACTATTCTAATCTTTTTCTCGTTAGTAATAGCGGGTAGTTGGTTTAATAAATCACAAATTAATAGTTGATGGTGATTGTAATTTACGCTCTATGGGATATTTCACAGCATAAATCAAAGGGAAGTAGATAGCGATATTATATATATATATATATATAGCGATACTATATATCTTTATTCTTCTCACATAGACTTGAACTGAATTAATGTAATCTTGAAGTTTTTACATGTATTGAAATAGACAGTGCCATCTTTCTTGTTTGTCATGGTTGTCTAAAGTGGTGTATCTATGTGATCCCTGTTTTATGTGTTATTAACTTATTACTATCGTGTCATTTCTTTACTCTATAACGAATTGATGTGATTGTTGTAGTCTGATGTCGTTACGTTTAAGTGATTACTATATTCGCAAAACCGTAGCACAATACTGTGTAAATTAAATAAAACCTGCATATTTTTGTATTTATGATGTTAGTTGGATTATTTGGATTACAGTAACGTTATATATATTAAATGACGTATTATAATTTATAGATCTCGTCTAATACACGAAAATCACTTCGGAAATGGTTCATAAAATTGGTAATAAAATCAGCAATTTAGTATGTAACGTTTGTCGTAGTTTTGAGCTGTTATTATTTCCTGTTTTCGTTATTCAACAGTGTATAAGCATGTTTGATTACTCAATTTTATAATTATGCTTAATGATTTATCCTAAATGTACTATTCTTTCGAGTTATCATACGCACGTATGATGCCTATTTCACGGTGAGACGGAAGACAACCAACAATTCTTGCTTCTTACATTCTCATCATAATATGCTTAATACTTGCACATTAGTATAAGGTACTCGTAAGCTAGACCTCTCTTCTTATCGTCTCTTTGAGATATTGTCAGTTGTCTGACGTCGCATCTAGCAACATTTCTATATGTTGAATCCAACCTAACATTGTTATCAATACTTGTGACGTTAACCGTTTTAATCCTCAATGGATCTATTCCTTACATTGACCAGTATAGCCACAACTATGTCCGTAGATCCTTCACTGCGCATTCCTTCGCCGTCCATGACCCGTCGTGGCTCCGTCGCTAATCGTCGATCATCCGTCGGTATGCGATCGTTTGCCACTCACATGGTTATTGATAACTCGGTCAGCTGTCTACTGACTGACGTTTGTATGTCGCCTACATAGATGTGGGTGACATTAAATTTGTAGCTTTATACTGTCTTGTTTGTGGGTCTGTTAAGTTGTGAAATATTGATACCAAACCGTAAGTCTGAGAAGTAAAGAGAGACTTCTTAGACGTACAGTTTTGATCAAAGAAAAACTTGTAGTCATAAAGGGATTGAATTAGGATAAAGACCAATCTTAGTCTATCTTTTTCATAAATGTTAAGTTTTATTTAGGCTTTATAGTTTTATCTTGAAATCAGATGTCAAGGAATCTAAGCTTAAGTATAACGATGTGAATTCGTGTAAAAATACGACTCATAGAAAATTCGAATATGTATCTATTTTTTCGTCCAATTGAAGTACCGTAAATTTACTTTCAATTCAATCAAAAAGCTTTTAAAATATCTCTTAGTGGTCGCTATAGTGTCCCGATTCTGTAGAATCCAGTGAAACGTTTTCGAAGAAATGACTAAGTGCTCAATTACGCTTGGATCGGAAACGTACTCATAAATCAGATCATTGCCAGTTTATTTTTGATATCGGCTTTAGGCTTTCCCATCACGTCGTACGCGATCGCTTCCTTGATTCCTATCAAAAGTGTTTGCCTCGAGACATCTTCAGCTGTTTTTTAAATAACTTCCAAATTGGTTTACAGAAAGTTCGTGGAATCCCTTGTCCCCCCCATCGTCACCGCAATTGATATGCGCGATGGTCGCATGAACTCCGGAAGTGTATATAAATAGTATAGACGTTGACTGACTCACTCGTTGGCCCGTATTGTCTTGTGCGAGCTAATTTTGGACGGCTAATCGTAGGGGTCGCTTTTGGTAGCGGTGTTTTTATAGAATATTGTTGGTTGTCATCGGACCTCTTTTGTAACCTTGTTGATGTGTTCGGGTTCTCAGAAGCCATTAAATTCTTGGCAAGGTCGTTTACCTTTGACAGTTGTATCGAGAACTTTTAGATCAATCCTTTTCTGAATATTATTTGCTTAAATTGAAATGTCAGACATTTCAGTGTCTGATTGATGTCTTGTTAAATCCCAATACATCATTGATATTATCGCTTGCTAATTGGTTAAATGTGTTTAAAATTTAACTGTATCTTTAGTTTTTTTAGCCCCTTCTGACTTGATTTTAGGATAGAACAGTATCCTATTAAGACGGCACCTATGCTAATTAAAATACTAAACTAACTAGTAAAACACTAGTATTATAGTTTATAAAGGTCATACATTTGAAATAAAGCTGCTCGAATAACAGTGTCAATTCAATAACATAATTTATATTTGAACATTTTCCTCCTCATTTGCTCGGTTGAATAATATAAATAATAATATTGTCAATAATGTCATGGCCTTCAGGATGTCTTGATACTGATGCTGCGTGACATCATTGTTTGCGAGCTAAAGTAGCGCATTATGCATTTTGTTCTGTCCTTTATAAACAATAAATAGACATCGCATCGTTTAGAAATTTTTAATTTATTGTATCAGAGAAAATTTGTTTCTGTTTCGTTAGAAAACTATTCGCATTGTGTTTGTATTGTATTGGTTTCGAATGGGTACAGTCAGCGGTACGAAGCGTTGTTTTTATAAACACGTCTTCTTATTGTATTTTCTATCAATCAACAATCATTACTATTTGCAATGCGGTGTAGTTATAATGCATTTGTTGATAAATTACGGTAAGTTTTAGTCATCAGTAGAAACGTGTGTGTTTACTTACTGTGTAGTATGTATTAAGTCTTCTCTCTAGAGCGAAAGTTGATGGCGAAGTCTTCTAAGCATTATCAACGTTTTTGGGTTGGAGGTATAGTAATCTGATATTTTTACTCGTTAAAGCCATCTCAATGTAGGTATATTAGAAATCTCAGAATATAGCCATACTGTTAGTCCTTTCGTCTCTGCTTTCTTAATTTCTTCCCCGGTATCGTTAATAATCATATGTCTTACGACCTGCTTCTTTCTGCGTTCTTTTCTTTAACTACTCTTTTATACTACATAGTTTTTATTATTATAATCTCCATACCGAATTCAATCCAAATCGATTTAGCTATAACCGTCACTATAAGAATTACATTCTCATTTAAATACTGTTAAAGAATTTTATATTCGTGACTTGGAATGTCGAGCAACATATTTGCTCCACCACAGCCAGGCAGTCTGTCAATTTAGACAGCTACAATATCACACGTCACTGGTGGCCATTTTAAGAATTACTCACAATTTTTTTTTTATCTTCCTAATTATCATTTACATGTATAAAAAAGATTGAGATCGTTGAGTGACATTTGGCGCACGCTAAAGTTATATTTGTGTCATTAAATGATGGTGATAGTTCACTCGCCAAATATACAACACTTGTATGTACACTACGTACGCCAAAATAAAACGTCATTTATTAATTTAGGTTACAAAGTAACACTTATGAACGTCAACAGTAATTAGTTACTAAATTTAGAGATGTACATTTATGTAAGTTGCTAGGATCGGGCAAAGGGTTGAGAAGAGTTCACCTATGAAAAGATACTTGTCAGAAATCCACGGCCACTCTTTTTTTTAAATCGTTGTTCAGCTTCTACAACATACATGTATAAAATGTTGCAGCCATTTTAACTTATACTACTGATTATATAAATCTAAAAAGAAAGAAACAATAATAGATATTTCACTATGTAAGTGAAACCCAGATTACCATCTCGGATTACTCCAGTTGTGAGTTCGAACCTACATTGGTAGTGGCAAGGTGACTCCCCTAACCATTGCACGCATGGTATATCTATTTTTACTTCTTCTTAGTAGTGCGATTATACGACACATAATTACTACAATTTTAGCTTATATTTCACCTCACCAAAACTTGGCAATCAATTTTAAACAAAAAGTGCTACGTACTAAGTTCTATATTTAACAAGTTTAATTCGAACTCTGCTGACACCCACTTGTTGTTAGGATGCAGTTTCGGAAACAGGTCGACGGCCAATCGAGGCTCAATGACGTCACACCATCATCCTTTAAGCCCTATTATTGCAAATTGAACCTTATATCTAACTTATAAAGTTGTATTTCGTGTGCAGGTTTTTCTAAGCTTTGGTAGTCAATGACCATCTATACGTTGTTGATGTTTAGACTGTATTTTAGATAGAAATAAAGTGGATAATGGCTTGTCAGGTTTCGTTTAATGGGATTATTGATTAAACTTGATGCAATTTATAGAATTACAAAGTATTCCGCGTTGGTCCTGCGGCTTAATTTTGTGTTTACGTTTTGTTTTGTGCTTATGCTGTCTATTGTGAGACGGGTTTTCTTTTTCGGACTTGTCTTTAAAGTTAAGTTATAATTAGAGGTAATCTACTAATATTATACGAGTATAAAGATCTTTGTATGCTTTGTTACTCAATCATGCATAAACCTCTAAAAGGATTTAGATGAAATTTGTCACAGATTTTGTGTCTGAGTCTCCGGCGGATTTTAAAGACATTCAAACAATGGATTATTTGAATCTTTGTGAAGTCCCCGCAGTACTGGAATTAGTCCAAGATTCAAAGCTAGCTTATTAATAAAAAATGACCTTTGAAATTAAACACTTTACACGGATTTTGTCGCGACAAAATCCGTATAAAGTGTTTAATTCAATGTGAAAACATTCGCGTAAACATAAGACAATATTAAAAAAAAGAACTTGTTCTATATTAACACATTTTATCCCGGTATGACGCGGGTGAAGCCTGGGGTGGAAACTAGTTTATTCCATAATGATAATTCGTTTGTCTTAAAAGCGCATTTAGTACACGATAGTCATTAAAGCATCAATTTATGTCTCATTGAACTCCTTATATTCAGGCCCAACGGAAGCAAAACCGAAAATTAAAGTTAGTGCTTATTATATCAGAAGGCTAGAGCTATGAGAGGATATCTGCGTAATCTTTCTAAAATATACGAGCGTAATGTTATTTCACGTCATTTGTAGAAGTGAATGACTATTACAAAACTTTTCATTACGTTTTTGTACGAGGACATATTATAATTAATCTGTCAGTCAAATGACAATGGTTCTGGCAAAACCCATGGTGAATTTAATTGCTATTCTATATGAGTATGTAGAAAGCAACTGTAGATATGAATCCTGTAGTTTTTGCTACCTAATATTATAAGCTGATTGTATTATTACAGTGATGGTAAACATGCCATCCCGCTTGGTGGTAAGCGATTACCGTAGGCTATGATGATTGCACGGATGGCACAATGGTTTAAATTGTTACTTCGTCACTTGCTACGTGCCGAGTGTTGTGGGTTCGATCCCCATATTTGCCTTAAGTTTGTGTGATTGGCAAATAGTTGTTACGAGTCTGGATGTGTTTGTTTTTTTTTTTTTTTTTTTTTTTTTTATTTTGCTCGTCAAAATGACCACACTCCGCCTGATGGTAAGCAGTCGTATGGTCTAAGAGCAGTGGCCTCCACATCGTCCTCATAGCAGCCGAGGCGATGTTGAGGTCTCTACTTTGACGGCCTGAGAAGGTGCTTTTTCACGCCCCGCTTAAAGGACCCAGGATTGAAGGAAGAAGGAAACACGTGTTTAAATGTTTAAATTCGTTGTTTAAATGTTTGTGAAGTCCCCCGCGACACAATGTGTTCTAGTGCAGGAGTTGTCTTCTTTGGGTAACGAGAATTAAAATTATCTTTCGTACTAATTAATGTTAAGATAAAGGAAAAGGATTGGAAGGCTCAGATTATAAGGCTTTTAGAAATCTGAATAACAGATTTAATAACTTTTTAATCTTTATGATCCGCCTAAAACAGAACAAACTTAGAGAATTAGACAGCGCGTTACACACTGCTGATTAGCTCAGTCTCTCTTTTCCATGCAAAAGTAATGTTTTAAGAGACGTAAGGCCCTTGTGTACAATACGTGATGTAACTCGGCTACAAATGGCAATATTACGTTGTAAATTCACCATTAACGCACAAGTACCATATGCGTTCTTCCTACAACCTTAACAGAACTGCATTGAATTACTTGCCGATGCAATACTACGTCAAAATGAAGTTTTATAGAATAGAAATAGCCTGCAATTATACATACTGGCTGGTATGGCATTTCCTCAATTCTTTGTGTAGCTAGCCTTAACGGTGAGATGACGTCAGAGGTTAGATCATAGCTAATTGTGGCGGTTAATTTGTATGGGCACGCGCACGCGCAATGGCCGTACGATGTATGGGAATATTTTATAAAAGATTTTGGTTGAGGGTTATGTTTAAAAGATGGATACCTCTTCCTTCTGTATAGAAATATAGGTTGAAACTAGACCCAGGGGTATTTTAAAAACATATATAAACATACTTAGTTTCTCGTCTATATCCGCAAAGGTGTAAGCATATACAGGGTTTCCGGTAATTAATGAATAACCTTGAAATATCTTATAGTAGAACTGAAAGCCGTTCAGACAAAATGAAAATAAATAAAAAATGAAAAATTATATAGGTATATTAAAAAGTGCAAGCTATTTTAGCATAGCATACTTTTGACTGTCTATGTATTAGCATAATTAGTGTTTAATAATAAACAAAAAAAAACCGATGGGTTTCATTCATTTATGGTCGTAGTATACAAGAAAGTTATACATGGTAATTTAAAAAAAAAACACATATCTCAAGTAGTGGTTAGGATAGATTTTTTCATATTTTTTTCTGAACGGCCATATGTTCCACTATAAGACATTTCCAGGTTATCCATTAATTACCGGATACCCTGTATGTGTTACATCCATAATATATTAACTATAAAAAGGTCCACCAGACCGAATATTGGTCAGGGCGAATAATCTTAACGAAGACTAGACGCACGCAATCTGCGCAGGAGATATTATACTGCACAAATGTGTGCGCAAACAGCTAATTATTAATTAGGAGCTATAATAAAATAACTAACCTACATAAATAATTGTTGCACTAAAAATGTAGTGGATATTAAATAAGGATATAATAAAGTATATTTGTTACATTTTTACGTCTAAAATGTCACACTGTTCGTAATGCTATTTAATATGGAGATAGCTAGAACATTACGCTAGGACTTAGGCTACTATTAAAAATAGTAAAGAACATTAGACAAGGACATAGGCTACTTTTTTTCAAACATAAGATGTCTCGGGGTATGGCTAGTTCACAGTGATAAGAATATCGCCTTGCTTCTTATTACGAACAAAGTTGCAACACATTTATATTGTCTTAAAGGGAAAATGTTAATAAAAGGTCGTGATTGATGATCTTCATGAAGTAATAAGTTGTTGTGTACCTTGTAATGCTGTCAACACGTGTTTAATATGATATTTCCTGAATTATTTACTAAGTAATCATTGCTTTTTAACGAGTATCTGCTTGGCTTGCACGAGTCTTACGAGCCGTATATTTGGGTTAAAAGTGTCTAGAATGTTAATCAAAGATATGGTCTATTTGAGTGGCAAACATTTGTTGATTTGTTGATTAAAAGACGACCCCCGCACTCGGTATAATTTCTGTATCGCGGGGGTCTTAACAGACATTCAAACAACGGACTCAAAGAACACCCAGACTCAGAACTCTTTTTGTCTCGTGTGGGATTCGAACCCTCGACAATTGTCGGCAGTGGCGAGACGACGACTTAAACCACAACGCCATCCGTGTATTCGTATATCCGTTAAGCGGTTTACGCTTAGAAACATATGTACTAAAAGACATCTCTACAAACTTTCAGTAGTATGTATAGTATGCAGTACAAAGTGTGAATGACGTAGAGTGTACTAGAAATGTATATGAAAGGAAACAGCTATTTAAAACATTAAAATTAAACTCTTTAGATTTAGGTATGTTCCAAAGTCTAGCTAAAGCCTACTAGTACTAAAGCTAGTTTATAAATTTATATTTAATAGTATTAAGAAAATCAGTTTGTAACTATGTGTGAGTTTATGGGACTGGCATGAACCTTGATTGGTTAAAAGTGCCCTTATTAAATAAAAAAAGAAAAGAAATGGAATTGAGGATACATAAGTTAGACATATAAACAAGTCGGTTTGTCCGTGCGAACAGGCGCGGCAGGACGTTTCAGGACGCGGCTTCCGTGTTGACTCATAACACTTATCAATGCGACATTGGCCTATATTGTATGTGGGATGTTCATGTGTAGGTCGTGTAATCACGCCTTTATGTTAAACCCGAAGGGATAGGCTTAGACTTATATAACGTCAATATTTAAAGGAAAACATCACGAGAAAACCTTTTGAAAATACCATAATGTTCTGAAAGATATGTGAAGTTTGCCAACCCGCACTGGGCCAGCGTGGTGGACTATGGCCTAACCCTTCTCACACTGAGAAGAGACCCGTACCCAGCTTTGGGACAGTTTTATACAGGGCTCATATTATTATAATATTAATATTTTGTCACACAATGTCAATGGTAAGAGATAGACTAAAGATTAAAACCAAACCCGTATTGGGAATGATTTTCGTCTCTGGACGTCTCACCCACCTCTCATCAGAAGGACACAAATACCTACATACAAAAAAAGGTATATTTTAAAACAACATGGGGTCCCGCATACTAAGCTCAGTTAAAATGTTATTGGATTTTCTCTCAGCACGGAGTTAATGGGAATTAGGACCTAAACGTAGTGCAGAAAGTTGAGTGCAATGCTCCTCTGGCTAAACTTAAGTTAATAAAAGTGCTAAATAAATTCGTTACATCGTATAAATTTGGCCAAATAAATTACGATAACCCGGCACTAGATGGCGCTCTGTTCTAAATTTAGTTTCGAAGCTAATTGCTAGTGATAGCTAACGCCATCTATCGACAAATAGCAACAACAATGCGTTTACGTTTTGATTTATTATAATATTCACGCAAGCAATAAAAATGAATCGATTTTTAACGCGTGTTTTATTACTTTACATATAAATTTATATTCGCGATAATATTGAAAGTATAAGATTTATGGTTTTCCATCTCTCATTGTAAGTAACATTCTTGCTGAAGCTATTACGTACATGGAGATTATTTTTAAAACTGTTGTTGTATATATGACTTGCATGTCACGTCGACAATGACCTTTCGAACCTATTTATGTTATATATACCTATTTATATTCGAAAATAAACAAATATTTATAAATTTAAAAAAATATATAATATAATTAACAAATTATACCCGTTACAAAAATCCGATGTCCTGAATTTTCTGAAAGCGCTGCCAGCGGAAACGTTCATAAACTAAACAAAATGTATCTATCTGCTAGAAGAGGGCCTCTTAGTATGAGAAGGCTTCGACCATAATCAACGACGTTATCCCAGTACGAGTTGACATACTTCACAAATTTTCAAGAGAACTCTCAGGTTTCTCACAATGTCTACCTTCGCCGTTAATGCAAGCTATTTAATCTGTCAATTGCTGAAAAGCCAGACATAGTTAAAAGGCAGCTGTAGTTCAAAAAGTTACTATGCACGTAAAATAGCGACTATTAAGGTAAGAGTTTAGTGAGGCAACTATTGGATATTGGTCTCGAGTTCTCGAGGCACGCATCGCCGTCTTTTCGTCTACAAATAGTATTCTTCTTACCACGCGCAGAGACTTGCAAGGAAAACAGGATGTTAAAGTTCCCAACGTCACCTGTGGGCCGATGTTTGTTATCTTACAGCTATGAGTAATGGATGTGGTTTAGTATTGACGAATTGCTGATAGCTTTCAGTTCTGCTAAACAACGTGTAAAAGCTAATGTGACGTCACTTGTTGTTGGCTCGTATGATCGTTCTTGTGGTTAAGGTTCATTCTGTGACAGGGTTGAAGGATGACAAAGGGCCTGACGTTAACGCATATTTCAGAATTGTTTGTGTGGGGAAATCCGTCCCGATAGCATATCGGTTTAAACTCTACATTTACTTTTTGGACTCATTATATACAATCAAATAAGGCGTCACTTGGCGGGAATTTCTTGTAAGAACATAATTCAGCATCGGTAAGCATAAGAATAAAATATACAATACAGAACTTCTCGGATATAGGGCAGTCGTAGGATCTGGGCTGACTTCAGGCGTAGGGCCACAAACTTCCCCACTGACAACAGTGCTAGATACCATGTTTCTCTTGGCATCTTACACATATCTCTTATCTATATGCTTGGACGCATTACATTTTCTTTTTTAATTAATAACTGAGACATAGCAAAAGAGCCCATGCATAAAAATTATATAAGTTATACATTGTGTTTAATTAACGAATATCGCAAAAAAACTAGTAAGATAGCCGCTGCTCAAGAAAAAAACTGCAGGCAGCGTGCATATTTATTTGCCCAATAATCTATTTCAATCTCGTCGTATCATAATTGTAAACCTATTGTGTTAGGCCGCCGATGTGACGCTGCCACTCAAAAGTTCTATTAAATAAGTCTTATCTAACGACACCCAAATTTACCAAAATCCGTCTACACGTTTGGCTCTAAAACGTGCCACGGATATACATACAAACATAATTATGTACACCCAAAACCTTACCCTCCGTCAAATACAGATATGTAATAATACCAATCCCTATTTCTTTTATGTTCAGCCATTTTATTTATCTGTTATGTCTTATGTTATTGAGTTGTCACGTGTTTTTCCGTCACGTTTATCCGTGAGCGTGATGATGAACAGAATAATTATATTATAATATTGTTGTCACTGATTCATTCGACGTTTTCCTTTACTCGTTTCTTTGTAATTGTTAGTACCTATGTAATTAGAATAAGAAGCTTTGAGTAATAAAGGTTTCTGTTGATATACATACATATTTAATGTATATTTCAAGTGATGGTAGCCTAATGGTTAGAGTATCCATTTTGATTACCATCTATTACACTACCGACTTAGAGGTGAACAAGAACATAAAACAATTGTAATCCATATTGTTAGTAAACTTTATAGAAAAGGTTTTTTTTTTATTATGAAGTTAATTTGGTCTACGTTTTGTATTTTACATTTTCTGCTAATCCACATCAAGTTAGCGTCGTTGACTATGACCTAACCCTTCTCATACCGAATAGAGACCCTTGCCATGCAGAAGGATAGTTTATAAACTAAGCTGGTATTTCTATACTTTATTTAAGTATATAAAAATATAATACAGAAAAATAGAGTCATACATTTTACTACGTGCGTAGATGGCGTTGTAACATAAACATAATGTCTCACATTTCACACTTTATCTTCTGATACACAATTATTTAAGAAGCATTAGTTACTATTATGCTCACCAGATGGCGTACCCATTATCAAGTAAACATCTAATTGTATGTTTGTGTGTTTCACAGGCGAGTCCCGACGGGAAGGTTCAACGGACGAACCGACGGCGCCTGACGCCGATGTGGACACGAGTGACGCTAACACCAAGGAGCCCGATAAGGATAACAAGTTAGTACAAAAACAACATTATTCTAATATCTACTTAGTATATTATCTTACTCTATTGTGGAAGTTGCAAGATAGCTAGAGATCCAGTTAACGGCTACAGTTTAAAATGCATTTCGTTGGAATGTACTAGCTAATGTGTACTGTAATACCTCGTACTATTATAAAGATACAAGAAAACTAGACATAAGTAAACAAAAGTGTCTGTGTGGAACGGAATGTACTGGTGCTGCCATCTAGTGGACGATAGTGAAACTAATTTGTTAGTGCCGCCACTCGCCGCTAGATGGCCGTGCTAGTTGCATATAAATTCCGATAGACGGCATTGTATTTGTTTATATTTGGAATTAGGTTTGTTATTGCTAATGAAGTTTCTTCATAATTTCATATATTGAAGATTATTAAAAATCATTATACATATTCAAAAATAGTAATGTGCTTGTGATAGTGCAGCATTCCATAGAATTTTAAGATAGGTATATAATCCTTAGTAAAATAATCTCAGATACCTAAAACAACAAACATAACGGCATTTCTCATTAATTTATTTTATTAAAGGGAAAGTTACAGTCGTTATGTTACTTACTGACCATCATAGAAGAGAATAGAAATAAAATTGCTTTGCATGGATTTTATCGCGTTGTTTGTTTTTTGGGTATGATAATATATTTCAGAATTATTTGTCTAGCTAGACTATATTTATATATTTGTGATGTTATTTAGCTGGCGAACTCCCGCGGGCGGTCGCGGCGTGAATCGCGCCGAGAGTTGTCGCGAGCGCGACGCGCCTCGCCGAGGCAAGCACCGCAACGCTAGCGACCCCAACCGACTCACCGCGCACAACAACCAGTGAGTACTAGTCTTAATATCCTATCTACAGATAGCAGATCTACAGATAGAACTATTGGAAATACAAATTATTTATTCATTCACATTGAAAAGGCACACTTATGAATGGTTGAAACTTTTGGAAGTTCAGATCAAAAATCAATTAATAATTTAGGTCTCAAAGTCTAACATGAATGTCGAAGTTTAGTGGTTAGTAAGTTTACTGATCGTTAAAATACAATAAAGGATAATTTTTCTTATCCTATTAATATAACATTAATCTGATATTTTTAATATCCGGTTTCCTTGGGCTCTTTGGAATAAAAAATAGGTACATAAAAACACTTTTATATAGAAACGCAATGTGGTGTTAAAAAGTTCAGGTCAAATTCATCGTCTACTTTTCGAGTTTTGCGACCAAATATATTTATTTCTAAAAATAAATTAACAAATACCTGTTACGCCATCACGCGTAAATCGGCCAACGAATTCCAATTAAATTTAACACACAGGTACCCTATGTCCTGGATTAACACAGAGAATGATTTTTATACCGGAATGTGTTCCCGTGGGATTCGATTTTTCAGTCAAGATATTTTCTCTATTCTCAAGATAGCAGCACAGTTTGAAACTGTGCCTTCCTTCTCTCGTATTTGGTGGTACCTAAAAAAATTGCTATTGATGTAATATAATTCTGCCTACCCTTTGCACATAGTCATGACATAATGTATGAACCAATTTTAAAAATGTTTCATTGCTCAGCATAATCAAAAAACACGTTCCTCTTGGTGCTGAGCGTACGACTTATTAAGAAATTATAGTTTGCAAGATAAAGCATGTATACCTACGAATTATGTCATAATTTTGTTACATTTTTACAATAATATTGCGTGATTTATGTCTCCATATTGAATGAAAGTTATTGAACTTGTGTTTTGTGTGAAAATATAATATGCGCGACCCGGAAAACGTACTGGAGACCTCACGGTCGTTCGGAACCAATAACGTACATAGAAAGGTTTAGTAAAATAATTCTGAAAATCAGCTTCAACTGTTCAGCCTGTCTTAAATCACTTACTGTTCTAAACATAACGTATCAATATAAAAATATTAGTTTCAAATATCGTAACGTCATTTTATAAATTCGCTACACTAACAAATTGCGTCCATGACACATAAAAACCGACTATGTTGTATGTATAACCGGAGTTGTTTAGTGCACCGAGAGTTCCGTACATCACACAATGTTGCGAATATGTATCACACAGGGCATTTAATATTTTTTTTAAATGTTGTGTTTCTTGTTAATACAATATTATCAACTTTTTTGATTAAACACTCAAGTGTGATTTAAAAACCTGGGAATTATCCTACGTCAAATTTGATTTTTTAAAATATATCAGGATAACCACAATGTAACACACATTCTGATAGTCTTTTAAGTGAAAACTTCTTTAGGCGCGTTGAGCACTTTTTCGGTGAACAAAAATCATGGCACTCGCGTCATCGTCACCGAACGCTTTCCATGAGCTATATGTATACTGTGTATATGTGAGTACTTTTTGGCTGAACAAAAAGCGTGAAACTCGTCGCGTCATCGTCACCGCACGCTAGTTACTTAATTTTCACTTCTATCGGCAGTCCCCAAAGACTGCCCCGCATGTTTTTTTTACAAAAGTAGAACAAACTGACTAGCAAAGCAAGTTTTGCATTGTACATACATAGATTTTTCATTGGCCTTAAGTTAATTTCCGGATACGGAACCCCAAAAATCGATATTAAAATATCGATTTGAGATATTTACTCGGTAATCGAAATACGAGCGAATTCCTACCATTCCGTCCCGAAATATCGCACGTCTATTCGAGTTGGGACGCGAATGCCGATACTTTTCCCAAACTGTCCTGCTGCATTGATAGACATTAAAACGACATAACTTGCACCTAATAACTGCAATTTTAAACCTTATATTCAAGTAAATAGAGGATATTTTTTGCTGATGCATGTCTTATGTAAGGGATAGTGATAATTTATAATATTGGACTCTATTTATATGAACATTCAAGTGCATTTTTGTTTGATGCAGTCTTAATTAAGAAATAATTGTATTCGGAAACTTTTGTTTACACAAAAGTTGTGTTTTCATTGTTTTTGTCAATGTTTTTATGTGTACAGGTTTTTTTATTATAACGTTTTACTTTGCAATTTTATTTTATATTTATGGCGTAAGGTGTAGTTAGGGATGTTATAAGTTTATTTAGTTTTAGGAGAGATCGTACTGCCATCTTCTGGTGTCAATTTAGTCTTTGTAGCTTGTAAAATGGTCTACCTGGGAGTTGAATTCAAACTATTACAAATGGTAATGTGTAGCTTAGTAAGTATCTAAAGAGGTAGGCAGAAATCTATTACATACATATAAGGTGCCATAAAATAAAGAGTGATGCCATCTTTCGAAAACAGTTTTAAAATTGAATGCGTAGCTTTGCAATTGGCGGTCACTTATTGATAGTCAAGGATGTAATTTAGTAGATACCATTATTTTATTAAACTATAGCTAACAACTGATTGCTTTGGCAACCCAAGAGCCTTTGCCCACCAGTGGGACAATAAATTTTCCCAAACCAATTTTCAATGGAAATCATATGGTTCAATTATTTCATCGATTCTTACTCCGTATTGCGTGTAAACACCAGTCTTATTTGATCTTTAATTCTTTACGATTTACTTAGAAATGCAGATTTATCTTTGAACGTCTATCATCGCAACACGCTCGTAATGAAAACTCTGAGAATTTATAAAAGTGAGTAATATCATTGTTTCCAGAATATCAGTTTTATTTCATCTTTAAGTCTCCAAACTTCCTAGTACTATAATAAAGTCCATTATAAATTGAACTGCAATTTCCGCTAGCTTCCTCATTAAGCGAGATCTTATTTCGATGGAAATTTCCTCCAGTATAGGTTGATCTCTAGTTTGCAACGCATTGCTACTGTCCAAGTGTCTTCACACCTGGTTTTGTAAGGCCAGTCTAAGTTGGTTTGCGGTTTGTTTGGCAATGTTTGACATTGGAGCTCTTGTTTGTTGGTTGGTGCAGTATGCAAGGGAGTTTCATAGATATGGTTTTCAGTTCTACGCGAGTCGCGATCGAACGCGGACTGCGGGCGTTTTCCCCGAAATTAAATATCTTGTGACATTTTTATACTAAAAGTTTGAATTTTTATCGTGGTTTGTGTGTTTTAATATTGTTTTGATCCGGTCCGGTAAGGTCTTACCATGTGAATTGGTTGTAAGTAATGGTTGGTAAATGAAAAATTGAATTAGTTTATTAAAATATTTATTGGTTTCTACCACGTGTTGTGGACAAATAACTGATAAGTTTAACGGAAAATACACACAGATGGTTTTTGGGTAGGCAGAGATGTATTACTCCTAAATCACAATAACTATAATGTTGGCGCAAGGGACTCTGATTTCTGGTCCCCTGCTGACGTCGCAGAACCTCCTTATGGAAACTGAAAAGTGTAGTGGTTAGTTTACTAATGTCACTGGAGTTCCATTTAAGTTAGTTGCTAGGTTTATGCAATGGGTTGATTCTATAAGAAGATATGTACGTGCAAAAAAGTCTCAAAGCCTATAGGATTCTGAAGAAAGCTCAGATTAAGGATACCTTAAAATGATGAGCGTACTTTAAGAATGTAATATACGTGAATGAAGCAAAACAGATAGATCGTAGCAATTAGAAATCCGTAGTCACTGCCTACCTCTCCAAGAAACGGGTGTGATTCTATCCATTTATTATATTATAAATAATGAACTGCCCTTGGTGGCGTCGTAGTGAATGCTATTGCTGCCTAGCGTTCGATTTCCAAGTCGGGCAACGAGCTTTTATTAAAGGGTATTGCTGTCAACCAGCGATATCCTAGTGGGAAACCGTTGGACTGCCACGCAGAGGTCTCGGGTTCGAAGCCAAGGCGAGCATCTCTGACTTTTCAAAGTTATATGCTTATAAAATCATTAATTATCGCTTACTTTAACGGTGAAGGACAAAATCATGACGAAACCTGCATGTCTGAGAGTTCTCTATAATGTTCTCGAAGATATTTGAAGTCTGCCAACCCGCACTAGGCCAGCTTGGTGGACTATGGCCTAACCCTTCTCACGCTGAGAAGAGGCCCGTGCCCAGCAGTGGGACAGTTTAATACAGGGCTGATATTATTATATTGCTGTCCAAAAACTCTCAATGGCAGGCATGGACTTTGGAAAAAGCCAAACTTCATGCTGATACTGAGAATTTCGATAATGACGGTAGATTGCAATTGTATCGCTGCTATTATGGAACCTAAATCCAGAGTTGACTAAATGTAGGTGTAATACACGACTGCCGACCCCTTCGGGGTTATAGGCGTGAGCGTGTTATGTTATGAATGCGTCAAGCACGCATTACGTGCACCAACAATAGACAGTGTCTTATGTCATATCGAATATTTAATAATATGCGACATAACCATAATATCTACTCCATAGCATTCTTTGTTCTGTACGGTGGAGTAGGCGCTATTGTACTGTGTGTTTTTGTTAACGAAGCGGTGATGGTTGATTAGTGGGCAAGTGATTGTAAGGGCCAAGATTCGATGTTTGGTTCTGAAAGTGCTTTTGAGTGATTCTGTTAAGAGCTTGGTGACGTTCTGAGGTCGCTTGTGTTTTATTCCCTGGTCAGACATAGTTATTGGATATTTTTTCGTTAGGAAGATTTCATTAGTGGTAAGAAGATTTCAAAAGTGTCTGGTAGGCGTTTACAGGCCTGTGACCTATTACGTTATGTCTAAAACATAGGTGGCGGCATTTGAGAGTCATACACAACCTAATCTTTTGGATATTAATGGACCTCTCTGACCTTCCAATGCTTACTGGTGCTACGTGACCTCCGAAAAGTGTTCTGTTAACATGTTTTAATGAGGATGCTTACGTTGATAGGAATAGGAATATTAAATACTGTCAACGGAAGGTCATAACTATCAGAGTCATTTGACAGCGTATAGTTTTTGGATAGATGACCGCGTAGTATTTCCACAACGAGACAATGTTACCTCCAATTGGTTTTCTTTATTCAGCGTTTATATTTTTTTAAATGACATGCAATTGTATCTTCTAGTTAGCAGTTCTGCAGCGTATGGACGCTTGTAACATCAGGGTTATAACGTGCGCTTTACCGAGGTTTAAAAAAGAGTTGCCACTGCAATGCAAGGGACCAACGTTACTGGTCAAATTCTGATAGCACACCGCTTTATCCGGGAACATTCTTAAAACCAAGGTTGTCTGGCTACTAACTTCGGTAGAGCAGTGGTTAGCAGAAAAATAAGTGGCAGTACTCCATACGGCATTAGACATTAGACCGGTCTTGGATTCAATCTCCAGTCGTTGCAATTCCGATACCCTGTCGATAGAGCAGTGGTTAGCAGGAAAATATTGGGTTGCAACCCAAATAGTTAGTTGTCTTTTTAAGAAGACAAAATTCAGTATCAATCTTAGCATCTGCGCCTGAAGTCACATAAAACTGCTTTAGCTTAGAAAATGTTAATAATTTTCTTCCTCGTTGCTACTCCATGCTAGAACTTAACTGATAAACTGTTCAATAGTTTCAAATATTCTCGTGACTTTAGTGCATGCTCGGCTGATGTCTGTATGTTTGGCTCAGTGCCAACGTCTACCTTCGTGCGGACTTATAAAAATATTACAGATTGTTGAATCTTCTAGGCATTTCGAATGGAGTATTGTTATTTTAATAAGTGCATCGTTTTCCACCGTTGACACTTTCAAAGTATCTTTCTGTCACTTTTTCTGTGTTACTTTTCTCTATCTAAGACCTGAATTTAGCGATTGTTGTCTTATTGTAATCTATAGAGCACGACTCTTTTTGTGTAACTGTTGTTAGGCTCATCAGCGGTACGGGATCGTCCTTACCATCTCTTGGAAGTTTATAAGAACAAACAAAGGCAAAAGTAGCAAACTTATTCCTAAACTATTGTATGGCTTTGTCTACTATTAGACAGCTATTAGTTTTTAATATTGTCGTTTTAATAACTAAAATACTAAAGTGTCCTACAGACTGAATCTGATAATTTATCCGAAACTAATTCATTGGCATCGAGATTTTCACAGTCTTCATTCGTTTCACGTTAGACTGATGAAAATCGTGATTCATTAGGTTCTTTTTTGTGTCGATCTGTCCGCCCCATTCGCGTTCAATAAGAAAATCCTAGATGAAGTGTGGTGACATTGCGTTTTTTACTTTTATCGAGTCAGTTCCCGAGGAATTGTAATAGATTTCACGTCATAAGTGAAAAAGTTTCACAGGCAAATGGGTTCGTATTAATTTTCAATATGGCGCCGTCATTCGTAGAAAGCAAGTGCTATTTAAAGAGGGATACGTCGCAACAGAATCTCTATTTAAACTTCAAATTGTTTGGTCACTGCAGCCAAAACTTAGTGCTGTGTTCCTGAAGTAAGTAGGTTTTTTTTGGCTTCTGAAGAGCGTTGTGTAGAAAGACAGCTTTTTGTTTCTTGTGCAGCTGCAGCTTCTTTGCAGTGTCAGCAATAAGCCAGTGCCACCCCTAATGTTTTAAGTATTCGCTTACCACTAAGACCGCCGTAGCTTTAATAACCGTCTTAGCTGTAAAAAAGAAAGATTTAATATTCAACAGAGTACGGTGACTTAAATATGACATGTTATGATCATTTTACGGCGCGTAACTGCTATTTATTGCTGTATACAATTTCAATGGTTTCATGGGTTTCCGTCACACGTCGTCTACTGCTTATATTTAGTTTTATCGATATGTAATGCCTCCGAAAATAATATTTATGGCCACCCCTATGTGTTTGCACTCGTTTTAAAAACGGATAAGTAGGTTCTTGTGAGTGTTTAGGTATTGGTGTTATAATTTATGTTTGTCTTCATGTTAACGTAATGGGGTTTTATAATGTTTGGATGTATCTTTTTATGCAATGATGATGCTGATAATACTTGATTACTGCAGCTTATGATAGCTTGCATACCAGGGGTCCCTGCTCAACATATGGCGACTTAAGATAAGGAATTATAGAATTAATGAAAGAGAATTTATTGTCTTTAGTTACACTATTGGGTGTCATTCGTTCCATGACTACATATGATAAATTAATAGTTGGAATGGAATATGGTTTACTAATTGTAACATACATTTTGATTATTACATTTCATCAGCTGCTATATAAGCATTATGGCAAATCGCTTACTCGCGAACTGTACTATTTTCTTGATGAAAGGTACCCTATGTCCTTTTCTGCATTTCTGAAAACGTGAGTGTGATATTTCATGATCGGTTGAATATTCAAGGCGTGAAATCTAACAGAGAAACTGAAATTCGCGTTTATTTTATTAGTTACGATGTTATAATGATAAGCGTGACAATTATAGGACATGACAAATTGAATTAGAATTTAAAATATTCAATGTCAATAAAAATACTATTATCAGAAGCATGAATCACATCGGGAATAACCTAAAAAACTGCAACTAGTATCGTAGTGATCAGTGTACAAATCATACACGAATGCACAGATAAATATACAAAAAATTGTTTACGATTTCATAATTATAAATAAATATTATATCATTATACGAATTCATACTGAACAGATCAGATTTTCATCGACATGACACACGGCTTATACATATTATTATCTAGTACAATTATAAAATGTTGACATCGCCTAGATTTCGGGGAAATTCAGATTCCTGAATTTGAAAACATGTTTTCACTTGAATGTTTATGTATTATTTAACACTTATTTTGTATCAACAGTCATGTGAAATGACTGATATATTTTGTTATTTACTTTCGTTTCTGGGGATTTCCCGCTAGACAGTTTTTAGGCTGTTTTTTTTAATTTAATATGTAAAATTATTTGTGTTGTTAGTAGATAGTATTTGGAGTTTGCTGTTGCCTAGTTTTGAAGAGATCGCATTTTGTTATTGGTGGAACGATTTTGGTTTTACTTTTATAATCATATTGTTTGCGTGTTCACTTAATCATATGTAGCAAATTTGTCACTTTTATAAACAAATAAGTACGGCTTTCAATCCATAATGCTTATATTGGCACATGACTCGTCTGTATTTATGTGAATCTTAGGAAAACCTGACGAAGTGTAGGGTATAATACAGTGATATACCACTTCAGTGATATACAGAGGCGTATTATCATTTATAACCCACATGTCGTCAGTTCATCTTTTAGTAGGTACAAGGCCTTATGGCATTTATCGCGCATATTACGACTTCTGCTACCAATAATTTCATTACAGAAATATCCAATAACCGATCGTACAGGCGCGCACGATCGACCGTAAACTTACGCGCAAATTTATGCTACGAGACCATCGAGGCATACAAACTCTATATAACGTACGCATTATACAGACTTACATCCAATTAATACGGAAATCGTTTCGGTATTTTTACCGCTACGCACTTGCTGAATCAACCTTCCCTTGCCCCTTCAATAAACTAGTGTTTTTCCACACGCTATGTTTCAAAACCCAATGTTATTTTGTTTACTTCACAACCGACTGCGCCGTTTCTCTATATATATTTATATATTATGCTAGGCGTATCGTTTGGTAAAATATGTTGTAATGGCGGTAATGATCTTGGGTTTGCGTGGAATTTAGGGAGAGAACTATGCGAGTAGTTATAAATACTTTAATAGGGCGCGGGACGTGCTATTTCGTTAGCAGTACGAAAATATTGCAGCGATATTAGTGGGCATTAAATATGGATGGAATTTGAGTTCAACCTTTGCCATTTAGAGAAGTATGTTTACTAATTTATACTGTTAGGAAGGCTAAGAAATATGCTTGGTGGATGCGCGGGTACTGTGGATTCAAAAAGTAATGATGACGTTTGGGCGAGTTCTTAAAAAATGAGTTGAATGTTGCCTATTGATAGACTATTGAAAAGACACGGCAACATTTTGCCGAGTTCTCAAAGAATAATCTGCCAATACAACGTCCCCTGCGCATAGTATAGCGCCTCATAAGAAGCCTCGAAGTCCTACCTAATGCAGAAACACAACAAAATGTTGTTTCGCTGCGATCTTCTGTTGGGGAATAGATGTTTCGACACTGGATGAACTCTGATTTCCAATTCTACTTGATCGTAGAGCTTATGTTCTGAATTTAGTCTCGTTGTCTCATTGTAGTAAAAACCATATATCTTGTGTTTGAAGCAAACTTTGACATAAAAGTCAAACATTTGCTTTAAATGTTTACTGGCCTTAACAATTGATCGTTGTCAGATTCTAATAAAAACTGTTTCTATTTTAAGCGAATGTTGGCAGTTAAGTCAAACATTCGCCCAAATGTTCGTTTGTCACATTTGAGAAACGTGGTTCAAGATAACGCTACTTACAATTAAGAACCAATTAAATGGAATGGGAAACAGCTGCCACGTGCTATCTTCTTAACCTAAACTATCCATATCATATGTCGCTAAGCCGAGAAGTGCCATCTGCTTATTACGATTTAAAGGATAAAAATAAATTGCTTCATGTTAATCCTTAATGAACGATATAATGTATTCGATAGTATACAGTATCTTCATATCGGTCTTTGAGTGTGAAAGCCAAATATTATGTGTATAAAGATGATGGTAGTAGTTCCGTAGGTTTCAACTTGTATTAGTATTTATTTATCACATGTTAATCAGAACGGTCGCAAGCCACTTATATTAATTAAGAGGCAATTAACAATTGCCTAATAAACTACAAAAACCTACACCTCTAATACAGACTTCTCATACTAAACTAAGCATACTGGCATAATCGTGTGCCATCTATTCGAAAACAAGACACAGGCTGGATTTGGCTCCAATAGAGCGTCGAGTGCCGTTAGTGCCCTGAGAGAATAGTTATTAGTATTTGGACACCTGGTGGTGTCCAGGTCATACTAATAACTATTCTCTTACATACCAAATATTTTGGTTAGAGTATCTGCTATAAGGTTAGGCGTTAAGGCTATTTGTGTCTACTGTGCTGTAATCGAACGGATCTTGGTCATTGTTCTTTGTATAACTGCTTTTCGCAGCACCTTGAAAGGCATAGTCTGGCTTTAAAAAAAGACAGATTGTCTTGAAAGTTAGGTTTTAAACCACTTTGAAAAGCTTTTAATGCTAAACGTATTTCTAATTACTCACTCCTATAAACGAAAAGCACTGAGGGACTATTTGCACACATTCGCAATTCCATCAGCTCTCCACTCAAGGTTTTAGATAAAGAGTTTCGACCTTTGTCCAAAACTCACACGTGACAACATAGCGTCACTTGTAATTAACTGCCTGTACTAAATCCACTAAAACATGGCACTTATCCCGAGCGCTGATAACAGAGATTACGATTGTTGTGATTGACATAATACGTATCTATATGAAAAAATTTCGTACATCTACGTTTGCTCTAGCAAAATATTTCGCATTTAATTTTGATATACTTTATTCAGTATTTTAATTGTAAAAATGGTTTGAGAATTGGTTAGACATTGACGACCTTTAAAAAGAATCGTTTTCGGTCTTGCAGAAGCTTGTAGAGAATGATAAAACTTAACTGTGCTGAGGTCAGAAGGTTGAAGAAAATCAGAAAAGGCAAAAACTAGGTACGGATTTCGGCTTATTATGATTTTGACGTATTTATCTTGCTTTAATATTGCATCACATTATTCACTCACGATCGACATGTCACATACCTGTTGACCTAGTCTTTCTGCAGAATTTATATGAAATTTTAAAAGTGAAATATATGTTTTCCTATCTTGGCTTATGTTCTTTCTCTGTTCGATATGCTTTTTTCTAAAACAAGGGAAGTGAAGTCGCGGTTTAAAGTTAGTGGGAACATAATAATGAAACTATTCTGAGTACACGTTTTCAAAACAGAGCAATACTAGCTGTTTGGTATCTGGAACCGTGCCCAGTTAACGGTCATAGGATCCTTATTATAAGGATCTAAACATAACCGACGAATTAGAATTAAGTGTATAAATATGATATATAATCATAAAAACTAGGCAAATAGCTGTCATATAAAATCCACAAACAACTTTATCAGTCAACACCATAATGGCTTTTACAATATCCAAGCAAAATTGTCTCAGTCTATATAAATACGAAAAGCAGGTAACTAGGGTGGACTCGTCTTTAGGTGTCCAATTAAGTATCTATATATCACCTGTCGAGGTCAATTTTGCGGCACCCTTTTCGTCTATTCAATCCAATCACCTTAAATCTCCTGTCACTAAGGTACTAGATGAGATTAAATTTTTCTTCATTAGTGATGGCAAGTTTCACTAAAGTAAACATTTTTCATTTCGGTGGATTGACTTTTGATCTGCCAGGAAATAGGTACATGCGTAGGTTTTGGTCTGTCAGGAAGTAGGTACACGTCAATGATATTGTAATTTTTAAAGCTGAATGCCCTCTTTTTATTGCAAATATTTCATTTCAGTTCAAAATATTCGAGTATGAATATATTTTCGTGTGTTCGTGCCAAATTTCGGAGCATCGATCTTCGAACGGAATTTACGAGATATTGTAAAATTCGTAACTCAATAACCATTAAAATCTTATAAAATCTCGTTGCCGAATATCTAGACTATGTCGAATGTCGGAACAAATTCGCGAAACGCTTGTGGACGGGTAATTATTTCATCACGAACTGCGCCTGCGCCGCTCTGTCGACGGAAATAGACGTCATTAGGTCAGATGCTACGGATGGGGCCCTGGTACTTGTTGGTACCAGGCTATCGATTATATGGTGCCACTTGACATTTTTCTACTTGGATGAACACTAGCTTGGATTCTGGAATAGTTCCTCTTCAGTCGGTTTCTTAACCAATGAGATGGCATGGGAGTTATTTCAAGCGTCACACTTTTTCGTATACACCACTTGCAGTCTACAGATGGTACTGTACGTTCAATAGGAAATCTTGAATAAATTAAATCTTTGTTTATTTGGATATATAAAAGTAGGGATACATATCTATGTATAGTTGCTGTCAACCTTTTGGTTGCAATAAACAGTAGCATCTTAAATTCTTCTACTTTCTCAGCAAACTAAATGATTGTCTGGTTCGTCTCCAGATATCAGATTGTGTTTGTTTTTGCTGCTGATTTTATGAATTCCTCGGTATTTGGGTTTTCCTTTAGGATATTCTCAATAACAACTCTGAGATAAACGTGCCTTAAAACAACAATATATTCGCCTTTCATTATATAGGCCTTTAAATCAGCTGGCGAAACCTCTGTCTATTAAATTGGATAAATGTAAGTATAACATTCTATATAAGACACACGCCTGCATATCTTCAAGAGGGTAGCCAGAATTGTAGCGCACCCACGTTTCGACGGCAAAATTAAACGGTCTATATCAAGACTTTTTATTTAAGTAAATTACAGAATTCGGTTTATATGTCACAAGTACAAGCTTGTAAATAATTTGGTGGGTTAGATTCGAGTGCAGTCGTCACGATACACGTAATTCTGGATAACATCATCAAGTAATACATCCCGTTGACATAGTTTTGTTTATACCGTTTTTCCCGGCGCCATTTTTTGACGTAGTATATGTTTATTTGTATAAACGTGCGTGGATGTGTTGGTTGTATCGCGTGTGACAGAAAAATGGCCGTATTCAAGGGATGTCCTGAATATGTATTGACTTATTCTTGTATACTTGGGGATATGCAGAGATTACTCAATTATACTTGTAGTATGTAGTACTTATATGTTTTGCCGCGTTTTGACTCTTAAAGTAATATTGTGAGCTCAAAAAATATCTTGGTAGAATTGATTGTAGATCTTGGCGTGATTACGCATTCCGCAATAAACTTTTTATTTATAAAATGATTAAAAGCAAAATAATATGTATAATATTTGAGAGAGATCTATCTATCTAAAATATAAATATAGTTTTGTTTGATGAAGTTGTAAAACTAGCATACAGCCAGATAATTGTCAATGGATGTTTGCAACACCAGTATCTTACAAAAAGGTCTCACAAAACTGGCTTTATATAATCGGATATTTTTATTATAATTAATTTATTAGATTATTTACGGATACATGTGAGCTCAGGTCGACGGACCAACTATCAAAAAGATTTATTGGTAAACCCAGTGTGTATATTTCTTGATCCTTTGATCGGTTGCCAATATTGAGTTTTATATATAAAGAAAGATCGAAAGTCTCTTTGGAGTAGTTGCGCTTAGGCAACAGTTGATGGTGAAGTTCAAGGCGCTGTTCTTGGGCTGGATAAAATGTTATTGAGATTTGATGGTTGAAAATTCTCAATACTGGCTTCGGAATTTTGTAGCAGCAAAATATTTGCATGTGTTTGATAAGTAAATGGACTGTCAAACAACGGATACAAAGAGCACACCTCTTTGTATCCCTTGTTTGAGTGTTTATGAAACCCCCGGGACACAAGAATCATTCTTAGTGCTAGTAGAGTAAAAAAATTACATGTGTGATTAGCTCGTCTGGTCACAATGCATAGTATACCTAAACTTAGATGCCGAAATGTTGGTGTGATACGCCTTTTTTAATTATTTCCGGATACAACGGCGTGACGCTATGATTATGAAATGTAAGATTAGTTATAATTACGCCAGCTTATCCTTGAAAGAAAATAGATTTAATCTCTTCAGATCCGTGAATCTGACATTCGTCAGTTTTTATTTTGGTTTGTATGATTTTTTTGTAACATTCTATTTATATGCTGTATTCTGCAGCGAGGCGAGCAATGTCCGCTGCTGCGTACAATACATTTATTTTGTTACATCGCATATCTTCGGGCAAATCGTATTGAATTATTTTTCTAAACGCTAGAGTAAGAGAGATGTCATATTTATTGACATTCTTGATTTATATAATCAGATCCTATAGGAAACGCATACCGGTATAAATATTACCGGTATAGCCTTACTGTTAAGCTAAGACATGGTCAACGGTATCGACCATATAGATTCTATAGGCATGAATGTTACAATCATCAATATCCAAACATCTTTTTCTCTTTTATATTATTACTAGGAAGTGGTACTCCACTCCTACGCATAACCTTTCTTCCATAACTAAAGCAAAATAACCATAACTAAAAATCAAAACCAAGTGCAATTTGAGTGGGTAGTTAGACATTACCTGAAATATGACTGTATTACACTGAAACATCAATACAGCTACATAAAACACTCAGTCACAATAACGTTCCCTTCACCTAATCAGTCATGCGCTTACGCAATCGCGTTACTCATTAGCCGATTGTTGACAAACTACCTACAGCTTCATTCTGCCAAATACGCGCCATTGATTCCCTGACGCCATGTTTGAAAGATGTCAGCGGCTGACGTGCGTTTGCGCGGGAAACGCGACATGATTCGGCGTCGTCGTTCATCATTGACCCATTCCGCTTCGTCTATTCTCGTGCCACGCGTCCGTATTATTAAAAAAGAATGTATTTATTAGGGGCACCTCGATGACTCATATGTAGTTTCGAATGAAGTATTGGGGTGATAAGAAAAAAATCTTGTTGCCTAATGCTGATTTTTTGGTTTGAATGTTTGGTGGGCATTGAACTTGCAAATATGTTTTTTATGACATACTTACAATCTATAGGGATCACTTTTGTTATAGATAGATCCCACATTATAAACTAATTAATTTATGGAGTGTTTTATTGAAACACAACTCTCATGAGGTACTCCCTCCGGATATAAAACGATTGTTTATCTGTGGGTATATGGATTGATGGGTATACAAACATTGAAATGACGGATAACTATAAAGAATACACAAACTCTAAATAACTAACAGAACGTAAACAAAACTATATCCGTGAGGAGGTAGGCAGAAACATACACCCACATATTACCAGCAATGAGTTAAGTCGTATAAATGCCAGTTTGATGCATTATTCAGACTGAAATATTCATATTCAATTCTGAATGTTTATTCATAAAAATACACCCAATAAAGAAGACAAAGAGATTGTATATATTATGCTGGTGTTTCAACTAAAATTGTTTCTATATATTACATGCTTAGCAAATACAATAACGTTGTCCGATTCGAGAAGCTATTCTGGGCCGTCATAATCCTGATATAAGCGTACTTACAAAGGACTAACGAAGGCAATCATTAGATCACACTTTATTATTTACCCGCGCGGAAATTGAATCTGCAACATCCAGCTTGCTGATGCGTCATCAACAGTTCAATCACTCTCTTGTTAATTTAAAATACCACTTACACTTAAGCACTTTTTGATTTCATAATAAAAGTTGTGTAATGTTCAGCATGATCACCTAACGATTAAATTACAACTTAGCGCAATTTTAACAGAGGAATCCTATATACCCAACTGTAGTCAGTTAATCCGGCCAGTTGCTTTCCAGCCGCTTGAAAAACATATATGTATGGAGTTGCGATTGGATATCCTTGAAGAGAAGATCATAGAAGTATTATTCCCACAATTTACCAGCTATGTTTTAGGTTCCAAGTTATTATTGTAACGTGGGCTAGCTTTTTGACGAGCATGGACTTTTCTAAAACCTGTGCCGCTTATAAGAATTGCCTAATTGACATAGCCTGACTGGGAAATCAAGCCAACGATCATAAACTTATTTCACCGAAGCATAATTAAACAATACAAAAACCGATTTTATACAAACAGAACTAAATTCTACGCTGAAAATAAAACTTCAGTCCCAGATGTGAAGATTCTTTAAATCGATAAGAATTGTTGAAAGTTCTTTCATAAATCGATGAAAGGCAATATTAGAGGCTTAGCGGCGATGTCAAGTAGACAGTGGCGGAAGTCGCTCGATGCTCGAAGCCTTATAACTCGACGATAATAACCTACTACTTATTATATCTAACGTTGTTTACATTATATAAGGGATATATTATCTACTAGAAAAATACCCGGCGTATTCTTATACGATAAGACGTTTGGAGGTTTGTTACTCGATCAAGTGTAAATGGTTGAACAGATTAGGATGAACTTAGGCACAAAGATAGACATTTTTTTTGCAGAATGTGAGTATGTATAAACGGTCTTACACTCTTTTGGAAACTTGTCCTGGTATGCATTCCCGTGTGATTCTCAGACAAAGCTGCGGGCAGAAAATAGTGCTCTACTCTACGTGCAAATATTTAAAATATTTGCACGTAGAGTGAAGTGATTTTAAGTGGTCACTCGGTATCAGTGATTGCTCTGAGTTTGATTGCAGTTCCATATTTTCTGTGATACAGAGATTGTTGGTGGACATCAAGCGATAAATAGACTCACGCCTGTTTCTGAAAAAGATAGACAGTTGCTACAGATTGTTAAGCCTGACATATATCTTTCGTTTAATTTACTCTCAATTCATTCTGGTAGCTTATGCATTGTCTTACACTTGTAGTCATGCATGAACGGGTCAACAGCACACGTATACCATGTTTAGATAATCACATAGGATACTTTTTATTTTGATTGGCATTCCCGTTGGGTTTACGTGGGTGAAGCTGCAAGCTAGGTATAATATTACTAACTGAAACATCTCTGGCTGAATATGGATCTGAACCTTGATGCAAGCGTTTATATAATAATTTTGCACCATAAATAATCGTCTGAAGCAAAACGATGACACAAAGAGCCCCTCTATGTTTTGAAGAACATTCAGGAACATTACCAACAGCCGATATTTTGACCTTGGAAAATCTGAAACTGTAAATTCCTAATATATGTAAACAACAACTTCTTAATAATATTAGTTTAACCTTCAATATTTTCTATAACGGCACAACGATAGTTTTAAGTCTGTCGTGTTGAAAAATACATATACACTTTTTTGATTTTAACATTTTGCAGGCGTTTTGGTATGATCGACATACAACTTTACGTATTCGTCCAAATTGCATGCGTTATTTATGATATGGCATGCGGATTTGCTCTGACAGGGTAGTTCCGTATGTTATTTTGTACGGCAATGTAGTCACTGTAAATAGCGTCCAAAAGAAAACTTCTAGTGAAAACAGCATCTAATTTGATTGCAAGATGACGAAGCAATGAATGTCTAAAATTTGGGTTCAGGACATTCATACAATCACTGTTAATGCTTATGATAAAAATATGTTGACCACTTCATTACAAAAAATTAAGAATACGGTTCTCCATCCTATTTAACCACTTAAAAGAAAAAAGAAAATACATCCATTTTCCATCACAAAAAATAGGAATCTTATTCTATCAATCCATTTCAGAGATCCTGTCAACAGATAATGAAAAGATCAAATGGCCAATTATTCAAAACTCTCTTGAGTAGGACGCCTACCATTCTTTAAAGATCTAAATCTTACCAGATCTCTTTCGCATATCACATTTATAAAAAATATACTCTTACAAAATTTCGCATATCAAATTTCTAATTGTTATTCTCATAACCGCAAACAAACCGCAGTCGCTAGTCAGGGCACACCCAAGTTTATATGGCGAATTTATTCGCACATTCGACCTGAACCTATGGCAATGGCAAACAGTGCTAAACCGACACATAAGAACGCCATAACGCAGCTAACAAACATATAACTCCCACAATATAATGGTACTGCTTGTATTGAACACCATGCCTTATAGATTTCTTGAGACAGTCCTGAAATATAGATACGCTTGAAAAATTTAAATCGCAATGTATATCCGCACGTTTCTCGTAGTGTAAATGTAAGAAAAATAATAATCTTTATAAAATTAGAGGATACATTTGGATTTTTGTATCGTAGGAACAGCTGTAATGAAAATTAGGCCTATGTCTACGAGAGGATAGACGATACATTTCTCTCACATTTCGCCAGTTATATTCTGTGTCATTGGAAGCGAGTGTATCGAACGCATTTCTAGATTCCCTTCTGCATTTGGCAATATGCTGGCAGCAAAAGCCACTTCCTAAACCAGGTTTAGAGTCCGAGACATCACGATCGGCCGTAAAGACTCAACACAGGACGAACGCAACGTCGCGAGCACAAAAATAATTAATTCTGAAGTAAAGTTGCAGTATTGATCGCTTTTTCTCCCATACTTGGCACAAGCTCTAAATAAACTAATGCCATCTAAAAAACAAACCAGGTGCCAGATTATTTTCAACAATTTTAGGAGCACCAACAAAAACTGGCAACACATGCTCTTTATAAAAACGCAACGACTTTCTTCACAGCGGTTTTTAGTATCTTGTCTATTGGAAATAAATTGATGTATCTAACTTCGCTCTTAAAATAGAACAGCAAGCGGTTCTGTGTATTTGTCAGCTGTTATCTCTCGTCGGAAGTTGAGAACTGACGGTCATGAAATTAGACAGGGAAGCTGATAATGGGTTTTGGCGAATTACTTTAACTGTACAAAATTATTTTTAAATAATGTCTATAGTTGTCGGTTATTGTAGTTGGTAATGGCTGTCATACGGTGACAGCTGTGGATTATGGTCACTTACTGTTGTGTTTATTGTCGAATGGAAGAGATTGTAAGTTCTCTTTAGATGGTTTAGAAGGGCTTAGTTTTAGGAGGATACTAAAGATGTTTGGTTGATTTTACATACAGATTGTCTCGTCTATATCGCCGAAGGAGTTGGTATGGTTGGTATTTATTATATCCAATTTTCGACAGATATGGTTTATCGACTATCGATGAGAGTTTATAAAAGATTTTGAGAGAAAATCTGATTAAAATTGACAAGTCTATTCATGTCATAGTACGCGGTCACCGCCTCTAATGGAGATGGCTATTAATCTTTAGCTTTGTAGAAGCAGGGTCCACATCAAGAATTTCCAAAAACAAAATATTTTGATTTTATCGTTTTGTTCTTTCTCTGCTCCTGGCCACTCTACGGATATGGTCTAATGTGGACAATGGTGTGTCTTTATGCGTTCTATTTCTACGGTGGTGGGTGGACGGCGCGCCCTCTGACGTCACCCGCACACCTTGAGAGTTCACCCCTTAATGGCGGCTTGGGTTTATGATTGACGACTTATTAGTGGTTGGAAAAATTCGAGAGCTTTCGGGGACATAAATAGTCGAAATTATAGGTAATTTGCTGAATACGGAATACTTTAGAAATTACGTCTGTTTTCAAACTTTGTGTTTTATTGTCGACCGTATATTGCAGAAGTTAATGTAGTGGTTTCAGTAGTCGCCTCGCCATTGCCATTGCACTTAGTGTTTTAGGTTCGATCCTCACACGGAACAATATTTGTGTCATAAATAATAAAATAATTTGGGCTTGATGTTTGTTGTGTGTATGTGATAGAATATAATATTATACTTAATAGATTAATGTAATGCTGAAATTGATAAAACTATGTAAGACATAGACTAAATAAAATTAAATTAAGAACACTTTCTCGGTCGCGCATCGGGAGTTTACGTGACTGCTGTGCATGAGGTCTTAGGTTCGAATCTAATAAGGAAGTCTTAGTAGTTAAGTAATATGTTCGCCTCCTTTTACTTAAGATCTTGGCTGGCGAAATATGGGTGTTATACAATTCTGCCTACCCCTTGATGGACAAAGATTTGACACTATGTGCGTATGTAAAATTAAATTCATATTTTTAATATTAGTCAGCCAAAATCAACTTGGCTTCATCGTCCCTGAATTCAATACGAATGTGCCGTTCCGATACGAACAGGGCTGAAAATAGTATCGCGTATTTAATACTCATCGCTTCCACATCACAATGAAATGTTAAAAATCCACACCGGGTTGGTCATTCACCTGTTATAATACGTATTGCGACACACAGGACGGAATAGGGTGATCAATATATAGAGTCTGCATCAGGAGTTCAGGACGTGTCGAAATAAATTAAATAATGATCCGAATATCTGGAAGTACTTTTTGTATGATCCTTATTAATTCATATTTATAACATAGCATCGTGATTACACGGTGTGTCACCGTAGATTCCGAAAGAGGTGTGTGGCACTCACTTTTTCCAGCTATATTTAGGTCGAAAGGGTCATTAATATTTCGTAGTTGTCGTGTCGATACTTGACTTTTAAATGCTCGGATGGTGTACTGGTAAGAGTGGTCGCCTCGTCACTGCGTTGAGTGTTAGGTTCGATTGTCACACGGGACAAATATTTGTGTGATACACAAATAGTTATACTGAGTTTATAGTTATGTACTTTGTGTCCGTTGTTAATAAACTCTTCGGCGAAACAGGAACTACTCCTAATGCGGACATTGTCTTTTTTAAATAATAAATAAAAATAAAGGAGTCTGCCCACTACCCCATCTCATACCATGACCGTGCTAGGAACGTGTCAGGCAAAAAAAATATTCTTTGTAAGGAAATGTATAAGACTATGTCCACTAGACCGTTCCGTCACCGACCAGCAGTTCCTATAGCAAGGCGTATCGTTGTTGCTTTTCGTCTCTGATACGTTCCTAGCACGGTCATGGTATGAGGCAGTGTAGTGGACAGACTACTTAATAACAATGTTTCAGCTATATGCGAATGGCTCACTAAACATATTAACTAGTCTTTTTATTAATACCTAAGTAAAAAGTCTTAACAGACAAATCTTCAGCACTGTCGTCTGTCCAAAACTGACATCAAACCCTAGAAATCACGAACACTTGCGCACGCGCTCACGCTTTCACCAATAAGACAGTTAATGTATAAACATACCAGAAATACCAACGGTCGTTTGTATTTACTATTAAATGAATAATGACCATATTATCTAAATATGTTTGAAATAATAACCAGTCCATACGTCAGTTGCATACAAAACCATAGAGATCTAAAGGCTATACGTCATAGTTGACCCTCGTATTCCATTGTCCACCCTTTCTGAGTAAATCGTATCGATACATAAGCATACACTACTCGATCTATTTCACCAGTCTGAGAACAGTCGTGCCGCGGTGTTTGAGCAGAAAAGACGCGCGCTCGCTCAATCATTAAAAATTCAAAAATTTGTTCGAAATATTATTTACATTTTGGAATCAGCAAAGTGTATTTCGGAATTGCGGAATCTAGGAATTTGTGTTTTGGAATCTAGTGAATTTGAAACGTGTTTTGTTTCGAGTTGTCAGTGTTAGAAGTGACTTTAGTAGAAATTTGGATCCTGTGATTAGGATAACAGTATTTATTTTCGGCTTACTTTGTTAGTATTTATATTAGTTTGAATCTATTGCTGTGCTATGTTTTAGGGACATGCAATTTTTTTTCAATGATGCTATTTGTTCGATGATACAATATTATGAGTAATTTCAAATATTAGTCCTCTGATATCATAACGCCTACGTGCAGATAACTAAAAAGTTAGTTTGGTAATCAAATTAGCGATTGAAGATAAATGGCATTTGCAACATAATGTTTAGAGGTTCCGGACAGAAATATTAAGGCAGTGATTTTCTTTTTCGATTTTTATATCACATGGCGCGTGGCGCGCTAGGGCCTAACCCATCTCACACTGAGAAGAGGCCCATGTCCAGCAGTGGGCAGTTTACATACAGGGATATTATTTTTATAATCATTATTTCATATAAATAAGAGGATTGTTAATTATAATATTGCCCTCAATGGACAGCTCGTAAGTCTCTCTATATAACTTAAATACATACATTAGGCTTAGCTAGCACATGAATATGTAGGTACTTCAAGTAAACGGAATGGAGAACTTAAAAACTACCTTTTTAATATTAAGTTAGTGGCATTCATATTAACCCGCCCAGATAAGCTAAATTAGAGTAGATTCATGTCGACAGAGAAATAAGCGTGTATTGAATCCATGTCCTCTCGATTGCAAGTCAGATGCTCAAATTACTGCGCTGTCTTCGCTTCAATATTATCCCGACCAAAATGGAACCCGTGACTTTCGGTGCAGCATTCGTTACTTCCTCATTTAGTATCCAGTTTAGTCATAGCATTTATCTGTTTCTATAAATACAAATAGACAGGAAATACCATCTGTTTTATATATGATAAAAAGACTCATTAATAATACACTTTGGCTTATCTATGACATTAAATCATTATTATTTTATTTTTAATTTATATTATGAAATCTTTTACGAAGATGTCGAGACGACTTGCTCGCTTTGAATGGGACTCGAGGATTGCTTGTAACAGTAGGATTTGGAAATCCATTTTCTCGTTGCACTGTCGACACAAAAGATCCCACTGGGTCGAAGTGTCGCCGGTCTACACTGACTGGGTTCCGAATAAGATAAGATTCTCTTTGCGCAGTGGTGGGATCCCAATGTGCTAACAGTTTCATTTATAATGTAAAGCTTCTATATGATAACGTCTTGATGCAAAATGGCTTTATGAAAAAAGGGAACCGATTAGAATTTAATGAATAATTTTTTAGTGGACCTTGTCGTTGCTCTATTAAGATGCATACTAGTATAATAGCTAGCAGTGAGCTGGAAAAGAACGACATTCAAGCAATTGTACTGGAAATCTCTACATCACGATGGTTTAAAAAAATGTGATTACGGCATCATTCAAAATGCAATACAGATATGATGCATACTGCCACAATATGCAGCTATTGTGCGATATATGCAGCAGACTCTTCGTCGATATTGCCACGCTACGCACCTAAATAATCTAGACTTCCGTGCTGTAGAAAACTCATCGAAATCGGTACAGCACTTTAGCAGTTAAAACAAAACAGAATTACTGTCGCATTTGTAACATAAGAATGAATACTCTATTCAATCTGAATGTCATTTTACGAATCACACAACTCCTATGAATGAGAATTAACGGGCTGAACTATTTATAACTAAATTGCTGTACGTAAAATATTCGCAAAATTTATAACCACCCATCATTTAATCTTTGTCAATTATGTAACATCGCGCCCACTGATTTTATCGGATAGCTAATAAATGTATGTTTACTGTGACATGAAAATATTTTACGTAATTTTTTGTGTAATTTGACATAATTTACTGAGAGTGGAGTCAATGTGTCAAATACTTTGTTAGCTTTTTTTAAAGTGAGTATTGTATTTGTCTGATTTGCAACACGAAACGAGTAAGGTTTTTTCATCCCGAGAATAAAAGGATTCGTAGATAGTTTTTGTGGGTACAATGTATCCGTTGTTTAAATATTTGGAACTTGGGACATCAAGTATTATTTCTTGTGCGGGGTTTCTTTTTCGTTTAGTAATTAGTATGTCCCACTGCTGGGCAAAGGCTTCTCTTCTGCATTTCTATTACAAAAATTCCTTTGTAGTTCCTTCCTAGGTTCCTCAGCCAGTTCATTTAACAGGCGCGGCTGCTACTGAGCATATCATGACAATTAAAATCCAAGAAAATGTTGTCTGACCTGGGAATCGTATCTGAGACCTCATGAACAGCAATCGCATTCACTACCACTGCGATAGGGATGCAGATAAATATAATATAAAAGAGAATAGCTGGAATACTTAAATATATGAGAGATTTATCGCTTATAAGCAGAAAAGTAAAATATAATTTACATACATGACGACACACTTTCGTTAATTTCACCAACTCTTCTTAATTGTTTTTAAAATTAACTTTTACTTTTATCTATACCATTACTTACAAGTCGTAACAATCGCAGCATAACATGCCATTTTACATATATATCCATTAATGGTACCTCTGCCTACCCCTAAAGAAACTGTCACCACTGCAACACTGCCGAGTGTTCTGGATTTGAATCCCACATGGGAGAAAATTTGTGAGATCCATAAATGGTTGTTCCGAGTCTGACTGTTCTTTGTGTTCGTTGTTTAAATGTTTGTAAACTCCCCCACGTCACAGAAATTATTTCTATGGCGAGAGTTGTCTATTAAACAAATACGAAAATAATAATAAGAATAGGGCCGTGAATCTATTTATAAAAAATCTTTTGTTAGCTCATTCTATTTTCATCAATAATTAATTACTGTTTGCTGTAATCATCATTCAAGACTGATTCATTTTTGACTGACGTTTATTTGACTGAAATAAACGCTGACTTTCATTGCGTTAAACGGTTTGATATGAAGTTTTGAAGTAAAAATATTCGCATTGATAGATATTACGTCAGCTGTTCATTGCCGTTTTATACGCAGTCTAAAACTGGCGTTTTCGTCAATATCGCTTCGATTTAGAGTTCCTTAATTCGTGCGCTTGCTTGCAGGGATGGTGTAGTTGTTTAAGTGGTCACCTTATTTCTACAATAGAGCCTAAAGTTGCATATTCCGTTACCCATTGTGAAAATGATTCATAGATAGATTCACTGGGGAACAGTCATTTTGCGGCATGGTAAGATGAAATCAATTTTGTATTTTGTTTTCAGTATGCTGATTTCGAGTAAATATCAGATTTGTTAAATTGACTCTAGTTTATGAGATAAGAATATAATTACATATTAAATATATATTTTAGAAGTGGTAGCCACTTCTAAAATATCTATATAATAACGACAAGAAAACTTAATACATATTGCTATTAACAAAAAATCATAAAAATAATATTAGAAAAACTTTATCTGTAAGCTTTTCTATTGTGTTTATGTTCAGGATAATCCCTTATTAAACTCAAGCAATAGTCTGCCATCATAATATGGCTGTCCTATCGGCCTTTATATCTTTCTTACATTGTTCTAATGTCTTGATGGAACCGTTCTTTATGTTGAATATCTCAAGAAACAGAGTCAATCCATACAAAGTAAATACATTTCGTGTATGACTGATGAAGGTGTATATTAAAACCAGAAAAAAATTAATGCCCCAGAAAAAAAAATGTTTCCCTTAGATTTGCAACCTTTCGGGTCGCGTGGGTTCGTCTCCTAAGTATTGCGCTAACGACATGAATGCATTTCTAAAACAAACATATTAGTTTAGCTGGTGGGCTTAGTAAGCAAGTAATTTGTAACTGAAATTGCTAGCAATAAAAAAGCTGTAATGAATCTGGATGGTTAATACTCATGAAATGACAGTTTTACTTGACTTTAATTTGTAAAATCCCTCGAGACACTGGAATTACTACTATTGTAAGAATAGTCTAAAAATGGTGAACCAATCGTAAATGTTATAAATTAATTAATACGGAACCTTCTAAACGTGGATTCCACTCTTACCGGACCATTTTTTATTGCTTTGCTGCACGCACATTTTAGTGTGAAAGATGGATTGATGACAGTGATGATAAGGTGGTCTTGGCACGGCCCAACACGGAAGACGAGGCCGGAACTCTGTGTGATTTTTGAAATATTATTACAACTTTTTGTTTGGCTATATAAAAACTTGCAAATCTATTTCAAAAGCTATAGTCTATCGCATTTTCTCAATCTTAGAAGGGATAAGCAGAGCTGTATTACACATCCACATGTTGATAGTTGTGTATTAAGATCCTATGTAAGAAAGGAAAGTTGAGCTGCTACAAAAAAATCTATCAAAAATCCCATTAACATGTTTCTTAACTTAAGGATCGAACCTGGCACCGCACGTCACAACAAGGCAGACAAATTATTTATTAATTTTACACTGGACTTGTCAAAGTCTCTTTGTACGATATATCCAGATAGGACGATACTAATTCTTTACGGTATAATAACACATGTCAACATTTAATATTTAAATGTAGCCACAATGTTCCGTGTACCAATATGGTATTAAATATAATGGCATTATTTACCTTATCTTGAGAGAGACAAGTCTTCATTATCATAGAGTTTTGTCTTTGACTCGCGGCATTAACTACTCTATGCTCTACATATGGCCATATACCATTATGCAGACGCCATTGAGTAATAAAAGTGATTGAGTCTGTTGACGTCAGTAATTACTGGTCGTTGTAATCATATAGGCTTGTTAGATTGGTATATCTTCAACGAGGTTAAGTTTGCTTTGGTCGGAGACTGTGGATGGGTGACCATTGTCACCTTGGTTAAAAAGACTACTCCAACGATAAGTATATAGCAAACAAAAGGGAATAGAAATTGGAACAATGACACCAAAATCAGTCTCCTACCTTCGCCCCTAATTAGGAAATAAGTATCAAAGGATAAGAAACTGAAACCTTTATGTAACCTTTAACCCATCTTACAGGGTAGCTAGGTAATTTTCTGCCACTTATGTAGTCAGTAATTTACAGTAGGCAACGATTTGATTGTGTTGCCTTGGAACAGCTTCTGTGATACCAAGAAGACTTAGCCATGTCCATAAGCGAGAGTCTCCGCTCACCATAAGTTGTACTGTTGGCTTATCAGTGGCCAACACCAATAAATAAATACAAACTCAAAATTATTCGTAGTCTACATATTCATACGTGAGGAGAAAAATTTGTATCCATTTTTAAGTATTTTGCGCTAACGGAGGATTCTGAGATATTGCATTGTTTACATGGAGAAGGAATGCAGAAAGCTTTAATTGATATGTATTTTGAAGGTCGTATGTCAGCCATTAGGCGACTAAAAGTCTTCTTAAATATGTGTGAAATCACGTAACCCATCCCATTATAATAAGGACAGAGATATCAATGGAATATTTCTAAGTTTACAAAACACGTCGCAGGTCTTTTAACTAATTACTTGTTATGTTTCTGTCTGATACCTCTAATCGCTTAAGTAATCAGTGCTTAATTATTATGTACACCTAAGCATCACATTATATATTTTTCATTTACCAACCTAGGTCTTAGAAGCATACTTACCAACCAATATCTGAAGTAGTGAAAAATGACATTTGCATAACGGTACTGTGAGTTGTTACATTTGTGAAGTGAATATCAGTGTTGAATAAAAATGGCTACTCCAGCACCTCCAAGGGTGTCGAGGAATGTGTCTCTGCCGGCTGGAAGACAACCGCCGACAGTGGCTATGTTGGCGAGAAGGACGCTGTCTGAAAGGTAATCATCGTTGTGATAGCTGGTATTATTTTATCAGCACCAATAGCGTATTGGTTTAATTTGACAAGGGTCACGTTAAAAAAGTTATGCCGAGAAAGAACTAAACGCGTCTACTTAGATTTCAGCATTGCTTCAACATAGAATGTGCGATAAAAAGTGACTTGCTGTCGCATAGTTTCTGATATTGTACAAAATATGGTGTTAGTGGCGTTGGAAGCAAATTTGGTAGAATTGGAAGATTGTTTTTTATCTGGTATATCGACACTTTACATGAAGGTCATAGGTGCTGCTTTATTGTTTAATCAATCCGCTGATTGCAGTCCACTGTTGGACAAACATCCTGCCAATTTGTGGCACTATTTACATACATTCAAAACAATTAATTACGTATTAACCTATTGAGTGGCAGCGCCACACCGGCAGCCAAAAACAATAGGTTTACAATTATATTGACATTCTAACAAAAAAGTAATTAACGTATTACAAATTTTTTGTGACCCATGAAATAGACAAGATTAGATATATATCATATCGCTATTTATTATTAGATCGCTATAATAATAAATATCTCAATATTACGTACACTTTTATAACGTATCTACTGCACATACACACACACACACACACACACACACACACACACACACACACACACAGACACACACACACACACACAGACACACACACACAGACACACACACACAGACACACACACACACACACAGACACACACAAATAGATCCACACACTCGCACGAACGAACACGGCACCATACAACACTACATGCTCAAAATGTTTATTTTATTTTAATTTTTATTGTATCTTCTAACTTATACCTATTTACACAACTAACGCACTTAGCATAAAATATATTTGAAAATTTTATATTTCAATATAATACCTACCACTAGGGGATCGAAACTGTGTCTCCTAAACACAGGCTATACTGTAGCCTATCTAGGAGAACAGTACACCTCCCACGAAATTGTAGATCCAAATTATACCATCGATGTAACCTACTATTGTAAAAACCCTACAATCATTTTTGTGTAAATAAAGTTATTATTATTATTATTATTATAGGTTCGTCTATTTGGAGTCGTACGAGACGTTATCGTGCGGCACGCGACGTTTCCGATAACGTGGCTATTATCTAACGTATTTAGTCTGTACTTGTTTTGAAATTATACTAACCAACTATTTAGATTAATATGTCGTTGTACGTGTGTATTAATTACCCTTAAAACATGTATTCAATTGGCATTTGACAGGTGTGGGAAATGAGATAAATGGAATTATGGATTTTATTCTTGATTGTTTTTTTATCAATGTTCTTGTATTAAAATCAGAAATCGAATCATTTTAAATGTTTCCTATATTTAAAATGTTGCGATTTCTTATTTCAATGATTTTCGTTTTACATTATTTTAGTGATGTTTCTTTCTTAATTTCAATATTGCCAGTTTCATTCTGATATTGACATACAAGAATTTATATTTTAGTTTTAGACGATAATTATGTTACAAATATGAATTGCCACAACATTTAGACGTTCATACGAAAAATAATATAAAAAAATTATCACATACCGTGATATTTTTTTAAATATTATTTGCGTATCGAATATAATGCCAATAGTTTTACTCAATAGTGAGATTATATGATCACAGAGGTTTTAAAGCCATCATTATTAAAATAAAATAAAATAAAATGTTAGATAAAAACCTTCTTTGGTATTAAACTTTCATTCATATAAAATCCCATTAGGTCGCTTATATAATTTTGAAAAGTGACTCGCCTTGGAAGTTTTCCTTCACTCTCTTCATAACGTAATATCATAGGGTGTATTCGCTAATAATGATAGGAATTTTATAGCAATATTGCTAATGGAATTCAATTAATTAATGGCAAGTTTAGTGGAATTTTTTATACAATTTATATAATCAAAGCTAATTTTGAAGAAACCGGTGATTAGACAAAAGATTGAATCTGAAAATTGTATACTTTAGTAATTATAGGAGTTTTACAGAAATATTTTTAATGGGATTCCATTCTTATTAATGGAAAAATATTATAGAGTAGTTAAAGTTTCCCTTGAAATAGGGATAAAATATTACACTTTTAATTCTAAATAAATGCTTTAACCAGACGAAAGATATAGATTTTTTGGCCTAGCAGTATAATTGTATACGCAATTATTGAACTCTTTCTAATTTAGTCGTATAATTTCTAAACTACACCCAAGAATAATATGAGGTCTATAAAATATGAATCGAAACTGGTAAATAGCTACAGCTATGTTTATATGAGAAACCTTTAATTTATGAATAAAAGGTTACGAAATATTTGCATTCGTTCCTTAAAATATTTAAAGGAAAACATTCTATCGTCAGCAAAAATACCTATTCTGAATATAACATTTCTAACTGGATCCCATTTTGGAAAATCATCTCATTCTTCTACTTATTCTCGGCACGTAAAACCTTAATGTGCTTTGCATGGGCTTCAGGCACTGTTGAAACGTGAACTGAATTAGTTAAAAGATAAGAAAGTATAAAATTATAACTGGAAATGATTAATATTGATCGATTGTTGATCACTTTTTTATTATAGGTTGTTACGTCATAGTTTGATAGTACTGTTATTTTCTAGTTATAAATATTAAAACGGTTGAAACATACAATGTTTTTGAGGATTTTCCAAATTATTTAAGTATATGTCAGCATACAAGCTTATTGGTTAAAATTTAAATGTAAAGTTCTTTTTTATATATCATAGTTATTGATTGGGAATTTATGAAAATAGAAAATTAATTTTCAGGGTCTTCAAGTTTGAACATCTCGTTTAAAAATTGGTCCATGTACCATGCCTGCCACATCTTGTAAATATGAAGTAAACATTTTAAAGCGTAACTGCATTTCCTAAGTGTAACGTCTAATGAAAACGCATACTATCTAATTTTCACAAAGGTATGCTAATGGAGGCAAGTGACAAACTGTCAATGTTGCTAGAATAACTGTTGATATTGCATCGGTGTTATAAATAGAGTAAAATAAAAGCAAATTAGTAAAAAGCGTTTTAAAACAAGTAAACCATAATAATTGGTAATACCACGATCTTTTTTTTTTTTTTTCGTCTGCATGTCAAATGCCTTTTCCATTCGGCTACTGCTGCTTTAATTCCATTTGTTCGATTGTTTATTAAATGCAATTTATTGTCAACACATCTTGATATAAAGTAGAACAAGAACTATTTGTTATATACCAAAACTATATTAGGTTAAAAAGTAAAATCCGAAAATGTATAAAGTCGTGTCTTTATACCACTCTACCCTACTTAAATTCAATAGTATCTAGTTTTGTGTTGGTCTGACGTAATAGGGAACCAGTAACATCTATCGAAAACAGTTCTAGACTTTCATGCTATAGATAGTTAAACTCAATAAATTTTCATACTTCTGCTTTGGAACCCACCAAACTTTGTAAAGACTCACCCAATCTGCCTAATTCTCTAAAGCAATTTTTCCTGCAGCCACCAATTACCAATTCCTATTTCAGCTGATATCCAAAGGTCGGTCCAATCAAACGTCTGCGCGTGTAGATTGGCAGTACATTTCATAAGTCAAGACTGAATTAGCAACGGTTTTACAACTTCCCGTGCGATGTTTAGACTCGTGTTTCCTCCCGGTTTGACCTTTGATCTCGGCTACTGGCCATTCGATGTTGATTGTTTTGATTCTGGAAATTTCTGTATGAAATTATGAGTTTGGTAGCTGTGATTGTAAGCTGGCAATTTTTTTTGTGGGATATTTATTCGATGCTGGCAGCATAACGTCTTATTTATCGAAACGATACTCCTGGTACTGTCAGAATCCATAGCTTACAGGATCCATTTACCATCAGAAGGGCTGTAAGCTTTTTGCTTATACATAGTATCGAAAATCTCTTAAAAAAGCATCAAATGCTATAAAGCAGCTGTGTCCTGTTGCAAGTCAAAGCTTTTGTAAATGTTCGAAATAACGTTTTCTGAAATGACGTTACCGCGTGATGGTTTTGCCGCAATGATTTGCACTATTATAAATTTTATTTTGTTGTTTTAATTCAGCCTTTGTGTGCGGATTCATGTCGTAATTCTTTGTTTGAATAAAAACAGGATGATATACCGCTGCCAAGATCCACAAACCGGATCTGGCGATACGCCTGAGAAATGTAACTTAAAAGCTTTACACGATGGATCGTCTTTTTTATATTCTCTGGAGAGAAGCATAAAACTAAATTAAACTTAAACATGAATATTATTTTAGATAGTTATTGTATTATGTTTTATAGGCTATAGAGAATTTGCACGTGTTACAAATATTGATATATTTTACGAGATTTTTATATGCTTCACTGACTGCTTACAACCAGGTGGAGTGGAATGATTTTGGTAGCTGAACAAAGTTTCCGATGGCTACCCCAATAACGTTTTCTATATAGACACGTGGTGCTATATCCTGTTGTAGTTTATATTGGTGTCAATATATAGTTACATAATAATATAACATTAAACAGCCTTTGAAATAACGAAAGACATACATATGTAAGCAACCTCTTGTAAAAGAGAAAGCAATATATGTTTTGAAATACGCCTAATTAATTGCTGTAAGCTAATTGTCGCTAACCATCAAACTTCGACGTTTACAAGTATAACTTTGTGACCTAAATGACTGAATGATTTTTGTCTTTGATTGACTAAATAAAAGTAATTACCTCTTTATCATATTTTTAACACTAAAATATTACGCTGATAACTTCTACCTACAAAATCATGTCAGAAGTTCCATAGTTTTGTAGTCGAATAAACCAAATATATTACATATATCTAAAGGCTATTTTTATTCCACAGTGACCTGGAGCCAGGCGCAGCAACTGCCCCATCAGGTAGCTCCAGCAGCTCCAGCTTATCATCCAGGAGTAATGAGAGCAATACCGTTGCTGCTGATCAGCAAGGTAAGTTCACCGACATCATTAATATTTTCAAAGAATACGTATGTATTCAAGTTAGAGTATGAGGTCAAAACATCTATATGTGAATTCTTGCGATGCGAATTGATAGCTTCGAGGAATCTTAATTCGTGTGGCGCTATCTATAAGACAGCAATGCCCATCGTTGCTTTCTGCAAAGTAATATCGCATTGCAAAAATACGCATTTTTGTAATTCTTACTTGAATACTGTCTATAGCTATTATTGATTCATTGAGAAATGCTCATTTAACAAGTCTTTTAATATTTTGCTTTGACTTCTATGTTCTTACCTCGTACAGTTGCAAGTTTGCTCTTATGTTAACCGATACGGCGACCCTAGTTTCGATAACCAGGCCGGGCAAGTGTCATAGCATTTCTGTTAGTAAGTTTACACTGAGGCCACGCGGTGGCGCTAGCGGCATCTGGCAATATGATCTTTACTTAACCTTCATTTTGTTTTTACAGCATCTCAATCAGACTGGTCAGAGGAAGACGAGCCTTTGGCCGCGCAGTGGTCGGACAGCATTCCGCCACAGATCCTGGACTCACTGGTGCTCTGCGCCAAGGTCAGGAAGCGACAGGAAGTGATACATGGTACGTACAGCAGAATAATTTATTTATATTTGAACCACATTTTAACAGAAGTAGGCCGTTCTGCTCAAACTGTAGATAAGGGAAGTTAGTTCACTCTACACAAGATAATATAAGATTACAGAGCAGTGGTTTAAGTGATCTTCTCATTACTATTCGATTCGATTTGATCTCTTTACATGCGGATTAAAGTGGGATCCAGCAATAGATGTCCTGATTTTTTTGCCTCCGGCGACATGAATTGCCGCGTCTGCGTAAGCTGGTTTAAAAAGATCACTAAATCATCTTATGTTTTTTCGTGGGAAATGCATTATCCGTGTGATAAACAAGCAAAACTATGACACCAGCTTAAAAAGCTTTGGAAAGCTGGAAAGCCAAGAATTCTTGATTTTCGCCTCATTAATATAAAAATAACATATTCGACAAAATTTACATTCAATTATTTTTCCCCAGAGTTAATAGTCTCCGAAGGATCCCATCTTCGCTGGCTGCGCGTTCTAGGCAATGTGTTCCTGAAACCATTGGAAAGGAATGCGCTCCTCGCACAAGACGAGCTTCGATCTCTCTTCCCGAACCTACCAGCGGTGAGGGAACACCACGCGCGGCTGTATGCAGACCTCAGGGCTGTGAGGAATGACGCCACCAACCATGTGGTGGAAATAAGGCCCATTGCTGATGCCTTACTGAGTACCGTGAGTATGATTGTAATGATGGAATACTTGTTGTTACTGCTGTTCATGATGGTCTCAGGATCCAACCACGTTATTAAGTTTTCCTGTCAAGAAATTCATGTCGCAGGGAGTCTGGAACTGGCTCTTCTCTTAATAGATGTGACCTAAAACCATAGATGGCGAAATGTGTATGTCTCTCTGATTACCTCTTAGGGGCACAAGTGTGACGCCTAAATATATTTTCTCTACAATATCTGATGATATTTTTTGCCCACAGTTGGGAGAAGCTGGCTACGCATCTTGCGTGTCGAAGTTCTGCCGCGGACAACGCATGGCCCTGGACGCGTTGCGGGAGAGGCGCCGCAAGAGCAAGGAGCTGCAGCAATTCTTGGCCACTAGGGAACAACTTGCGGTCTGCGGACGATTGCAGCTTAAAGACATGCTAGCCTGCGTTTGGCAAAGGTAAGGGCGATAGAAGTTTGAGGACTGCTAGCTGGTCAGTGCAAATCCACATTAACGTCAGGAGCTCCATAGTTTTGCCAAACATGAAGCCCCATTTACACGAGAAAGGTTTCTTGAAGCTTGTTTGAATAATTGTTTTACAAAACTTGCTCGTTCCACCGCATACACTTCTGACTTTTTAAAGTAAAGTGGTTCGCATATTAGTAAAGAACCTATTGTGAGTAAACTTGTGATGTCTGAAAGTATTTCATAATATTATGGAAGATGTGTCTGTCTACTAATCCATATTGGCCAGTGTGATAGACTTCCCATACCGAACGCGCTTTGCAATAGAACAGTTCATAGGCAGATTTGATATTAGTAATAGTATGGCGGGTTCCATATATGCGAAGAACTAATAACCTGCGACAAAAGACGGTGCTGTTTCTAAGTCCACATTCCTCAATACATCACCTATATAGCGCTAGCCAAGTGCGCACTACGAGTTCACACATGCAAGTTCCTAACATCAACCGTCAGACACGTTTAGCCTAATCAGAGAATCCTCTCTTTGTGTTCAAGAAAGAACACCACACTACAAGCTTCCTCAACGTTTTAATTCATTTATTGACTCTTATATTCTTGCAGACTGACAAAATACCAGTTGCTCCTCGAAAGCATCCTAAAGACCGCGGACAGTGAGAGCGAGAGCTCAGAAGACGTAGCGCGACTGCGCCGAGCGCACATCGTCGCTAAGGATGTGCTGCACAGGGTTGACACCGCCATCCGCACTGCCGAGAATGAACACAGGTATGATCGTCAAGGCCATCCATCCTATTTTTTTAAAGCACTATCTATCATATCACTCGAGCGGAGTAATAGTTTATTATTATTACTCCGCGCCCGTTACTTGCAGCGTGGTTTTATATACCCTATGTTACACCTGGGTAAAATATCTTTTAAATTTTAAATCGGTTCAGAAGTCTTCAAGTTTGTTCATTACAAACAAAAATAAAAAGATGCCTCCTTTTAAAATATCAGAACCAATGATTCCTCTGCATAATATTAGTGTAGATATGATTATGGTAACTGGTTATCGTAGAGGCGTAGCACTGTCATGGGGTCTGAGATTACGGTAATCTCGTAAGAAGGCAAACATCCATACGAACGAAAGGTATCATTCTCTTTTTACAAGTCTTTCACCACAGTAACACAAAATAACGTTGTTTAACTGCGATTAGAATGGAGGTATCATCCGCTCCATGTAGTTTAGTCAAGAAAACTGTTATATTTGTTATATATTTTTAAATTTAATAACGACTATAATTAGGACAAGGTGGAGATAACAAAGGGCAAACAGACAAAAGTGCAGAAACATTAGATTAAACAAATATTGTTAATAAAATTCTTAATAAAGGTTATTATTATTTCAACTAACCTAATATAATGTATTGTCGCCAGGTTGCGAACGATCCAGAACAAGTTAGAAGTGCGTATACCATCAGCAACAGCTGCAGAGTGGGAGGATTTAAGGCGACTCGACCTGACACAGCACACGCTGCGCAATGAGGGAGAACTCACCCTCAGGAATGACTCCAGCAAGAGGATCAATGTCCTTGTAAGTTGTTTTTATAGCTTCTAGTGGTAGGCGAGTTATCGAACCCCCTGATGATAAGCTGCAGCCAACTCTTATCGGCAAAATAGTTTCCTTGGGATTACAAAAGCAATCCTAAAGGAGCACCACTAAACAGATTTTCATGAACGATTGTATGGATATAATTCATACTTTATCTATTTAACTTAAAAAATATATATTACACAAGTAAAGGTATCGCGACTGAAATAGTAAATGTTACGATGTTGAGTCTCTACTCAAAATCATCATGTTAGCGTTGACTAATTTGTTGAAACTTAAGCCTTTCTGAATTTATTACTTGATATGATTAAATCTCTCTTCTGAGAGACTTAATATCGCGTGACACTTAATATTCTGTACTAAAAGATTTAATATGGAGGAGAGATAATCTAATGACCCTCCTTCTCAATCTGTATGTATGTTTGTGTCTCATGCACATAAACAAACTAAATTCTGTTTTATTTGCAGGCGTTGATGTTAGAAGACAGCCTAGTCCTGCTCCAGCGAGAAGGCGACAAGTTCCTGCTGAAACCCATCCCTCACCCCAACCAACAGCAGTCTCTGTCGCCACTTATCAAATGGTGAGAAACATCGAAATATTATATAACGTCGTTTATGAAACCACTAATGAGATATAAAATAACTAATGTATAATTGACTAATGTGAATAAATTTACCATTTAAATATGTAAAGATGAGAATAATAGATCAAAAGGGAATTGAAATGGTTTTAATTAATCAGCTAATCAGTGCGCTCTGGTATGAAATCTTTTAAAAGGGTTTACCACAATGTTTCAGTTCATTAGAATGAATCTAAGAATAAACTTTACATTATTCTTGTGATAACAGAATATTGTAATCTGTGTAAGGTCTTTGAATGGGTTCTACACAATGCAACACACTGAAGTCTTTAGACATTTAATTACTAGCAATGCATTATTATACCTGGTTAATGCGTAGTTGATCAAAGGATTACAATCTAACAATGAATACCGATATAGAATTACTAGGTATAGATCTAGACTAGACTAAACTAGACTCTAAGCAAAAGGCATACCACAAGGCATTATCCTCGGTCCAAGTCATCCTTATACGTGATTGTTATATAATTTGATTTATTATGTTAGAGGTGCATTTAGAACATTAAAAAGGTCAATATTGTAATCAATCAGATATTAAGCTTAAACTAATGTGATATCTATTGCTACAGGGACAAGGTGCTATTTCGCCCGAACGCCGCGGTTCGCAACACTTTCTTCCTGATGAACATCAACGGTGTGCAGATGCACGAGCTATCCGCCAACACAGCGCCGGAATACGCCTCGTAAGTATTTTTTATTTGTGTTATAATTTCTTATAAGACTATCTTGATTGTAGTCTTTTTGGTTGCAATACCGGTGGTTGTGAGTTTGTGACCTCGGCTTGTCTAGCTATAAAAGCTGCACTTCTTTTCCTTTGCACATTGTTAATGTCCTAATCTTTTTTTCCTTTAATCAGTGGTAGATGTTAATTGGTGTTTTCATCATTCTGTAAATTTTAGTCTACAAGCAGATTTGCGTTATAAATGAACTGAGCGTAATGAGTGATATTAGATATTGCACTTTGTTCAACGATTTAATTTAATTTTAATATTGTTTTGTTGTACCTTCCATTAAATTGAAATATTATCTTTATAGATGGGTGAAGCACATCCAGGAGGCGCCACTAGCAAAACTTACAGAACTGAAGTCGAGTATTACACCTTCGCACCAGCCCAGCCGGTCTACTGATGACTCAGGTATTTCTTACTTAAATATTTTATTAGTAGTTATGTGTAGTTCGTATAAAACGCTTCATGTAATTCAATGTAATTACATGATTTGGACCGCGAATAGTGCCATGTGGCATACCTTTTTAACCGACTTCAAAAAAGGAGGAGGTTCTCAATTCGACTATGTTTTTTTATGTTTGTTACCTCATAACTTTTTACTAGGTGAACCGATATTGATGATTCTTTTTTAGTTGAATTCTGGTACTTTCCATGATCAAGATCTGACATTACTTAACATTAGTTTACGAGTACCTAATCCTTAATAATACGTATTTGGTTGACTTCGCCTACATTGATGATGTTCTCATTTTTGGCAAGGACAAAATAAACAACTGTGTGGATGGTTTGGAAGCCCCTCGTAGTATTTCGAGGTAGCCCCATTTTAATTTGGCGATGTTCTTATAAATATTTTCGGTTTAATACAACGGAATTCTTCAATAAATGATAGCAAATCTGTCGTGATTGCTACAATCACATACATACATATATGATATGTATTGTTTACACAATACCAAATTGGTTTTTGATAGCATTTAATAGTATAGGGTTATGTGCAACTGTTAAGCTTAACAAGGTATACACAAAAAAGCTAATTACTTCTGTAATACAACTTTTAATATGACGCTGAAGCCATTAGGCACCGGAACTCCGGAATAAAACATAATATCATCCCAACCGTATTTGGAATTATCATGAGATGCACTATGGCCAAAAATGATTTAAACGATATACCCCGATTTTTTCTGTCCATAAATTTTATCATGTAAGCCCGAATTTTTGAAAGCCTATCTTTGCGCTCTTCACCAGTCCCTTTGGAATGACCCTGGAGGTAGATTTACTATTTTGAGATAGGCGTTTCTCCCTTTCCTCGTTTGTCTTATTTAAACGGCGCTGTCTCATGAGCAGCATGCTTAGTAGGTTTACCCATATACAGACAAATAACATCAGTTATCGGACCTTCAGATTCACTAAAATCGAGAAATAAACAAAGATTTTAACAAAAAAGAAAACCGTCTTCAAATAGAATATTCTAAATCAAAAAATGCACTAAAATTAAAAGTCGTTGCGTATTCTTGTGAATAATTAAATTGTTATTTTTGGAGTCAGTGTCAGCCGCCCGCGCTACGTGCTGCGTCTATGTGGGTAATTGTGCCTGCCAATGTTATGTTATGTTTATAGTAAGACATCTCATGTTTAAGTAGTTACAAACCTACCTTGGCTGACACCGACTCCATTAATAACAATAATTTAATTATTCACTTAGAAGTACTTTTAGTGCACTTTTTGATTTAGAATATTCTTTTTTGAAGTCGGTTTTCTTTTTCGTTAAAATTTTTGTTTATTGCTATAATTTATCTAGTAGACTTATATTTGTAAATATATATATTTAGTATTCCATTGTTCAGATAAGTGGCAATCAGATATGAAGCTACATTGCTAGTAATATAATGATTTATATTAAAGTCTGCATGTACTGTACTAAACACAATCAAAGGCCTTGGATAGATTACAGAATATATTTCGTACGTTATAATGTTATATACTTATAATGTTTAAATATATGACGATTTTGAAGTACAACACTTATTCTTCTTAGGTGTTAATGTATCTCGCAACCCATCGGACGCGTCAGAGAAATCGTCTTCGACGGCTCCCATGGAAGAACCTGCAGAACCCGAGCGGCCTGCCGATAGGACCTCGGCTGAGATTGAAGATAAAGAAGTAGCAGAGGACACCAATAGCGTTGAGAGGGAGGACAGAAGCTCTGTTGACAAGGATGAAGACAAAGAAGAGAAACACAAGTGAGTAGTGAATTAAATTATAGTAAGCAAGAGTTTTACTATATGGTGTAGTTTAGTGGAGTAAAAGATGAAATTAATTATATATTTTTTTATTGTTTGAACGAATGAGAGGATAAATTACAAAAATTAACTACTATGTGTATTAAGTATTAATAAGTTTGTTCTGCTAGGCAATTTATTGTAAGATAGATTAGAAAATGTTGTGTACAAGATTTGGTGTTTTAGTCCGTCATCATTTATTGTAAAAAGTATTGGCTCCTTGAAATGTTGCATTGCTATTGTGAGTGCCAAGATCTGATTGGTTCGATTTTCATATACTTTCGAAAATAAAAATGATCTATGGTCGGCTGTCGTTGGATGTGCCGAATACTGCGATTTATTTGCAACTTTATACTTTTTATTATTTGATCACATTTTTAACAGTGTTTATTTATATAATTGATGACTAGCGTGCGGAAGTTAATGTACATGTATATAAATGTATGTTTCGTTCGGCCAGACCGCGTCGCCCAACGGTGGGAAGGATCAGCACGCACGGCGCGAGCCCGCCCGCGCTGGACGTGCCCACGGCCGTGCACGTGAGCGCGCCCGCCGCCGCCACGGCCGCCGCCACCGCGCAGCGCGTCTACACCGAGCACGGTGAGTGGCGCTGTCTGCTGCCGCTGCGTGACGTCATCCGCGTCATCCCGGCGCTAACGCTGAACCTTGTGTGTGCAGAGCGGCTGCGGCGGCTGGACGACGTGATCGGCCGCGCGCTGCGCGCCAAGTCGCACCTCGTGGGCGCCGCGCTGGGCGTGCCGCCGCGCGCCTACGCGCACCTCGCCGACCTCGCCGTCGCCGACGCGCTCGGGGAAGTCGGTACGTAGCATCTACTACACCTAGTGATATACGTCTGTGATAATAGAATTAAAATAAAATCAATGCACATTCCTTTTTGTATGATTTTCATTGAGTTATACTATATTTATAACATTTTCTGTATGTTTATGTGTCTATGTGTCTAAATATTTGTAACTATGATAGGTAATTCAGAAATGAATGTAATTTATTCAGGTGACGACAAATTCGAGAATGGGTCTTGTGTAATTTTATTTTGAGTATTTATTTTAACTACATATCTGTATTTTGTAAGTGAAGATTTGTATTTATTATCTTGATATATAATTATATTATTATTTATTATATTATACTGTATATTATGTATCATGTATTTATATTTTAGAACTACAAAATGTATGTATTAACATATATTGATTCTGACATTTTTAGAGAATGGACTAAGTGTGACATGTTAAATTCCTTTAAAGGACAGATGAGATAAATGTATCCAAATAATTCTACCAGTTGTTTTGATATTTGTAAAATTCTTTGCGATTTATAAATCTGAAATGAAATTTAACAATTTTTTTTAACCTTAAAATGACACGGCGTATTTATAACGTCTCTAATTTGCGCGTATCCATCATTATAATATTGTCAGTAGCTGGCGACGATAAGAAGGGTCGTAACGACAATGAAAAATAAAAGATGATTTGATAGAAGACAGCGGCAAATATAGTACATACAAGTCATATCATAGTAAATTTCTTGCGTATTAAATATGAAGAGAACTAGAATTACTCTCATAAGCTAATATAAATACACCTTCATATACTATTTGATGGTCTTAAGTATTCCTGTGATCTAATCTAATAAAACACTTCAATATCTTTGTTTAGTATTCTCTCTTCATTTTCTCTTTGATTTTACCCTATATTACTTTGTGTTGTAAAATTTTGCTGAATAACTTAGATTTTTATACTCTGCCCACCTCTTGAGTTCAAGTACTTATGATTTTAAAGACTGAAATAATCTAGAATGATAATTAGAATAGTTAGCTTTACGTGATCTCTGATATGCGAGGCATAAATTAAACTGAAATAGACGCTTGGTTCAATACAACACCCAAAAAAGAAACACACTTATAAATACGTACTTACAGCAATTTTCGGATCCAGTCACGTTATGTTCAGTTAAATGTACTTTGAGTTGACCCAAAATCGCTTCGCCTTCCTTCTTCCAGACTTTGTATATATACTACTCTGTCAAGAAAGTACCGGGAAAAGATCAATAACACAAAAAATCTTAGTTATTCATCCAAACCTATTTTATCGCCTTCAAATTATGCTCCTTCAGAAACGATACATTTATGCTAACGAATAATTCAATCATCAAAACATTTTTTTACGCTTGTTCCGGAATCTAGTTAATTTCTCGCCGCGAATTCTCCTTTATGTCTTCTACCGAATGAAAACGGGTGCCACGAAGTGGTAATTTGAGTTTAGGAAAAAGAAAGAAGTCGGCTGGAGACATATCTGGTGAATAAAGTAGTTGATCGATGGTGTTTGTTGAGTTTTTAGTCAAAAATTCGTTCACAATGATGGCCTTCTGCGAAGGCGCATTATCGTGATGCAAAATCCACGAATTTTCTTTTCACAAATCTGGCCTTTTCCGTTCTGAATTTTTGGAGAAAATTCATGTCTTTTGGGACTAGCTGAGCGGTAACGTTTCATACATAGTGATTATTTAAAATGGTACGGATCGACTTGTGAGACACAGAAAGTTCAGCGGCTATCTCTCTCAAACTTGAATGAGGATTTTAGTCACTATTTGCTTCACTTTTGCAATGTTAACTTCAGTTGAAGACGTTGATGGCCTACCAGAGCGAGGCAAATCTTCCATCACATCTCGACCGCGTTTGAACGCTTTGTACCACTCATAAGAACGTGTTTTTGATAAAGTCGTTTCATCGTTAGCCTTCTGTAAAATTTTCAGTGACTCTGAACACGAAATTCCATTAGCGATGCAAAATTTAAGACAAACTCTTTGTTCGATGTTTTTGTCCATTATGAAATTCGCAATACACACTAGGTATGATCTAACTAAAAACAGCACTGTATTTAACTAACAGATGCAATTCAAACTCCGCGCCAAAATGAAAACAGTTGTGTCAATATAACAACAAAAAAAAAAAAGAAATTGAATTTGGAACCATAAACAAATCATCCATTCCCGATACTTTTTTGACTGAATGTATAAGGAGTATCCTCACAGAAAAGGCTGATAAAACTTTGCTTAACACCTGACGACTAGTATTTGCATATATATTTTTTTAATACTCGCTTAGCTACTACATTATTTAAAAAAATATAATTAGTAATACTAGGTAGAATATTTAATAAAAAATACCGGGTCCCAAAGAACACCCAACATTTGAACACAACGCGTTTCTGATAAAATTGCTATGGTTTTATAAAACACTCACCACCAAAAATTCTAAATTGATACAAGTTATGAGCTTTTCCTTTACTTACATACCTTGTGCAACCCCGTGACGCAGAGGAATTTAGAGACATTGAAACAACATACAGAAATAATACTGGAAGAATTGTATACACATTTCTCTTTCATAGTATAAAAATATGAATTATCACCAAATGGACTACCAGTAATTGGAAACTTTCAGTTCATATAATGCCTGCCATCTATTATAATTATAATAGGGGTATAAGGATATATATGACACCAATATTGAAGACGAGACATAATGTGTGGTACCGATAGTTCGAGAAGTCGATGTTGCCTGTATTGCAACCTTACAGATTACAGTTAGGCTAATGTAACATTGTTATTTCGCAGATGTATCAGGTGAACTGAGATTATCCCGCGGCCAGTTATCCCGCAGCAGTAGTATGGAGGAAGATGCGCAGTCGCAGCAACCTGATCTATATCAACTGCTACTGGCTGCGCATGTACAAGGTAAGATGAAAAGACTTTTTTGATGCAGTCAAACTAAAATGAAATGAATTAAGATAATAAAATGACTTATAAAAATAAACCCGAAACGTTATTTATACATCACATAAAAATGTTTTGACAAGAAATATCTGAGTTATCAACCTTTTGTTTTAAATATGTATAATAATAAGAAAAAGATAATAGTAAGGGCAATAATTATTTGTATTGTATTGTGTTGAATCTCTAATTGTATATAGCTGATATTGTCAGCAAATATTATATTTTCTATTTTGTCAAAAGATAGCAGATCATCTGAATGATTTCTCTGTATCTGTCTTTGTAGACATTCTACCGATATTGTAGTTTATTCATCAGAGCAACAGTTATTTTTATTTTATAATAAATTATATCTAATTATCCAGACTATATTTAGCCACTGTCGAATACAAGCATTTTCTTTATTTTGCCTCTTTTTCTAGTCTTGACCTAATCTAATCGGTTCACACATTTATTATATGACCGTCAAGCTGGAGATCTTCCCCATGTTCTTAGTCTTGGTTGTTACTCTTCTTCATATTTTATAATTATATATTTCTTTACGAATATCCTATACTTGATGGACAATGGTCTCAAAAGACTGTCTTGAGTGTACCAAAAGGTAGTTCTCTGGAACCAACAACTATGAATAAATGCAAAGAAATTAATGTATGTTAAACAGTTGTATTCACTTTCTATGGTTCTAAGGTACTGTTTGTTTTATAGTGCCACTGTCGTGCTTGTTCCTCTTATGTTATAATTCACCTTTAAGCTTGTTATTTTTACGTGACGTCGGCAAAATGTAATTGATTGTTTGTATTTCAGCAACGCAAATGACACGTTACCTGCAGCGCGCAATGACGGTGAGCGAGGCGGACGCGGTGGCGGCGCGCGCGCGCTCCGGGCGCTGCGACTCGTGCCGCTCGCGCCGTCCGCGGCACCGCCCCAGCAACCATCAAGGTAAACACTATCGCCTATACAACAACATATCTGACGCACAAGTAGTTTAAGTATTGTTGAGAGTAAGCAATACCTTTTTAACGACACCACCCTTATATGTTTTATTTTTCTTTTTGATTTGTTTTATTGTGTATCTGTTTTGTATTGTGCATGAGTTTGTCGTTAAATAAACTTATTTCTTTCTTTCTTCTTTCTTTCAATAAACAAACAACAAAGAAAATGCATTTAATTGTATATTAATTTTAATTATGTTTATTTATTTATTTTAAGAATCCTTCGAGGTGGTATCACATCCGGATGAACTTATCGACTTGGAATCTGACAACCCCGCTGTGACCGATGTGCTAGAGAAAGAAGTCAGTGACGTGCTTCTAAATGTAGACACGAACGACGATAGCACGTGTGAAGATAGTGCAGAAGAAGCCTTAGGTGAGGAATTGTATTATTTGTTTAAATGTTATATTATGCTAATTCTATATAATTTTTGTTCTACTCCAGTCCCAAGAATTTTACTTGTGGTACTACCTATTACAAGGCAAAATCTTATAATTATTGTTTTAAAGCTTATAATAATACTTTTTCTGGATGAAAGGTACTCTATGTCCTTATTGTACCCCTGGCAACGCATATGCGATGTTCGGTCAAGTAGTCAAGGCGTAAAAGTGTAACAAACAAACAAAAATCTCATATTCTCAATTATAATATTAGTTAGGATAATGTCCTCCAGACCGAATTTCGGTCACGGCGGCAATCTGGCAAGACTGGCCATCTGTGCAGGAGATATTATAGTGCATAAGCGTGTGCGCAAACACAAGTGTACTCTCTAATCCCTCATTCTCATGATCCGAAGGGACGGTAATCCGACACGACCGGAGAGTGACCAGGCGCAGGACCAACAGCTTTACGTGCTTTTCGAGGCACGGGGGTGTCTAACACCGTCAACTTCCTAACCCCGGGCTGCTATTGAGATTTCTTAACAAAATCTCAATAACCTTTTGCTGGCCCGACCCGGGATTCGAACCCGAGACCTCATGGTTTCATCCCGGGTCATGTGCATGAGCACAGCAGTCTTTTTTCAAACGGTCTCAAGATACTGCATGGCAAACTGATATTTGTTATACAGTGGTCCCAATATACAGCCCTGCGGTAGACCGACCTTTTTCTTGTAGATAAGATAACCTGCTAAACAATATTATGTTGGTGTTTAGTGAAATATTAATTTCAAGACTAAGCTCCCAATTTCTAATGTAGATGATTATCATTTATTAAGAAAGCCAATAATAGCCTATAGAGTGTAAGGTTACGTGATATACATAATCAAAGGCTTTGGTCGAGTCAACATACATGAAAGTTCGTCGAATCGACCAGAGCTTTTGATATTGTTTTTATGTCGCAACAAGGACAAATTTTAATTTTTTTGTGTCTTTACATCAAGTGTACTACCGCGTCTGCACATATACGTCACAGTATGTTTAACTGTTCAACGTGTTTATCTCAGAGCTGGGTGGCAGCGCAGCGCTACTGGCAGCGCGTATGTCGCGCGTGGCGTGCGGTCTGAACGCGACACTGGCGCGCGCGCTGAGCGCCGTGCCGCCGCCGGGCGCCGAGCGCGCGCGGCGCGAGCACCTCGCCGCGCTGCGCGAGCAAAACGACGCGATGCGGGCACGACACCTCGCTGGTACGTTGGCACTGAACACTACTATACACATAGCTACAGAGCTAAACGCGACACTGGCGCGCGCGCTGAGCGCCGTGCCGCCGCCGGGCGCCGAGCGCGCGCGGCGCGAGCACCTCGCCGCGCTGCGCGAGCAAAACGACGCGATGCGGGCACGACACCTCGCTGGTACGTTGGCACTGAACACTACTATACACATAGCTACAGAGCTAAACGCGACACTGGCGCGCGCGCTGAGCGCCGTGCCGCCGCCGGGCGCCGAGCGCGCGCGGCGCGAGCACCTCGCCGCGCTGCGCGAGCAAAACGACGCGATGCGGGCACGACACCTCGCTGGTACGTTGGCACTGAACACTACTATACACATAGCTACAGAGCTAAACGCGACACTGGCGCGCGCGCTGAGCGCCGTGCCGCCGCCGGGCGCCGAGCGCGCGCGGCGCGAGCACCTCGCCGCGCTGCGCGAGCAAAACGACGCGATGCGGGCACGACACCTCGCTGGTACGTTGGCACTGAACACTACTATACACATAGCTACAGAGCTAAACGCGACACTGGCGCGCGCGCTGAGCGCCGTGCCGCCGCCGGGCGCCGAGCGCGCGCGGCGCGAGCACCTCGCCGCGCTGCGCGAGCAAAACGACGCGATGCGGGCACGACACCTCGCTGGTACGTTGGCACTGAACACTACTATACACATAGCTACAGAGCTAAACGCGACGCTACATAAACGGACACCGGAAAGGTGTTTGAGAATTTAACTTAAATCATAATTCATTTGCATCTGAAGCACATATTCAATATTAGTCGACACGGATTTTAGGCACCAGGCAAGGTGACCACGTCGATTGTTTTAGACTAAGTAACAGATTTGTGTAGCGATGGAAAACAGCACAGAAATTCAAAATAATTATACCAATTACTCTAAGGCCTTTGACATGGTTGATCACAGTTTCTAATACAAAAATTTGCTCAAGCTGTAATCTGTGGCTCGCTACTTAGTTGGTGTGGATCCTATCTTATGAATAGATTAAAGCTCGTAAAGATCAGTGCCTATAAATCTATAGTTAGAATGGTCTCGTCTGGTGTACCCCAGGGCTCACACCTAGGACCTCTCTTCTTAGTCTATTAACATAGGTTAACGACCTATTTTCCGCCATAGCATCTGGTTACTATCTTCCGCGAACATATAGACAGCGTCATAAGCAAAAAAGCGTGCTTAGCTGCTTTTGTCATATGTCAAACAAAGTTATTTGACGATTTTGAAATTCCTATTCTGTTTTTTTTTACTATTATGTCAGTTTAATTTTTGAACACTGCTGCCAGATATGTATTCTAGTAGATATTTCAGGCTAGCAAAACTTAAAAATAGTTCTTGCATCAGACAGATTGTAATTTTAACAGTATACAAATTGTACAGTGCATCCGTACAATTTGCCATTTTGTCAGCATTTTTGTACCGCGTGCATACTTACATTAAAACTTAGGTTAGTTCGCGTTCGCTCATCGCCGCGTGTACTCATTCTATCATTATCAATTATTAATCATCTTATAAATAACTAATTTATCAATAATTCTTGTTATGATCAATCAATATACGTGAAGTAATCTTAAAAAAATGTGCCACGATTTGCTCAGTTAAGTGAACCATTACAAAAGTTAATTTAAAGAGTGTACGTCTTACTATTTTCGCCTGAACGCTGGTTCGTAAATATGCAGAATTTCATACTTTTGACTGTATGTGTTTTCATTTTGGCGTACATAATAATTGTGTAGTAAATAGAGTAAATGTGCATTACAGATCACCAAACGACTGAAGAGGTCTCCTTCCCGAAAGCAGGATTGGATCCATCTATACAGGTAAATAAGTAAATTGTGACAAATTGTATCTTGACGTTGGGTACTTTTCAAATAATATCTTGAACCATAAAAATAATAATGTTTATTGGGTCTTTGTTATCAGCTATACATTTTATAACTGTAATATTTACAAAGACAGTCGCTATAATAATATTAATACTTACAGCAAGGATTGCTGTATTGAAAATGACATTTTCAGGGAGATTGCTGTAATAAGTATAATAAAATTTTCATCGTGAGTCAATATAGTGACAATTACCATGACTACACTATAAAAAATCAAAGACGAAACTAGTTTTGATATGACAAATGATATATATATATATATATATATATATATATATATATTACAGAAAACGAAAATTAACGCGATCATGTTCAGTATTAACCTTTTAAAAGGTTTGACGTTAACGAAAGTCTACTTGTGATTAAGTCCGTGCAGTTTGCACGGGCTGGCCAATCAATTTAACATCTGTTTTCCGTGGTATAAAACTTGCAAGGCGAAAGTATAAAAGTGACAAATTATATAAGGAGAAGGTACTAAAATGCCGCAGATTTCAACAATAATCCTTTTAGTATAATTTATAAAATTAGTAAGATTGTATTAGTAATGAAGGGTATGTGTCAACAGGAGCAACCGAGCAACGGGGGGTGATTACCCGAAGCTGTTATAAGTAATGATCGACGCTACAGTGAACAGACACTAACCGCGACACAAGTCTTGGCTGGCCCACCACTAACCGCCGACGACGACAATCGCTTCAAATGAAACGACGTCGACAAAACGACACTTGTTCGTGACGCTATAACAATATTTTTGTATTTCATGTAACCCAGCACACGACAAACATGTATATTTTGTAATATTAATAATAATTTTATATATTGTAGTGGTAATAATTATTATATTTTGTAATAATAATTATTATGTATTGTTTTTGTCTACAATTGTAAGTACTGCATTGAATTTTAGTATTAAAAAAAAGATTATTATTCCATACGTAAGTAATGATGTGATGACTAGATGAGTTATTTTCGTTTTTTTTTGTCTAAATATTTGATGTTTCCGCAAAGATTAAGTTATATACGTTAAATGTTGGTGTAAATAATGTTAGTACTAGTTTAAGTGACAACCATAATGTATAATTATATAATTATAATTTGTGTATAAATATGTTTTATTTTTATTTTCAAAATTTACGCATCCTGTTCATGTTATGCAGTCGATATTTTTTTAACTTCTCTAATTTTTTTAGCTTTCTTAGTCTCTTGAATCTTGTTGTTATTAGATAATTATTATATATCGATTAATGAAATTATATCTAATTATATTGATACAGTTTTGAATATTAAAAAGACATACATACATACGATAATCGATTCTATATCATGTATTAAAAAAGTTTACTAAATTTAATAATCTGTTATGTAAAAGTACGGTCTTGTTATTATATTAAAATTTGGTCTAAGCTTTTTATAACCACAGTGAATAAAAATTCTGCAAGTTTTCCATTTTATGATTCTTTGCAGTTTATATTTGTATATTTATTGTCATTTTTCAATATAATAATGAAATATTATAATCTATTATAATTGCTAATAAATGCAAACGAATATTTGTTTATAATCGGCATGAAGTTTTTTTTTGTATTTTGACTGCGTTTAAGACATAATACAAGTATTAAATTGTGACAATATATATTTCTTTGATAATCAATAATTAATTGAGGCGGCTTATAGCGTTATAATATGGTGATAATATACCCATAAGTAAATTATATTAGGGCAATATATTATGCTTAGTATTGATTCAATTGGAAATAACTAGACATGGTATAGTTATTAAATGAAGTATTATTTACATTTAAATTAAATAAATATTATCTCATATCAATAGTATAGAAATGTCGTATAATCGTATCGAAGGCAATATCGTTTTTCATAATTTTAACTACCAGTCAAACAGTAATTGTGTTATGTATAGTAATATATCCTAGTAAAAGCACGGTATCTTCGAGGTAGTCCTAATGTTTGGTATATTTATAACAAAATCTTTACTCTTGAAAGATACATATATAATCAAATGTAAATAAAGTTTTAAACATAATAACATATATCATGTTTTGATATTTCAATTTAGTCAAAAGCTATCCGTATTTAAAAGCACTGGAAACTTAATAATCGAATTTCATCACTTATTTATAATTAACAATATTATATAATAGAAACAGCCAATTTAGTTGGATCCACATTTAGAGTTCTGTAATATTTGCAAATTTACCCATGGGACGTTCGGTACGATTTGGAATTTCGTATCGAACGTGTCAGAAGCGACCTTGCAGAACTCGGTGTGTGAAACTTAAAAGTGCCCTAAGATTATAGTACCTTTATAATGCCATATTAGTACTGATATATTAGCCATATAAGCTGTTTAAATTATATACTAGCTGACCGGCTTGCTTATAATAGAATAAATTTAACTTGACGTCACCTTTTTGTTACTATGAGGATAAGTGTGTGGAGTGCCACAGGGTTTCATTTTAGGTACGGACCTAAAATCACACCTTGGGGTACGCCGAATGCAGTTTGGCGCCCAGTTCTTGACGGCAGAGTAATTCCTTAAATATATCAAGAAATTTCACAGTATAGTTATCCACTATAACTTTCATTCATGATTCATCTCATAGAATTGGTTATAAAACTTGTATAGTAGCAATTTGTATTCCGAGGACGGCTATGTCTATACATGGGAGCTTGCCTGTTATGATTACAGGTTCGTGGAGATACAGGCATGATATTACGTTGCTCAAAGCTAAGTAACAACATAAAACAGCTTGCAGAATCACCATTACACTCAAATATTTAAAATCAGACAAATACCAAAAGCTCATTCTAGTATTATACAGATTAGAGGTCATGTTTGTTGAACGAAGGCTGTATAGATGCCTTCCATAGGATTTAATGACACTCAAACTCAGAGTATTTGATCAGAATCCACTCCCGATACCATTCGACTAAGGGAGCATTTCCACTCTCAAGAATATCGCACCTGAACTACCTTGTGTTGAATTCCTGTGGTAAGTAGGACTTCCAAGATGCGCTGACTATCAGCTGAAAACCAGTAAACTTTACTGGTTTTTGGACGGGCTAGTAACACTGGAATATACTTCGGTATTGGAAGGCCGGCGACAAACTAAGCAGAGCCGTATGCTTGGTTAGTATTTTGGTAACGTTAAAAACTTGTCTAAACGCCACACTTATATATTATATATAACTGCTAGTGAAGTGGTTTAGTAAATCCACACCAACAACAATCATATACAGACATATAAAAATCAAATACTCTTGAATACACATGCTCACATTGTAGGAACATCGTCTCATTTCTTCAACGATAAAGCTATATCTGCTAATGCCTCTTGGCATTATACATATATACATATATTTATATGTACTAGAAACACGGTGTCTTTAGGCTACATAGACCTTAGATTGATTTTCTATGTATAATACGTATGTATTTACAAAAAAAAGTATATATATGTATATTTATCCATTGTCTAGTACCCATAGTACAAGCTCTGCTTAGTTTGGGCTAGATGGTATTGTATGTATGTGATAAAATATTATTATTATTATTGATTAATATTATTTGTCAGAATTTTTAGTTTGCATCTAAGATTGCTTATTCTCTTATGTCGGTTACTCATAAAAATACCATAACGCTACGAAAATATTTTAAACAGCTTGTATTTAAGATTGGTCTCATGTACCTACATGTAATGTTACTCTAGGCGCGCCACCTGGCTTTGTCTGCCTTTTAGATATGTTTACTAGTACCTAATCCAAGTGTGTTGGGTGGAAAAGCAAAAGTATCTCTGTTTCCTATGATTCTGGTATCACGTTTGGCAAATGTCCGAAGCATAAGAGTGAGCTAAGTAAAACTACTCGGGGAAATTGTATTATGACTTGTTATTACTTGATTTCAATTGTAAAAAGTGAGGACGTGAGTCACGTGAGCCAGATGGCTCACGTGACTCATGTACAGTGATAGCCATTAAAAATAGCCTAGCCAATATAATATTATTTTCAATAGCCCAGTCTTAGCTATAATTATTTGCATAAGAGTTCGAGCTTGGATTGTTTGAGCAAGAAGGCACTCTATTTTCTTTACATTAGGTATATTTTTAATTGTATTTATTACTATTTGTAGACCTTTCCTATTATTGTATTATGACATTAAAATTAAATGAAATTAATAAAAACACTATCCAAATTAAGTTGAAATAGATTCTATGAATGATTTTTAACAAAACAGATTCTAGTTTCTAATTAATTATCACCAACCAAAAGATTTATCATATTTTACATAACGTTTCATCAGTCGTAAAAAATTGTGTTTATGTAAATAATTATCAAATATTACTGCATATGATATCTATATCCAGTAATGTTTAATAATTGTCATTACAAATCAAAAGTGTATTGCAAAGGCAAAATTTTACATTAGAACCAAATTGTGTTGCTCTTTTTGGTTTGCTCCCTTTAATTTAACCGTCCCTGGATTTAATACACATTGTATATTTAAAAACGACTAAATTTATTACAAAAGTCATTTAATGCTTGATGTAAAACTTATTTTCACAATTTCACCTAACATCTAGGATTACATATATGTATATCGAAATGAAAAATATATATTTGATACCGTAGTGTAGAGTTAGACCAAATGAAAACCCATCCATTTAGCATACGTATTTGTACGTTTGTATGTATGTACACAATGTAACGCTTATAGGCAATTGTACATTGATATGCTTAACTATGTATGTATATTTCATTGCAATAAATATTACGTACCAGAATTTGTTTGTTTTTATTTTAATACCAAAGATTTTCTCTTTTATAGACAACTCCCGCGCTTATAATAAATCCTGTGTCGTGGTGGACTTTACAAATATTGAAACAGCGGACTCAAGAACACGCAGTCTTGGTACAACTATTTATGCATATCACAAATTTTCATTCCGTGTGTGGGTCGAACCCACAACATTCAGCCTAATATCAGTGGCGAGATGATCAGTTAAACCACGCCCGCCTATAATAGTTTTTAATGCAGCGAGGAGATCGTTAGATTGTTTTTAAGTAGAACTTTAGAATATTAACTTTAGAATGATATGTAAGTTTATATTATAATTATAGTATAGCGTTTGCCCGCGGTTTCGTTAGGAAACAGTACCCTAAGGGTGCGTTTCCACTGACGCGGAGCTGGACGGAGTGAAGAGAAGCGGACCGTGTACTGGCCAATCACAGTGCTTGATATCTCCACTCCACATCAGTGGAAAGAGTGCAAGTGGAGCGGAGTGGAACTGAGCAGACTTTTAAATAAACCAAATGAACATGCGGCCCTGAGCCGGACAGAACGGAGTCGGGCGGGCTGTGGGACGAGCGGAGCGCACGAAACGGAGGGTAGTAGTAGGGGAGCCCACGAGGCTAAATGGGGATTTACTCGAGCGTCGTAGAGACCTATTGGGATGCAAAGCTTAGATGATATGAAGAAAAAAATGTTATATGATATATACCTTTACATCGGTGGGGGAAGCGGCTATAGATTTTTAAATATGTAAAAAAAAATTGTTGCATGGACATCCTCGAGCGCGTCAGATATTGATAGCATCAATGCCCTACGTATTTTTAATAATGTACGCATGTTAATCTGATCGTTTGCATGATGCGGGTGGTTGTATGTAAGAGGTGAAAATGAAAAAAAAAAAAAATTAATCGAGCGCGTCAGATTTTCTAAGGGAGTGTTAAGTGCACCAAAAAAAAGCTCTCATTCACTAATCTGATGATTTCGATGGGACGCAAACTCGCGGCCATTTTCATAATGTGCAAAAAAAATTCGCCATTTTAAAATACTCAAGCGCGTCAGATTAAGATATATATGGTTCATCTTTATGTTCTAAACGTACTGTCTCATAATCTGACGATTATCTAGAGGGATTGGCCTGATCTGACAAAAAAAAATTAGAAAAACGGTTCATCTTAAAGGCCATCCCTGCAACTTCCCGCTAATTCCATTCCTGGGCTCTTAAAATTGTACTTATGACGTTTTTGAGCTCAAAATATAATTTGTGATATTTTGAGCTCGCTGAGTTCAAAGAAATAATATTTCTATGCATTTGAGCTCTCCCAGCTCGAAAGTCTGATAGAAGTTTCATAGAACACTATTTTTGGAATTTTCAAACCGCAATAACTTTTGAATGGATCAACCGATTTTCACGCGGTTGGCGGCATTCGACGCAGTTTTATCATCCTCATAAGTAATTTTGCAATTTTAATTGATCGAACCACAAATTTCGGAGTAATTCCGAAAAAACACTTTTTCGGGTTTCTTTCGTTCACGATATCTCTCGAACGAATCAACCGCTTTTGACCAGCTTGGTGGCGATCGACGTGGTTTTTCAAGCTCAAAGGCGGATTAGTTTTTGAAGTTGATCGATAAAGCCGGTTAAAAGTTATTCCAAAAAAACCACTTTAAAAAGAATTTTTTTTTTTATTTTTTTAAATCATTGAACTTAATTAATTGAAAAGCTCAGGAAGTAGCATGCAAATAAATAAGTGTATGCTTTTTTAGTAGAATACATGTATTTATAAAAAAATTACTTAAAAAAAAGCTTAAAACAATTTAATGTTTTATAATTAATTGATTAATTAATCATCATCTTCATCCGTAGAATCATCTTCCTCTTCTGGCTCAATTTCATCCTCAGATTGCGTATCTGTAACAAAAAATTATTAAAATATATAACAATATTTTTTTTATGAACAACGTGTTTTTTTAATTATTGAAGAAAAGAAATACCTGATTCTGGAGTATCTTCAAGAATATCAGGTGTTATGACTACATCTTCGTACGCTTTCGGCAATTGGTCACCTGCAAAACAGTTCATTTTAAATTTCTCGTCGACAATTTTCCATCCATAGTCCGTTGGTAAAAGATCAGTAATTTTTGCATTATGGGCATTACTCCATAAGCATGCAATGAATTTTGTGCGTAACACTTGCTGGAGTAACTCCGATTCACAGGGTGGCAAGTTGCACGCATCGTAATTCCGGACATTCAAGGAGAAGGGTTGCGACTTGTCTTTTACTTTGTATGTCCTATTGAAGATGACAATCCTGGCTTGATTGACATCGTCTAACTTTTTCAACCCATACAAGTGGCAAGTAAAAGACTGTATAATGTTAAAAGAATCCTGCACATTATGCTCCTTTGATCCCAAATCCTGAAATGCTTCTTGGAAAATTTCTGAATTCATCAATAATTGCAAAGGTTTCTTTTTCCCTCGTCGGTACAATGCTGGGTTGAAATCGCAACCAGTGAATGCATGCAAAGCTGGAAGCGCTTTCGAAATTTTTTAACCTAATTTTTTGTAGAGAGCGGATACGTCGATGCATCGGCGGGCATTGCCAACTCCAAGATCCATCCAAACTTCTACTCTTGCTTGCAGGTGTTCCATATTTGCTAACATGATGACCACTATATCAGTATCAGAAGTTCTGACAGTAATGGTAGAATCTTCATTTTGTTGGCAAGCAACAAATGCTATCTTCGTATCCCCTTCTTCGTGATCAGGGCATGACAACTCATTATTAATGATGTGTGTTACTTTATTATCAGTAACAGAATATTCATAACACAAATCATGTATAATGTAAATTACCTTACTACCGATAATCGTTGCCATCTCCTGATCAGCCCAATGATCGATCAAAAACTTGACAATAGCTTCTTTAAACTTTATATTTTTTAAGTCTTTCGTAAAGTCTGCTGTTCGTGTTTGTTGAGGACCGGAAATGTGGAATTCCTTGTCATCTACACTACCTCGAAGAGAATGCTCATAATCCTTGATAGAGGGTGTGAAGTAGCGATCGAATACAATGGCAACTTTACTTGCAGCGTTATTGACAAGGCATTGTAATATTTTCTTTGACACACCTCCAAAACTACGGGGCATTTCTTTAAAAGTATTTAAAAAAAAGAAGCCATCTATAATTACAAGGTCAACTTGGGGTGGCGGTTGCTCCATATCTTCAACTTGTTTCTCTAACTCGTGCATTAGTACTGACTTATCAGTCTTGTTTAAAGAACCATCTATATGGCACAGTGATAACGGCATAGGAGTTATGGGAAAACAAAGTACTTTCTCCAAGTCTATACTCGTGTCAAGAGATAGAGCTAATAACCGTCCGAATAAATCCCGCTGCAATGTAACTTCATGCACTTTTTCACCAATTTTCATTTTTTTTTTTCTTCTTATAATCACTCATATTAAATATTTATAAACTTTACTTCACACAAATAATATCAAAATAGCAAAACGTTGCAAACACGTTGTAAACAGTATGCCACGAGTCTTTATGATCAGCTGTGATGGCGTCATGGCAACAGAAACCAGAGTGGGGACGGAGTGAGAGAGTAATAGATAGAGAAAGAATGAGAGAGGAATAGAAACGCGGAGAAGGAAATGTAGGCATCACGCAACTGCACGCATTTAACTTTATCGACGAATTTTTGTTATTTCGGCTTGCGGAAATCGTCAGATTATATATTTTTCATTATTCTTGAATTATTTCCTTCAAAATAAAAAAAAATTTAGCTACGCTCGAGAATGTCGAGATGACGTTTTTTTTTTACAACTTTGTTACCCTCCGCTTTTTTTACGTCACTCTCAAATTGTCAGATTAGTGGAATATACACTTTTTAGGATGTAATTAACTCACCCTACCTTAATCTGACGCGCTCGAGAATTTCTGATGGTCAATTTTTTTTTACTAATCTGATCCTGTATCCTTCACGGGCGGCCTTATATATGGGCCTCATGTTTTGTGGAGGTACTTAACCGGGTACAAGGTATCCCCCTGTATATTAATCTGTCGCGCTTTAGTAAATCCCGAAATCCCCGCTTGGGCTCCCCTACTATAGTGGAACGGTGCGGCGTGGCGGCTAGTCTAGACTTGTCAGTAAAGGACTCGTGAGCTGCATTTAAGTTTAGTTAGCGATATTACGTCATACACTTCACACGTCATCGACATTGTATGTGAATCAAAATGGATGAGAAACTAATTGAAAGTGTCAAGAAATTGCCATGTTTATGAGATACACGACTGATAAAATACAAATGCAATGAAACCAGAGATATGGTGTAGGAAATCATGATGAAAGACACCGGATAAAAATATAATTGCAGCTCTGGTCTGCACAGCTCTACTCCACCTCGCTCCGCTTTGCTCCGCTCCGCTTCAATGGAAATACTTGCTACATTTCACTGCTCTTTTTCACTCCACTCCGTCCAGTACCGCGTTAGTGGAATCGCACCCTAATAATGTGTTTGCGAAATTTCATGATGATCGGTCGAGAGACGTGAAAGCGTTACAATTGAACAAACAAATAAACTAACATTCGCATTTAGAATATTACTTAGGGTTATTCTAACTTTCTAACTAAAATCCATAATCATTTGTGTAGGTACAATGTTGATATTGTAGTGTCATTAGTTGCAAGCAGTTAAATTTATGTATTATACTCAGAACTCGTGTAACTCAACAACAGTAAAAGTATTAAGTTATTTATGGCATGGTGCTTATATTTAAGAAACGAGTATAAATTATCTTGTTTACGCGAATGTTATTCATTGAAATTAAACTACTACGAGCCCCAATGCAAAAATGTTCGTCTACTATGAAAATTGAATGTAACCATGTATTGTAAGTGTAATATAGATAAGTAATGTCGGTTTAATGAGTATAACAAATAAAAATGAGATTAGTAAATTAAATTAAGTTAATTTACTGTGAAGTACTCAAATAAAATATTTTGTCGTTACAAAAAAAAATATGAATTCTTCCATCAATTATAACTCATAACAGTTCGGCTATCGCAGTTGAACACGCAAAACAGTTCGTCTACCACTTGGTTGTATCTCCTTTACTATCAATAACGGATTTAATCCTAAGTGGCATCGTCGCTACTAACTGTTCACATTCTTCTGGAGTTGTTGAATCCCAAACAGTCTTAATTTTCTCCTTTAAATGTTTTTTTGACCTTGATGGATTTTTTCGCAACATCTTCATTTTCCACCACATTGTCTCAATAGGAGACAAATCTGGACTGTTTGACGGCCACTCCATTGTAGGTATTTGTTTAGAGGTGAACCAAGCCTTTGTTGTCCTTGCAGTATGACAGGAAGCACCATCTTGTTGAAAAACATAAGCATTTAGATGTTTCAAAATCGGAATGGACGGCAATAAACTCGTTTCTAAAATGTTTTGGTATTTTACTGCATTAACAGTCTCGTCTACAAATTGCAGGCGACCCACACCTTGTGCTGACATGCAGCCCCATATCATTACAGACGCAGGGAACTTCACTTTTCTCTTGATACAGTCTTGGTGAAATGCTTCATCTTTATTTCGGATAACTTTTTTTCGTACATCACCGACAGTCACCTCGAATTTGGACTCGTCACTCCATATTATTTGACGCCACTGGTCAGCAGTCCAGTTTAAGTGATCACGAGCGAATTTTAACCTTTTCTTTTTCTGAAGTAATGTGAGTAAGGGTTTCTCTTTAGCCGTGTAAAAGCCGTAACCCATTCTCTTCAGGACTCTTTTACAAGTATTGACCGAGACATCTTTTTTAATCATATCACGCCATTGTACGGTAAGCTCTCCTGCACGAGCACGACGGTTTTTCTTTATAATTTTCTTTAAAACACGGTTTTCAGCTTCACTTGTAATACGAGGGCGGCCTGATCTCTTCAAACACGAAACTGTGCCGTTATTTTTGCTATGCTGGATTATTGACTGGACAGTTGATCTTGGCAATAATAAGTATTTGGCGATTTGGTATGCAGATTTCCCATTATCACTGCTTGAAATAATAATTTTCCGAACTTCTACCGCGATAGGTTTTCCACGACCCATATTGCTCAAAATTATTAGTGAAAATAATGAAAAAATACTTGGAACACGCCTTTTTATAGCCTTTGACATCTTAAAAACAATTGAATTCTATTTTTAAGATAATTTATTTTTAAATTTTGGTGTAACAATTAAAAAAGTTTATTAACATTAGGCATAGACAAACTATTTTGCATCAATTAAGCACTAGACGAATTATTTTGCGTGACCATTTAAACAGTAATTTAAGATACATAATTTTAAAAAAGGATTATTTTTTTTAATAGTACCAAAATAACTTTATTTATATGGAGTATTTTATTAAATAAATTGTTTACTGCTAGTGTCTTTCTAGGAACGAAGAAAGTTAAAAAGAAAAATGTGTTCTTCATAATGTGTGACTAGACGAACATTTTTGCATTGGGGCTCGTATATACGGATTTTATCGCGTTGTTTATTAATCACTGTATTACATAATTTTAAAACGTTACACTACTATTACTATTGAATTTTACTAATATAAAAGCTAATAAAATTATTAAAACTATTTATATTTAGGTTTACACTTTCTCCGACGTTTCGGTTGATTTTCAGCAGCCATGGTCATGGGGAGACTAAGATGGTAGTTGTCTCAATGTTCCAGTGTAGTTATTTCAAAGTACCCGAACATAATTTAGTTATTGGTGTTTCTATTTACGCAGAAAGAGCTCAAAGTATCATGAAGTCTAGCTTTGGTTTGTTTCTTCTTGGGTTTGACTTTTTGAATTACTGGATCCCAAGCTGGTGGTACATTCCAACCATCTTCTCTATTGAAATTAGGATGTTTTTTTGATTTCAATAGCCCCGCGAAGTATCCTTGGTAGGAATCGGTGTTCTTTAGCGAGAATCTGTGGTTTGTCACATCTCAGGTAGTGGTTGGTCTCCTGTTGTACATGTTCACACACAGCAGACTTCAACGAGCGTTTGTGTTTTACTTTAGCTATGTGTTCTTTTATGCGGGTGCCTATACTTCTCTTGGTTTGACCAATGTATGAGAGTCCGCAGTCACAATCTATTTACATTTATATTGTACAGGTAATTGGTACTTGACGGATGGTAAAAATTGACTTATCTTCGTTGGCGGCTTGAAGGATGTATTGATTGAAGCTCGCTTCAAGATGTAGCCAATCTTGTCAGTGACACCCCTTACATAAGGCAGTATAGCAGGCTGGCGCTCGACTGCGGCTGGCTTTTCTCGGGATCTGTGACAGCGGCGCGGCTGTTGGAGCTTGTTGTCTTGCAGTACTTGCTTGACATGTTGAAGCTCGGCGTCCAGGTGTTTCTTGTCACAGATCCTGTGGGCTCTCTGAAACAAAGACATTCCCACGGTAGCTAACTGTTTAGGATGGTGGTGATATTCATCGTTTAAGTACCTATTTGTATGGGTCTTTTTCCTATACATAGTGTGGCTCAAAGTATGATCAGGATTCCTGATGACAAGTACATCTAAGAATGCTAATGAATTATTTGCCTCTAATTCCATAGTAAATTGGATGTTGTTATAATATAATATAATATAATTTATTTGCAAAAAAATGTGGTGATAACAAAAGATGGTAGGATTACAATTAGGCGCATGACACATTTCGCCATATTTAAATAGCATGCAAATTTAACAAGTTGTAAGGTACAACTAAATAAAATTAAAGAAAGAAAAAACAAGAACATGAGCTACAATTTCAAAAACTTAAACAATTATTAAAATGGTAAATATTGTAACTTAAATCAAATTAACATACACTTGACCATTAAATCAGTTAATTCACAATGTGTTCGCAAAGTGATATGAATGAGAGGCAAACTTTTTAATGAATTCATTGACAGAATAGAAACTCTCTTCTATTAGCCACTTTTGTAATGATATACAAAATTTATTATAGGACAGCTTAATTATATCTTCAGGCAATGAATTATATATAAGAGGCGCCATGTACGCACTACTACGTCTAAACATTTCTATTCGTGGTACCGGCATTTTCAGGTACGATTGAGTTAGTTTCCGTTTATTCGTATTATTATTTATTTCGAACAAATTGATATTACATTTTACGAATTTCGCTACTTCATAAATATATTTAGATGGAGCAGTCAATAACTTTTTGGCTTTAAAAACGGGTCTACAAGATTCCCACCACTGCATGTTGAACATTGCGCGAATGCACTTTTTTTGAGCAATGAAAATTTGCGATAATTCTGATGAATATCCCCATACAACTATACCGTAACGAATGATAGAACAGACATATGAATGATATACCATTAATGATGTCTCTACCGATGCTATATTTTTAACTTTTCTTATCGCGAATACAAATTAATTTATTTTTTTACGGATACTGTCCGTGTGTTGTCTCCATGTCATATGCTCATCAATAACAATACCTAAAAAAGATGTGCTGCTTACCTGTTCTATTTTTTGATTATTGTAGACAACATTTAATTGATTTTTTTGACTATTGTGAGGTGTAAAATTGATCATTTTTGTTTTTTCTATATTTATTTTTAAATCGTTTTGGTGAAGCCAGTTAATTAAATTTTGTAAAATTCTATTTATTTCCACATCATAGCGCTTTCTTTTATCATAACCGAAAATTACCGTAGTATCATCACCGAACAGGATACATTCATGGTTATCTAATGCTAGTGGAAGATCATTAATATATATTAGAAACAATAGAGGACCAAGTATGCTTCCTTGCGGTATACCGTAATTGTTATTTCTGTTATTAATGAACTTAAGATGTTCTAGGAATACACTAACACTATCTGTTGGTAGTATTGTAAAAGTATCATCTACAAACCTCTTATAAATCCTGGGTGTGATGGGCAGTCTGTAATGCTCGAGCCTCGAAGTCCTCCATATTCAAAATTCGTGCGAAACGACTACTAAGCCAAATGTTTATGTATATGTTTGTTACTGGCCACCGTGCACCGGTGTGTTGCTGCTCGAACTAATCGAACGCTAACAGTGTGTAATACTAATAATAAACGTTTTTAGAATTTCGCGATTTGTACACATATACTAATACTAGATGTCCCGACAGACGGTTCTCCAGTATAGACAAGAAAAACCAAATCTAAACCATCCTCAAATCCACTTGAACACACACAAAAAAATTCATTCAAATCGGTCCAGCCGTTTAGGAGGAGTTCATTGTCAACACACGTACAGAAGAATTATATATTGTATAAAGATTATAAAGAGGAAAGATTAGATTCTTTGTTTTTTTTTGTTTGTAAGTATTTAACTCAAACACTAACCAACCGATTTAAAAAATTATTTCACTATCAGAAAGCTATATTATCACCGAGTAACATAGGCCACATTTTATTTAAAAAAAGTACTGTAACATACATAATCTAACCTTAACTACTTTACGCGAGCGAGGCCGCGGGCATAAGCTAGTATTTAATATAATGCTAGGTAATATTACAATTTCAACCGGGAGGATGGGTACCGTTTGTCTACATCGTAGAATCCAGCTATATGCCGCAGTGACTTAGGTCGTCAGCACAGAATACCTATACTCAGAGAGAAGAATGACAACTTCATACATTGTAAGTAATTTTTCCTTAGCGTCTTGCGCCCTTGACCCTTCGGGGTCAGGCTGCTCCACGTATTCTGGGGGGAGCAATGGATCACCGAAGCCGATTCATCTGCGCGAGCTGGCCCACGCCATGCCCAGCGCAGAAATCATATCAAACACCTCCTGGAGCATTGCACCGCGTCGAGGCGACGTACGCACTAATGTGAACGCCGCCTCCGCGAAGCACGCAAGCACAGGAGTAAATAAACAAAGTGGTAACCGGCGCAACCGACGCAATCGGCGTGCCAAATCCACTGCTGCGCAACCAGTAGGAAGCGAACCGACTACGTCGGCGCCCGCACCGCTGAAAGCGCAGTTAACGAACAGAAAAAACACGGTTGAGGAGGACGCTCAGCCAGTCGACCCGACCAGGACCGGTAACACTGACGGTTTGACTCGGATGGAACTTCCAACCAAACGCGACACGCAAGGGGAACGCGGATGCCAAAACAGGCACGCGGGAACCATTCAGTCAGGGAGCAGCGACCCTATGATGACGGATACCGCACCCCTGACAGAACAACGCGACGCGAACGTTGGAACAACATCGGAGGCAGCCCAACGTGCAGATCCGGTCACGGCTGATGCCGAAGTAGAGCCGACTCACTCAGCCGATACAAAAACAGGCTCGCGTCGCAAACGCGGGCCTCGGAAATGCGGACCACGCACCGATGCGCATCGCCCGTCACGTCCGGACACAGCGGGTGCGCCCACTCTGCCTGCAAAGGCAAAGAGAGAGCGCCCAAACGATACGTCGTCTCCGAGAGACGGGCCGAAGCGCGCGAAGCTGGACCAGACGCCAAGGAGAGCAACGACAAGCTATGCAGACGCGACTACATCGCACCTGCTAATAGCTGTCGCTGCCACGCCTCCTACAGACCTAACGGTGGAACAGGCACAGCAGCTCGAACTCTCCTTAGAGGAGAAGATTATTGAAGCAGCACTTGCTCCACCGCCAGACAACGAGCCAGCACCCGCACCAGCATTCCGAGGGAAACCTCTGTCCACAGAGGGAGTACTGAAGATGTGGTGCGAGAACGACAGCACTTTAACCTGGCTCAAGAACACAGTAGCCACGCTGCAATCACCGATTCCAGGGACCAAGCTGACCGTCATTCGACAGTCAGACATAGTGAAGCGAGTTCGCGCTTCGCTATGGCTGCCGAAGTCAATCGGGTTGGACCTGACGAGGACTCATCGTCTCCTAATTGCGCAGAACCCATGGTACAGCGTCAAAACCTGGCAGCTGTACGGTGCGGCTATGCAGGAGAAGGGCATCTTCCTGACCCTGGGCATCCCAAAATCTGAAGTGGCCAAGATTTTGGAGAGAGGTCGCCGAGTCTCCTTCGTCTCCGGTAGTGTCTACGTTAAGTTTCACACTGCCGGGGACGGAGACGACTCGGTGACTACGGGGCCCCGGGAGGAGCCCAATACCGGCAATGAGGAGTTACCAAAACGGGCACTGCCACCTACTGGCCCAAGTACGTCAGGCACAGCCTGCTGCAAACAGGTATCCATGGTAGATGACGCTACTCCCATACCTACCATGGAAACCAGCGACCACCACACGTCTTCAGACGGGGAGTCCGTGGACAGCGATGTTCTCGGATCCTCGTCAGATTAGTGTGGTACAAACCAACCTCCAGCACAAACAAATTGCGACGGCTACCCTACGCACACTGCTGGAGGTTAACCAAAGGACCATAGCCCTGATCCAGGAGCCGTGGATCAGAGGCGACAGCATATGCGGTCTGAAAAGCATCGGGGGTAAGTTGATGCACAATACTTCGGTTCATAAGCCAAGAACTTGCATCTATATCCCTAGATCAATATCAGCTCTGCTGTTAACAAACTTCTGTTCTAGAGACCTTACCGCGGTAGGACTCCAAACAGAGCCCAACAACCAAACGTTAGTACTAGCTTCAGTCTACATGCCCGGCGATGAGGAAATCCCATCGAAGGAGCTGGTTGAACTGGTACAACACTGTGAAGACCACGGCTGGCACATCATCATCTCAGCCGACGCAAACGCTCACCATCCACTGTGGGGAAGCCTCACACCAAACAAAAGAGGTGAGTCCTTAACTGAATATATTTTCTCGACTAACCTGTCTATAATGAACAATGGTTGCGAGCCCACCTTTGTTAGTTCTAGATATCAAACTATAGTAGACATCACACTTGCATCGGAGGGTGCGGCAGAACTAGTGTCAAACTGGCACGTTTCAGCCGAACCTTCCTTTGCAGATCACAGGCGCATCTGCTACACTATACAAGTGCCAGAGACGGACCAACTGCCTAAACGCAACCCCCGCAAGACGGACGTAGCAAGGTACAGGAGCCTTCTCCAACATGAGGTAGATAAAATCTGTTTTAAAGACATGTCTACCAGCACTGACAACATAGACCATAACACTTACATACTTACCAAATGCATCCAACAAAACTACCAACAAGCCTGTCCCTCCACACAACCACCAGTAACAGGTAAGTCCCAATGGTGGGGACCAGAGCTGGAGAAACTTAGACTCAATCTGAGGAAACTGTTTAACCGAGCTAAAAACACCAGGACTGATGAAGACTGGGAGCGATACAAACAAGCTCAATACCACTACAAGAAACGCATAAGATACCGCAGAGGAGAATCTTGGCGGCGTTTCTGCAGCAACATTAACACCACTAATGAAGCAGCCAGGGTGAAAAAGGTCCTATCGCAAGAAAACAACAGAACCCTAGGCGCCATTAGAAAACAAGATGGTACCTATGCGATTTCAGACAATGAAATAAGTCAGGTACTACTCGAAACACACTTCCCTGGGTGCGAAGTAACGGTAAACCCAAACTGGGAAGACACACCTTACAATCAACCAACCCAGATTGACTGGACAGTAGCCAAATCTATGGTCACTGCTGACCGAATATCATGGGCGATAGATAGCTTCCAACCCTTTAAATCTGCGGGCCTGGACGAAATATTCCCAGCTCTCTTGAAATGGGGACAAACAACAGTTGTGCCACACCTGCTCAACATATACAGAGCATCGATAGCGCATAACTACATACCACGCCAGTGGAGAGAAGTCAAAGTAATCTTCCTACCTAAGCCGGGTAAGTCAGATTACACACAGGCGAAATCATACAGATCGATCAGCCTAACCTCTTTCCTGCTGAAGACTCTTGAGAGGCTAGCTGATCGGTATCTAAGGGAAGGTGCTCTAAGACTCAAGCCACTACACCGCCAACAACACGCCTACAGAAAAGGCAGATCAACGGAATCAGCGCTGCACTCTGTTGTAGGAACAATAGAAACAGCATTATCTGACAAATTAATGACACTAGGGGCTTTCATCGATATAGAAGGAGCTTTTGATAAAACAAAATTCAACAGCATTAACCAGTCACTCATCACATTTGGAGTTGATAGAACCACTAGTGGCTGGATCGATCAACTTCTAAAGATGCGGGCCATACAATTCACGGTGAACTCTACCACGAGAGGCATAGTAGCGAAGGGCTGTCCCCAGGGAGGAGTACTCTCGCCGCTGCTATGGAATATCGTGGTAGATGACCTGTTAGAACGCCTTAATAGCAGATGCTACTACACGGTTGGCTATGCGGACGACATAACCATCCTGATCAAAGGCGACTCAGAAAACATAATCTGTAATCGCATGCAATCAGCCCTCAGGATCATGGAACAATGGTGTAATCATCATGAAATGACGGTGAATACGACGAAGACAGAACTGGTCCTTTTCACACATAAAAGGAAAACTCAGTTAACTAACATGCCAAAATTATTTGGAACGGACCTTACCCTATCGCAAGAAGTCAAGTATCTGGGCGTAGTACTCGACCATAAGCTCAACTGGAGTAAGCACCTTAACACAAAAATAACCAAAGCATGCACAATATTCTGGCAATGCAGAAGACTAATAGGCAGAAAATGGGGCCTCAAACCATCTATAACCTTGTGGCTCTACATGGCCATAATACGCCCAATGATAACATATGGCGCCATAGTTTGGTGGCCTCGCACTCTTCTAAGCACAGCTATACAAAAACTACAAAGCCTACAACGACTCGCCTGCCTGGCGACGACAGGCTGTATGAGAACAACCCCCACGGCAGCGCTGGAGGCCATACTAAACCTCAGACCCCTACACCTAATCATACAGCAGGAAGCAGTCACAGCTGCCATACGGCTTGAAAAGGTAGGGCTCTGGAAACGGGACAGTAGGATAACTCATGCACGCCTAAAGGAGTTAGTATACAACGAAATTCCAATGATAGCGGCGACATCATCCCAAAAACTTTTGTTTTCGACAAAAAATACCACATTCAACTTCATGAAGAATTCAAAGATAGCTCTGGTATACACGAAGTGAGAATATACACGGATGGATCCAAAACAAAATCAGGAACAGGAGTCGGAGTCTTCTCCCACGACCTAAACATCAATTACTCAACAACCCTGGGAAACCTCAACACTATCTTCCAGGCAGAATGTGTTGGAATCACCCGGGCTGCAACAGCGGTTACATCAAGGGGTATAAGCGATAAGACGATACGCATTATCTCGGATAGTGCCGCGGTATTACAAGCTCTGAAAAGCAACTGCTTTAACAGTGGACTCATCCTGGAGTGTCACCGTGAGTTGCAAAGAATTGCAACGAAAAATCGGGTAACGTTGCAATGGATACGCGGCCACAGCAACTCTACTGGCAATGACGCTGCAGACCAACTGGCAAAGAGAGGATCGAGCATTAAAATGGTAGGACCCGAACCAATTGCCCCGATACCCTTCTGCCAACTCAAAACATGGTTATGTGACAGAACCACGAAACTACATGAAAAACAATGGGCAGAAACAAAGGAATGTAGACAGACAAAGGAAGCCCTTCCCTCCTTAGACATACATCTGTCACGCAAACTGCTACGTTCTTCAAGGAAAAACCTGCGTCATCTAGTGGGTATAATAACAGGTCACTGCTCACTCAACAAACACCTATTTAACATCGGCATCACTGACAGCCCTTTATGTAGAGGCTGCATGGAGACCGAGGAAACACCGACTCACGTGCTGCTGCATTGCAAAAGCGTGAGCAACCAACGGGCGAAACTACTAAACAGTCCAGAAACGATGAAGGAAGTACTGTGCAACACCGGTCCCCTATTGTCTTTCTGGACTGAGCTGGGGTGGTATGAGTGACCGAACAACTTTTCGCGTCGATCACTTACGCACAATGGCCCAATTGTGTGGCTAAGTGCGGATAACACACGTCCAACTAACTAACTAACTAACTAGCGTCTTGCGCCATCTATTTGCAGCCCGCACAAAACTATCGTAAATGTCATTTTTGTATTAGCGCATGAAATTCAAAAGTAGTGGTGTGTAGGTATATATATGGGTATGTATATCTGTTTGCTTGTCATTAATTAATTGACAAAATTGGAAGCACTGTATTTTTAGAAGAGTTCCTTGAAGTTAATGTGTATGCCGATTTAGATTTGTTATGTTATTCTATAGAAATCTGCTTATTAATAAAATCAGCGTTCACATATTCAAAGAAAAACTTAATCCAAATACACAGTTTAGAGAGTTCAATAAAATATGTATATAAGTTTATTATAAAAGGTTTATTTGTGAATAGAGCAATACATACAAATCTTACTATGTATATAGGTAGGCACTTATAAAACAACAAAACCAATGTAAGAGTCACTTTCTCACAATTTGAGTCTATATCTCACAAAATCATTTGATTTCACCAAAACACTACAACGGATGAACAGGGTGCTCGACTCAACGTTACAGGAGAAATCAAAACTAGTTTATTTATCGAAAATAAACCGAAATTACAAGATAAACGGTGCGCAAGCGGTGGCAGACATTTTTCTTGTAGTGTTGCCAGTAAATGACACGAAATTAATTGTAAATACTTATGACATATAGAATTATCTTTTTTAAACTGTGATTAAGATACTTTGCTCTGTTGTTTAATTATCAAAAATATAATTCATAATTACTTCCAAGATTTTTTCATTGTATTTGTAATAAATTAAAATAAAATCATTTTTAAACTTAAGTGTATTTTTCAGTGGTATTATTACAGCAGGAATAATATCGCTATACTTGTTTTCAGAAAAAAATACTTTTACAGCTGATTGGCCATTTCGGAAGCAGCTCTTGAGATGAATTCATAGCACTATTGGAGTTTTATAAAACATCGTTCCAAATCAACAACAACATGTATGCGAAATTTCATGATTATCGGTCAAGTTGTTACGGCGTGAAGGCGTAACAAATAAATAAACGAACTCACATTTTCATTTATAATATTAGTTAGGATTTTTGTCAAATGACTAACATTTAAAACAAAAATGACATCGCACTAAAAGTATATAAAGGCAATCCGTATGTAAATGATTCAGTGTCTTTGCAACAGAAATGTGTTTCATACCTCAAACGAAAATATTCGTGAATTTGGATTTTATTTAATCGGTTTGGCATACGCCTCAATAATTTAACATTATTCTTACGTTTACGCGAATATTATACATTGAAATGAAACTACTTTATAAAATAGACAGTGGATATTAGGTAAATTGAAAATAATAATAATGGCGTAACATTGTGACATTGATGTTACGCAGAAAAAAAACGCTTCAATACGAGTAAAAGACTGCTCAAAATTATCTGTAAAATAGAGTACAACTGAGTACAATTATATTTATACCATTTTCCATCTTAAAGTTGGTGGTCGTGCCAGAAAGGTACTACCTAGCACGGCCAGGGCCTATAATATGTTATAACCGCATAAAAATTAAGATAACCATCGGTGGTCATGCTGCGTAGCATCACACAAAAAATTACTATAAAAGTAATTATATTGCTTTCGTTGCGAAAACTATTGATGATATATAAAATAATGTACTACATGCTTATAGTGCTCATCATTACCCATAAAGACATCCGCGATGGCATACTTCTAACCATTATATTTAACTTACAATAACGGTTTTTTGTTCAAATGATTAACTTCAAATAAGGGTGGAATCGAAATTACACCCATGCGAAGCCGGGGCGGGTTGCTAGCCTGGAATATAGGTAGTGTCGTTTGGACACGAAGTAAGTCGCTACAACGATAACCGAATCCTCAAATTTTGGAACAAGACCTGTCTATAACTGGTCCCGGAAGGTACTCTCGGGTACTGGATGGTACAACGGGTCTCTCTTATACAGGCTGTCTGGTAATTAATGGATAACCTTGAAATGTCTTATAGCAGAACTGATGGTCGTTCAGAAAAATTATGAAAAGAAATCTATCCTAACTACTACCTGAGATATGATTTTTTTTAATTACCATATTTATTTATTTATTTATTAATTCATTCGATATTACAAGCTAACAGATGTAATAACCAAAACGCTTACAAGATAACTTTTTCAGTAATCAAATTATAACTAAACATGCTCGTCACATATACATATTTATAAAATAGCAAAATGTCATAGATTATAAATAATAATAACAATAAATTACAATAATAAATTAAAAATATAAACAATAAAATGTCAGTCCTATAAATTATAATAAGTATGTCATTTTAAATTATACGGTATTTATTATACAAATGTTATAATCTATTGGCAAATAGGTCCAGTTCATAATGCTGAGCAAGTATGTCTCCGATAGTGCGGAGTGCGTGGTTGGTAGGCGCGTGTCGCCCGCGCTCGGTGCGCATGGCGCGGCAAGCGAGCCGTGGGCGGTGGCGCGGCACTACCTGACTCTTCGAGTCCGTTGATATGTTCACGGGGTCCAAAATACGGACTCGCTCTAGTATTCGGGGACTATCGATTTTATTACGAATTTTTGACAGGTAATGTGCATCTTGAGACAAAGCCCTTCTAAATTTCAACGATTCCAAGTCCAGCATACCCGACACGAATAAAGAAGGATATATGTAGGGATAGTATCCGTACAGTTTCCTGTGACGAGCGATAGAGATTTATGGAAGAGAGAGACATGTTGCGCCGACCCCAAATAGTTTGGGATGAGTGCAGGAGGATGATGAGTATCCATATAGTTTCCTGTATATCCATCGAGCACATTTACGCTGTATTTTTTCGATCATTAGAGTATATTTTTCTCATAGGGATTCCAAATAACAGCACCACTCGAGTTTACTGCGCACATAAGCATTGTATAATACTTTTGCAACCCCTATATTATCGAACTGAGATGCAGTCCTTATGACAAACCCTAACGTTTTGTGTGCTGACTTGCAAATTTTGGTAATGTGCATGTGGTAGTCTAATTTACAATTTAATACTAATCCTAAATCCGTAATCTCATAATTTCTATCCAAAGGTGCGTCCGTCAAATTATAATTAATAATAATGGGCAGTAATTTTCGTGAAAATACTATTATTTTACATTTGAGATTATTGAACGGGAGGTGGTTGTCTTGGCTCCATATGGATACCGCATCAATATCTCTCTGTAATGTACTGCGTCAGCCTCGGTTTCAACACTCAAACTAAGCTTTAGATCATCCGCAAAAAGGAGGCACTCGGAGGTCAAGACGACTTCCGGTAAATCGTTTATAAATATCACGAATAGCAAAGGTCCCAAGATACTACCCTGACTTACTTCTGACCTTGTAAAGTAGTTTTCAGAATTGTAACCGCTTATCCAGTGATAAATAAACAACGTGATAAAATCCTTATATACACTCGCGTGCAAGTAAATCGACTCAAGTCTCAAGTGCGCATAAAAAGTGATATAACTAAAAAATTACTTATTTTACCTCTATATAATGTTTTACATAATTAAAGCCTAGTAATTAGGCTTTCAAATGGTAGCATAATATCAGTAATTTAAATAAACACTTGTACTTAGAATGCAACTGAACGCAACCTCCCGTAAACTGCTCTGCGCTCTATACACAACTTGCGCGACACAACCCCCTATAAAAACCCTCTGTAATCGTTTTTTCTTATCAGTCGCTCATTAGACGTTGACCTGAACACATCTCTGCAAATTAAAGCCGTCATTTGAAGAAAATTATGGATACAACACCTGAAGAAACCGCTCAAGTCGTTGCCCTATTGCAAGAAGGGTTGAACCAGCGAGAAGTCGCTCGTCGTATGAATATGAGTCAGTCCGCTGTCTCGAGAGTATACAGAAGGTTTCAAGAGACTGGTGCCTTCACTCGGAGGCCTAATACCAGCCGACGCCGGTGCACCTCGGAGCGTGACGACCGGTTTTTGGTCTCGACCTCTCTCCGAAATCGACACCTTACCGGCGTAGATGTGCAGCAGGAGCTACGTCAAGTTCGCGGGGTGACTGTCAGTCAGTGGACAGTTAGAAGAAGGTTGAAAGAAGCTAACCTTACTCCGAAAAGACCCGCTACAGGCCCGAAGTTGACCACAGCTCATCGTCAAGCACGCCTTCACTTTGCTCGAGAGCATTTGGATTGGAGCATAGAGCAATGGCAGTTAGTCCTGTTCACAGATGAGACGAGGATGTGTCTCCATGGCAGCGACAGGAGAGGTCGGGTATACCGTCGTCCCGGTGAACGGTTTTCACAGTGCTGCTTTGTGGAAACCGTTGCATATGGTGGCGGATCTTGCATGATGTGGGCCGGAATTTCCTTAGAAGGCAAAACGGAGCTTGTTTTCGTTCCTGGGGGAGGCCGGGGAGGAGGTCTGACCAGTGATCGTTACATTGAAAATGTTCTACTGGATCAAGTTGTCCCTTATCAAGGCTTTATTAGGGAAAATTTCATCTTGATGCATGACAATGCCCGATGTCACACTGCTCGGGCCACACGTGATTTCCTGAACGAAGTTGGAATTTACACTATGCATTGGCCAGCGCTCAGCCCCGATTTAAATCCCATTGAGCACATATGGGACGAGCTCAAAAGGAAAGTTAGAGCGAGGAATCCAGCTCCGACAAACATCAATGAGCTTAAGACTGCGTTGGTAGAAGAGTGGGGTCGAATACCACAATCATCCATTAAAAAGTTGATAAGGTCGATGAAGAATCGCATGAGAGCAGTGATCAGAGCTAGAGGAGGAAATACCAAATATTGACACGAATAAATTTTTTATCTTACGCACATTTTGTTTCATTTAAACACAATAACCCCATACTGTGAAATTGTATGAATTTTCAACATTTTTTACATTATCATTGGCATTAACCTTTTTTACTAAACTACTGAATCGATTTTCATGCAACTTACACCATTTTAAAGCTCAATTACTAGGCTTTAATTATGTAAAACATTATATAGAGGTATAATAAGGCATTTTTAAGTTATATCACTTTTTATGCGCACTTGAGGCTTGAGTCGATTTACTTGCACGCGAGTGTAGTAGTTTAATTTCAATGAATAACAATCGCGTAAACAGAAGATAAATATTAAGTATATCATTGTCCACCAAATTGAAGGCTTTTTTAAAGTCGAAGTAAGCCGCATCGACCTGCTTACGCCTTTCTATTTGCGAGCAGACATAGTCCGCGACCAAGTTGGTGGTGGTGGAGCGAGCGCTGCGAATCCCATGCTGACTGTTATGTAGTTGGTGACAGATTTGGCTATTAATGCGATCACTTAGAACTGCCTCAAAGATCTTAGAAAAAACAGATAGGACTGCAATAGGTCTGAAAGAAGAAACATATTTTGTGCCTCCCTCTTCATTAGGAACGAGAGTGACTCTGGATAACTTCCAGCTCTCGGGATATCGTGACTGATATAATGAAAGACTGTAGAGATACAATAGAGGCCCTCCAAGAACTGACATACAATCCTTAGCTAAACATACAGGAATGCCATCAGGTCCACCAGATGATCGCGGCTTGAGGGGCCTCACTGCCTTTCTTAGATCGATCTCATCAACTCTGCATCTCTATAATTATGTGCAGTTTTAGCAGCCATTTCAACACAGGTTTATCTGCATGGAATACGGATGCGAAATATCTGGCAAATGCGTCGGCTGTTGCTTGATCCTTCACCTCAGTCTTTTCATATATGTATGTGTCTATATACCTTCTACACATTTGCCCGAAACTATAAGAACTATGCTGTTGAAACTTGGTAAGTAGATGTATTCTGTGAGCCGTATTAAGATTTTCACACAAAAATAGAAAAAAAAACAATAAGTTTTGGGGGTTCCCCATACTTAGAACTGAAACTCGACATTTTTTTTTATCAATACCTTTCGTTTGGGACTTTACACATCACACACACACATCTATGGATAGGTCTTCAAAAATGATATTGAGGTTTTTAATATATTTTTTTCTAAACTGAATAGTTTGCGCGAGAGACACTTCCAAAGTGGTAAAACGTGTGTGCCTTCCCTGTAACTTCTAAAATAAGAGAATGATATAACTAAAAAAAATATGTGATGTACATTACCATGTAAACTTCCACCGAAAATTGGCTTGAACGAGATCTAGTAAGTAGTTTTTTTTGATACATCGTAAATCGTAAACCGCTATTAACCTTTCATTCAATCAACACGAATATAAAAATAAAAAAACATTTAATTTCATGAACATAAACCTTATACATAAACCGTGAACCATTATTTTATAATAATAAATCTGTAAAAAATACACTATTATTAAAACATCGATCAAAGTTACAAATAACTACAAGAACTTTTATATTATGTTACTTGCTGCTACGGAACCCTTCATGGGCGAGTCCGACTCGCACATGGCCGCTTTTTTATTTAAATCTTTTGTGATGGAAGTGTTTATTTTGAATATTTTTTATTATTTCTACGTTGTACCATTTCGGATATATGTGTCGCAGACTATATGCTTTTTGCTTTTTAAAGGGTACAAACAGACTTATGTTATCATATAACTTATCGTAGAACAACTGAACTGCACAGTTGATATTGCTTATTGTTGACAAGTCGGACCAGTCTATTTCAAGCAATGTCTTGTACCCTGAAAATCCACCTTGCGCCAGTTCCAATCTGGACTGGGTTCCGAGCGAGGTGTCACTTGCGGCGATGAAGCCATCGATGATATCCTGATGCATGGAAACGTTATAATTATATCAAGCATAGGATGGTACTGGTCAATATTTACCACAGGATCTTCACTAAGGGATACTGCTATCTGATTGGGTTCAAAATTGCCCAGCACGAGATCTAGCATACCACCGCGGTTATTTAAAACTGTTTTATATTGCTTTAGCGAGCAAAAGGCACAAAAAAATCAAAGTTAGTTCTTACGTTGGCACTGTAAAAGTTTAAATTAAAGTCACCTTGGATTAGAACAGACATGTTAGAGTAAGTACAAATCACATTTTCTATACATGTCAAGACATTCAAATATTGCTCATCCTTATAGTTAGGAGGCAAATATACGACACAACATAGCTTTTTTACATTTTATATGTCAAAATAGTGAATATTGATTCTTTGTCATCAGTCATACAAACAATATCCGTAACTATTGTTACATTATAATAATCACGAAACGCGAGCATATCACCTCCCCATCCACAGTCACCTAATCTATCTTTACGTACCACATGAAAGCCCGGAGGGAAAAGTTCACTGTCTGAGACGGCGCTCGTAAGAAAGGTCTCTGTTAATGTTATTATATCGTATTCACTTTGCGTAACATTATTAAGGAAGGTATTAGTCTTCGTCCTTAGGTCACAAACATTTTGATAGCACATTTTCATTTCATGGAATCGCGGACGATAATTGATAGTCTTTACCACGAAAGTTCTGCCACCATGGCTTAACACATATGTCTTTTGCCCAGTTATCGAATGACATTATGTTATCGGCATGTTTCAATGGGACTCCAAACTTAAACGACGCGTATTGCCCACGAGATTTCAGCTTATCAACCGTGCATTCGTCACTGCCACACATTGAGTTAAGATGTTCACGTACTTGCTCAACTGTGGTGACTTCCCGCAGGTAATATAGGTGCAAGAATCTTTGCCTCTCAGCAGCATGCAACATCGTAGAGCCAGGCGCAGCGGTACCTCTGAGTACCTAGGGAATTGAAGATCGCGACCGTTTGCGCCTTACTTCTTCCCAGTTTCCTTTATCAGTGCCTTCACAGTCATGGCTATTCAAGGTAGAGACCGATGCGGAAGATTCTGTCTGTATGACCTTATGAGTACTGAGGACAGGAGCCACTGATGAGACTTTTGTTGTATTGGGGACAGAAACCGCAGATGGATCTGTATCAACCCCGAGAGACTTGGTGTTTGGTTTCGGTTTAAGAGACTTATTTATTGAAGTTGGTTTATTTTCAGGAGTTGGACGTATTGTGTACTGCTACACGTCGAGTTTTTAGATATTGGCGTTGCTTCGCAAGCCTTACAAGCCTTATTGATGCTGATGCTTGATTCGTATTGTTTTTCTAATTGTAAAACATTTGTTATTAAATTAAAATATCCATGAATTCAGTTTTAAATGCCGCAAATTGTTCAATAAGTAATTTATTAATTTTGCTGATTATCTGCGTTTCAAAATCAACTTGTAAGTTTTTGAATTGCCGCACAACAGAATCCTTCATATTATTTAATGAAATATTTTCGCCTGTGTTTTCAGTAACAGATTGCGCGTATCGCGGCTTAGTAAGCAAGCCACGTTATCAGAAGTCTGCATAGATATGTGCAGGTAATCGTTAGTCGTATTTAGATCTTACATAAGGTGTTGACGCACTGGAGTATCAGAATTATCTCGTTTTGGTTGTCTTCTCAACACAGTGTTAAATACCTTTGTAGAAACATTTGCACAAATAATATCAAAAATCTGCTTACATTTTGCGCATTTCATATACGGGTCGTCTTCGCTTACTTCACCGCGGCAGCCCGCGCACGGAGCTTTCCTAGACGTCATCTTTGTGCGGTCCGCAGTAGGTAGATATTGCAATGCCGCACACAGCGTTGACTAGTAGCGAGCGCAATGGCGATGACTCACTGCAGCAGCGGGTGTCGCGTGGGTTGTCGTAGGTCAGGGTTCAAGACAGTTAAACAATAATTTTTAAATGTTTTAAAATGTTGTATCTCTGGTGTTACTTGTTGGAATTGAATTCTAATTTCACCACTAGAATTGTCACTAAAACAGCTTTATGAATTATATACACACAACTTTAGAAAACAACTTTAAACACGAATGAAAATAATTTATTTACGGAGCAAACTTGTACAAATGTTTGACAGCGGCCACGATTTTCTCCATATATAATTTTCTTGTACACTATACATTAAATGAATGAATTCCATCGGTTTTTGTTGTTTTATTAAACACTAATTATGCTAATAGATAATCAGTCAAAAATATGACTAGTTATTGCAGTTTTTTAATAATTTTTTTTTGAACTTCCGTCATTTCTACTATAAGACATTTCAAGGTTATCCATTGATTACCGCACATCCTGTATAACCAAAAGGTTGGTGAAGAGGGAACGCTATCATGAACAGGATTAGTAGTGGAATGAGGACTACGCCTTTTGCTATATGATGAGGTCAATGGTAAGGCGAAAATTTCATTCGGTTTGTCACCATTGCGTACATTAATAAGGAAAGTGACTAGTTTATTTGCCATTGTCCCCACTTAGTGGGTCATATTACTTGAATAAGTTGGCTTCCGTACGTCACTATGACAGGCTACAGTAGAAGAACAGTGCCTGGTTCTTGGGACCAGGCAAATGGTGAACTAGGGTCCTGATTGCTGCAGCTGTGGGACGCATGTGTCATTAGATGTTATTTATTATTTACTTTATTCTGTTTTTGTTTGTTTCTTCTTTTTTACTTTTCTTGTAATTGTTATTTGTTTTTTTTGGAGCAGCGATAGCTCAGTGGGGATACCATTAGACTGCAATGCAGAGGGTCTCGGGATCGAACCCACGTCGCGCACCTCTGACTTTAGGAAGATATATTACTTTTCAAAATTATGAGTGAGTATTGATTGACAATTATCGCCTGCTCCGTGTCTCGGAGAGCATGTTAAGCCATCGTTCCGGCTGCCATGGACATCTATGGCAGTCGTTATTGAGAAGTCAGTGTCCTATAATATCCTGCCACTGGTCTAGCCTAAGGGTATCGTTAGCCTTCAGGTTGCGGAGGTCAGGTGGCAGCCTATATAGCTATATATATATAGCTGCTATGAGGACGATGTGGAGGCTACTGTTCTTAGACCACACGACTGCTTACCATCAGGTGCGACTAGATAAGCCGACCCCAAGTGACTTGGGAATATTTGTTTTTATTCTTAAACACATTGTGCCCATCTAAAAGCTGTAAAGCAACAAAGATTTCTTTCTTTCTTTCTTTCTGGATGCTGTTCTTACGCCTATACCTCTGAAGAAGTAAGCAGAGGTGTTTTACAGGCACATTTCGCTAATTAATTAGCTATTTAATACGCCCATGTGCAAGCCTTGATATCGAACTCCAAACCTCTATATGGCAGTCCAACGGTCTCTCATTAGGTTATCGCTGCTCATCCAAAATACTCAACTAGTAAATCAAATATACATACATAGACTTATGCTTGTTTCTTGGAGGGGTAGGCAGAGACTACAGATTTCCACTCGCTACGTTTTGGCATACCTCTTGCTTCAGTCACTGTCTTTATCTTCTAGATGCTCGACGGTTTAAAGAACTTCTAACCTGGTCACTCTTCAGAATGTCACCGATGTAATCAGAGAACGTTCCCCGAGGTCTTGTTCTTCTGGTTTTCCCATTACCATTTGATACCAGTCTGAAGTATAATAGTTTTCTGACCTATTTCAGGCAATCATGTAAAATAACAGGCATCATAAAGATATGCAGTTTTCCTAACTATGTGTTTCTTCACCGTTAAAGCGAGCGATCACTTCATATTTAATTAAATTAAAATCGAAATATGTAGTTTATTTTCATTTACTTACGAGCTAGTTCACAATATATTAATTGAGGTCTCCATTTAAGTAACAAAAATACTTGTGTTAGAAGCCCCCGCTTCACGTTACAAAAAAATAAAACTAGACAGGTAATAAAAAAATAAAAAAAATATATTTTATTTTTATTTATTAGGACAACCAGTAGTTGTTACATTGATACATGCACGTATATAAAAATATTATGTCAATATCAAATTGTAAATGCACAACATTTTTAGGTGTCACAACATGTATAAAGACTTAGTGAGATAACACTGATATTACGGTAACTTTAAAGTTATACAAACATGTTCAAAAATGATGACATACTCAAGTAAAAAAGTATAAAAAGTATTGAATTTAGTAGATTTAGTATTGTTATTGCATAATTAAAAAGTAAGGTATTAAAAGTAAACGTTTTAAGAGTAAAGTAATTGCAAACAGTATATGCAATAACAATTCAAAAATAAAGTAGGTAATAATATAATAATAATAATATTCTACCACATACACACAACACCATCTAGCCCAAACTAAGCAGAGCTTGTACTATGGGTACTAGACAATGGATAAACATACATATATACTTTTTTTTTTTTTTTTTTTGTAAATACATACATATTATACATAGAAACACCCAGACCAAGACAAACATCCATGTTCATGCACACAAATATTTGTCTTGTGCGGGAATCGAACCCGCGACCTCAGGCGTGGCAGTCGGTTAGACTAACCACTACGCCATCGAGGCCGACAAGGTACATAACATAAGTTTATTGTTTCCTTAACAACCTCAAAACAACTTTTTTAAACGTTGGCAATTTGTCGACAAACACATCCACCTCTCCACAAATAACGCTGTATGCTTTCGACAATCGGGATATGGTAGAAATTCGTAATAGGTTGGTTCTAGCATATGGCTGATGTAAAAGGCCTGCATTGACACTCGCACGCCTAGGTATATGACGAGGAACACGTAACTTGAACGAACTTAAGAGCGGTGGACAGTCGATTTCACTTCTTAATATTTTGTACAAAAATGTCAGATATATAATAGACAGCATGTGTGTGTGTGTTTGTGTGTGTGTGTTTGTGTGTGTGTGTTTGTGTGTGTGTGTGTATGTGTTTGTGTGTGTGTGTGTGTGTGAGTGTTTATGTGTATTTGTTTGCGTGTGTATGTTTGTTTGTGCGTGTGCGTGTGGATGTGCTCATGTATAATATGCACATAACTAAGACAGAGGTGTGCCTTGGATTAGAACTTGAGACCGCTTAGTCGCAGAATATTCACTTAGCAAAATTACTACTGGTCGTAAAATATACAGATCAGATTCGCATACAGAGGGTTCCATAGTGTTTATTTTGTAACAATTGAATACTTATGAAAATCAAATGTGATCGATAAAAATACAGAACAAATTATACAAAATCAAAGAAATATGAGAACTCGAGACCTCTGCTTGGTAGTCCAACGGTGACCGTATCGACACTTTAGACTTTCTTCTTTCTTTTCGTGTGGTTAGTGGCCAACCTGTTGTCAAGAATTGTTCAAGCCGCCCGTAGGCCTCTGACATGGCTTAACGACTGCTGTCAATTTGCAACAACCGGGATCGACTTTTTACGTGCCCTCCAAAGCACGGAGACGCTCATATGAAATACCACTAAGCGGTCACCCATCTATAGACTGACCGCACCTAACGTTGCTTAACCTCGCTAATCATTTACCGATCAGTGAATACAAGTGGCTATGAGGCTTTATATAATGCGTAACAAATACAATAACTTTGTAAATAAACGAATTATACATAAATAGTTGTATATTACGCATTTGTTTATTATAATTGACAAAGCTCATATAAGGATAATGCGATCCTTTGCGTCAACTTGCTATTAGTCACACAAAGGCATGGATATAAAGGAGATCTGTGATTTAAATTATTCAGTAATTTTGCAAGACGCTACTATGATACATGCCTTTACGAAAATGTTCGCAAAATTTGTATTTTACATATTCTCTTTGATCTTTTGTCTCGGTCTGGCGCAGGCAGCCATGGTATATGTTTGTCCTTTCGGTCAAGTGCGAGTTGACGGCCGTTGTATTCCGCAAGAGGACCCATTGCCGTAAGTATTTTGTGTAACTGGTTATTGCTCGAATGGCATAATGGTTAAAGTGATCGCGTCGCCAGTTTGCCCAGTGTTGTGGGTTCGATTCCCGCTCGGGACAAAGATTGTGTTATCCACATATAGATGTTTCAGATTGGTGTTTTTTGTGTCCATTGTTTCAATGTTTGTGAGGTCCCCTGGGATATAGAAATAAATCTTAGTACGTAAAAAAGGAAAAAAATGTACATGATCGCAATATGCAACATATTTTCAATTCATCAAAATTAAATGAAATGTGGCTCTAATTTTACGTTGGACTCTAAGCTATTAAGTTGTGAAAACCGCATTATATTTTGCTAAGCAGTTAGTTCGTGGAACAAACAAACGGGCAAACAAATAATTAACAGCAAACATAAACTGACGACATGGGATCAATGAATCAGTAGAAATATTTTGTTTACACATTTTATAATATTCTGATCGACCTGAGAATTGAACCTGGAAACGTTTGATAGTTGGTAAAAATTAGGACTCTATTTTTATCAACCACTGTAGAAATGCTTGTCAATACATCTTACATTTTCGCCTACGTGCGATCACTTTCTCAACTAATTCATCCATCTATAAACCTGACTGTAGCAACTTTCCTTAACACGCAGATAGGTGTGTGAATGGGTTTTTGCGCTATTAGTTTTAGACTGTTTCCTTATATAATACTAAATTTTCCTCGCGGTTTCGCCTGCGTTAATGTAGGTATTGTAATTTTGTATGCTCGGAAATAGTACTTTTCTGAATGACAGGTATGTCCTTTTCTGGACCCCAGACAATGTGTATGCAAAATTTTATGATGATTGGTCGAGTAGTTTCGGCGTCAAAGCGTACCTAACAGACAAACTTATATACGCATTTATAATATTAGTGAGGGTGTTGTTGTGGTTATGTATAACTGTGGCGCTTAATTATTACTGACATTTTGTGTTTTTCCTTGTTTATAAAATTATAAACAAGGAAAAACACAATCCGTGAGATAGGAGTTGAATCTGCGACTTCGAGAAACTATGTCGTCGTTTTGCCAACTAAGCTATTCATAGTCGTATGATTAAAACATCTGACTTTCGGAAGTTATATGACTTTTCGAAATTATATGCGTATTGATTGATTATTATTATCGCCTTAAACCATCGGTCCCGGCTGCCATAAACATCTATGGCAGTCGTTATTGAGAAGTCAGTGCCCTTTAATATCCTGACACTGGTCTAGCCTTAGGGTATCGTTAGCCTTAGGGTTGTGAATATCCAGTCAAATCCGGTTAGACCAGAAAAGCCGACTTCAAGTGACTTGGGAATAATAAAGGCTAGGGAGAAGAAGAAGAAGATAGTCGTAGGATTAAAACTGACGTAAGGAATTGAAATTTGCCATAATACATTCGCCTAAACAGAAGACAATATTATGTCTTCGATTTTATTTGTCGCTGATACACTCGTCAAACTTACTAGTTGAAGTCACTGATCGCCAGGTCTTAACAAGTATAAAGGACCATTCCACCATAGGTTGTTACTTATAGGTCATATGGCTTGACTCCTTTTTAGTTTCCTATCCTTTTTATTCGATTATAATTTGTTTGTAATATTAATTGGTAGGGTAATCGATATCGTGCTGTATTGATTAAATTGCTCAGTATTACTGTTCAACTATCATGTGACAAATGGGATTTCGCATTTGAAACAATGTTATAGGTATAATACCTGTGTTGAAGTTAACACAGAACATTAAATAATGGACACAAATTACATCCAGAGGCGCGTCAATTACCGTTGCGTTATCCCAAAATATACCTTGCGAAGTATTAAGTAGATATGTATCAAATTTACCACCACCAATAGGTGCACGTAATAGAGGCTGTCAGCTTTCCATATATGGGGAGTGTCGCCAAACTTCGCTTAACTACTGAAAATGTTCTAAACGAAAGACTAAAGAAAAAAAGAAATTGAATCCCAGACATTACGAACTACCGCAATTATAAGCGAAGCAAACTGCTGTTATAGGACCAGTGAAATGATGGCACAGATGGTGTAGTAGTTTAAGTGGGTAGCTCGCCATTGCTACTTAGCCGAGTGTTGTGGGTTCAAATCCCATGCGGGATAAAAATTATGTGGTTCACAAATTGTTGTTTCGAGTCTGTGTATCCGTTGCTTGCATATTTACATAAAGCCCCCACGATACAGAGATCATTCCAACAGCGAGCGTAATATTTATTATTTATATTGAATTTGTATAGAAAACCTGGTGGAAGGCTTATGTCCAGCAGTGGACGTCTTCCGGCTGAAATGATGATATTAAAATTATTATTTAATATTAATTATAATTAATACTAAAAGTTGATTGATTGAGTCTAAAATTGTTTTTATTTTTCCAGGTCATTTGATTATTATGAAGACAGAGTGATGTTTTGAAGTCTCCTAGGATAATACAATGAAGCATACGTCCAGATTCACACCTTTTCCCGAAGGGGTGGGACAACGATTCCATATGCTATGATCCAGACTTACCTCTCTCGCTTCGTTCACTTTCATTTCAATAGTCACATTTTTTTTATTTTCTTTTTATTTTAACGTCTAACCACACTCCTCTTGATGATAAGCTATCATGTGGTCCATGAGCAGTGGCCTCATAGTAGCTGAGGTGATGTTGAGGTCCCTACTTTGACGGCTTGAGAACCTTCTCAGCAAAAAAAAGCACCTGCTTTTTCACGCCACGCTTAAAGGACCTAGAATTGAAGGAAGAAGGAAATACGTCAGTTTGAGATTCTTGTCATCTGCCCTTTCCCCAGAACGTCTTCAGCCAGAGAATGCTCCAGGTCTTCCTCTGCCTATTGTTTCGTGCGTTCATTTACAAACATTAATTTAATTTATAGGTTTACTACTAAAATAGAAATATATTATTGTTGTAATTAAATATGTGGTTTTATTTCTTGTCGTGTGTAATTTATATTAAATTATTTTATTTTAATATGTGTGTCTGTTGTTTGAATATTTGTAAAGGCCGCCGCGGCACGGGATTTTTAGGAAATGTAATCGTTGTCTTTTTTGAAAAGAGACATTGTGGGCGGACGGTTGGCGTGGGAGACTGTTCATGCTTCATAAAGAGCCTGTTGTTTGAGTTTAGCATGGGTACCTACTGGATAATGGTAAAAAATGCGTGCCTCCACAACTCTTAATTACCGGATGAGGCAAAGGTTTAATGTAAGGAAGAGATGCTAAGGGAGACGGCTCTCTGTCTCTTCTTAAAGAGACAACGCCCGCACTAGTAACAATTTCTATGTCGCGAGGTATTTTATAAAAAACATTCAAACATCCGACTCAAAGAAAACTCAGACCCGATCCAACTATTTGTGGATAACACAAATTTTTGTTTCGTGTGGCAATCGAACCTACAACACTAGCCCACTCCCCGCTGACGCCGATCGGCGACTCCAGATTTGTACCTGTCAAAACCCGGTGACGCGATAGGGCGTCGAGTATACTCGATTGTGTATTGTTTACGTTAGTATTACTTATTTGCGCTAACGTAAACAATACACAATCGAGTATGCTCGACGTCCTATCGCGTCGTTTGACAGTTACAAATCTGAAGTCGCCGATCGGCGTCCGATCGGCGTCAGCGGAGTTTGAGCGGCTAGTCGCAGAGACAGTGTCGAGGCGACCAGTTAAACCTACATAATAGGCATTGGTGGGACTTTCCAACAGCGTGCTTGATTTTATTCCGCATACTATTGGGATAACCTATTCTGGCACAATTATTGTAAATTAATTTATGGGTTTCCTCACATATTTTAGTAATATATATTGTTTTCCTGGAGCCATTATCATTACATTATTGTGGTCTAAGCCAAGAATAGATTTTCCGTATGTACAAATAGATAGGCATGGTTTTCTAAAATAACATTTCTAAAACGAATGAATATTTCCTGGTATTTAGACTAATGGTAAATATAATGTTTTACTACAATATCAGCTTTGTAAATTAACTGTCTTTCTACTGGGCTTCTATTCAGTTTATGAAGGTTAGGCCTTAGTCTACCACGCTGGCCTAGTGTGGGTTGGTAGATAACACACATCTTCGAGAACATTATGTAGAACTCTCAGACATGCAGGTTTCCTCACGATAATTTCCTTCGCTGGTAAACTTCTAAAAGTAATAGGTGCGTGACTACTGATGACTACTGATGGTAGTAAAACAAAAGATAGTATATTTCATTCCTGTGTCATACCCTCACGACCCCGAGTATTGTGGTGAATACCCACATGATATAAAAACATTCAAACAATGGACACAAAGATCCAAATTTAAATTGTTTTATCCGTGTAGGTTTAGGTATTTCTGCCAATAACACTATGCAACAAAGTATTTTTTTTTATTTTCACTGGATTCACAGTATATGTAACTATGATTTACCACCTTAAAACTATTTGAAATATTGAAATAAAATTGTTATATCACGTCTAGTTTAGTAGTGAAACGCATTTATTGACTTTACTTAAAATTCTATGAAGTAGTGACATAATTTGTTATTCTACATTATAAATCAATTTTCCTTCTGAACGATTAGCTTTCCTCTTAAAGCCAGTAGTAGCAGTATCCCTCTGGAGGCTCCAACAGTAGTCTATAAGCATGGATGGCTTCCATCTATCCTGGTAACGTTTCTCATACTCTGCAATTTCTTGATGAAATCTTTCACCGTGTTCATCTCTTACTGAACCCATGTTATCCGGAGAGAAACTTAAATGTGAGTATAAGAAATGGATTTTCAACGACATATTGCACCCTAGTTTATGATATGCATGCAGCATCCGATTAATTTTCTCCGGATATGGAGATCCGGTGATTTGTGATTGCCGGGGAATTTTTTTGTGACGTCGATAAAAGCCAATCATGCATTTTTTCAATAGTAGGCTTTTGAAGACTTTTGTACACATCGATGATATAATTTTATAGCTACCCTTAAGTGTTGCGGCAAGTAAATAAAGTAAAATTTTCGATATTTATGTTTTGGGACATGATCTCTAAATATAAATTTGTTTTCTATTGTTTACTAAGCATACCTAATACGAATCACCACTCGGGATACCGGTGATGTTTCTGGTGTAATCAGTAACAACCTAGAGTCATGTACCGTAAAATACTTGATCCCCAGGAAGCCATTGGTCCTGAGTAGCAGTAAGGCCATAAGTCCTGCGTCCATCGGACTGAACTGCGCGAGTGATCCCTGGTATGGCAAATGATAAAAGGCTACGGTTACCACTTACCATCACGCGGATCGTATGATTAACACCTGCACAGACTATCTCACACGGGGATGGGCTGGGCACGAGCCTCTTCTCAGTGTAAGAAGGGTTAAGCCATAGTCCATCATGCTGGCCCAATACGGGTTGGCTAATCCACATATCTTCGAGAACATTATGGAGAACTCTCAGATATGCAGGTTTTCTCACGATGTTTTCCTTCATCGTTAAAGCGAGCGATAAATAATGAGCTCTTTAATCCGCACATAACTGAATTGGGATCAAACTCGAGTTCTATGCGTGGCAGTCCAACGGTCTCCCACTAGGTTATCGCTGCTTTTTGCTGTATACCTAAGAGGGTACCATAAATACATATATTTTATACAACACCCACATAAGGCTTCTCTGTATCGCAGCCTTACAGACAATAAAATTTTGGACTACACTTGGCGTATTGTTCCTTGCCAGCTTAACATTTAAGCCACTACGACATCAATGTAGATCAGAGGTCCACAAACTTTTTTCTCGTAGACCACTTTCAAAATTTTGCTGGTTTCTGTGAATTCTCTATCCTGCAGCTAGAAATATAATCCGCCAAGTATAATCGGTATAAAAAAAAAATTTGATCTTGAAGTCTGTACGGGCAGACCTAGTTCTTTTTTAGGAATTCTTGGGTCGGTTTGTATTCTTCAAAAAAGTTTAAACAAGTTACAGTCGTTGGGCTTCTTAAAATATTATCTGCCTACATTGATAGGTGAAGTCAAGCCAACATTTTAGTTCTTCACTATCGAATGCAAATCAATTTTTGTGGACCATCATTTTTTTGTTACGCCGACGTTGACCCCCATCGTGTCCCCCGTGGACCCCTGGGGGTCCACCTGGACCACTTTGGGAACTAAGGATGTATATAATCAAAATACCAAGACTTTGATTAAAAAATGGGGTCCACGAAAATTTATTTGCTTTAGTTATGTGATGAAGTACCTTAATTTTGACTGAATCCTAACTAATATTATAAATGGGAATGTGTGTTTGTTTATTTGTTTGTTACGCTTTCACGCCTTAATTACTCGACCGATGATCATGAATTTTCGCATACACGTTGTCAGGTGTACAGAAAGACATACATATATACCTTTCATCCAGAAAAAAGTACTGTTATTAATCTAACCTACATTTGTGCCGGCGAAGCCGCGTGAAAAATCTAGTATAGTTATATTTTAGCATACTTACTAAACTTTCCTCATCTCTGCTTCATAGAAGACCGATGCAAGATCTCTAGAATTTGCGTTAGACTCTCAGTTCTCCGATTTGCCTTTTACCGAAACCGCTTCAAGACCAACAACCCATATACGAGACTTCGCCGAATAGATTTAACTGATAAAAGCGTTATGACGTGCCTCGATTAAGGTGTATTTTAAATTTGTATTTAGATAACCTTTTATCCTTTAGGTCACTTAAATCAACATTTAGTTTATTTTAATTTTTATTATATTAAATTTTAAAATATATAATATTGTCTTACGTTTCTCCGACGTTTCGGTTTTTCAGTAGCCATATTGACGGGGAGAGTATCTAAAAGGGGAAATAGTCAACTTAAATATAAATAGTTTTAATAATTTAAGGTTCTATATATGACTTTAAAGTTTGTATGTGAATTAAATACACGTTTTAATAATATAAATAGGTTAGGTTAAATTAGTTACAGAACTATTTTCTGGTTGAGAGGTACCCAATGTTCTTTTCTGTTAGCGTGACAATGTGTATGCGAAATTTCACGATGATCGGTTGAGTAGTTAAGGTGTAAAAGCGTAACAAACGACCAGACAAACTCACATTCGTTTATATAATATTAGTGAGGTTACTTTTTAAATCACTTAACACATTCAACGCTATGGCGTTGAATGTGTTAAGCATAATCCACAATTGTTTACATGAGCCATAGACCACAGGTGCAGTAGAAATAATAAACAATTGATAAACACCTATTTATTAAGGCGGCACTTCACGTGGTTGGTTGGTTTGTATTTTGTATTGGGTGTTTGCTGTACTTGGGCGAATATTTGACAAATGGGCAAACATACAGATATTGGCAACTATGACCGTCTACACATGGAGCCAAATAAGGCGTCAAATAACAAATACACAAACATTTTGAATGAGCAGAGGCAATTATTTACCAACAGTATGGACGTCTTCAAACTTGCAGCAGGATTTTATTATTTAAACGCATGCTAATACAAAGCAAATATATGGTTTGTATTAAAAAATACAAGTTTGTAATATATATGTATATGTCCTCCTGACCGAATTTCGGTCACGGCGGTCAATCTTAACGGAGAATGGCCATCGGCGCAGGAGATATTATAGTGCACAAGTGTGTGCGCAAACACAAGTGCACTCTCTGTTCCCTAACTCTCATGATCCCATGGGACGAATAATCCGACACGACCGGAGAGAGATCAGGCGCAGGACCAACGACGTCACGTGCTTTCCGAGGCACAGGTGTGTCTAACACCGCCAACTTCCTAACTCCGGGCTCGTGTTGAGATTTCTTAACAGAAAAACCCAATAACTGTTTGTTGGCCCGACCCGGGATTCGAACCCGAGACCTCATGCACAGCAGTCGCATTCACTACCGCTGCGCCACGGAGGCAGTTTGTAAAATGACCATGGAGAGCAAAGCGCTGGTGGATGTTGAGTATGCACAAAAATAATTTTCAAGACAACGACCCGGGATGTCAAGATGACAGCCCGCGCATTTGAAATTGACATGACTTGCCGCCAACGCTGGCTATTGTGTAGACGGTTTAGTTGCATATTTGCCTATTTGCCGTCTTTAATCATCTCCTTGATGTGCGTTGAAAAACCGACAAGCACGCGGTAACGCGTGTTTGGTATTTGCTGTACTTATCAAATAGGCAAGAAAGGCAAATACTTTGCCACACAAACCATCTACACATGGTTATTATTTGTCAAATTTATCAAATACGCAAATACAAACAGCCATGTGAAGTGCCGCCATTAGGTTTAATATTCCAAGTATGTTTGCTTCATGAGGCAAGCTGAACCATTATGAGTACTCGTTGTATACCTATTTATATGATTATGAGTACTTATTGTAGCACTTGTGGTTACATTTAGAATTGTATAAATGTTTCAATAGTAATAAATAATAAATTAATATAATATTCATTTTATGTAAATTATATTATTATTAGAACATGAAATTGTCATTTATCTCCTACACCTAATTTCCTCTTTAGTACAAAACGCAATTGTTATATTAGAAATTTATTCATATTTTGATATTAGACTATATATTTTATTAATAACATGTATGTATTATTAATAATAAATACCCATAACCTATTATATTGTCCATAGCCTTATATATTGTCTGCCTGTATTACTCGTTTTCATTCGCCGTACTTACATGATGGTTGATATCTTTGTTAATTTAATATATGTATATCATAAATACAAGCAACTACACATGAAAAGAAAACATGGTTTGTGAATCCCACACGGGACAAAAATTTGTGTGATCCATAAATGTTCGTTACGAGTCTAGATGTTCTTGTTGTCCGTTGTTTACAAGCATACAGACAACGGAGAGTAAGAACACACAGAATCGGCTCAATCATACTAATGTTTGTTTGATAAACACTAGTTTATCAAACAAACTTTTGTCACATGCGGGATTCGAACCCACAACACTCGGCGCATTGACAACCATTTAAATCACTACACCATCCGCGCAATCGCGTGTCGCGTCCGTAGCCTTCGCCTATTCTTGATCCTATGTCTTTCCTGTAGTTTGTCTCAGGGGCATTAAACCAGCTCATTGTGGAGATTTAGAGCGTCAATCCGTTCACGACATATTATCTATAAAGTGCCAGCCTACTTTCTAGCATATTGTACTGCAGTCCCTATTATAATTTTGGGGTATAAAGTAAGATAATCCTTGAGTACGTTTTTAAAGAAACCGTAACACCTCTTTTTGGACCTTTTCGTACAAAAAGTTTTTCGGGTTCGATCATTGTTTATTTCTCTATGAACAACTTACTAAAAGTTTCCTTGTAAGCTCGATAGAGGGCGTTGTTAGACCTGTCTGAAATCGCGCTATGGTTTCGTTACCACACTATATAAGCTATATAAGCTTGTCGTTAACGTAACGTACCCGTTGATTTTAGTTCATCAACTAGTAATTCACAACTTAGTTTAAATTAGTTAACATGTCGACAAATGTCAACTAGCATTACAACACTTTGAACACGTTAAGGATATTTCTTACTTCATCAACGGTTAACGATTCTACTACGAGACATACCGCGATAAGTTTTGGTAACAATTTAATAAAATTGGTATACATTTTTGGGATTAAGGCTTATATTTGAGGCATTGAATTGAGAATTAGTACAGTTGCGTTTCGTATAAAAACGAGTACCTATCTTGTTAAGGTAAATCCGTAAACTTGTTGACAAAGTTATCCTGTGGTCATTAGTTTGTAGGTAGTAGATCCTCGCTGGTTTCAGCATGAATGGGCCGGATCGACCGGGGTAGTAATACCCTCTCATAGAATACCGGCGAGAAGTAACGGTACCCGTACTGTTGCATTTCGTATCGGTGAGTGAGACAGCCGGAGGCCCAGTTACCCCGATCCTTTTCCTATCCTTTCCTTTGTCCTTTCCCTCCTTCATTCTTTTTTAAAGGGCTAGCAACGCACTTGTAACTCCTTTGGGGTTGCGGGTGTACATGGGCGGTGGTAATCGCTTACTATCAGGCGATCCGTTTGCTCGTTTGCCCCCCTAGGCCATAATAAAAATAGTTAGTAAACGGTTGACACGTGTAAAAACGATCAACTGTTGATTCGTTGATTCAACTACTACTTAATGACATCTAGGCATTTGCCTATACACAGTTTTTATTGAAGCCGTTCCAAGTGTTTTATTTTCATTGTCGGAGGACCCCCAAATTCATTCAATATTTTAAGGATATTTATTTATTATTTATACATGTAGTCATGCAGTATTATCACAAAAATAATGTTAATTATTTCAATTTAATTAAGGATATATTAGTTAGTTATATATATTTACATAATGATAAGCTTACACTAAACGATGTTAATCGACATTTAACAGGAAGGATATGCTCTTTAACATGGAGTAATTAAAATGCCCCATTATGTTTATACTATTTTCTATCTATACTAATATTATAAAGCTGAAGAGTTTGTTTATTTGTTTGTTTGAACGCGCTAATCTCAGGCGCTAATTTCGAGCCGTAACTACTTGACCGATCATCACGAAATTTCGCATACACTTTGTCAGAAGTACAGAGAAGGGCACAGGGTAATTTATATCCAGAAAAATAAACTGTTACTAACCTAAACAAACCGTCACTTACGCGAGCGAAGGTTATATAATATCCCTCATAAACAGTATTATTTTTCTGGATCAAATATAGCCTATGTCCTATTCTGAACCCTTGATAGTAGTTAAGGCGCGAAAGCATAAGAAATAAACAAAAAAAAGCTCACTTTCACATTTATAGTATTAGTTAAGACTATGTGTATGATTATGTGTATGTAAGCAGCGATAGCTTAGTGGGGAGACCAACAGACTGCAATGCAGAGTGTCTCGGGTTCGAACCCACGTCGCGCACCTCTGAATTTCGGAAGTTATATGACTTTTCGAAATTATGTGCGTATTGATTGACAATTATCGCCTGCTCCGTGCCTCGGAGAGCACGTTAAGCCGTCGGCCCGGCTGCCATGAACATCTTTAGCAATCGTTATTGGGAAGTCAGTGCCCTATAATATCCGGACACTAGTCTAGCCTTAGGGTATAGTTAGCCTTCGGGTAACGTTAATCTTCTGTTTGCAATGGTCAGGTGTAAAAATTGTCCGTGTAAAAACTGATGTCCAGTCAAATCCGGTTAGACCAGAAAAGCCGACCCTAAGTGACTTGGGAATAATAAAGGCTAGGGAGAAGAGTTAGGATTATGTGTGGTTTATATAACTTAACGCAGAACACTAAGATATATGAATCCCTTATTGCTTTTCTAGATAGAACTATTATAGATAAGTGACCTCTCTTTGGTCAGTTACACAATATTTTTGTTTTGTAAACAAAGGCAGGAAGTCAAACTCACCACAGGAATAAAAGACAAAGACTGGTAATCTGTAGGGCAGAGGTACTTCCCCAGTGGACACGATATGCGGTTAGTGGATTAAGCAGACGCTTTGCTACTATCCCTACATCGAGTGAATTATTTACAACAATTTGTGTAATCTACAAATGATTGTTGAAAGTCTGAGTATTCTTTGTTAATTGAATAATTGTGAAGTCCCTCGCGACAAAGTAAGTTCAAATGCGTAAAGTAAGGTCACACTTCTCCTTCGTTGTCTTTAATTCCCTCAAATTCATTTGGAGTTTGGTCTCCTCTTGACGAGCTAGGGCATAACGCGTCATATTCATCTTACATAAAATTAAATTAACTAAATTTTAATAAGTATGTAAATAAGAATCAAGGAAATGTCAAACCAATGGGTTTATGTAGTTTGTAAGATATCAATGTTTAAATTATAGCAGCAAAATATACACTATAAAACTCATAAAACAAAATAAAGTAAAATAATATATCTTTGACTTATAATAAATCTAAGCTGAAACTAACAGAGTGGCTTCTTTCACAAACTTATACACAATGTGAGGACATCATAGCATCATAACAAATACATCTTACTGCCATATATATACACACACCTATATATACCGATACACATAGACACACACATATGTATATATACACAATACACACACACATACACTCACCGACAAACACATACTCTCATTCCCAATATAGGCACAAAATTATTTAAAATATACAATAAAATTGTACTCTTACTAACCATAGTTAATTAAAATATATTCGGATGTGGGCGACGACACAGTTTGTACTACTGTAGTACATTATCGTTTAATTACTGTGAAAATGTAACAAGGCTTTCAATAAAAATATTATTATTATTATCGTACCTTAAAAGCAACGATAAATCACTAAAGAAAAATATTATATTTGACTAGCTGTCCCGACAGACGTAGTCCTGTACACGAGAAAAAAAAAAACATATCTAAACCATCCTCGAATCCACCTGAACACACCAAAAATCATTCAAATCGGTCCAGCTGTTTAGGAGGAGTTCACTGTCAACACACGTACAGAAGAATTATATATATATTTGATATAGGTATCCTTTTTTACGATGATATAATCTGAGCTTAATTCCTGGTCTTCGTAGTACCCTGCGTCACATCAGGCACACAGCCTGATGTGACGCAGGGTACTACGAAGACCTAAACTCGCAACCATTTAAATCACGACCCCATACAATCTTTGATCTCATCTTTAATCACTTTTCCTTAAGATCGGACGCATTCGAGTAATATGCTTGGTATTCTAAGCAATTTTGGGGTACGGTCATAAGAAAGTTGATCTTTTTCTCGAGAAATTCTCAATAGCTGCCCAAAGGTTGGCACTTGGCGTTGTTGCAAACTCCCGTGTCTTGAAAAGGTATTCTCTTCATTCGCAGAATAAAATTTCATCGAATTTCGTTTTGCAGAAAATTTTCCATATAATATTTGGTCCTTGTGTTTATATTTCAAATATTATTGACTTCAATGAAACATATTTCACAAAAACACAATTCAATGAATTTTGAAATTCAGCTTTTTATTTAACAAAATAATCAAACAGACTCCGTTAGAAACGACTTGCTGCCAGAAAAGAAAATAGTAGATTAGGTTAGGTCAGAACTGCGCCTAATAACTAGCGGCCGGTGAGTGCCAAATATAAATCTATTTACACAAACAAACAAACAAAATTACCGCAGCCTGACTATTTAATATATAACATTATTATTATAATAGTAATTAAAAATAATACTTTATATGTAAATTATTTGACTGAAGTGAACGTGGAAGTCCATGAAAAAAGAAGGAGTATTTTCAAAAGTAGACGTAACAACTTAACAAAAAAAATTGTAACAAAAGTCATTGAGATGAATTTATTTAAAATATTACGTATTCTGTGTATTGATTATTCTATGAAATGATAACATGAGAGAAAATTTTATGTGAAACGGAATTCTATAAATTTATTGTCTATTAAACAACGTACAACCTCTCGGAAAGCATGTAAAGGCATTTGTCCTGCATCTGATCCGTCTCTGGTCGTGTCGAATTGTCGTCCTAACGGATTATGAGATTTAGGGAATAATGAGTATGCTTATGTTTGCACGCATACTTGTGCACTGTAATATCTCCTGCGCTGATAGTCAGTTTCCGTTAAGATTTGATATGATCGGAATTTGGCGGTCTCAATGACCTTTAAGAGTATATAAAATGGTCAGAACTTTTTACTAGAACTGGAACTCTGTGGGTATCCCATTTAAACATGGAAACTATTGCCACAATATTGTCTTCTGTTTAGGCGAATGTTATTCATCGAAATTAAACTACTATATACTGATTTTATCGCGTTGTTTATTTATCACTGTATTACATAATTTTGAAACTATTACACTACTATTACTACTATTGAATTTTACTAATTTATAGGCTAATAAAATTATTTAAACTATTAAATCTATTTATATTTAGGTTTACACTTTCCCCGACGTATTGCCACGTTAGAAGATGGTAGTCGATAAACTTATGATCTTATTGCGTTGAGAAATGGTGCTTATTATTTGTTGATTGTACTTAAATCACTTCTCTAGGAAAGTACCACTCTCTTCCAGGCAACTGGCGTAATAGTAACACCGTTACTGTGTATCGTTTTTCAAGCAAGAATTCCAAATATTCACATGTACTATTTTGCCCATTCCTTGCGTTTTATTCCAAGTGATATATTTTAATTTGGTCAGCTTCAGTCACTGCTGTAAGCCAACGACGCCGTGACAGTAGGATTTGTTTTAGTGAGTAGTAGCTTAGCTTATGATTAAATGTCCCTGAGCATGAAAGGCTCAAAACATATTATTTTCATTTAATGGACTTCTGCCACACGAGGACTTAAATCCTGGGTTATCAATTATGAATTTATAAACATATAATTAACAGACACAAAGTAGAATTCAGACTCAATACAATAATTTATGGCCAATACTAGGAAATAATATTTTTATGATTGTAGGGTTTTCCTTAAATCGAAATTCACCGTCCTTACACATAGTAAATTAAAAAAAGACATATAATTTTGGCAGGAAAACGAGTTGTACATACAAGTCTATTATTTGGCGTCTTGTCAAAACTATACCTGTCTTTTGTCTAGCTTTAACAAGCTATAAAAAAACAGATACAAATATACTTAAGACTCAAAGCAATTATTTGCTGATCACACAAAGATTTTTTTCCAGGTGGGATTCAACCCACAGCACTGGGTATAGTGATAAAAGCGAAGTAAATGAGAAAGATGGAATAAGAATAATGTACCTTCCGGAATAGCGACTAAACCTACCACGGTGTTCCTCGACAAAAACCACTATCAACGGGGCCGCGCGAATCACTTTCGCATGCGGTCGCGACCCCGCCGAGGTTTCGGCCCACCGTATGAAACGGCAGGTCACTACACGAAGAGACCTACCCTATGGTCACTTCTCGATAAAACCCTACTTGCCCCCCCTAGAGGGGAGACGGACTCGCAACAGAGGCGCGCTTACACGCACGTCGCCTCTCGGACCTGGTGCTGAATGAATGGCGGCCACAAAGCCTACCACCCCCAGGTCAAACCTCAGGGTGGCTGAAGGTCATTTCGCGCCCTCCGGCGCCCGGCTCTGCGTTTGGGGAGAGGGTTTAAGCGCTCCGTCTCCCGCTCCGTCGCCTCCTTGATGGAAATCACTTCCTCACAGAATAACGCGACCTCTCACTCCGGACCATAGACTGAACTTCGGCCGGGAGCGAGAGGACAACCGATCCGACTGCCGCGATCAACTTACGGCGGCGGCGCTGCGATGCCCAGGCGAGGCAAACCGCCATAGTGTGCAGCGCCGTGTCCACAACAACGTCGTGGCAGTCACCGCAGTGGTGACAACCGGGCGTCTCTTGCATCGGCATATACGACACAGGAACTGGCCAATGCTAGATTTATAAAATTGCTAGCGGATACATAAGAAAATATTATATGTAAGAAGCGAATATAATTGAAACGCACAGATATGCAAACAAACTTATAAATTGGGTACATGATAATGAGAAATATACAATACACATCGCTTTACAATTAACAAGAGAGGATTAGCGTTTACAAGCACGGTGCGACGTTATAACTACCGGATATCGCGCCATTTTTATTTCCCGCGAGTCACTGTGCTGCAGCGCGTAGCCAACGAGCGCTCCTATTGGTCGTTATTACGACACGTCTGGAGTGATAGGTGCGGATCATAGCTAACATGCCAAATGATTACCCGTGCGTTTAAATGATTGGCGTAACGTCGAGGACACTGGCGGGATATCAGAACAGGAAGTTCGCTTTACATACAGTTATTTTCCCTTATTATTATAGATACAAAAAGGAAACCTCAAGGTAAATAAGTTCAAACATAGGTATTTTTTTCAAACATAACTATTATGGAAAAGGTTGTTGTTAATTCTGATGCAATATCATAGAAAATGAGTGTAATAATAAAAGGAAAAAGGTCGTTTAGTTACATGCCTACAAATCATTGTTTTACGTTTACGCCAATGTTATTATATGTTGAAATTAAACTATTTTCTACGGATTTTGTCGCGTTGTTTATTTTAAAACACTTTTATTACATAATATTGAACTATGACACTATTATTTTTAACTTTAACTACAATTTAAACTATTTAATTTAATTCGAACTATTTCTAAATTATCTAATAAAAGAACTTTAATAATAATAATAATATAATAATATTCTACCACATACACACAACACCATCTAGCCCAAACTAAGCAGAGCTTGTATTATGGATACTAGACAATGGATAAACATACATATATACTTTTTTTTTTGTTAATACATACATATTATACATAGAAACACCCAGACCAAGACAAACAGCCATGTTCATGCACACAAATGTTTGACTTGTGCGGGAATCGAACCCGCGACCTCAGGCGTGGCAATCGGTTACACTTACCACTAACTTGCGACAAAATCCGTCTAAAGAAGTTTATTTTGATGGTTTACCAATGGGTTAAGAGGTTTAAAAGTTAGTAAAAAATATCACTTAATCTCGAAATAAATATATTTATTTTGTTTAACGAATTTTTGTACACAATTTGTATAAAGGCGGAATCAATAATAATAATACTTATTTAGAAGCATTTGTTACTACATTGATCCTAAGCTAGTCCAGGCCTGTGGCCTGTTAAATTGGCCACATATTAACTTGTTGAGTACCAGACAGATTTATAAACAACATATCTATATTAATATTATAAAGAGAAAACATTATTTGTTTGTTTGTAAGGCTTTAGCTCAAAAACTACTTGACTGATTTTAAAAATTATTTCGCCAATAAAAAGCTTTATTATCACTGAGTATAATATACGCTACACTTTAATTATAAAAAAGCATTGTTACAAACATGACCTAACCTACTTTTATACAAACGAAGGAGTAGTCCATGCCTTTGAATTATACCTTTTATTGTTTCTCGTAAATGTTTCCCATAAAGCAATTTATTCTACAAGTTAATTTGCACTGGTGACTTAGTGATTATAATCTCTGCGACACCTGCGTAATCAAATTTATTTAAGTCTAACAAATTTCGTTTAAACTATCTTCTGCTGTCCTCTTCTCTGAGAATTCCTTGCGCTTCTTTATGGTAATAAGCTCAGCTATCGATATGTCGATATCCATAGCTGCAGCTCATTGTCAGTAGTCGAAATCGTGTTCACTGCAAAAAAAAGGAAATATATTAGTTAACATTGCTAAAACAGAAGGTTTCAACATAATTCTGTTTTTCTTTTAAAAATATAACTCCCGAACTAGGTATATTACCTATGTCACGGGGGACTTACAAACATTAAAACAACGGACAGAAAGAACTCGTAGTCACGGGAATTATTCTCATTGTAGCCTAAAGACAAAAAAAGTAAGAAATACAGCTGTGTGTGGATGGCAACACACTTTTTGTGCAATCGACACGGAGAGTGTGTTTAAGAGAGATCATCCTTTATCTATATATTAATACGTGAAGCAAAATCTTTGTATCCCTTTTTACGAAAATTGCGCGGACCGAGTAGTATGAAATTTGGCACAGGTAAAGTTTATATGGAGAAGAAGTGGCAAATACTAATATTTTTATAAAATATGCATTAGAAATACATTAAATTAATAAAAAAAAACACTACACGCACACAACCATACATTTGACACAAGCAGTCGAATCGCGTTCGTAGTATTTCGGCATTGTTCGGTTGATGTCGTGGAATTCTTCGTAACTATGGTTACATATGTATGTGGAGTACTGTGACTAAATGAAATGTAGGGTATAGTTATAGAGAATAAAACCTTAATAACAATCAAACTTAAAATTTGAAACAATTTTGGTCGAATTTCGAACACTTGACGACCGCTAGTATAAATAATAACACTTACTCCGATTCTAAATGTGAAGCAATCACACATCGCCTGTTCATATAAGTGAAACCTCTTGGACAATTACTCGATACTATTAATTTTAAAACAGCCGCTATCAAGCAGACTATTAACACATTAAACTTTATTTTAAAACTCATTATTCTTGTAAATATTTACAGAATAAATTGATTATTTAATGCAGCACGTGGCAGTTGTGTTTCAATACTGACTAATTGTGCAAAAGCTAGCGTTTATATACTAGCAAGTATTTAAATCTATTACGTTACGACATAAATGTGACATGACTCTTCGCGGTTATGTGCGTATCAAATCGTCATTAAACTCGCTTTAACGTTGAAGGAAAACATCGCGAGGAAACCTGCATGTCAGAGAGTTCGCTATAATATTCTATTCTACCACATACACACAACACCATCTAGCCCATACTAAGCAGAGCTTGTACTATGGGTACTAGACAATGGATAAACATACATATACACTTTTTTTTTTCGTAAGTGCCTACATATTATACATAAAAACACCCAGACCAAGATATCCATGTTCATGCACACAAATGTTTGACTTGTGCGGGAATCGAACACGTGACCTTAGGCGTGGCAGTCGGTTACACTAACCACTACGCCATCGAGGCGATGTGTGAAGTCTGCCGACTTGCACTGGGCCAGCGTGGCGGACTATGACGTTAGCTTTCTCACACTGAGAAGAGGCTCGTGCCCAGCAGTGGGGAAATTTATATACAGGGCTTATATTATAAGTGTTAGGTGCAAATTCAATTCAAAGCAAGCAGCGATAGCTCAGTGGGGAGACCAACAGACTGCAATGCAGAGGGTCTCGGGTTCGAACCCACGTCGCGCACCTCTGACTTTCCGAAATTATATGACTTTTCGAAATTATGTGCTTATTGATTGACAATTATCGCCTGCTCCGTGCCTCGGAGAGCACGTTAAGCCGTCGGTCCCGGTTGCCATGAACATCTATGGCAGTCTTTAATGGGAAGTCAGTGCCCTATAATATCCTGACACTGGTCTAGCCTTAGAGTATCGTTAGCCTTCGGGTTGCGTAGGTCAGGTGGCAGCCGCTCCGTGTAAAAACTGATATCCAGTCAAATCCGGTTAGACCAGAAAACCCGATCCCAAGTGACTTGGGAATAATAAAGGCTAGGGAGATGAAGGTGCAAATTCAAGTCTGTCTGCATGGATGTATGTTTAAGTGGTTGCCCTGCGACTGCGTCGAATGTTGTGGGTTCGATCTCAATTACGGTAAAAGATTTTGTGAACCACAAATAGCTGTCCCGAATCTGAGTGTACTTTGTGTCCATTATTTGAGCGTTTGTAAAGTCCCCACTAAATTCCATGTGGAGCAGGAGTTGTCTTAGAAAAGAAAATAAAAAAGCTCTCTAATCCTCAACCTGATAGTCCAAATGGACGGCATACCAGCATGACCAAAGAGATCTGGCAAATAACCAATTGCTTTACGCGCTTGAAACACGATTTGTGCAACATCGACTTCGTAACTTAGTAGATCAGATATTTATTTATTTAACATAAGGCTTACCGACTGAAATTCATACTGAACATTTACATGAAAACATGCATACAAATATATCTGTGTATTCCTAAAAATTAAAGGTGAACACAGCATTATCTATGCCTTTTTATACTCTAAGGTGGCAAACAAGCATACAGCCCACCTGATGGTAAGTGGTCACCGTAGCCTATGGACGCCTGCAACACCAGAGGCATCACTAACGCATTGCCGATCCTTTAGGAAAGGAAGCAGAGAAAAAAGAAAGTGGGAAGAAGAAGGAGCGGGAAGGGGCAAAGAGGCTGATTTAGGCCTCTAAAGTGTACATACCTGTAAGGTTAAAACTTAATTTCGAAGTTATATAAGCTGCATAAGAAAATTAAGGTTAGATTAAAGACTAAATTAAAACTATATTATACGAAACTAAATTATAATATATTAGACTAAATATTGTTTTTTGAAATGTAACTATTTTTCCGGAGAAAATGTCTAGAATCTACTTTATTAAAAAAGACGTTACATTTGCCGAGGATATAGGATAGAGATGTGTTGCTCCGATATTTGGTACGACTAGTTTTAATAATTTAGTGGTATTAGATCTTTAACTATGAAATGGCCATTTATGTCCTACATTTAATTTCGTGGTGTCTGTTCAAAATGCACCGGTTATTTTAAAATCTATACTAATATTATAAACCTGAAGAGTTTGTTTGTTTGGTTGGTTGAACGCGCTAATCTCAAGAACTACTGGTACGAATTGAAAAATTCTTCCCATTTATCGATGATGGCTGTAGGCTATATAACAACACGCTGCGACCAATAGGAGTGAAGCATTAATGAAAAATGTTGCAAAAACGGGGCAAATTCTCTTATGTGTAGCAGCCGTCTGCTATATAAATATAGCTGACCCACGCAGTTCTGTAACTGCGTGGGTCAGCTATATTGCGAAAATAGACTATTTATATTGTAATAACATGTATTATTAATAAAATACATCAAAATCTTTTAATGCGATTTGTATTTAAAGCTGTATCGCTTATTGATTGTCCGTATTCGTTGTTTCAATTTGACATAATTACACGATGATTGATGTTTTTGTTAATTTAAAACAAACCACAATTGCCTTAACACATGTTAACAAACATGAAAAAAAAACATGCGGCGCAGTCTTTGGGGAATGCCGATAGAAGTGAAAACTAAGTAACTAGCGTGCGGTGACGATGACGCGAGTTTCACGCTTTTTGTTCACCCGAAAAGTACACATATATACACAGTATACATATAGCTCATGGAAAGCGTTCGGTGACGATGACGCGAGTTCCATGATTTTTCACCCAAAAAGTGCTCAACGCACCTAAAGAAATTTTCACTTCAAAAATATCAATAACCGATATACGTTTTGTATTTAAAGCTAAATAGCTGTAGAGATTTAGCTTAGTGTCTGCCGATTTTCTTTGTTTCAATTCGCTGTAATAGCACGATGTTTGATGTTTTTGTTAAAAATAAAGACAAGCATGGTCTAAATATTACCAGCACCTATATATGAAAAAAAAGGAATATTGAATTCGAAATGGACATTCAAAAATTATTGAAAAATAATAATATTCTATCACATACACACAACACCATCTAGCCCAAACTAAACAGAGCTTGTACGATGGGTACTAGACAATGGATAAACATACATATACACTTTTTTTTTTGTAAATACATACATGTTATATATAGAAACACCCAGACCAAGACAAACATCCATGTTCATGCACACAAATGTTTGACTTGTGTCAATAATTCCTGTATTGTGAGAGACTTTACAAACATTCAAACAATGGACACAAAGAACATCCACACTCGGAACAACCATTTGCGGTTCACACAATTATTTGTCCCGAATAAATTTTTTTAGACTGTCCGAATTCGAACCCGATCTTCTTGTAGCTTACTATAGGATCCAAGACATAGCTGATTATATGTCTGTATGATACATATGCTTTTGTGGATACACCTAGAAGCATGAGTCAATGTAGTGCGTATGTAAGTTTTAGTACAGAATTACTTTGTAATGCGGTAAATTTACATCCTTAATATATACATAGTATGTTAGTGACGTCACGCACCAATCTTTTGACCTTATGACGTTAATTTATACAAGTGAAAATTAAATACAGAGGTGAAGTTATAATGTAGGTTTTACAACCAAAATAGTGACGTAGTAAGCGCGTTGACCTTCCACAATGATTTTTTACTCTGCTTTTTTAGCAATATGCCACAAAATATGATGTCACCTTTATTTATTTATTTATAAATAAATCACTAAATCATTACAGGCAAACATAATACGACATAGTGGACATTAATACATTATAATAGTAACTATACATTTTGTGACAGATATTGTAACGTCACCCTCTGAAATTCCGCCAACGTATAGCAGAACATATCTAGACGTTGTGCTAGTTCATTCAGCATCCTAGCAGCACGCACCACCGGTGCGTATTTCAAGACATCTGTGCAAAAAACTGGCAGATCTAACAGCCTTCCCCGTGGCCGCTGCCGTAACCTGGGCTTAGGTGCAAGAAACTGGAGCGATGCTAATATTGATGGGTTGTTCAATATGCCTGTTATGTTAAGGTTCCGTCTTACCTCGAGCTTATAATATCCTACCAATCATAATACAAAAAAGCTTGGATACATAAGAGGATAGAAGGATTATACTCCATATTGCTTCAAGTAAAGGTACCGGGTGAACTTATTTTGTATATTCTCTACCTTTAGGCTGTACTTAGTTTCGTAGGGATTCTAGATAATAGCACTCGTTGCCAGATTACTTCTTACCAACGCGTTATATAAAGATTTACGGCTGCGCTGTTGTTGAAATCATATGTTGCCCGCATAACAAAGCCTCGATTTCTATATGATTTTTTACATAGTTTTACTATATGCGAGCGAAATGTTAGATCTTTGGTAAATATGACGCCTAGATCTCGTACAGAAACAACTCGTTAAATATCGTGTCCCTCCATGCAATAGTTAATAAATAGTTAAAAAACTAAAAAACACGCTTTATTAAAAAAGCATACTATAAATAGAAAATAATGTAATAATTTTTACGTAAAATATCCGTGCCTCGGAGAGCACGTTAATCCATCGGTCCCGGCTGCCATGAGTATCTATGGCAGTCGTTATTGGGGAAGTGGACACAAAAGATCCCACTGGGTCGAAGTGTCGCCGGTCTGTACTGACTGGCCCTCACACAAGATAAGATACGTAAAATATCGTGGGGTGAGAGTTATTAAAATATCTTAGAGAGCACCCCACGCATTTTAACATTTGCCTAATTTCGAGTTAATCCGACATTTTGAAGGGGTCAAAATCATGTTCAAAGTTTCCGTTACATACATACTAACAATCATACTAACATACGTATGAAGCTAATAAAAGCGTGTCGAAAAGAAATTGCGTTACAGCGTTCGAGAAGATTCGCCCGTAACGTCACATACATACAAGTTGATATATAATTTTGTCATACTATGTAATTCAAAAAATGTTGTCAATCAAGTTCAATTAATGTACGTATTATATTGACTCATAGCCTGTAAGTATTACCCTAAAAGCTAATGAATCACACTAACATTAATTTAGTCAGCTATATTATGGGTGCTATGTCATAAGGCTGTCTTGCAGTCATTCAAAATCGGTAGAATATTGGTGCCGGTTCTGAAATCGGTTTTTAAAATTTTTTTTTTTTTTCGGTACGGTCCCTATTCGGTTCTGGTTGCAATGAATCGGTGCCTGATAAAAGTTCCAATCCATCCGTACCATCTGATTGAAAGATTCTTAGAAAAGAAGTGATATTTCTTTAAAGAAATAGGTAATGATATGTACCAAAATTATCACCTCCTTCATAATCTGAGAAATTCCTCGTCCACTGACAGCGCTATCCTCGCTGTTATCATTCTGCATCGAACTGCATCGTTTTGTATGTACTTTAAATAAGATCAGACTCGGTTTGAAGAAACCGTAATAATAATATCAGCCCTGTATTAAACTGTCCCACTGGTGGGGACGGATCACTTCTCATTGTAAGAAGGGTTAGGCTATAGTCCACCACGCTGAACCAGTGCAGGTTGGCAGACTTCACAATTATATTCGAGAACATTATGGAGAACTCTCAGACATGCAGATTTCCTCATGATGTTTTCCTTCACCGTTAAAGCGAGCGATAATTAACTATTTAATTTGCACATAACTTCGAAAAGTCAGAGATGCGCGTCTTAGGATCGGATTTGAGACCTCTGCGTTGAAGTCCAACGGTCTACCACTAGGCTTTCGGTGCTACCAGAAACTGTAATAAAGTTTCTTAAAGGATCCAGTTTAGATTTCGGTTTCTAAAGTTCATTACAAGTTGTTTGAATGTGTGTAAAGTGCACCGCGACATTGGAAATAGGGAGGGACGTCTCCCTCCCTGTTATTATTTCTGATATCGCGTTGCGATGTTAAAAGACGTCTCTTTTAAAATAAATAAATGACTAGTAATTCCATGACATATTGAGTGATAAAGTTGACTAAGCATGCATAATTGATAGTATTTATATTCAATATAATATTGTAATAATAATAAACATTTAATTACTTATGAATCACTGTTCATTTTGACTTACTGATGGCATTACAAAATCCTATTAATATAGGTAACTACATGGAGGAAAAGACTGCACGAATGACGTAATGGTTTATGTGATCGCTTCGCCATTGACGCAGCGCCGAGTGTTGTAGGTTCGATTCCCACACGGGACAAAAATTGTGTGATTCATAAATAGTTGTTCCGAGTCTAGGTATCCTTTGTGTCCATTTGTTCCCGCAATAAAGCAATTATTAATAGAGAGGGTGACGTCTTTAAAAAATAAAAAATGATATACAAAGGCAACAATAATTACATACAATTAAACTAATATTAACGGTTTGTTCCGCATTCGCCCTTGATGTTTCGTCCCAAGCGTAGAAAAAAATAATATAAAAAATATGTCTTATATGCCCCTAAATTTAAATTAATTTTAATTTCTTAATGTAATTCATCTTTCGTCCCAGATTATGTTCCTTTTTTGTCCTTCTTTTTCTGTATGGAGTTTTTGTTGTACCGTCAGCCGAAAAATATTTTAAAATACTTTCGTTGATCTCTTAGTAAAACTTTGGGCTTATGATTGCATGACATCACGAACCTGACAACAAAAGATTTAAAATAATTTGAAACCATGTTTAGTTTTGTTAACCATATGTACAGAAATGTAGGGTGAAAAAGAAATAATTTAAAAAGAGGGGCGAATTAGGAACATTTTGGAATGTGGGTCGTAATGTAGGGGCAAATGCGGAACAAAGCATATAAACAAATCTAACTTAAAAGTAAAACAAAATAAATAATAATGGCAAATGACAATAAATGAATAAAATGGCTGGTTTCGGCTGCTTCGTAAAATACCTCAGTATCGCTGTCGACTGGAAAGGTCTTTTCTTGGCTCAAAGAATCAGCATCATCTTTAATAACATCTTGATTTATCTATATAAATAAAATTGGCACATGTATGACGGAGCATCACATATGAACAGCTCGACTGATATAGCTGTTAATTTTTATTGTATTTGTATTGTCAGGACAACGTTTGTATGAACGAAAATTTGAGAAAATCCGCAGGTAATATCGAAAATGTACATGGTATTTTATATAAAAAGAAATATTGAAGTTTTGGTATAGAATTTAATTACGCGAAATGTATTTCTGTTTAGATTGCCAGGACTACGGCTGTCGGGTCAGCTAGTATTCCATAAAATTATAAATGTCAAGAATATTGCATATATTTCTTAGACAGAAAATAATTGACAAAATATTAAGGTTTTCTGTTAGTAAGTTTTAGTAGAAATAGATTTAGATCCCACATAATAGGTAATCACGTAATCGTTGAAAATGCCTCTCTTCTAACATATTTTTGAATAGCCTACCTTCGTTACATGGAATTTAAGACATTCCGGACAGTACGTCGAGAGACGTGAATTATGACCCTCATAATATGGCACTACGGCTGTAGGCGGCGATTTAAAATACACTAAAAGTAAAACTCCGTCTACGGCCGATTTCCCATAGCTTATAGGAAGCATATGACTCAGTGCTGGTTTAAGCTAAAATACAGACCACTTGAGCCTAGAGGTTTAGAATTCACTTGGTATGAATATCCGCCTACAGGCGGTTACGTCTTTGACCGTTAGTGCCGCAACACATTCTTTTAAACCGTGTAATGTGGCAATATGTCCTCAGACATGACATCACTTTGTATGGAAAGTTTGTGTGCCATATCACAAATTATTGAGAGTGGTTTTGTGTCCGTGAAAGTGTTAAAAAATAGCTGGCTCATGACCTTATTTCCAATAAAGTATAACTTTATAATATTAATTACCAAATAAATACAACTAGCTGACTCGCGCAACTTCGTCTGCTTCATATAAGAGAATTTTCACCGTTTTCAACATTTTTTATAGATGCTCCGCTCCTATTGGTCGTAGCGTGAACATGCAGGCTTTCTCACAATGTTTTCCTTTACCGTTAAACCAAGTGATACATAACTATTTTATGCACATATAATTTTGAAAAGTCAGAGATGTGCGCCTTGGTATCGTACTCGAGACCTCTACATGGTAGTCCAATGGTCTCCCACTAGACTACCGCTAATACGAGGTTATTGCTATTATTATACAGAAGGAGTTACTTTCATATTCATAAATTTTACCTGGCAACTGTTTTATTTTAGGTTTCCTGTAGTTCTTACATGAAGTATTTCAGGATTATCCATTCTTTACGGGATAAACTGAATGTCATCAAAAGTGCTTTCTAATAGTATTTTCCAACACGCAATTCTCAACACCACTTTCCCTCTTAGTAGACTAAAACAATTTCCTTAATTACAACCAAAAAAGAGGTAAGTATTGTTTTAAAAGTACCTACCTACCATTTCTTCCAATATCTACCAAAAGTGCTTTGGCAGACGTTACGCACTTTCATTTGGGAATTTCATTTATGAAGGGTTAGAGGTACAGATCTTATAAGATTTGAATAGTTGTAACGTCCCCTGTGACAAAGACATAGATCCTAAATTGGAACCTTTTTTAGAGTAGTAGAGCCTCGCTGATTTCAGCATGAATGGCTCGACACAGAATATCGACGTGAAATTGCAGTATTCCTACTGTTGTGTTTTGTTCGGCGAGTGAGAGTGCCGGAGGCACAATCACTCTCTTTTTTCCTTCCCGCTCCTTCTCCTTCCCGCTTACTTATTCTCTTCTTCCTTTCCTAAATCGTTGGAAACGCGCAAGTGATGCCTCTGGTGTTGCAGGCGTCCATAGGCTACGGTGATCACTTACCATCAGGTGGGCCGTATGCTTGTTTGTTTGAACCTAAGTTGTATGAAAAAACGTATTAAAAGAATGTTGGCAAAAACTAGTGCACTTTTCATTCCCTCACTCATAGTTCGATGGATACGGACAACGATTTGGCATAAACCATACTGACCTGACCTCGTGGAAGGTCAAAATACATTGCAATACTGTACCTATAAACTTGGCAGTTCCGCATGCCTTTAAGCTTATGCCATGTAGTGAGACAAGCAAGTCATTGTTCGGTATAATCGTTTAACAGAGTAGGTACAGATAGAAACATAAGTCGATATATTCGTCGATTCGCTATATTTTCAAAATTATACCAAATGCACATGCTACAAAAAAGAAGATTTATATAGCGGTAATATTTAGTTAAAAGATAGTCGTTTTAATAAATATTAAAAATCCCAGAAAATATTTTGAATATTCATAAAAACTAAAACAAAATTGTTTAATATTATTGTTGAAATTAAACACTTTATACGGATTTTATCGCGTTGTTTATTTTACTTTAAACACTGTTATTACATAATTTTGAAAACTCTAACACTATTATTATTGAATTTTACTACTATTTAAGCTATATATTTTCTAATTAAAACTATTTATATTTAAGTTTACACTTTGCCCCGACGTTTCGGTTGCTTTACAGCAGCCATGTTCACGGGGAGACCATTATGGTCTCCCCGTGAACATGGCTGCTGTAATGTGTGTTTAATTTCAATGTATAACATTCGCGTAAACATAAGACAATATTAATATTATTGTGTTAAGTTTATGAGAATTAGATACATTGAAAATAAACTACATTACACATTTTATCGCCTTGTTTATTTGAAAACACTGCATTTACATAATTTTGAAATTTTGAAACTTTTCTACAATTTGAAACTATTTAATTATTAAACTATTTGAATATACATACGGCTACACCGCAAGTTAGACACCCTTATCTTATCTTATCTTGTGTGGGGGCCAGTCAGTACAGACCGGCGACACTTCGACCCAGTGGGATCTTTTGTGTCGACGTCCCCAATAACGACTGCCATAGATGTTCATGGTAGCTGAGACCGAAGCTTTAACGTGCTCTCCGAGGCACGGAGCAGGCTATAATTGTCAATCAATACGCATATAATTTCGAAAAGTCATATAACTTCCAAAAGTCAGCGGTGCGCGACGTGGGTTCGAACCCGAGACCCTCTGCATTGCAGTCTGTTGTTCTCCCCACTGAGCTATCGCTGCTATTAGACACCCTATATACGCATAACTACGCTACATACAAAATAGAGCATTGTCGGAATGGGACAGTGCATAGTGGTGTCAATTTAATGGTAAGGATAGAGCGTCGCGACCTGTTCAGCGTGAATGAGACAAAATAAAAAAAATATAGCGCACTCTCTCGCACATTTCGAAACAATCTAGGTTGATGTGTCGCTGTGTGCATACTTTCCCCGACGTTTCGGTTTCTTTTCAGCAGCCAAGGCCAGTCTCTTCGAGACCATGGTTGGTAGACACTAAGTTTATTTATGCATCATACGGTGCGTAAGACGCATGCGGCAAATGTAGTGCGTCAGACGCATGCGGCAAGTCGAGTGCGTAAGACGCATGCGGTAAACGGAGCGCGTTTGCCGCACGTATCGCTCAAAATGACACGCGTTTCACGCTTCGCACTGGGGCAGCATTCTTAACCTGAGAAGAGGGCCGTGCCTAAAAGTGCGACTTTATGCATGCATGAATGATATTTTTTTATTTTCTTTCCTTTTTAAAATGATTTTCGCACTAGAAATAATTGTAGTGTCGCGGGGGACTTTAAACCCATATCCGGAACAACCATTTGTAGATCACACAAAGTTTTGTCCCGTGTGGTATTCGAAATCACAACATTCGGCGCAATGGCAGTGACGATGCGACCACCTTAACCGCTACGTCATCCGTCTTTATTTTGATTTATGACTTATGTGTGTGTGTGTTTTGTATATAATTGGCACGTGTTTTTGCTGGCATCTTAGGTCCGTTTCTAATTATACGTCTGTGTTTATACGTTGCTTACGTATAGTGGTGTCATTGTTCTGCTTGATGAGCTCAGATCTCCTATAATTAGTCGGTGGTTTTGTAGTACACACAGCGACACATCATGGACTTTGAACTATTGGAAGTTGAACGCTGCGAATCGTGCGAGAGAGTGCGTTATATTTTTGTTACGCTCTATATCTTTACCATTACATCGACACCACTATGCACTGTCCCTTTCCGACAATTCTCTATTTTGTATGTAGCGTAGTTATGCGTATATAGGGTGTATAACTTGATGTGTAGCCGTGTGTACCTAGTAAGTGATTTCGTGAATCATATTTCTTTTTTTAATATTAAAAAGACAACTTCAGCACAGACAGAGCAGCGATAGCCTAGTAGGAAACCGTTGGACTGCCACGCAGAGGTCTCGAGTTCGAACCCAAGGCGCGCATCTCTTACTTTTCGAAGTTATATGCGTATTAAATAGTTAATTATCGCTTGCTTTAACGGTGAAGGAAAACATCGTGAGGAAACCTGCACGTCTGAGAGTTCTCCATAATGTTCTCGAAGATATGTGAAGTCTGCCAATCCGTACTAGGCCAGCGTGGTGGACTACGGCGTAACCCTTCTCACACAGAGAAGAGGCCCGTGCCCAGTAGTGGGACAGTTTAATACAGGGCTGTTATTATTATTATTATTATTATAACTCCAGCACTTGGAATAATTCCTTTGTGAAGAACATGGGGGGCGATGTTTGTAAAGCGGCGCTTTACAAGAGAATCGTGGTTTAAGTAGTCAAAATGTCAGGTCTATATTGCGGGACCGATTTTGATGATATTTTCCCGTATTTTCAGTAGGTCCCGGGATAGTTTAGATTTACAAACGGACTTAGTAGGTGTCGCTACGATCGTTTCGTTTGGATAGGATGATGTCTGGCGTGTCTCTTAGTAACCTATAGTTTAGTCATACTTATGACGTATATTTCAGAATTTATTTCCCAACAAATCTGCGCAATTGCAATACGTAAAATTTATTTATTCCACTGACCTTATTAAGCAACGTAAAGCTTATATAGGCCACATTCAAAGGTCATATAGGTTAGTATATCCCATGAATAATAAAATCTTGGAAATTGTATGAAAATTCTAGAAATTTCTTATAATATATTACTAGGTTTAACCGTTACGATTCCTGAGTCAGACAAAGTGTTATTGCTTACCGGGAATCGAACTGGAGATCATGTATGTACAGCAGGCGTATTTACTACAGCTACGCTGCTGGGACAGTCGCATCTATAATTATAAAGCGACTAGATTTTACCAACGACTTCGCTCGTTCAGTGATTTTATGGATGAAAGGTATCCTTTTTCTATATGGCCTATTTCTATTTTATTATTCACTAGCTGACCCGCGCAACTTCGTCTGCTTCACATAAAAGAATTTTCACCGTTTTTGCAATATTTTTCATTGATGCTCCGCCCCTAATGGTTGTAGCGTGATGTTATATAGTCTATAGCCTTCTTCGATAAATGGGCTATTCAACACTGAAATAATTTTTCAATTCGAACGAGTATTTTCTGATAGCGCGTTCAACCAAACAAACAAACTCTTCATACCTATAATATTACTATACAGGCTGCCCGGTAATTAATGGATAACCTTGAAATGTCTTATAGTAGAACTGAGGGCGTTCAGAACAAAATATGGTAATACTAGGCTACACAAAGTTAGACACCCTATATACGCATAACTACTCTACATACAAAATAGATTATTGTCGGAAAGGGATAGAGCATAGTGGTGTCGACGTAATGGTAAGGATAGAGCGTAACAAAAATATAACGCACTTTCTCGCACGATTCACAGCGTTCAACTTCTAATAGTTCAAAGTCCAAACAGTCTAGGTTGATGTGTCACTGAGTGTACGTGTCGCAGCTTGACACGGACCGAGTGTTGTGGGTTCGATACCCACACGGGACTAAAAAAATTGTGTGATCCACTGGTATTTGTTCCGGGTCTGGGAGTTTTGTATGCCCGTTGTTTAAATAATAATAATTAATTTTCTCACCACAATATAAACATTATTTACATTTAGTAGATTACATAATTATTTAAATTAGATGTTGTGGGGAGACTGGTACCTATACTAGACTCGAGGCCTGTATTTCAGACTACCAGGTACCCTTTAGACTTTACATCTTACTAGCTGTCTCGACAGACGTAGTCCTGTAAAAGCGAAAAAAAATAAATCTTAACCATCCTCGAATCCACTTGAACACACACAAAAAAATTCATTCAAATCGGTCCAGCCGTTTAGGAGGAGTTCACTGTCAACACACGTACAGAAGAATTATATATATAAAGATTATGTACTAAGGACTGTCAAGTCCTCCGTAATACAGGATTTATTCCGGGTGCGGAAGACTTTTTCCCAAAAAGAAAGTAAATATCAAGCGCCCTGCCATCTTGCCTGTATAAAAGGAAAAATAAACACTCAAATTTGTTTAAAAAATATTTTATAACTACTTTAAATATTCTTTGTAATTATTAATTAATTAATATAATTTATTAATAAATACTACATAGATACTTATAAATAAAACAATCTTCGGTATTAGTTTCTATAGCGAAACATTTAAGTTACAAATGTTACATTTTAATATTACCTACTCTACTTTAATTATGAATTATAGCAACGTTATCGCATGTGCGAGAATGAGAGAAAACTATATATACATTCTGTATAACGCTGTCCCTTTCTCGCACATGTTGTATTAATACTTTATGATATGGTGATAAGGCCCCGATTGCGTGTTAATATAACTATAAATTAAAAATTTAGAATCCCCCGACACATATTGAGGGAGATGTGAAAAAAAAATTTAATATGCCATTTTATGGTGGTGGCCATCTTGGATTTGCAATTTATCATAGTGTATAGTATTCTACTAGTCAAGCCCTTTCATTAGATACCCATATTGAGGGAGTTGTGAAAAAATATGTAATCCGCCATTTTGTGGCGGCGGCCATCTTGGACCGATTTACATCAAACATAACTAAGAACACTCCCGACTAATTCACCTTTCAAATAAAAAAAAACAAAATTAAAATCGGTTCATCCGTTCGGGAGCTACGATGCCACAGACACACACACACACACACACACACAGACACGTCAAACTTATAACACCCCGTCGTTTTTGCGTCGGGGGTTAAAAATTAAATGAGGAAGGGAAAAATAACAGCGCAGTATATTGAAAGCTAATTAAAATAACTTAAAATCTGCATACAAATGTATTACCAAAAGGGCAGGCAAATATGTGCAATATCTACATTTCACTTATTGAGTCATAATTACTAATTCTACATTGCATGCAATTTTTGCATGAAAATATTTTGAATATTCTTAAAAACTAAAACAAAATTGTTTAATATTATTGTGACTACGAAATTCTGATCAGGAAAACCAAAAAAATGTTTTGCCTGACACGAAAAATCGAATTCGGATATCAAATCGAAATATTCGAATGAAAATTATTCGAATGAATTACAAATATTATTGTTGATTGAAAATATAATTATAAAATGGTTAATTATTATTTTCTTACATTGTATAGTTGTGATACCCGTTTTAGGTAAAATTTTCTTGTGTTAGACCTTAGTAAGATCCTTTTTCTCAATTTACAGTAAAATTACAAAAGCTCAGCAATAAAATTTATCTTTGAATTTAAACAAACATCAAAACCTAAAAACGAATTATAAATAATACTGACTTTAAAAGACTTTGCAAACATTCAGACAACGGATACAAAGAACTGCGAGACTTATTTGTGGGTCACACATCTTTTGTCCCATGTGGGATTCGAACCCACAACATTCACACCTTGGCATGCCAGACATAATCAAAAACCTATTGTGCCAGGCCGCCGGTGTGCCACTGCGACTCAACAGGGTTATATAATAAACGTGTATGTTGTAAAGATATTCGGATGCTTGTTACTAAATCCATGTAAACCGCTGAACAGTTTTCGATGAAACTTAGCACACGGATAGACTATGTTCTGCATAACCATGATCTCCACTCCAATCCTCTTCTTCTTCACCAGTTTGTTGAAGTCAGTCCTCCATTGAAGCTTCAGGTTCAATGAACTACATGCCATCTTCTTGTAGTTTTGATTCTTGCTTAACCCTTCATAAACGCAGGTACGCAAGTCAGTGGTTTTTTGTCTCAGTTGTCAGCAGTTTAGAAGTCAAAACAAGTTAGAAGTTATAACTTCGAAGGGATAGGCAGAAGTGCCACACACCTACATAAGCTAGGTTCGCTATAGGTCCCGTGTAATACGGGCGGTTATATAATAGTCTATGGGCTGCTATTGAAAAAATCTTGAATCCCAATAATTTTTGCAATTTGCCTGACCGAAGAATTGAATCCGATACCTCTTACACAACAGTTTCGTTCACTATCACTGCGCCACCAAGGCATTAAAATATATATTTATCAAATATATTAAAATCTAATTAGTCATTCATTAGTTAGCTGCTATTGATGATTTAATGGAAGAAAATGGGTGAATTCGCTCCAAGATTATGTAGGTCTTCTTTGGTATCTGTGTTAGGTCTTTTGGTCTCATGATACCATGGCTGGTCTATTGCTGGCTCTAGTAGACGTACGGCTATTTTCTTCTTTGTTAGTAATCGTAGTAAAAATGATCGTCTGCCGGGTTGTAAGTAACACTGAAACAAAGAAAAGATTTTTAAATCAAAATTACTATATTACCTCGATGTCCCGTGGCTCACGGTTAATCGTGTGATTCCGGGTTCGATTCGGTATTTCGGTTCGGAAATTCCTAGCAGCACGGAGTCTGGAAGTGCCCAAGCACGACTCGCCGTTTATATTAGAGACATAAACACAGACGGTGGAATGTGGGAGCAATACACCTCTTTCTGGTGATGCCCGTAACATTATGTTGCTATTGAAATTTTCGGCTTATTGGTCGTATCGCACGAATCTGTTAGCACAGAAAGTGACTTCACGTCACTTTCAAAAATAATTTATATTTTAGTGTATATTCCGATACATCCATATGATTTTAGAAGAATGAATTCGAACATCGAAATGAACCGATCTGCAAAAGGTGTGGCGATCGACACCTCGACATTTTTTTTTAGAAGTGACGACTACAGTTATATATTTTTTTTAATCCTATATTTTTTTCTTAAATAACTTATTTTATTTTATTTTATTAAGGAAAACAAACAGTAGTATATTATGTATTAACAATCGATGCTTAAAAATACATCTAAACGAACAATAAGCTAGAATTTCCATAAAGAAAATCCTTAAATGTTATCTAGGTAACATCGTCACTAAGCCATAGAGCTCACGAAGCCGGATGCGTCTGTTTACTTAAATCGTAAATATTAGTTTTACAAATATTTTAAGAAAATATAATGTCTAGAGTTGTGTAAACAATTCATTTAATGAATTGCTTAGGTGGCGTAGTGGATATGAATATGACTGCATGTGGTCCTGGATTCGATACCTGAGTCGGGCGAAGTCTGCTTTATTTATGAGAAACTAGCTTTTTTGTCTGCGGCTGCGTTTGAATAGTCTCTTTTTTAACCGTGTGTTTTCAGTTTGTTTGTATTTCACATGTACCAACAGATAGTATATGAACCGATAACTTACGTATATTTATACCATACTAGGTGCTACCTGCGGACTCGACCGCGTAATTTTTTAAAAATGTTAAATATAGTTGACAAACGCGCAGACGGATCGCCCCCCATGGACACCCACAACACCAGAGGAGTCACAAGTACGCCACCGGCCTTTTAAATTTGCCTCCCCTCCTCCAGAAAGGGTGGGGTTGGGCCTGCGGTCTCCTTAGTCACTCGACGAAACACAACGCAAGCGCTATTTCATGCCGGTTTTCTGTGTGATCGTGGTATCACTCCGGTCGAGCCGGCTTATTTGTGCCGAAGCGTGGCTTTCCCACGGATTGGATTGGATTGTATTAATTTTTCATCATTAGAAGCCAGCTAGCGATAGCTAGTAGAAACCGTTGGACTGCCACGCAGAGGTCTCGTCTTTGATCCTAAGGCAGGCACAACCCTGACTTTTCGAGTGTTCGTATTAAATATTTAATTATCGGCTGCTTTAACTGTGAAGACAAACACCGCGAGGCACCTTGCATGTCTGAGAGTTCTTCAGAATGTTCTCGAAGTTATGTGAACTTTGCCAATCCGCACTTGGCCACCAGTGAAGTGGCATAAGGCCTTACCCTTCTTATAAAGAGAAGAGACTCGGGCCAGGCCTCTTCAGTGGGACAGTTTATATACATTATTATATTTATTATAAGCTAGATTGGACCGCTATGTATGCCTATGTGATTATTTTCGGTTCCCTACCCGTTTATATAACATTTTAAGACGTACTATAATATGACATACTTTTGTTTGTTCTAATTATATTTATGCATAATATATTTACGCATAACAGCATACGCATATTTTTTTAAGCGTAGGCTTAAAATTGAATTCTATTTTATTACAACTTGCCACGCCGGCCGGTGACTTGAACCTATTTTTCGGGTTGTCACTAAGATAGTGATGTAAACATAATTGTCTTAGGCATACAGCCTAAGACAATTATGTCAAAGTATTATTATGTCAAGGTATTTTACGAAATAACATTACCTATGCGAAAAGAAGGGTCCCGTTATTTTCACAGGTGATCATTAGACGCTAAGTGTCATCTATAATCATCTAGGTGTCTAGTATACCCTGTAATAGACCATTTTACGGACGATGCCGTTGGTAGTGTGTAGTGAAATATTATCGTTCGCTGGCAGCCGAATTGCTAGTGAATGACCTAATGTTCTACAGTTCGATATAAATAGTGTTTAGCAACGTCCTTGACTTCTCGCCGAAGCATTTATAAATACAGGCTCATCTGACATCACCTCACTTGTATTTTTAAATGCTTAATCAATGGCAATATCAACCCTTCGAGGGTGAAATGTTGGAAAGCTTCATCATCTCAGCCGAAAAACGTCCACTGCTGGACATAGACTTCAAGGTTTTCCACAAAGATCGGTCTTGGGCCAGCCACTTCTAAAAGCTTATTTAGCGAATATTAGATATTGATTTAACCATATTTAGTTCTTCGAACTGTATAGACCTATGTATTTAAAATGTACATATTCGCAAAAATCTGGTTGGTTGAATGGTTTTACTACCCAGTAAATACGACAGCATAAACACTTTGATTTAAAACATCATGTTGAGCACTTTTTGGGTCAACAAAAATGACGGAACTCGCGTCATCGTCACCGAACGCTTTCCATTAGCTATATGTATACTGTGTATATATGTGTACTTTTTGGGTGAACAAAAAGCGTGAAACTCGCGTCATCGTCACCGCACGCTAGTTACTTAGTTTTCACTTCCATCGGCAGTCCCCAAAGACTGCTTTTTTATTATTTACTTACAACATGATGTTTTGAATCTAAGTTTAACTGGCCACAAATGTTGTAAAAGATATATTTAATTTAATAATTATCACTATTGCTATATAATTATTATAAAACAAAGTTCGAAAAGTGTTCAGTCCAGTGCTTGAACAGTGGTATATTTCAGTCACATTCCGCCATTATGATTAGGTCTTGTATTGTACGCGCGTGAAAGAGTAACAAACAAAATCAAATACAAATTAATTTATTAATGCGAACATGTTTACGTTTTAGTTGTCACAGATTATATGAAGGTTCTGCCACATTCCACCCACAGGATGGAATTGGACATTTTGAAACAGTAGGATTGGAATCATGAGCGAACAAGAACAAGAAATATAATAATATACTACAACAGACAATGAAAAGAAATACAGAAAATTTAGTCCAGTTTTCATTATTTTATCAATGAGAAATTCCGTTACACTGTAGTATGCTTTATGCTCTAAAAGAACAAACACACATTTGTATTTATAATAATAGTGAGGATTGGATATGACGTTAAAGAGATTGTGTGTTTATTTGAAAGCGGTAGTCTTTAGAACTACTACTCAGAATAGGAAAAATGTACTGAATTTTATAGGCTACTAGCGATCCACCCCGGCTTCGCACGGTTAGTATACATGGTTTAGACACCCTATATACGCATAACTACGCTACATACAAAATAGAGAATTGTCGGAGAGGGACAGTGCATAGTGGTGTCGATGTAGTGGTAAGGATAGAGCGTAACAAAAATACAACGCACGCTCTCGCCCGATTCGCAGCGTTCAACTTCTAATAGTTCAAAGTCCAAATAGTCTAGGTTGATGTGTCGCTGTCTGTACAAAACCTAAGCCTTCTTCATGAATTACTCTGCCTATTGATAAAAACCACATGAAAATTCGTTCAGTAATTTTTGAGTTTATCTCGAACAGGCAGACAGACGCGGCGCGGTGGGGGACTTTATTTTATAATATGTAGTGAGGGATCTAACATCACGCATTAAAGCCTCCCTTTATATAATATACTAATAACCCTTAAGTGGGTATTCTTTTTTTTATGCAACTAGAGTGGCAATCAAGCATTCGGCTCACCTGATGGAAAGTGGTCACCGTAGCTTATGGTCGTTTGCAACACCAGAGGCATCACTTGCGCGTTGCCGACCCTTTAGGAAAGGAAGAAGAGAAAAAGGAAGTGGGAAGGAGGAGCGGGAAGGGGAAAAGAGGGTGATTGGGCCTCCGGCACTCTCACTTACCGAACGACAATAGAAGGAATACAGCTATTTCAAGTCGATATTCTGTGAGAGTGTAGTTCCCGGTCGAGCCGGCTCATTCATGCTAAAATCAGCGAGGCTCTACTGCTGATATTCCTACCCCGTTGGGGATATTACAACGAAATTTCGTCATCTATGGGTTAAGGTCTCACGAAATAGGGAGCGACCTTACTGCCATCTATGGGGAACAGGTTCAGACTACGTGCTTGCTACTAGAAATGCATAAATAGTAAAATCCAATAACACTTTGTACGCACTTGGAATCGAATCAGAGATCTCATGCAAAGCGGTCTTACCTATCGCTGCACCATAGAGACTGTTTACAAAAAAATATCAGTGCTTGTTCAATTTTATTATTGCAGCTTTTTATTCGTAAGGCTAACGTTATAAAAAATGAAAGTTCTTCACATTTTATTTACATTAATTAAAGTTATATTAAAAAAATATTTTGGTTGGCAGACTTCACATATCGTTGAAAACATTATGTAGAATACTCAGACAAGCAGGCTTCCTCACGATGTTTGTCTTCACCGTTAAATCAAACGATAATTAACTATGTAATACGCACATGACTTCGAAAGTCAGAGGTGTACCTTGGGATCGAACTCGAGGCCTTCAACGGTTCGAGCGATAGCTTAGTAAATGTACAAATGTAGGTAGGTATAATTCAATTGTATTATTATAAGATTCATTGTATTTATATAATGATTATATCCTTTGTACATTATGTAATATGTTTGCGGATAAGCTATCGCTATAAAAAGTTATGTTGAAGTTGCATACAAAACCACAAAAAACCTTTTAATACCGTACTGGAGATTTTTTATTCCTTAAGTATATGTACCACCAGCTTGGAATCCAGTACTTCAAATAGTCAAACCCAAGAAGAAACAAACCACAGCTAGACTTCATGATACTTTGAGCTCATTCTGCGTAAGTAGAAACACCAATGATATAAATACTTTGAAATAACTACACTGAATCATTGAGACAACTACCATCTTAGTCTCCCCGTGACCATGGCTGCTGAAAAGCAACCGAAACATCGCGGAAAGTGTAAACCGAAATATAAATAGATTTAATAGTTTAAATAATTTTATTAGCTTATAAATTAGTAAAATTCAATAGTAGTAGTAGTGTAATAGTTTCAAAATTATGTAATACAGTGATTCAGAAACAACGCGATAAAATCCGTATATAGTAGTTAAATTTCAATGAATAACATTCGCGTAAACAGAAGACAATATTATGTTTCATGATTATAATTTTTTGATTAATATAATTTTTTTATAATAACACGTTTTTCTTTGCCTATATATTAATATAAAATAAATATATAAAAGCTGTGACACATTGAAATACATTTAGTCACTATTTATGGTTATATCTATTCAATATTTATCTATATTAATATTATAAAGACGGAAGATATGATTTTTGTTTCTTTGATTATAAGGATATAAATCACAAAATTCCCAAGCGATTTAAAAAATTATTTCAGCATTAGAAAGCTATATTATTACCGAGTAACATAAGCTATATTTAATTAAAAAAGTATCTACTGTTAATAACGTAACCTAAGCTACTGTTACGCGAGCGGAGCCGTTAATATTATAATTGTTCATCATTGTAAAACATGCTACTTTTGAAAAATAATTTTTAATCAATCTAAAGCAGTGTACTTCTTACTTCATACTTCAAATATATACTTCTAATTATATTCTCTTAATTTGGATGATATGTTTAAAATATTTATTTGGTATTTTAAATCAAAAGTTTATTTAATAACATCAACAACTTTGCACTGTTACGATTTAAATTATATCACACAAAAGAGATACAATGTTAGGAAAACATATCACAAATTGTGTGTTGTTGACACCTGTACTAATAAAAATATTGTATCACAGGAGAGAGCGACTTTCAACAGAGAAAAATTCTAGTTTTAAAATATATATATGAATTATTGGTCCAAAGAGATGTTACAAGTAATATTGTCTTACATTATTGCGAATGATAAACATTGAAATTAAAGTACTTTATACGGATTTTAACGCGTTCTCTCCGTAAATATGGCTGCTGAAAAGCAACCGAAACGTCGGGGAAAGTATAAAATTAAATCTAAATAGATTTTATAATTTGAATAGCTTAAATAGAAGTAACGGTGTTTAAAAATAGTAGTTGAGAGATAAAAATTATGTAATAGTAGTATTTTAAAAATACAAACGCGATAAAATCCATGTAAAGTAGGTAGATTAATTTCAATGTATACCACTCGGGTAAACGTAACACAATATTATATATAGATAATTGATATTCTCACAAATTTTACAATATGTACTAAGCAACTTGAATTATAATAATCAAAATATTCTATCACATACACATAACACCATCTAGCCCAAACTAAGTAGAGCTTGTACTATTGGTACTAGACAATGAATAAACATATATATATACTTTATTTTTGTAAATACACAAACATCTATGTCCATCCACACAAAATGTTTGACTGGTGCGGGAATTGAACCCGCGATCTCAGGCGTGGCAGTCGTGAATTAAAAGTATAAAATAAAAATAAAATACTTACGGCACACATGTCCGCGCGGTATATTCATAAACTGTCCCCCGAGGGCAATTACTCGAAACAATTGGTTTTAGCACCGCCGCAATAATGAACAGCAATACTACTGTCAATAAATTTATTCGAAAATACATCTTGAAATATTGTTATCTTGATTTATTATCAGATAGACGCGCGTTCCTCGTTGGAGCGCTTGTGTAGGAATACTGACGGGTGCGCGCTTAAGCGATTCTTTTATATAAGGTTGTGAGTTACAATTTAGTAAACGTGACTTAGTTTATAAGTAATTAAGGCCTGATGCCTATATCAAGAAAAGAGACGGTTTCAGCTAAAGACAGGTACGGTGCTTTTTTTTTTTAAAATAATTCTGATTTTACAAATATTCAAATTACAGACTCGAAGCAATCACTTATGGATTACATAATTTTTTGTGCCGTGTGGGATTCGAACCTACATGGCGTAGCATGGGCGAGGTGACCACTTAGAGCACGACGCCGTTCGTGTAATCAAAAATTACAATGGCGATGTGACTTAGATAACATTTTGGGTTTTTCTATAAGGACATTCTTAATAGCAGCAAAATGTTGCATATATATATATCTTTCTAGTTAATATTAACTAGAAAGAGTTGTATTTCTCCCTCATTTCACCGACTGTTCCTAAAACGGCAATCTACACTAAAATTTTAAATGTGAATGTTTGTGAGGATGTATATAGATGTTTGTTACTCTTTCACGTAAAATCTACTAAACCGATTGCGATGAAACTTGGTATGTAGATAGCTGAAGACCTGGATTCACACATAGGCTACTTTTATCCCGATATTCCCACGGGAACGGGACTTACGCGGGTTGAACCGCGGGCAAAATCTAGTAAAATAAATATTGCTTTTAAAAAAAGACAAGTGCACTAGAAATAATTCCTGTATGTAGGGATTTACAAACATTCAAACAACGGACGCAAAGAACATCCTGATTTGGAACAAAGTTTATGGATCAAGCAATGTTAATTTCATGACATATTTGTTGTACAAGGAGGCAATCTACAGATCCACTGAATTTTGTGAAACCGTCTTGTAGATTTTACAAAATTCAGTGGATCTGTAGATTGCCCCCTTGCACAAAAATATCAATCAAGAGAAAACAATAAAAGAAAAACAATAATATAGTCACACAATTATGGTACGATAGCTCAGTGGGGAGACCAGCAGACTGCAATGTAGAGGGTCTCGGGTTCGAACCCACGTCGTGCACCTCTGACTTTCGCCAGTTATATAACTTTTCGAAATTATGTGCGTATTGATTGACAATTATCGCCTGCTCCGTGCCTCGAAGAGCACGTTAAGCCGTCGTTCCCGGCTGCCATGAACATCTATGGAAGTCGTTATTGGGAAAGTCAGTATTCCCTAATATCCTGACACTGGTTTAGCCTTAGGGTATCGTTAGTCTTCGCGTTGCGGAGGTCAGGTGGCAGCCGCTCCGTGTAAAAACTGATATCCAGTCAAATCCGGTTAGACTAGAAAAAGCCGACCCCAAGTGACTTGGGAATAATAAAGGTTAGGGAGATAAACTATTAAATATATTTGCAAATAGTTTTAATAATAGTTTTAATAATTTAATTAGCTTAAAATTAGTAAAGTTTAATAGTATAGTATAGTAGTGTAACAGTTTCTAAATTATGTAATAGAGTGTTAAATAAACAACCCGATAAAATCCGTATATAGTAGTTCAATAGTCCAATATAGTTAAAATGATACGAAGAAACCGACGCGTTTTTGGCGAAGCATAATGACGCCAATCAAAAAACCGGCTGGCCCCATGACACATGCGATGTTTTGTCTTAGTTTTCTTACTCAGTTTGTATAATATATCCATCTCATTTGCACATTGACTACATCTAGATAAGACCCCCATTTCACACAACTTTTTGAAATAGAAGTCAACTGTGCTAAGGTAGTATAATGCATTGTAACAGAATATCAAAATCGTCGTTGTATTGGTAGGAGACTTGTTTAACACATTCGTTTTTTATTATTTTTGTGCGGTCTGGGTTTAACCTCTGGGGTTATGAGATCCCGAGTCGTATCGACGCCGTCTGTCGTGCCGAGGCGTCGCACAGCCGTCGTCACCCGCAGATATTATAGCTCTACATTAGCCACTGCTGGGTAGATCGCTGATGTAGTTCCAGTTCCAGGGAAAAAGCAGCAAGTTGGCACTCAGTGGTAGGTTTAGTCGGTAGTAATCGTGATGTTCCATCTTTGCCCGTGTGAGCCCGACATAACCTCTCCGCTCTCATTTTTCAGCGTAGATGTATGCGTCAATGATAATTAAAAAATACTTTTACTATTTCGCATTAGCACGACCTTCGGGTGGTCCCGAAGGTCGTGCTCTATATACTGAAATAGTGAAAAGGCGGATCGAAATTTCCAATGACTCTGGCTGGTCTTCATTTCGGGGAAAACATAAGCATTGCCATTTAACGTAGCAACGATGCCAGTCTTCTAGGAACACTACCAGTCGGCTGTGAAGCGAAATTTTATAACACCTATAATTATTAGAAGAATTTACGTATTCACTAATTTCTATTCCCAGCAACTCCCGCACTCGATTGTTTGTTTGGATTTTTGTTTTTTGTTTATTTTTATCGTGGGGGAATGCATTGGCGCATACCCCTCCGCGGGGGCGGGCGTAGGGGTTATGTCGGACTCACCCGGGAAAAGATTGAGATATCCTGGTAATACCGACTAAACTTACCACGGTGTTCCTTCTCACAATTTATGGCCGGGGCGCAGGGATAACTCGCGCATTCATCCTGCGGCCTCGTCACATTTTTATAATACTCATTCATTCACAGGCGCACGCGCAACACGATGCGCCGCCCGCCATCTCAGGCCTGCTTCTGTACGGACGACAGACTCCCTAGTCTGTCGCCCCAGGCCAGCGCTCATGTTGGCCGAAGATCGACCTCGGCGCCCGGTGCGTCGACTGCGGACCGGGAGGCTGGCTGTGGGAAGGCCACCCGTTTAATTATACTAGCTTTTGCACGCGGCTTCGCTCGCATAAAAGCCGGTTAGGTTATGTTAGTAAGAGTACTTTTTCAAATAAAATATAGCCTATGTTACTCGATGATAATATAGCTTTCTGATGGAAAAAGCATTTTTTAATTTCGTTTAGTAGTTTTTAATTGAATCCTCAAGAAACAAAAAAACTATCCTTTCCTCTTTATTATATTAGCGTAGGTATAGAATTAGATACACACATTGCACTTTTAATAAAACAGAGACTTATCAGCAGATACTTGTGCACTATAATATTTCCTGCGCCATTGGCCACTCTTCGTAAAGATTGGGCGCCGTGACAGAAATTCGGTCTGGAGAACCTAAGTTTTATTTTTCCAATCATTGTTGATACCTTGATGATTGATATTTACGGAACAGTATGAGTAGCTTAAGAATGGAGCAATAATAGAGTCACATGTGTTTATATTTACGTTATCTTGTTTTCTTGATTCATTTGTTGTCACTAATGAGTTTACATTCAATTAAACAAAAACATTTATATATAATTATACAAATAGTTATAGAAAACATCTTCGTCGGCCTCAATGGCGTAGTGCTTAGTGTAACCGACTGCTACGCCTGAGGTCGCGGGTTCGATTCCCGCACAAGTCAAACATTTGTTTGCATGAACATGGATTTCTGTCTTGGTCTGGGTGTTTCTATGTATAATATGTATGTATTTACAAAAAAAAAAGTATATATGCATGTTTATCCATTGTCTAGTACCCACAGTACAAGCTCTGCTTAGTTTGGGTTAGATGGTGTTGTGTGTATGTGGTAGAATATTATTATATTATTATATTTTCGGTAGGTAAACTATTTAAAAATAAAATAATGATTTTAATTAAAAGAAAATACACCCGCGCTTTGAATAATTCCTGCAAAAAAATTTACTAACATTCAAACATTGGACACAAATAACATCCAGACTCGGAACCAACATTTGTGGATCACACAAATTGTTGACCCGTGAGGGGAAATCACTTGGCACAGTGATTGTCATGATAACTACACCATCTCTCTCTTCAGTTTAAGAGCCAAGCTCTTGTCGGTGGTAGACTCTTCCATATTTATTCATTTATTCATAACAAAAAATTTCGTGTTGAACATATTAGTTTAAATTAAAAAAATTAACATCAATTGCAATTAAGTACCAAATTAATATAAATTTGTGGATTATCAATCTATCAAATCTATTAAGAATTATATATTATTTTTAAAAAAATCATTTCAATTTTAATACTGTAATTATTTATTTTTAAAGCTAAAATAACAAATTATTCATATATATATTATATATGAATAATTTTATATGAAATATATATCATATATATGAAAAATTAGTTATATATATATATATATATATATATATATATATGCATAACATAATGTCCTATCTTCAGCCTGCGCTGACTTCTTGATACGACTTAACTTTTACCTTTTTTCCACTTGATCTATGAACGTCCTCCTTGGCCTTCCTCTTCCCCTTCAGCCTTCTATTTTTCCTTCCAAGATATTTCTTATAAAAGTATCATGTCGTATCAAGTGGCCCAACATTTTCCCTCTTCTGTTCTCTATTGTTTTTAGAATATACTACACCATCTGTTAGATAAGAATTGTCTTTTACAGGGGATACTACATTCACTATAGAATTACGATATCCAATATGGCGGACATTGGAGTATAAAGAATTTAACAGACATTATATCAACTGATAATGTTCATATATTAAATAATAATAAAATATATTACCATAAAATAAATAACAAATAATAAAAACATAAATCACCCATCGAGGAAAGTGTAAACTTAAATATAAATAGTTTTAATTTAAATTGTTTATATTGTAGTAAAGTTCAATAATATTAGTGTCATAGTTTCAAAATTATGTAATAAAAATGTTTTAAAATAAACAATGCGACACAATTCGTATATGAGTAGTTTAATTTCAAAACTTAAATTTGCTTAACTCTTCATTTATTCGGAGTCGGTAAAATTCACCAAATCTTTATTTAAACATCCTTTGACGCGTATCTCTCTGCTGAAAAGGCGAGCGGAGAGGTTATGAGGATGAGGGGCTCACCCGGGAAAAGATGGAACGTCCCGGGTACTACCAACTAAACCTACCACGGTGTGCCAACTAGGTGCCTTAAATGGTGGGTGGGTCGCTGGAACTGAAACTAAGAAATTCCCCATAAGCCTGTCCTGCGGTAAATAAACCCTTATGAATTTATACTATTCTAGCGGACTCGACAGACGTAATGTACAGGCGAAAAAAAAAAAACCAAAACCATCCTCGTATCCACTTGAACACACACAAAAAAAAACATTGAAATCGGTCCAGCCGTTCACTGTCAACACACGTACAGAAGAATTATATATATATATATATATATATATATATATATATATATATATATATATATATATATATATATATATATATATATATATATATATATATATATATATATATATATATATATATATATATATATATATATATATATATATATACTATATATTACCGTTACGTAAATATACTACGTTAAAGTACAATTTTAAAATGAATTACGATATGCATGTAAAAATAATTATATTCGCCTCACTCATGCATTAAATAATGAAATGATGAAAGAATTTTAGCGAAATGTATGTAGAATGTAATGTTACATACATACTACGGACGCTTATCCCGACATTGTTATGACGCAAGATTATACAGGGTTTGGCGTAAATAATAGACAACCCTGAAACTGTTGACTGGCCAGATTATCATCTATCATTTACCCCACTTATCACCATATGCCACCATACTTTTTTTTTTCGATACAGGAGCCCAAAAATGCTTATTTTCTTAGAAAACATGTTAAAATTTAATAATAAGTATTTTTGCGTAGTTGTCTTAGATTCTAATAAAACAACTTATTACTGGTCTGATGATGCAAGTATTCAGGAGTGACAAAAAAAAAGAACGTTTGTATGACGATTTTTATTTAAAATATCAATAATTTGGTCATCCATGAACATATGGTGATATAAGTGGGGTAAATGATAGATGATAATCTGGCCAGTCGACAGTTTCAGGGTTATCCATTATTTACGCCACACCCTGTATAAAGATATCAGAAGAAATGGACTGCATTACAAAATATTATAAGAATCAATCACTAGTTTAAATTAACATCCTACTAAGTAATATTATAAATGTGAATTGAAATTACACTTTATACGAATTTTGTCGTGTTGTTTATTTTACTTTAAAACACTTTTATTACATAATTTTGAAACACTAACACTACTGTTATTGAACTTTATTACTATTTAATCAAAACTATTTATATTTAACTTTACACTTTGCCCCGACGCGACGTAACAACGCGGCAAAATCGTAACATTCGCGTAAACATAAGACAACAAATGTGAATGTTTGTGAGGATGGATGTTTGTTACTCTGTCACGCAAAAACTACTAAACCAATTGCGATGAAATTTGGCATGTAGATAGTTGAAGACCTGGATTAACACTTTTTATTCGAATATTCCCACGGCATCCGGACTTACGCGGGTGAAACCGCGAGGCGCAGCTTGTTATTTAAATCCATAAAAATGTTGCAATCATTTTTGGATATCTCGAGATTAAAATAATAAAATAAAACAGGAGATATGCTTTTAGCAACATGATAGCAACGTTTGTAAAATATGGCTGTCCTGGCTAGGGTTGGGTCGATGTTGATAATATTCGAATATAAATTATCGGTTAAATGTTGTTATTTACATTGATGTAGGTATAATTGTTATTATTGAATCCTAACTAATATTTTATTTATAAATGCGAATGTTATTTGTTACGCCTTAACTACTCGACCTATCATCGTGAATCGTATTCACGGTGTCAGGGGTACAGAAAAGGACATGAGGGAACTTTCATCTAGAAAAAGGATTGTACCCGAGGGATAGAAATTTATTGACAAAATTTTGATTAACGCGAGAAAAGCCGCGGGATGAAACTAGTCCTATATAATATTACTAATGTAAATAGGAGTATTTTCTTTTTTATTGTTACACGGCAAATTTTTTGTAGCGGACCTGATGTAAAGCCCAATTACAGTCCAGAGACAGTCTTCTAGCCGTAGTCAGTGTCAAGCCGGTCTGACCAGATGCTTCTTCACACTACGTTTGAAGGACCCAATGTCATAGAAGGGAGGGAACACATGTGACGGAAGACTATTCCAAAGTTTTACGGTACGGCATAAAAAGGAATTGCTGAACCTTTTGGTGCGAGACGGGATTGTGCTAACCATCGGTGGTTATGAAGATCGGCACGTGTGGTTCTCAAAAGGAAGGGGGAAGGTGGGATGAGGTCAAATAACTCTTCGGAGCATTCGCCATGATAGAGGCCATAGAATACGCTAAAATGTTTGTTTCTTACGCTTTAACAACTCAACCGATCATCATGAAATTTCGCAAACACGTTGTCAGGGTTTTAAAAAAGGACAAAGGTAACGTTAATCTATGAAAAAAAGTGTTGCCGAGTGTGCGGAGCCGCCGGCAAAACCTAGAGCTTCATAGAGTTAGAAAAGACGTGTGAACCCTGGCCTGCATGGTGGACTATGGCGACTGTCTAATAGTGGTATAGTCTATAAACATGGACGAAAAAAAGTAATACTTTTATCCTTATTCCTTCCTTAATTAATCTATGTGTTTGTGTTTCAGGGTTGCTATGATTTTAGTTTTCCTTATTTTCCATTTTTGTTATACGATTGTTTTTTTATTATTTATATCTACATACAAATACTATATATTTCTTTTTTATAAACATACATTTAGCACACACCAGCTCATACATTAAAAAACGTATACTCTATGAATATATTCTTATACAATTGGCAATTGAAACGAGTGGCCGTAAGTTTCTTGCCTGCTTCTTCTGATAAGATGTCTACCCCTTGAATTGGCATTTTTCACTATTCTATTATTTCCAGTTTATATTTATTATAATTTCTGTCATTTCTCAAATATTTGAATTTATTCTGCTGACCTAGTATATTCGTTTTGAAAGCGTTCTTGTTTTATTGGCTAGCGTAAATGTCTCCGTATCATTTGGAACTAGGTTCGTATTCCGAGTCGGTCGGTAAGTTATTGGGTTTATCTGTCAAGAAACTATCAGTAACGTTTTAAGGAGTGTTTGTTTATTTTCACTAAAAGCATCTTTCTCCCTGTGTGGATTGTAGCAAGTACATTATTACACGTATTCCGATAGAGCACATCTTAAGATAAGTTAAAATGCACACGCATGCAAATGTATACACGCGCCACACTAGTATATAAGCTTTACTTTTACTGAAAACATCACCAAGTCAGGACGGACAGTTAAGCCCACAGTACGGTTAGGTATTCCGTGACGCAAGCATTCAATCAATCGCGAGATCACAACAAATATCATCATCCATCGTTAGCACCTCGGGATAAAACAATGGGCAACCAAAGCTCCAAGATCAAATTGTATACAACTCCGATAGTTGCCTGAACCAAAAGGAAACCGACCAACTAAAAAATCTCGTACTGGAAGAACTATGGTGGACAAGAAACATCGCAATAAGACAAATCGTCATCACGCTGGGTATTTTCCTCATTTACGGAATGAATGCACAAGGTCATGGACAAGAGAATGAAACAAATTACAAGAAACAGTCAGCATAAGTGCATTGGATAACCACTCACGAAGTACCTTGACCTAGGCTACGCACCGTCACAACAAGCGTCAGCACATATTTTTACTCGACTATTTTTCGGAATCAGCAATGTATTATGTCATTAAGCATACGTTTGAGATTGTATCTATAAATAGAAATTGTAATAGTTAAGTAGGAATTGTAATAATTTTTTTCATTTTAAAGGGGGTGTATATGTAGCGACTACATTATTACACGTATTCCGATATAGCACATCTTAAGATAAGTTATAATGCACACGCATGCACATGTATACACGCGCCACACTAGTATATAAGCTTTACTTTTATTGAAATTAAACAGACTATAACACCATCTGATTCTCGTTATACTTATTGCCAAAACATAGGCAAACGGATTAAGGTTTTATGGGACTATGAGAGTTAGGAAATAGAATGCACTTACGCACATATTTTCCGCTAATGGCTAGTCTCTATCGAAATTGACTACCGTGATAGAAATTCAGTTTGGGTCTTTCTTTTTTTCGGTATCTTTTATTTTCAAATTACGGCACAAACACTGTTATTAAATCTTGTTATGGGAACAAGGTAGGCTTAGATGTCAGATGTCATTCAGATTCCCAGCTAGAATTCCAGTTATTTTGCTTTGTTTCAAAAAGTTCTCACGAAACGACAAATAGGCTACAGTGTTAGGAGATCTAAGCATATAGCTAGGCTTGTTTGTTTATTTGTTTTTAGTACACTTCTACAAATTTTAAGTTAACAAACCTTTTCTGAATTTCAGCAAACCCTTTTCAGCAATCCTTTTCCCAATTCCAATTTCAGCAATTTAGTGATTGCTAATATTTATAGGAAACCTTTGTTTTATGAGTGGGTTAGTACGTTAGTTCATAAGACAATCAGTCAATGTTTTCAGAAACCAGAAATCAGCGTCACCTGTGTCGGGAATTACAACCTACAGTACGATATTCCAGTGTATTATAAAATACTGAAATTATAATTTAATGGTGATTTAAAAGAGTCACAGTGTTCTCCTTGTACCTAGGTATCTTTTTATAAGCAAAACCCTTTTCTTGAACCAACTTAAACCACTATCAGTTCAGTATATTCGCTAAGCAATTAACTTTGATGTTCATAAAAGTTACTTTGCGACCTAAATGGAAAAAGATTATTTTTATATTTGACTTCGACTTGACTATCGTTTTACCTTATGCGGTTAGCGTATGGCGGCAAGCAGCATCGGGGCACGTGCCGATCGGCAACGGCGCGCGGCGTCTGCGCTGGCGCATGCATCGTCGCAGAGACAACGCGTCACCTCTATGATATTATGTGAATAGAGCATTTACGGTTATGGTACGGTGTAAATCACTGGAATTAGAGTAAAATTGTACTACTTAGGATACAATTTTAAATATGAATAAGGATATTATCGCGGTTGATTTCAAAACATTATTAATTGTACACATTTTTAGACTCTTAGAATTTACTGTACCCCCGACGTTTCAGTTGCTTTTCAGTAGCCATGGATACTTCGCGAGGCTATTGAAATCAAAAAACATTCTAATTTCAATAGAGAAGATGGTTGGAATGTACCACCAGCCTGGGATCCAGTAATTTAAATAGTCAAACCCAAGAAGAAGCAAACCACAGCTAGACTTCATGATACTTTGAGCTCATTCTGCGTAAATAGAAACACCAAAGATTAAATTATGTTCGGGTCCTTTGAAATAACTACACTGGAACATTGAGACAACTACCATCTTAATCTCCCCGTGACCATGGCTGCTGAAAAGCAACCGAAACGTCGGGAAAAGTGTAAAATTAAATCAAAATAGTTATAATAGTTTTAATAATTTAATTAGCTTCAAAATTAGTTAGGTAAGTTTAATAGTAGTAGTATGCAGTGTAACAGTTTTTTAATTATGTAATAGAGTGTCAAATAAACTACGCGTTAAAATCCGTAGTAGTTTAATTTCAAAGCGATGGTTAAGTTTATACACGAAAAAAGAATTATCACAATTTTACTTTAATCTTTCTTTGACCTCTAGGCGCTAAATTATTGTTATTTTTGTCATAGTTAATAAATCAATTCTAACTCTAGAAAATACATAAACTTACGTGGCCAAATTTATACAGGTGCGCAAGCGCATATTTTTTGTTTAAGCAACGTGAGTAACCATTACCAGGTATCATTAATGTCTACATAATCATTCAAATATAAATATAGTTTTATTTGTTTTAACATGAGTATGCAGACATGTAGGTACACAAATTTAAAATTTTCAAATACAATAGATCAGTCATGTTTTTCCTTTTGTCTATTCAATTGGTATTGCCTTTATACAGAACTAGAATTTGCTTGTGACTTCGCTCCCGTTACTGTTGAATTTTCAATAAATTTATATCCCTTGAAAACATTACTTCTTTCTAGATGAAAGGTACTCTGTCCTTTTTCGACATATTAAATGCAACGTTTTTGATTATCGGTCCAGTAGTTAAGGAGTGAAAGCGTACCAAATTCACATTTATTTACGTTTATAATACTAGCCGCGCCTCGTGGTTTCACCCGCGTAAGTTGCCATGCTGTGGGAATATCAGAATACGAAGTAGCTTATGTGTTAATCCAGTCTCCAACTATGTCCATACCGAGTTTTATTGGAATCGGTTTAGTAGTTTTTATGTGAAAGAGTAACAAACATCCATCTATCTATCCATCTATCCTCACAAACTTATACTGCTCACACATTCGTTATGCTCCATTCGTTTTATTTTTCATTATTTGTAGCTTGTCAAAATGCCTACACTCCTGATGGTGTTAGCCAGCATGTAGTCTATGAGCAGAGCCCTCCACACTACGTCCTTATTACAGCTAAAGAGATGTCAAGGTCTTTACTTTGACGTTCCAGGCCTTTTTCAAACCCGATTTGAAGTCGAAGGCAGCAGGCAAAACGTGTGTCGGCAGGGAATTCCAAGTGTAAATAGTTCGACAAAGATATTTAAAGCCAAAATTATCGGAACACGCTTAGGCGTTTGTATTTGTGAGTCGAATGACGTCATAAATTTTATGAACGTATGTAAAAGTCATGACGTCAATTAGTTCCGCGCCACTAGCACGGAAATCGTAAGCGTACAGCGGGATACCCCATGTACTCATTCTCCGTATATGAGCACTTGGTATTATGCTACAATAAGCCATAACCAAAGCTACGTCATTTTATAACAGCATATTATGATCAGAAAAGAAACTGATATTACAATCGCACAGCAAGTGAAGACTCAGAAAAGTCTTCACTATCAGTGCGAATGAGACAGAGATGTCAAAATTTCATTGAGTTATTTAGAGGAGACATCTCCAGTAGTTTTTTTTAAACACGAGTTGAATCGGATTATGCTAGTGAGGGAACAGAGAATGTACTTATGTTTACACTTGTGCACTATAATCTCCTGCGCATGTAGCCATTCTTTGTTAAAATTGACCACCGTGACCGAAATTCGGTCTAGAGGACATCACTTACATACGTAAGTTGTAAAAGCGAAAGAGGTATTTATAACTAGCTTTGGTTTAATTGGAAATGCCTGCCTGATTTAAGCATGAATGAGCTGAATCGACAGAGGCAGTAATACCCTCCTACAGACTACTAGCAACGATAGCCCAGTCGAAGATCAGTGGACTGCCACGTAGCGGACTAAAGTTCGATCCCAAGGCACGTGTGACTTTTCGCGGATATTAACGTATTAAATAGGTCATTATCGTTTGCTTTAACAGCGAAGAAAATCCTCGTGAGGAAACCTGCATATCTGAAAGCTCTCCATAAGGTTCTCGAAGATATGTGAAGTCTGTTAACCCGCACTGGGCCAGTGTGGTGAATGGTCTGACCCTTCTCACACTGAGAAGAGACATATGCCTAGCTGTAGGAAAATTTATATACATAGCTGTTATTATTAGATATATGTACTGTTCGTTTCGTTCGGTGAGTGAGATTGCTGAAGGCTCACTCACATCTTAGGTGCCTTTCTTATCCTACATTCATATAATCTACGGTAACAGTGTACCATCAGACAGACCGAGTGCTTGATTGTTACCAATGTGGTTTACAATACAAAACGGCTTGGTTGTGTTCTGTGATACCAAGAAAACATAATCATGTTCATGAGTGGTGGACAGCGCTTACCGGTAGAAAGGCTGCTGGCTCGCAGAAAAACAGCCATTTCCACCAGTAGCTGTCAGCGCTATCATCGGCAGCAGACATAAAGGGCTTTTATTGCTTAAATGGCACGTGTTTCCTTCTTCCTTCAATCCTGGGTCCTTTAAGCGGGGCGTGAAAAAGCACCTTCTCAGGCCGTCAAAGTAGAGACCTCAACATCGCCTCGGCTGCTATGAGGACGATGTGGAGGCCACTGCTCTTAGACCACACGACTGCTTACCATCAGGCGGAGTGTGGTCATTTTGACGAGCAAAATAAAAAAAAAAAAAAAAAAAAAAATAATAATATCGCACTAGAGTCCATGCCATGCCCATACTATGACAATCAATTTTTGCATAATTTCTTATGAATAATGTACTTACATTGTACAGTATTTTGACTCATAGGTACCAATATTGTTTCGTGGAATAGATTTTTCTTAGTAATTTTAGAGGGCCAAACCAAACTTCGAGGTCAAAAAACATTTATTCATTGAGTTAACAACTGACATTTATGGATGTCAAAGTTTTATGGTTAGTTAGTTTACCTAGTTCACCAAAGTTATAATTAGGTGAGTTTCTAAGTTTACCTATCAGATGATATCAGCCAAACCAAACCAAACGCCATTGATTTTTAGTATTCGACGACTTAAAATATTTTAAAGGTAGTAGAGGTTTACTGTTACCTACTTCCTTTTTCTCTTCTTCCTTTCCTAAAGGGTCGGTAACGCGCAAGTGATGCCTCTGGTGTTGCAGCCGCCAATAGGCTACGGTGACCACTTACCATCAGGTGGGCCGTATGGTTGTTTGCCACCTTAGTTGTATAAAAAAATTAAAAATGTTTTAACGTTGTATTTTAGTTTGTATGAAACTATTTCATTTCTACTTATGCAAATTATATAAAGTAAAAATGTCTCGCATGTAACATTAATTTTATTCTTAATATTTCGGAAGAGCGGAGTGTCCTATCACAAACATAATTTAGCTTAAAAGAAAACTCCTTATGCCATGCTTCTAATGCATTCTGTTACTTATTGTAGAAAATGCATTAAATATTTTTATTATTGCAAACACACTTAGAATTTATTTTTATATTTTATGCAGTTTTATTATTTTATTAACTAAATACTGGCCATCGGTGTACCACTGCAACTCAATAGGTTAAAAGTATTTAGTACAGATATTTCAGTCCTGTATGGGACAAGCAACTAGATCCATGAGTTTTTGTCGTTTAAGCAAGCGTTCGCTGATTAATAGGCCTTCCAAATTAGTAGTCTTTAATAGTGCTTTTAAATTTAAGTAGAAATAAACGTATTATATCAATGGATAGTTTATTACAAAAACGTATACTGAGTCCCGTAAATGAATTGTGAATTTATGTAGACAATTATATGGATCTGCTAACTTATGCTTATTTCTTCTTCTCGTATTATATTGTAAACTAGCTGTTACATACGACTTCATCTGTGAGGAATTAAAAAAAATTACAATAAAAATAAAATAAAATATATTTATTAACATAAGTTTATTTTACAATTATTTGAATTCCTGACCCATGAGCTAATTAAATACTGTATTACAGGAGTCTAATTATTAACTGTAAAACCAACTCGTGTCAATAAAAATATTATCTTTTTAAATAAAAGTAGCCTTAGTTAAGGCTACACCTATAGCATTAGCTATCTACTAGTGAAAGTCCCGTCTAAATAGGTCCAGCCGTTGCAGAGATTAACCGCAAAAAAAGACAAACAGACAAAAATTTTAAAATTGGTTTTTCAATATAAGTACTTAAACTTTCATATGCATTTAGTAAAAGGCTGTTATTTAGACATTACAAACAGACACTTCAAATTGATTTATTTGTATATGTGTTAATATAATTTGTAAACATAATGTTCGCAAAAATATATTGTGGCGGTTGCGTCGTGATATGTATACTTATATAAAGAAAAGATATGTACTATTGGGTAAGTACGCCTTTTTCTTCAAATAGTTCTTTAAGGGAAACTCGATTTGTATTTTTTTACAAAATCCACTGTTTTATCAATATCAGTAGCACCTTAATATTTTTTAAATATTCTACCACATACACACAACACCATCTAGCCCAAACTAAGCAGAGCTTGTACTATGGGTACTAGACAATAGATAAACATACATATATACATTTTTTTGTAAATATATACATATTATACATAGAAACACCCAGATCAAGACAAAAATCCATGTTCATGCACAAATGTTTGACTTGTGCGGGAATCGAACCCGCGACCTCAGGCGTAGCAGTCAGTTACACTAACCACTACGCCATGGAGGCCGATCTAATATGCCATAGGACATGACATTGTGGCAATATAAAGTATTATTTTTCTTTTTCATTACAAAAAGATAACTCGTCCACTAGAAATAATTCTTGTATCGCCCGCTTTACAAGCACTTAACAAGCATTCAAACAATGGATACAAAGAACAAGCGAACTCGGTACAATCATTTGTGGATCACACAAAATTTTGTCCCGTGTGGGATTCGAACCCATACACTCGGCGCAATGGCAATGGCGGGGCGGCCACATTAACTAATACGCCATTCTTGCAGTCAATATAATAATGACCTCAAGTGTCAACATCAGAAAGGTATCATACTTTACTGAGTTGCCCTGCAAAACAAAATATTTGAGAGCCCCACAAAATCTTATCGTCTAAAGTTATTAATAATCCTACTGTACTTCTTCTTCCTAGCCTTTATTATTTCCAAGTCACTTGAGGTCGGCTTTTCTGGTCTAATCGGATTTGACTGGATATCAGTTTTTACACGGAGCGGCTGCTACCTGACCTCCGCAACCCGAAGGCTAACGATACCCTAAGGCTAGACCAGTGTCAGGATATTATAGGACACTGACTTCCTAATAACGACTGCCATAGATGTTCGTGGCAGCCGGGACCGACGGCTTAACGTGCTCTCCGAGGCACGGAGCAGGCGATAATTGTCAATCAATACGCACATAATATCGAAAAGTCGTATATCTTCCGAAAGTCTGAGGTGAACAACGTCGGTTCGAACCCGAGACCCTCTGCATTGCAGTCTGTTGTTATTTAAATTTATATTAGGACTCTTGGAAGTCTTGTCTTGTTGTTTGAATATTACTATCGAGATTGAAAATTTTCCTTTTTGATAAAGTACTATAAATAAAATTGAAATGTCACAATAACAGCTCTTTACTAAATGCATATGAAAGAATGTATTTATACGGTATTAATATTAAAAAAAACAATTTTAAAATGTTTGTCTGTCTGTTTATTCCTAATCTCTGAACTGGCTGGACCGATATTGATGTGACTTTAACTAGTAAATACCTGATTAACTTAGGCAAGTTTTATTTTAGAAAATATCTCTGCGAACTGAACATTAACATTTTTGTTTAATTCCACGCTAGTTTTAAATATTTTCAGAGATTTTGACATATTGACTAAAATTGTACCACCTTACATGTCATGTAGGTACAAAAACAATAAAATCTTATCTTATCTTATCTTTGGATCTAATGGCAAATGGAAGTATTGTTATGTAAGTTACGGTGCCACTTTGTTTGCTCGCCTGTCTGTCATCATAATTACCTTATCTTAAAAGTCTGCAAGGCAACCAATCTAAAATAATTACGATTCATTGAAGTTCATGTATGATAATTATGATGATAGCATGAAAACCAACATGATTTTAATGACCAGCAAGTCATTAAAATCAATTTAAGTAATATAAACTAATTTATCCATGAAATTATACGCCGTAAAATATACAAAAAGATAACTCACCTGCTAGAAATATTTTTGTATCGCCCACTTTACAAACATTCAAACAACGGACACAAAGAACACCCAGACTCGGAACAACCATTTGTGGATCACACAAAGTTTTGTCCTGTATGGGATTCGAACCCACAACACTCGTCGCAGTGGCAGTGGCGAGGCGATCACTCACGCCATCCGAGCATTCAAATCGCAATAACATTTTAAATTGAACTTCAGCGTTATATATCGTAAACGGTAACATAATAACTAATGTTATAAATATGAATTAGTATTTCGCGTGGTTGCGTGACCACGCGAAAGCGAGGGGGAGTGTACAGCGAGGGGGAAAGAATCAAAAAACTAATTTTAGATTCGGATTTAGGGACCTGGAAAACCCTCGAAGCCAAAAATCACCGATGACCCCCGGTGACTTTGAAAATGACCTTTTCTGGAAAGATCTTATCTATCTCTATGACATTTGTTCGAACACACCCCGCCTATCTCTAATCGTTTCGGAGATATTAGAGGTTAAAGTTTGTAAGGCGGCCATGTTTTTTTGTATGGAAGTCATGGTTTTTTTCGTCCCCTTAAAAGCTGCCAGGATTTTAGGAACATTTTGTTCGAGAACGACTCCCGTAGATATCACTGTTTCCGAGATCCAATAGGGTACCATCACCAAGAGCTGACCTGCCGAAGGTCAGGCATTCTTCCCGTGCCTTCTGAACGATTCTCTATACGACGATATATTTCCTTTTTTCCTACGACTCCCCCTTGAATGACTTCTATTTCTCTAAGTGAGATTTGTGTTGTTTGTTTGACAATGAATTTTAAGTTTATACATAATATATAATATGAATGTGAGTTTGTTTCGCCTTAACTACGCGACAAATCATCATGAAATTTCGCATACACGTTGTCAGGTGTACAGAACAGGGCATGGGGCACCTTTCATAAAAAAACTGTATGCAATTAACATTTACGCGAGCGAAGCCGCAGGCAATACCTAGTATGGTATAAATATATGTAATTTATCGGTTGATATACTGTCTGTTAGCAGATGTGGAATCCAAACAAATAAACAGACGGTTAAAATGTAAGCAGTATGGATTGATTACTAAGTGACCTTTTATAGGTAAGCACGTCTTCTTTTCAGGTACGGAACCTCCAATGTGTACCTACTCACACCTGAGAGTTTTTTATAAGTATGTACACGGAAGTTGCCATTGAAATTTGAATATTCTAACTAATATTATAATGTGAATTTTTTTGTTTGTTACGCATTCACGCCTTAACTACTCGATCATCATGAAATTTTGCATACACGTTGTCAGGGTACCAGAAAATATTTATCCAGAAAAAATACTGTTACTAATGTAACCTTAATTTTCGTGAGCGCAGCCGACGGCAAAATTTATTATACAGGGTATCCGGTAATTAATGGATAACCCTGAAATGTCTTATAGTAGAAGTGAAGGCCGCTCAGAAAAAAAGAAAGAAAAATTACAAAAAAAAAGTGCAAGCTATATTAGCATAGCATACTTTTGACTGTCTATCTATTAGCATAATTAGTGTTTAATAATAAAACAACAAAAAACCGATGGATTTCATTCATTTATGGTCGTAGTATACAAGAAAGTTATACATGGTAATTAAAAAAAAAACATATCTCATGTAGTAGTTAGGATAGATATTTATTCATATTTTTTTCTGAACGGCCATCAGTTCCACTATAAGACATTTCCAGGTTATCCATTAATTACCAGACACTCTGTATAAATAAATAAGGATTGGTATTCAACGAATAAATGCTGATTAACATCTAGGAACGTCCATAGACGCTTGTGATGCAAAGGAATTTGGTTCTTTTTCCTTTATTAACCTCTGAGTCTTCTTCGAAGAGGTTTATGAAAACACTATGTGGGTCTGTGTGTCTGTCTGTTAGTGACAGTTTGTTAGTGACAGGCATAGCTCCGGAACCATTGAACCGGTTGACTTGTAACTTGGTGTACAGACACCTTGGGATCATCCCTCGGTTGAATTTGAATATGAGCCCTGTGGGTCAAAAGACCCCTGAGGGGTCACAAAGTCATAAGGTCGGAGAATACCCCCCAACAAAGTGATTTGGTAGTCCAAGGGAGAGGCTTTTGCCCAGGATTGGGACATTAGGTACAAGAAGCTGATAAAAAAGAAATAAAAGAAAAGGTCACATGAAGACGAAGAGTTTGAATCCTGGGTTTTTACACCCATCTCTTTGTTAAACACTGGGCTTTGCCGCGACTTCGCTTTGTTCTGAATGTGAGGCAACCTATGTCCTTTTCTGTACCTCTGACAGCGTGTGTGGGTAATTTCATGATAATCGGTACTACTGGGTAAGTAATAGATGATATTATAACAACAAAATCTCTAATATTAACAACATATAACAACGGAACCTATAATTTTATTTAATATAGCGATTAGTTAATATAATAAACGACAGATATAATTTTAAAATAACAAATTTTATAAGCATAACATACATTAAATATAGCATCGTTTGACATAACATACATTAAATATAAAATCGTTTGACATACCACTCAAAAGATATAAAACTCTATCGTAGTTATAGGTAATAGTAACCTAAGTAGATATTAAGCATAATTAGTAACTGATTACCACCTGCGCTAAGAAAGTCGAGGGAGCCCCGCTTGGCGGGGCTCCTATTTCAGGGTGGTTTAAAAAAAAAATAACCACTTCTAACCTAACCTATCCGAGTCGGGGTACTCTGAGTCGGGGTGTTAACCATAATGACGTTTTTTATATATATTAAACGTTAGACCAAATGGTTTTCGATTACATAAACGTTATATCAAACAATGTTATACTAATTAAGTTTTAGAATAAATAAATGTTATATCTAAAGAAATTATATCAACAGTTGGTATATCTCACGTTGATAATATCTTATGAACGATAATAAAATGAAATTAGACCAAATGAGTTTATACGTTATGAGACGCACCCGTTCTACTCATACTACTCATAGTTAAGGTGTGAACGCATTAAAAACAAACTCACATTAGCACTTATAATATTACTAGACTTGCCCACAGCGTTGTTCACGTTAATTTAAATTTTGTTAATTTTCTATCCCTCAACAATTACCCTATATCCTTTTCTGTACCCCTGATAAAGTGTATGCGAAATGTAATGATAATCGGTTGAGTAGTTAAGGGGTGATTTCGTAACAAAGTAGTCTTTCTTCTTCTTCTTTCTTTCTTTTCGTGTGGTTAGTGGCCAGCCTGTTGTCACGAGTTGTTCAAGCCCTTAGGCCTCTGACATGACTTAACGACTGCTGTCAATTTGGCAACAACCGGAACCGACTTTTTACGTGCCCTCCGAAGCACGGAGATCTTATCTTATCTTGTGTGGGGGCCAGTCAGTACAGACCGGCGACACTTCGACCCAGTGGGATCTTTTGTGTCGACTTCCCCAATAACGACTGCCATAGATGTTCATGGCAGTCGGGACCGACGGCTTAACGTGCTCTCCGAGGCACGGATATTTTACGTAAAAATTATTACATTATTTTCTATTTATAGTTTGCTTTTTTAATAAAGCGTGATTTTTAGTTTTTTTAACTAATTATTAACTATTGCATGGAGGGACACGATATTTAACGAGTTGTTTCTGTACGAGATCTAGGCGTCATATTTACCAAAGATCTAACATTTCGCTCCACCTGACCTCCGCAACCCGAAGGCTAACAATACTCTAAGGCTAGACCAGTGTCAGGATATTATAGGGCACTGACTTCCCAATAACGACTGCCATAGATGTTCATGGCAGCCGGGACCGACGGCTTAACGTGCTCTCCGAGGCACGGAGCAGGCGATAATTGTCAATCAATACGCACAAAATTTCGAAAAGTCATATAACTTCCGAAAGTCAGAGGTGCGCGACGTGGGTTCGAACCCGAGACCCTCTGCATTACAGTCTGTTGGTCTCCCCACTGAGCTATCGCTGCTTGGAAGCACGGAGATGCTCAGATGAAATACCACTCAGTGGTCACCCATCTACCTATAGACTGACCGCACCCAATGTTGCTTAACCACGCTAATCCTTTATTGATCAGTGACTGCGGAACCAGGAACATCTTTGAATTCGTAATAATCAGAAATGAATACCATATTCTACCAGAATAGTTTTGTATCAAGCTGAACCAAAATAAGGTTTTTGGACTTTGCATTCAAGAAATTCTGAATATCAAGTCGATGACGGCAGCTCACGGTGTTGCACACTCCTGTACCTCAGAAAGCTCGTAAAGCCGTTGGTTATGCGCCTGACTTCTCCGTGTCACATTGTCGCCTATCGGTTTATGAGAGTTAGGAAATGGAAAATGCTCTTTTTTTAAGATTACTAGTTATTCGGGTTTCAAATTACTAGTATTCTTGTTAACCCCTCTAAAATTGGTGAAGGGAATCATTGTCAAAAAACTCACAAGTCTGTGTGTTTTTCATAATGTTCTCGAAAAGGTGTGTAGTCTGTCATGCGGAACAGTGAGGTGGACTATTCCTTTTCATACTGAGAAGAGATCCGTGCCTAGCAGTGGGATTATTCATAGAGCCGATAGTTTTTATTAATAGGAATTTTGCACTGTCTCACAAGATAAAGATAAGATGAGATCATGGCGAAAACTTTAGCCACACCACCTGTCTTTCGGCGTCAGTGTTTTTATGTAACATATTTTACAAAGTAGTTTAATTAATTAAACATTTTAGTCACGCAATTTTATCGCGCATTTCAATTTGGACAGACATGTTAAATATTTCTATGTTTGATAATGAATTAGTATGAATGAAATTCCTGCGAACTGGCTATGATACGATGGCGCGTTATCTTATATTGGCTTATGTTTATGCAAATGTACAAATTGCAATAATCACCTTTTTATTTACATATTATACACTTTATTAATTAAATAACATTGAAATTAAAATACATTATTCGTATTTTATTCTTTAATTTATTCATAAAGCTAGGTCAGATACTTTTGATGATATTGAAGATTTTCTAACCGACCCTTTTTCTTTGCGGTCCAGTGTATTTAATATGCAAATAACTTCGAAAAGTTAGAGGTGTATGTCTTGTGACCGAACTCGAGTCCTCTACGTCACAGTCCAACGGTCGTCTACTAGGCTATGGCTCATTAATCCGTATAAAATATTTTAATTTCAGCAATCAACCGAATCGAAAATTATAAAGTATTGTTTGTTTTTATTTAATTTTTGTTATTATTTTATTATTTATTATTTAATCTTTGTTATTATCATTATAATCTAAAATGTATTTCAGCTTATGTCCTTTGATAATGTGTGATTGTACACACGGCTACACATCAAGTTATGTCTAACTTTGTTCTCTATTTTGTATGTAGCGTACTTATGCGTATATAGGCTGTCCCCTATATACGCATAACTACGCTACATATAAAATAGAGAATTGTCGGAAAGAGACAGTGCATAGTGGTGTCGATGTAATGGTAAGGATAGAGCGTAACAAAAATATAACGCACGCTCTCGCACGATTCGCAGCGTTCAACTTCTAATAGTTCAAAGACCAAACAGTCTAGGTTGATGTGTCGCTGTGTGTACATAAGTCAGGTAAATTAAAAAAAAAAACTCTCTCTTGGCTTATTATCTGCCCTATAGCCTGAATCTTGAGACCAGGCCCGTACCAAGTAGAACAATTTAAAAACCAGAGCTATTATTGCTTTCAGTTTCTTTCACATTTAAGTGTGAGTATATCCTTAGATAATAATATTAAAAATTCGATTGTGAGTTTGTTTCTTACACTTTCACGCTTGAACTACTAGACCGATCAACATGAAATTTCGCATACATGTTTTCAGGGATACTGAAAATGACATAAGGTAACTTTCATCCATGTTTCAGAAAGAAAAATGACATAACCTAAATATACTTAATTTGACGGATAGCGTAGTGATGAAAGTGGTCGCATCGCCACTGCCACTTCTTCGAGTATTGTGGGTTCGAATCCCACACGGGACAAAAATTTGTGTGATCCACAAATGGTTGTTTCGAGGCTGAGTTGTCGGCTTCGATGACGTAGTGGTCAGTGTAACTGACTGCCACGCCTGAGGTTGTGTATATGAACATGGATGTTTGTCTTAGTCTGGGTGTTTCTATGTATAATAATATATGTGTGTATTTGCAAAAAATCAAATATATATGTATGTTTATCCATTGTGTCATTATATTTTTATGATTGTAGTGTTTTCGTTAAATCTACATTCACCGTCCTTATCCCTAGAAAAATTAAAAAAAGCCATACCTATAATTTTGCAGTGGTTAGTGTAAACAACTGCCACGCCTAAGGTCGCGGGTTCGATTCCCGCGCAAGTCAAACATTTGTGTGCATGGACATGGATGTTTGTCTTGGTCTGGGTGTTTCTATGTATAATATGTATGTATTTACAAAAAAAATGAATATATGTATGTTTATCTATTGTCTAGTACCCATAGTACAAGCTCTGCTTAGTTTGGGCTAGATGGTGTTGTGTGTATGTGATAGAATATTAATATAATATTATTATGAGTGTTTTTGTGTCCGTTATTTGAATATTTGAAGAGTCCCCCGCGACACAGGAAATATTGTTACTGTGGGAGCTATCTCTTTTATAATAATAATAATATCTCAACTAATATTATAAATGTGAATGTGAGTGTGTTTATTTGTTACGCTTCAACATCTTACCTACTCAACCGATTATTATGAAATTTCGCACACACGTTGTCAGAGGAACAGAAAATGACATAAGCTACATTTCAGCCAGGTTCAGAGAGATAAAAAATTACATAACCTTCATACACGCAATATCTAGTGTGTTTATAAAAATAATCATGTTTGTATGATAAACATGTATGAAGCAGAGCGTAGTTTGGAATTCCACAGAGCTAATACTCATAACGTATGTATCGATAATTATTGATTTGTTGTGGGTGTTGTCTTTGTTCGTGGGTATAAAGCTGACGTTATCCTTCTAAATGGTGCGTCATCATAAAATCTGTAATATCATCGAACAGTATCTTCAAATAAAATCTTTTCATAACAGTTCAGGTAGTGGCTAAAAATATCGAATGATTTCAAAATCATAATAATTTAATGTCGGTCACGGCGGCCAATCTTAACGGAGAATGACCATGTGCTCAGTAGATATTATAGTACATGAGTATATGCGCAAACACAAGTGCACTCACCAATCCTCTTACTCTCATAATCCGATGGGAACACAATCCGACATGAGTGACGGAGAGACACCAGAGATTTTTTTTTTGTAAATACATACATATTATACATAGAAACACCCAGACCAAGACAAAAATCCATGTTCATGCACACAAATGTTTGACTTGTGCGGGAACCGAACCCGCGATCTCAGGCGTGGTAGTCGGTTACAATAACCACTACGCCATCGCGGCCGACAAATTGACAGAAACACAGAATAACATATTGCTTAAATCTGAAATCGAACCCACTTACCTCATTCATATGCTCTACCACCGCGCCAACGCGGCAGTCATGAATAATATGGTGATATCATATAACTCAAAACGGAAAAGATAAAAAATTAGATAAGATTTTTCCTGTTTGACGAATTCAGCGTAAGATAACCCGTGTATGCGTTCTAAAGAAGTTAATCTAAGGTGTATGAAGATGACGTATTACTTACATTAGGTTTCTAAAAATAAAAATCTAATCATTCGTATCAAAATAAAACTCATGTCAAGTGATACATATGAAATCGTCGATGTATACACATGAAGGTAAGAGGCGCGGGATGCAGTTGGATGCGGATAGCCCAAGACTGGTCTTTGTGAAAAACCTTGGGAGAGGCCTATGTCCAGCAATGGACATTTTCCGGTTGAGATGATGATAATGATTCTCCTCCCTAGCCTTTATTATTCCCAAGTCACTTGGGGTCGGCTTTTCTGGTATAACCGGATTGGACTGGATATCAGTTTTTACACGGAGCGGCTGCCACCTGACCTCCGCAACCCGAAGGCTAACAATACCCTAAGGCTAGACCAGTGTCAGGATATTATAGGACACTGACTTCCCCATAACGACTGCCATAGATGTTCATGGCAGCCGAGACCGACGTCTTAACGTGCTCTCCGAGACACGGAGCAGGCGATAATTGTCAATGATTATACAAATAAAATCGTCTTTCATCCACACATTGTATGCGGCCAACCGCAAAAGGGCATTTTTATTTTAATACCCGATTTTCCCGTGGACTCGCTGGTGCTAAAGTAGATTTTGTCAATATATTTTAATCCCTCGGGCATAATCGTTTTTTCTGGATTAATGGTACTGTATATTCTTTTCTGTACCCTTGACATTGTGTATGCAATATTCGTGATGATCGCTCGAGTAGTTAAGGTGTAAAAGCGTAAGAAACAAATCACACTACATATTATAAAGCAAAGTCACCCGCCGCGTCTGTCTGTCTGTCTATTCGCGATAAACTCAAAAACTACTGAACGGATTTCACCAATAGACTGAGTGATTCATGAGGAAGGTTTAAGCGTATAATTTATTAAGGTTTTGTACTACCCGTGCGAATCCAGGTAGGTCGCTAGTAAACAAGTAAACTCACATTCGCATTTGTAATATTAGTTAGGATACGTATTTATTTTTCAGATTTCAGAACGGCTACAGGCTATAATACATTAACATGAGGATAAAAAAATGTTTACAGACAACAATAAAATTATTAAGACAAAACCGACCACGAGAGAGATGTCTCACCCACAAAAATCAAACATGCTAACAAAATCATCGCCCATTCACCAACAGATCAATAGTTGGGTCTGAACCCAGGAGATCGTTAAACGCAGTAATTGTACTTGGTAATGGCGATTTGCCTCTGGCAACAGTACAGCATGAAGGGACATAGAAGCCATATTATTTAATCACAGCAGCAATAGCTTAGTGGGAAACCGTTGGATTGCCACCCAGATCCCAAGGTACGCATCTTCGACTTATCAACGTTAAGCGCGTATTAAATAATACATTTTCGCTCTCTATAATGGTGAAGGAAAACATCGTGAGGATACCAGCATGTCTGAGAGTTCTGCATAATGTTCTCAAAGATATGTGAAATCTACCAACCCACATTGGGCCAGCATGTTGGGCTATGGATTATTCTCATACTGAAAAGAGGACTGTGCTCAGCAGTTGGACAGTTTAATATAGGGCTGATCTTCTCCCTAGCCTTTATTATTCCCAAGTCCCTTGGGGTCGGCTTTTTTGGTCTAACCGAATTTGATTGGACGTCAGTTTTTACCCGAAGCGGCTGCCACCTGACCGCCGCAACCCGAAGGCTAACGATACCCTAAGGCTAAACCAGTGTCAGGATATTATAGGGCACTGACTTCCCAATGACGACTGCCATATATGTTCATGGCAGCTGGTACCGACGGCTTAACGTGCTCTCCGAGGCACGGAGCAGGCGATAATTGTCAATCAATACGCACATCATTTCGAAAAGTCATATTACTTCCGAAAATCAGAGGTGCGCGACGTGGTTTTGAATCCGGGACCCTCTGCATTGCAACCGGCAGGCAACGTATATGGTGGCTCCAGGATTTAGTGTAAGAGTAGTACGTAATTATTGTTTTATATCCAATGCCTTTGTTTGAGTCTGGATTGCGCCATTAGTCAGCATCGTTAATGCATGTATCATTATATCAATGAGCGACATCAATTTGAATTAATGGTATGTTCAATTTGCTTTTAAATGCCTATATTAAAATTGACACTGACGTCTTCTACTCATTAGAACTGGGAAAATACCCGTCAAATTTTTAGAAAAACAGTCTTGTATATTGTTCCTGGGATCCTGGAAACTCAGCCCGAGTTTTCAGGGTTCTTGGAAATCGTGGTGACGAGCAAAATACCAGATTTGAGTAAGGATTCTAGTATCACCGTCGTCTATCTATGTATCTATAGTTTTTGCGCGACAGAAAACTGAACTTATAGGTTTTCTTTATAAACAAGTGAGAAACGGTAATGAATTGCCGTAAATCTTAGAGTTCGAAAAAATGGGATTACGTGACCGTGAGGTCAAAGGTCATAGTCATTTCGGGGTATATCGACTATGCTGAGTCGAATAACCGCTGACCGCGACTCTCTAGCTCTTACGGTTCTTGAGTTGAAAGTTGTATAACAGACAGACGGATGAAGCTGTTGTATAACAGTTTTTCGAACTCTAAAAGGCAACCAAGTAATAAAGGAATAAATCCTGTGTCACGGGGGACTATTAAACAATGAACACAATAAACTTCTAGACTTAGAATAACTATGTGTGGGTTTTTTTTTTTAGATAATTTTTTTGCTTAGACACGAGTGTACATGAGTGCATGCAAGTTGTTACATAAAATTATTGATATCATCATGTTTGTCATGTGCAATGACGTGCACAATATTTTGAACCTACTACACTGGACACAGTGAAAGTGGCGAGGTAATCACGCAAACCATTACGCCATCCGCAGTCTATTGTTTGTCCAAATTACTATTAAATAATAATGTTAATATTAGTATATTTACTATTAATATTTAAATATCTTCATAAAAATTGCCAATTGGCTTCTTCACAATCTTTCACTTACCAAACGCGGGTGGTGAGAAAATACTCTGCGGCAGATCGCAGGCAAAGAGCCGCGCATTTTTTCCTTTGTTATGTATTCTAGAAATCCCACTAACAACCCACTGTACTCACTAACTCGTAAATTTGAAGTTCATAAGTGTTTGAGACTTTTAATAAATGATTTTTGACTTTGACTTCAACCTATTCGGATTTCCAGACTTTTCTGCCTTAGCGTGTGGTGACTTGGTTTCCTAGAAGCACCCTTCTGTAGATTACAGGGAAACAACCTTATATGTTCTCGTGGTGGGACCATGGAAATTTAACCCACGTTTCCTGGGTTATTGTAAATGGAAAGCGTGATGACGTGGGAGCAAAATACCAGATTTACCTTAAGATTCCGGTATTACTAACCTTCTCTTAAACATAGTTATTTTATATTATTACAGACTGAAGCTGTATTTAAGTGACCTACCTATATAAACAATGAGATCACTGTTCATTCATATGTATTTATGTCGAGCGATGACCTAGCCACTTGATCTTGGACATACGGTTCATGTGATTTTGATTGCCATCGTACAGTTGCAGATTGAAATCCTTGAGCCTCCAATCATGCGTTATTTTTGAAGCTCTATTTTTTACAGTAACTGCGTAATATGTAGTAAATCCAATTAAAAATGGGGACGTTTCGGAATGATTTGAAAAAAGAAATACGTATTACATATAATTACGTCAATGCAAAAAGCATTGGATATGAACCCACTCCTAGCATAAGCATGCTAGCTTAGCTGGGGGGATAATCAAGAATACTAGTAGTATGTAGATTAATCTGTAAAAATTTACTATTAGCTTTTTTACAGTTTGGTTTACAAACTCATGGATGGATTAATAAATATATGAACCCGAAGAAGTAGACAGTGATTATGGATTGCCACTTGCTGCGATGGTGGCATGCCTGTTCTTTTATTTACTTTCATTATCTTCTTGACGCACGCTCGACGGTACTCTTGACCTGGTCTTTCTTTAATATGACTCCGATGTGATCACAAAACGTTCCACGAGGTCTTCTTCTGCCGGCTGTCCCATTAGAATAGACACTTTATTAATTTGAGGCATGGTACATATACAATCAAGGTGTTCCAAGGTAAAAAGGTTTGTAAAAATCTCGTTCTCAGTGGACGTACGAAATTTTTCTTTTACGTAATTATTTACTATACTTATGCTCATTTCTAAACAACAAAAATTAAAATATCAATAATATTCATGCATATTTTCTTTTATAGCTAATAAATTCTGTAACATTGTAAAAAGTATTTTCTCGGAGCCATGTCTAGTCTACTTTTGAATTTTAGTAAAGGGAATCATATTTCGCCAATTATTTTTATGAAGTATCTTTTTCATCTTTCATTCTTAATTTAGCAAAATTCCTCTGCATATATTTATTATTATATATGTATCTATTGTCTAGTACCTACCCATAGTACAAGCTCTGCTTAGTTTGGGCTAGATGGTATTGTGTATATGTGATAGAATATTATTATTATTATTTGTTTCTCTTTCACGGGTATTTCCCTAATACGTTAGGAAAATACCCGGCCCTTTAGGAGGCTTACACAGGGACATGGGTCCAACATGCAGAGGCCCTTCGAGAGTGTTAGTTTAAAGTGAGACGAGATACTTACCTAGTGTATCACTAGCCGCGGCAGGCGTAGGAGACTATTGCCCCATAAAGAATCAAATTATTCTGGTCTACGGGGATGGGTGTTTAATGGTTTGGTAAAATGCAAACTATAGTTAAAAAGCTATAGTTATTATTATTTTCATTTACCATTGGATAAAATTGTGCGTGCTTTCGTGGTAGATTCACATTTACCTTTTAACTTTTTTTAGTATGGATTTCGCTTGCTATTCTTCTTATCTAAATAATTCAGCTTTGCTAAAATGATGCAGTTTTGACAGGATAGAAGATTTAGGATCTTGTGCAATTTTCGTTTCTTTTAACAAAGACAGCAGCCGCTCCAGGACGAATTCCTGTATTGCGGGGGACTTTACAAACATTTAAACAACGGACACAAAGGCACCCAGACTCGGAACAACTATTAGCGTATCCCACAATTTATTGTCCCGTTTGGGGATCGACGGCATAACACTCGGTACGGCGGCAGTGACAACGCGACTATTTAAGAAACTACGTTATCAGTGTAGTCAAAATTACGTTTTATTTAATAACTAGCTGTCCCGACAGACGTTGTCCTGTGCAGACGAAAAATAACATTAAACAAAAACAAAAAATTTCATTAAAATCGTTCCAGCCGTTTAAGAGGAGTTTATTTACAAACACATGCATAGAAGATTTATATATAAAGATGCATCTGCTTGTGTGGCTTGCACCTAATATGCTGACAGTATTGAAAGCGTCCTTGAATTCATATCAGATCAAGCAGACCCATTGTTAGGCAACTTAATGATATAAAAAAATATATGATAATAAGACTGTTTGACGCCAAACATACGGGTGATGTTATCTTTAACCTCTGCGCGAGGCAGACAATGTCCTGCAAGCAATTTTAAAGCTTAAAATTATTGTAATAAAGTCCATTACAGATGTAATGCTTCTGAATATAGTCGGGCCTTTTTTAGGTTACAATAAGTTTAAATGCACAATACGCTTTTGAATGTGTTTTTTTGTTGTTTTTTTTGCGTCTGCGCACACGCAGTCTGGCGACGTATACAGGATGAAGGCCACAAAAAACTGTTATTATTATTGTGACGTAGCAGTGAATACGACTGTTAAATATTAATGTCCTTAAAATCGAATTTCGGTCCAGGCGGCCAGATATTAGTACACAAATTTGTGTACAAACATAAGTGCTCTCTCTGTTCCCTAACTCTAATAATCCGATCAGGCGACAATCTGACATGACTGGAGAGAGATCAGACGGAGGATCAACGGCTTCACGTGCTATCCGAAACACGGGGGTATTTAACACCGCCAACTTCATAACGCCGGCCTGCATAAGATCAATTTTCAACTTAAAAGCTACAGATAGCTATGTACCGGTTTTTAAAACTTATAAATTCTTAACCTGTCCCTGCATCTATATACCGGAAATGGCTATATATGTAAAAACTAATAAACAGCTATTGAAATTAAACTACTATATACGGATTTTATCGCGTTGTTTATTAATCACTGTATTACATAATTTTGAAACTATTACACTACTACTACTATTGAATTTTACTCATTTATAAGCTAATAAAATTATTTAAACTATTAAATCTATTTATATTTAGGTTTATACTTTTCCCGACGTTTTGGTTACTTTTCAGCAGCCATGGTCACGGGGAGACTAAGATGGTAGTTGTCTCAATGTTCCAGTGTAGTTATTTCAAAGTACCCGAACATAATTTAGTCATTGGTGTTTCTATTTACGCAGAATGAGCTCAAAGTATCATGAAGTCTAGCTGTGGTTTGTTTCTTCTTGGGTTTGACTATTTGAAGTACTGGATCCCAAGCTGGTGGTACATTCCAACTATCTTCTCTATTGAAATTGGGATGTTTTTTGATTTCAATAGCCTCGCGGAGCATCCTTGGTAGGAATCGCTATTCCCAACTATTCATGAAAATAGAACTCGAGCAACGGCTCTAAGAACTCAATATCAGAATTTACTCTATACAGGTGGATATTTACTACTTATAAAGAGTGTGATGGGCATGGCGCCGGTCATTTATAATAAAGTGCCGATAGATAAAGGAGCAATGTGTTACTCTATTTAAAAAGCGTCTTGAGGCCGTACTAGTTCAGAAATGTTATTACTCGGTTAGAGACTTATTGAATGATACATTATAATAAATATTTGTTACTACCAATTTGCCACTGTTTGTAAAAGTATCTTTATCAGGTTAACTTCAGTATTTATTTTCTGCATTTTACTTTGTGTATATTGTTATCTCCCTTTTATTTAAATGACTGTATTAATTTTTGCATACCGTAAGGTAGAATGTATAACCATCACCACCAATTTGTAAATCTACATTATATGCAAATAAATATTTATATTCTACTAGTTTTTCCCCGCGGTTTCACCCGCGTAAGTCCCGTTTCCGTGGGAATATTAGAATCAAAGTAGCTTATGTGTGAATCCAGTTCTTCAGCTATCTACATATCAAGTTTCATCGCAATCGGTCTAGTCGTTTTTGCGCGAAAGAGTAACAAACATACATACATACATACATTCATCCTCACAAACTTTCGTATTTATAATATTAGTAGGATTCTATTCTGCTATTCAGATTTCCTTGTCAGAAAACCCAATAAGACTTTGTTACTCGACCCGGGACCGAATCCGAGACCATAAACATAGCTGTAGCATACACCAATATCCTTGCGTATTGGATATGTTTATTATATAACGCGCTGTATAGTTGTTTATCACATAAGCTGTATAAAAACAACAGTCAAAAATTTATTTATACTAATATTATAAAGCTGTAGAGTCTGTTTGTTTAGTTGATCGCGCTAATCTCAGGAACTACTGGTTCGAATTGAAAAATTATTATTATAATTAGTGTTGGATAGCAGCGATAGCTCAGTGGGGAGACCAACAGACTGCAATGCAGAGGGTTTCGGATTCGAACTCACGTCGCACACATCTAACTTTTGGAAGTTGTATGACTTTTCGAAATTATGTGCGTATTGATTGACAATTATTGTCTGCTTCGTGCCTCGGCGAGGACGTTAAGCCGTCGGTCCCGTCTCTGCCATGAAACACCTATGGCAGTCGTTATTGGGAAGTCAGTGACCTATAATATCCTGACACTGGTCTAGCCTTAGGGTATCATTCGGGTAGTATCTTCGGGTTGCGGAGGTCAGGTGGCAGCCGCTCCGTGTAAAAACTGATATCCAGTCAAATCCAGTTAGACCAGAAAAGCCTTGGTGTGTGGCAAGTGACTTGGGAATAATAAAGGCTAGGGAGAAGAAGTGTTGGATAGCCCATTTATCGAGGAAGGCTATAGGCTATATAACATCACGCTACTACCAATAGGAGCGGAGCATCAATGAAAAATGTTGCCAAAACGGGGAAATACTCTTATGTGGAGCAGACGAAGTTGCACTGGTCAGCTAGTACATATATACATATACTCACGGAAGAGGTCTATTAGTCCCACATTTTACCAGCAAACTTAAAGTTCCACTTAACAGCTTTAAAGCGGTGGTAGCCCAATGGATAAGGCATTGGACTTGTGATCGAGAGGTCGTGGGTTCGAATCCCACCCATTGCACTACTGACGTGAACCTACTCTTAACACAAGCATTCTAGCTAAGCTGGAGGGGTTAACAAGAATACTAGTAATCTGAACCCCAAATTGATAGCAAACTTTAAAAAAAAAAAGATACCTATTGGAGGCGAGTCAATTGTCATCTACAAAACTCATTTTAAGACGTCTTGCTAAAAACGTACTTTTATTAAAAATTCCTAACAAATCTAATAGTACTCACATTACATACCTACAAACACACACATATACACACACACTCACACACACACACACACACACACACACACACACAAACAAGCACAAAAACACACAAACACACCCATACACAAACACACACACACTGACGCACACACACAATTCAATCTTTCATTTACTTTTAACATATGAATTGCTTTTGTAATCATAAAATCTTTTGTGTAAATTATATGGGAGAAGACACTGACTTCCTGTAAGACAGGTTTCGTACCTAGCACAGGAATCAGGACTTCAAAGGAAATGTTTAAACCATTTTATGTTAATAAATAAATAAAAGTACCGACCTGGGAAACGAAGTCGAGCCCTCACAATCGCAAACACAAGCGCAAGTTCATGCCATCCTTACTAGTCCTTACTAATATTATAAACTAGCTAACCCGCGCAACTTCGTCTGCTTCATATAAGAGAATTTTCCCAGTTGTCGCTACATTTTTTATTGCTATACCGCTTTTATTGGTCGTAGCGTGATGTTATGTAGCCTTTCGCGACAAACAGACTATTCAATAGGAAAAAAAAAAAAATTCGAACTAGTAGTTCCTGAGATTAGCGCGTTCAACCAAACAAACAAACAAACTCTTCAGTTTTGTAATATTAGTATAGATATGAAAGTGAGTTTGCTTATTACGCTTTCACGCCTTAACTACTCGAACGATTAACATAAAAAAATTCATATTCGGGTACAGAATAGGACATAAAATATCTATCATCCAAAAAAAGTACTGTTACAAACCTAACCTCTATTTACGCGAGCAGAGCCACGGGCAAGAACTAGTAGGATCATAAATCATGATACGTCTTGGCTAAACATCCTGTGTTATGCTAAGGTCACTAACCTTTCGGTCAGTGAACTAATCAGACAAAAGAAAACAAGAAACCTCCTTTCATTGAATGAAACGGAGCAGAGCCAGAAAGGCAACTTAGTGACGTCATGAAATACGATCGCTTTCGCGGTTTTTCTCTCTTACAACTTATGTCAATAATTTATGTAATACTAAAATTTGCTTATGTTAATAACAATACATTCTTTATAAAATATAGCCTATGTTACTCGGTGATAATATAGCTATCTAATGGTGAAAGAATATTAAAATCGGTTGAGTAGTTTTTTATTTAAATCCTTACATACAAACAAAATAATCTTTCCTCTTTATAATTTTAGTAGAGACTAGTTTCGGACTATGCAGCGAGCCTGGATGTTGATATCGATATTTTTAATACTAGCATTTCTAAATTAAAAAAGATATTGGGCAATTGGTACTTTGGAGTTAGCAGATAAAGATGTATATAATAATAATTATTATTATTATGTATATTATAATTATTATTTGGTAAAATTACGTAGGTCTGGCTGTATTGGGACCTTGTACTATTGGCTGATCTTTGCTTGAAGGTTATGTTAAGTACGCATGCGCCAAAATAAGGATAACTTACCGTATGAGTTTAAGTTTTTAGTTTACTATTAAGTGTACATTTTGTGTTAATTTGTCTAGTCTATAAATTGTTTTTTTTATTATGTGAGTAACTTTAATGTTTACAAATGTAATTATTATTTTTTAGTCATATAAGTATCTATAAGTGAAAACTTATAATTGGCCTTCCTTTTTATATTGTTCTACTTACTGCTTTAATAGCTGTAAATTTTCTTAAAAAGAAAAAAAAAAGTGTTCTCGAAGATATGTGGAGTCTGCCAACCTGCATTAAGCCTGCGTGGTGGACTATGGCCTAACCTTTCTAACACTGAAAAGAGGCCTGTGCCCAGCAGTGGAACAAATTATATACAGAGCTGATATAATTATTATTCGGAAAAATTACGTAGGTCTAGCTGTATTGGGTTCTTGTACTATTGGCTGATCTTTGCTTGGAGGTTATGTTAAGTACGCATGTGCAAAAACAAGCATAACTTACCGTATGAGTTTAGGTATGTGTCAGGGAACTGAAATAAAACATTTTTTTTTTGTTTTCCTTTATTTGTTGGGACTTCGTCGATTTTGACGATGACGCCCCCGTAAAAACATATAACAATTTTGTGCTGCTTAATACAATTTTAACCTACACCAAACCATAATTATTTTAAATTTTGTTAAATATATTGAAAATAAATACGCTTAAGGAATATTCGCTCTTCTTGACGAGTATATTGGACACAGGTTCCTGGCCTCCTCCGATAAAGGGAAAGCCAGCTTGCTGTTACAAGTTCCAACATCGTATCCAGACGTCATTAATTGACGACGTTGAGCCTCGGTCCGGGCGCACTCACACAACACATGTTGGTTATCATCAATTGTATGACAAGTAGGGCAGTTCGGTGAATCATTTTTTCCCATCAAGTGTGCAAATTTATTTGATGGTATATGCCCGGAACGTAGTCTCAACATCGTTACAATGAATTCCCTATGGGATTCCATCTCTTAGAACCAAGGATAACGTTTCATACTAACCACAGTTAGGACACCACAGCTACTTATCGCATTCTTAATAAAATAGAGACTTATCTGAGTATTTTGTATCAAACCAATTTAAACTCTGTTGCAATTACTTAATACAAAGGAGACAATTTATTTTTGTATGGGACATGGGCCCACCATAAATTGTAACGTTTACTAATGAAATATACAGGGTGTCCGGTAATTAATGGATAACCTTGCAATGTCTTATAGTAGAACTGAAGGGCGTTCAGAAAAAAAAAAATGTATATATTAAAAAGTGCAAGCTATATAGCATAGCATACTTTGACTGTCTATCTATTAGCATAATTAGTGTTTAATAATAAAACAACAAAATACCGATGGGTTTCATTCATTTATGGTCGTAGTACCTATACAAGAAAGTTATACAGAATAATTAAAAAAAAAACACGTCTCAGGTAGTAGTTAGGATAGATTTTTTTTCATATTTTTCTAAACGGCAGTTCCACTATATGACATTTCCAGGTTATCCATTAATTACCGGACACCCTGTATATCAAATCCTTCCTTAAACTCTCTAGATAACAATGGTAATATTAGCTTCTTAATGTCTAACCGGAATATTGAGGAATTAATTAAAACCTGAAAGAAACAATTTAATAATATAATATATATAATATAATATATATAATAATAATAATAACATAATAATAACGGGAATAACCCACCTACTCCATAAAACAGGTAAACAGTACCAACGAGCCCGGCAATTATAGACCGATAACATGTTTGCCATCGATCTATAAGCTTTTTACATCTATTTTGAGAGCCAAGATATCTAAACATATTGATACAAATTCAATAATGTCAGCATCTCAGAATGGATGTAAGAGAGGGGCTCGTGGTACTACGGAGCTCCTCCTCATTGATATGGCCATTAGCCAACAGGTTCGCCGTAAACAAAGGGATATGGCGGCATGTTGGATAGATTATAAGAAAGCGTATGATTCGGTGCCTCATGCATGGCTTTTGAGGGTGTTAGAGTTGTATAAAGTAAATGCAACTCTGCGCACCTTTTTGAAGTCATGCATGGGGCAATGGAAAACGGTTCTTAGCTATCCAGGATGTCGACAGATCCCTGGGAATGGCGAATTGATAAAAATTGAGCGGGGTATATTTCAGGGCGACAGCCTGAGTCCTCTTTGGTTCTGCCTAGCATTGAATCCTCTTAGTACATTACTAGAGGGTTCAGGGCTAGGTTACAGGTTACATAGAGGTGGTGGAGTGATATCCCACTTGTTGTATATGGATGACTTAAAGTTGTTTGCCCACACTAAATTACAGTTGATGGATTTACTTAAAGTAACTGAAACTTTTAGTAAGTCTATCAGTATGGATTTTGGTGTGGACAAATGTGCTGTCATCCATGTAAAGCAAGGCAGGATAGTGGAATCCGAAGGAACACAACTTTCGGATTCCATTAACCTACGATCACTTCTTGTAACCGATACTTACAAGTACTTGGGTATGTCACAGGCGTTAAGTATCAATGAGGCTGACATGAAGCAATCGTTGCAGGAGCGTTTCTTTGGTCGCCTGAAAAAAGTTTTAAGAAGTCTTTTATCAGGTGGCAACAAGGTGCGCGCTTGTAACGGTTGGGTCATGCCGGTGCTCATGTACTCCTTTGGCATACTTAAGTGGACTCAGACTGAACTGGATGCCCTGGACCGGAGGGTCCGTACACTCTTGACGGCATACCGTATGCATCACCCACGTTCGTCTGTGATGAGATTGTATATCCCGCGGAAATGTGGAGGCCGAGGCTTTCTGAATGCCAAGGCCCTTCATAACCGCGAGGTATGCAACCTCAGAGAATACTTTCTTAAGGCAGACGTGGGTATGCATCGGGATGTAGTTGCTGTAGACATCGGACTCACCCCGCTCAGTTTGGCTAAAGAGAACTGGCGCAAGCCTGTAGTACTTAGCACTAACGATCGCAGGGATGTATGGCAGAGCAAGGAGCTTCACGGTAGGTTCTACAAGGCTCTATATGGAGCTGATGTAGACCTGTTAGCCTCCGTGAACTGGCTACGTTTCGGTGACCTCTTTGGGGAAACCGAAGGGTTTGTCTGTGCTATTGCGGACGAAGTTATCAAGACGAATAACTACCGGAGATATATCTTGAGGGATGGTACGGTTGACATTTGTCGGGCGTGCCACCTACCTGGTGAGTCCCTCAGGCATATAGTTTCCGGTTGTTCTCGTCTTGCTAACGGCGAGTACTTGCACAGACATAACCAAGTAGCCAGGATTATTCACCAGCAACTTGCTCTGAAATACAAACTTGTAGATGTTGAAGTGCCGTACTACAGGTATGTAGCTGAATCAGTTCTCGAAAATGGTCATGTCACGTTGTACTGGGATCGAACTATCATCACAGACAGGACTGTTGTGGCCAACAAACCTGACATTGTGGTGATAGATCGATCAGAGCGCCGCGCATTGATTATCGATGTCACCATTCCGCATGACGGCAATCTCGCGAAAGCTGAAAAAGATAAGCAAATTAAATATCTCGATTTGGCTCGCGAGGTTGTCGACATGTGGGACGTTGATTCGGCAATCATTGTGCCGATAGTCATATCTGTCAATGGTCTAATAGCCAAGAGCCTCGATCACCATCTAAAGAGGCTCGCGTTGGGTGCTTGGATCAAGGGTTTGATGCAGAAGGCAGTGCTTTTAGATACAGCACGCATTGTGAGGAGGTTCCTATCTCTGGAATCCTAACCACCGGCAGCTTGGACCCTGTTCCCGATGCCGGTGGGGTACCATATATTTTATATTTTTAAATGATATGTATTTTTATAGATATATGTATATTTAAAAATGAAAAATGTATTGAAAATATTTAAATAAAGAGAATAATAATAATAATCATTTATTTGCAGATAAACATGGTATAAAAAGATCTTACAATTCAAAATGTCACACATGCTTTGCTTAAATTTAAGCATGCAAATATAATTAAAGATATGAATTATTACACATACACACACACTAAAACATTTTTAATTCTTATAGTCTAGGAAGTCCTTAATATTATAAAAATTATGTTCATTTAGCCATTTATATAATTTTAATTTAAATAATCTTGTGCTTAAACATTTAAAATCGTTGGGAATCTTATTCAATACACGTATGCACATAGCGATACAGTTCTTATTATATTTAGTGGATTTTGGTATATGTTCCATTACAAGTCTATGTGGATCTCTGCGGTTTCTAGAATTGACCTCTTGTATCGTCTTAAATAAGTGTTTATGTTTCCATACAAACATGCAGATCTCGTAAATGTATAAAGAAGGCAATGGTAATAAATTAAGCTTTTTAAACATAGGTTTACATGATTCACTGGGTTGTAGTCCAGTCATAGCTCGTATACATTTCTTTTGCGCAACAAATATTCTGTTGAGGTCAGTACTATTGCCCCACATAATTAATCCGTATCGCAGTACAGATTCTACGTAAGCGTGGTATGAAATCGCAGCAGTGTTTAAATTGCTTACCAATTTGACCTGTCTAAGTGCATATACAAATTTATTTATTTTATTGGATATTGTGTCTATGTGCTCTTTCCAATTCAGATTATTGTCAATGACAATTCCTAAGAACTTAGTATGTGTGTAAACTCGATTTGTTTTATTGTATTTGCATACACAATGTAATTTATACCAATAATATTTTATATACCTACATAAAAAGTACAATCGACTTTGATTCGGTTAGGAATAAACCTTTCTTTTAGTGCGTGGATCCCCTGGGGGATTGGGCTAGGGGATCCTGGTGGACAACATGTTCAGGTGAATAATATTTTTTTGGGTAGTATTTAACTGCTCCTCAATTTTTTGCCTTTGTTCCACCAAAAATATTAATTGCACAGCAAAATATGCTTACCAAAAATACTAATTGCACACCAAAATATATTTAAAGAGATAAGTAAGACTAAGTCGACGGAGCCCCGCTTCGCGGGGCTCCTATTTTGGGTGAGTTTAAGAAGGAACGTAACATAACCTAACCCTTCCGAGACGGAATGCAGTAATTTGAGGCGTATAGGTGCTCGTTATGATATTTTTTAGTTAGCATATTTTGTTGTGCAATTAGTATTTTTGATGGTCATTATATTTAATCCCTATTTTTGAAAGTATAAAAATACTGTACTATTCTAAGTAGAGATTGTCTAGCCTATTAGACAATATGTTATCCTGATGATAAATATTTATTATTAATTATTATATATATAATTAACAAAAACTTTTATTATACCTATTAATCATCTTCATTTTCAAAATCGTCTCTCAATAATAATACCTCATCTAAGAAAGATTCAGGTGGATTGATATTACACTGCACTGCATAATATTGAGTTATGTTGAATAATATTTTCAATATTATAACTGCGAGTCTACTTTTAATTAGGGAACACAAATCTTCTATTTGTTATGCAGTAAAATCCAAGTAGTTACTAATTGTGTACAAATTATTCCAATCAATATGAGGTCCATTTAAATGGTATTCACAAATACGTGCACACCGGGGCACATAAAATGAATGATCTATCAGTAATCTTTCTTTTAAAAGTGTAGGTACCAAAAATCGAGACGTATTTTTACGTAGGCTAAAAATACAATGACGTGAAGTTGAAGCAGCACGCTTGTAATAAGCCCACAATGTCCTGGATATTGTGGGCTCAGCGGGTGCCTCTGCAATCTGCAGTGGCTGAACTGGTAGTTCAGATCTATTATCATCTTGTTATCTATGTCTGCTCACAGCGCGACAAGCTTTCAACCAGCAAGCCATACAAACCTATTCTAAGCATTCCACCTGGAAAATATTAAAATTATAATAGTTGATTATAAATCAAACCTACTTAAACTAATGTCAAAGTTATTAACATGAAATATATTTATTTGCTATCATACAGTTTAAATTTATTAATATCGCTATTATGTTGTATTTTGTTCTGTTTGTTTTATATCAGTTTATTAGAAATTATAGTCACACAATTAGAGTTCAAATTGCCTAACTTCTTAATTTCGAGTTAAGTTCTATTAAGAGTGCGTTATGGTCAGTTTCAATATCCAAAAATGAATCGTTTTGCATGCAGACAGTTAATTTTAGATATATCTATGTTAATATTATAAAGAGGAAAGATTTGGTTTTTGTCTGTTTGCTTGTAACGATTATCCTCAAAAATACCTAAACCGATTTTAAAAAATCTTTCACCATTAGAAAGCTATATTATCACCGAGTGTCTTTTTAAAAGTTGGAAAACATAGCCAATACTTAGTTTAAAAAAATAGTAATTACTGTTATTTACATAACCCAACATATCTTCTTTTACGCGAGCGAAGGCGCGGGCAAATGCTACCATTTTATAAAAATATGCCAAAATTTGACTGACTGCAGCTAAAATGACTAAACACATTTTTGATTTTGGCGTTGTCATTATGACGCCAACATGACGTCTAAATTATAAATATACTTTTACTTCATTTAGCCCGCGGCTTTTTCCGTGTATATATGGGTTAGGTTAGATTTGTATCAGTACTTTTACTGGATGGAAGGTACCCTATGTCCTTTTCTTTTGCCTGATGATGATCGGTCGAGAAAGAGTACCAAATAAAAAAAATCACATTCACATTTATAATATTAAGCAGTTAGGATCACGCTCACTCATATTAAAAATATCATTCTGTACTTAATATGTGAGTTCACTGCTCTCAGTATGGGCGCCTTTTTGTGACATTTAAGGACGTTTTGACAAAGCATAACATATTATGTAACGAACAGAAAGGCTTTAGGAAAAATAAAGGTATAAATACAGCTGTTTATGAACTATTAGATGATATCATGAAAAGCGTTGATAATAAAATCCCTATATGCGCAATCTATACCGATATGTCCAGCGCTTTCGATTGTGTTAGCTATAATATTTTGCTAAATAAGCTCAATGCCTATGGAATCAGGGGAAATATGCTAAACCTTATAAAATCTTACCTGAATGATCGTAAACAGTTCACAGAAATAAATAGAATTTGTATTAAAACAAAACAAGAAAAAAAATACATATCTGAAGAAAGACTAGTGAGATATGGTGTACCGCAGGGTAGCGTATTAGGACCGCTTTTATTCCTGATCTACATTAATGATCTACCGCGACATATTCAACATCCAATGATTTTATTCGCAGATGATAGTACTGCACTTATTTAATGTAATGACATAGCAAATTATGAAAATGACATAAATAACACATTAAGGGACATAATAGATTGGCTTGACATAAATAATTTAATTATTAATCTTTCGAAGACACATGTAATGCATTTCCATCAACGTCTACCCATTACAAATTTAACTGTATCATATCATAATGAAACCATTGACCAAGTAACTGTTACAAAATTTCTAGGCATACTAATGGATAATCAGCTAACATGGAAGCATCAAGCAGAAGCAGTGTGTAAACGGCTAAGCACTTCTGCATATCTGTTATATAACCTTTCTAAAAAAGTAAATGTGTCTACTGTATTGACAGCATATCATGGTTTAGTAGCTTCGTTATTGAGATTTGGCATAATATTTTGGGGTAATTGCAGCTTGAGAGAACAAATTTTCAAAGCTCAAAAACGTTGTGTAAGGGCCATGTGTGGATTGAAGATGACCGACAGTTGTGTTCCTAAATTTAAGTCTCTTAAAATATTAACCTTTCCATCATTATATATATATGAGATGGCTGTTTTTGTAAAACTTAATAAGCACTATTACACAACTCTAGCAGAAAATAGAACAAGGCCTGTTAGGAGCCAATATAAAACCACACTACGTGTAAACGCCCACAATACAGCTTTATTAAAGAAAAGTGTTTTTAACATGAGTATCATAATTTATAATAAAGTACCGGCCATTATAAAAAATGCTCCGATTCAATTATTTAAAACTAAACTGACTGCATTGTTGCTGGAAAAATGTTATATACCATAGATGACTTCTTAAAAGACATTTTGTAATTGTATTTTAATTCTGACATTTAAATTCTGACATCTTTTAATAAATAATAATACAATTTTTTTTTATATAAATATTTGCATGCCTAGTCTAAGGTAGATTGTATAAGGATCTGAAATTATGTTAACATCTGTATTCTATTTTGTACTTACAATCTATGCAAATAAATGATTTATTATTATTATTATTATAATGACTATGGCTGACGAGTACAATGATTTTTGATGTTTCCAAGAAGTACATACGTATTCAGCTAATATTATAAATGCGAATTACTAATGTATGGGCAAAACACTTTTCCCAAAATATCACATCGCAAACAATTTTTCGCTTTTCTTGCCAAATTTTCATTTGACAAAAAAACATTTGTCAAAACAACTTATCGCAATATTTCAGTTAGCAAATTATTTTTTGGCAAGTTATTCATTAACAAATAATTACTTGATCATGTAAAATTTGCCGAAATAAAACGTTTGCTTAGTAAACATTTGATTTAATAAAACTTGACATAGTAAAATGATGCCAAACGATAATTGGACCAAGTGATTAAAATGCGAAATGAAAATTTGCTTAATATTAAATTGGTAAATGAAACTAGGGCTATAAGATTTTTGGGAAGTAAAATTTGACCATAAATATTTTGCCCAAAGGGTTGTACACCTATAAATTCAAATGTAAGTTTGTATGGCAAGCTTTCACTACTCGACCGATCATCATAAAATTTTACATACACGTTGTCAGGGGTACCGAAAAGGACATGGAGTAACTTTCATCTAGAAAAAAAGTGCTATCTCTGAGCAATCGAAGCTACGGGCATAATCTAGTTAGGACGTAAAGGTTTTTGACCGTAACCTTGGGTTTTAAACAGAATCGGACGGGACGTGACTTAGATATTAAGTATCCCAAAGGCAAGGGCTGCCATCCGTACTTTATCGTGTCTTCCAGAACGAATTTTGGTAACGGCGGCCAATCTTAAAGGAGACTGGCCTACTACACAAGTATGTGCGCAAACACAAGTGCGCTCTCTGTTCCCTAACTCTCATGATCCGATGGAACGGTAATCCAACACGACCGGTGAGAGGTCAGGCGCAGGAACGGTTTTACGTGCTTGCCGAGGCAAGAGGGTGTCTTACACCGCCAACTTCTTAACTCCGAGCTGTTATTGAGATTTCTTGACAGCAAATCCCAATAAATTTTTGTTGGCCCGACTCGGAATTCAAATCTGCGGCCTCATTCACAGTAGTCGCTTCACTACCATAATAAAGTATTGTACCATATTTTAGGTAAGCTTACTCTATACTTTGAGGACAATGGAGTACGTTAAGATATGTATTTTACATTTCCCTATGAAGCCTTTTACAGGTTTTATTTCATTGTTTACCTTTTATTTATAAATCTATATAGTTTTATTGAATTTAATTGCTTAAATTATAAAAAAAAGTAACTAATTAAACCATTTAACTATAGTAGTTCCAAGTTTCAAAATTATGTAATTATTATTATAATTAATTATATCAGCCCTGTATTAAACTGACAACACTGCTGGGCACGGGCCTCTTCTCAGTGTGAGAAGGGTTAGGCCATAGTACAACACGCCGGCTTAATGCAGGTTGACAGTCTACACATATCTTCGATAACATTAGGAGAACTTACAGACTTTAATGGTGAAGGCAAACATCGTGAGGAAACCTGCGTGTCTGAGAGTTCTCCATAATGTTCTCGAAGATATGTGAAATCTGCCAATGTGCACTGGGCCATCGTGGTGGACTGTTCCCTAACACCTGTCAAGTTGAGAAGAGGCCCGTGCCCCGCAGTGGGACAGTTTAATACAGGGCTGATACTATTAATTATAGTGCCAAATTGGTTCCAAAATTAGAAAGTTATTAAAAATTTGAATTTGGGTAGAAGAAAAGTGGGAATATCTTGCTATCTCCCTCGGACAGCTGAATTTAATAGCATTAACGTCACAGTTTGTATCGTGCATCCCTTTTCTGTCATTTGACATTTACCCCCTACTACCAGATTTGAAATATAATAATAATTTATTTCCAAAATCAATAATTACAAATATTTTGTAAAGGTATACATATTAAATTATAAGTTTAAAATGATTAAACTAGTAGAAATGCTTGTATATTATTTATTTCGAGCAGATTTCAGACATTTTTCGTGATTAGAGTGTGAGTAATGTATTAAATAATAAATATATTTGTATTAAATAATAATCAAATGTGAGTCAATTCTATTATAATTATGTTGAAGTTTATTTTTTAGACTTTGTTGTGTATATACTTTGGCCCCTGATTGTATGCTCACGTACAAAGGAAAATATTATTTCAATAAATGATTACGTTCTTAGTAATTTAAGTCACCATGATATTTAATGACTGGCCTATGACTTGATGGTGACTGTATTTCCTGATTGATCACCAAGGTTAACCTTCGTTATACCACGCTTACAAATTCGTGATCATTCAAATACAGCCTCCCTATTATTAGGTTATCAAGGTGGAATAACGACTTGGTAAGGACAGTAGTGAATGCGACCGGTTCTAATCCTGGGTTGTGCAAACAAAAAGTTGGCAGTGTTAGATACTCCTGTGCCTCGGCAAGCAAGTAAAGACATTATACCTGCGCCTGGTCTTTGTACGGTCGTATCAGATTGCCGTCCCATCGGATCATGAGAGTTAGAGAACAGAGAGTGCACTTGTGTTTGCGCACACACTTTTGCACTATAATATCTTCTGCGCAAATGGCAATTCTCCGTTAAGATTAGCTAGTGTGAGAATGACGTGACTTCAAATTCGGTCGGGAGGACATTATTGTTATTAAGAGTTACGATTAACAGTAGTATGCGAAGGAACAAGATGAGTCTTTGTAAAAAACCGTGGGATGTCAGGGGAGGCCTATGTCCAGCAAACCAAAGACCAACACATATTTCGGCTGAAATGATGATTGAGAGTTTTTGAACTCCAACTTTTTTCAATATTGTCGCGGGTGTCTTTGCAATCCTTCAATAAATGAACACAGAACATAGACACTCGGAAACTCGGAACAACTATATATATGTATGTGGATCATACAAATTTTTGTCCCGTGCAGTGAAGACACTCGAGGCGCACACTTTGAGGTATACGAATAGCGAGGTTAAGCAACTTTGGGTGCGGTCAGTCAATAGATGGGTGACCGCTTAGTGGTATTTCATCTGAGCGTCTCCGTGCTTTGGAGGGCACGTAAAAAGTTGGTCCCGGTTGCTGCCAAATTGACAGCAGTCGTTAAGCCATGTCAGAGACCTACTTGAATAGCTCTTGACAACAGACTGGCCACTAACCACACGAAAAGAAAGAAGAAGAAAGAAAGAAGAAGACACTCCCAACACTCGATGCAGTCTCAAGGCGTCCACTTAAACCACACCGCCATTCGTGCAGTCATCATTAATAAATCAAGTAGATCGATAAATAAATACCGTCATTTCCATTGTGCAAAACAACATAAATAATAATAATATAATATAATAAATATATAATATAATATAATAATAATATTCTATCACATACACACATCACCATCTAGCCCAAACTAAGCAGAGCTTGTTGAATGGATAAACATACATTCTTATAAACATTTTTTTGTAAATACATACATGTTATACATAGAAACATCCAGACCAACACAAACATCCATGTTCCTGCACACAAATGTTTGACTTGTGCGGGAATCGAACCCGCGTCCTCAGGCGTGGCAGTCGGTTACACTAACCACTACGCCATCGAGAATATCGGTTTAAAAAAAAATATTTCTCATAAGAACATAATAGTCCACTTATAATGAGATATACACAGAGTTAAAAACAATAATACAATATAATTAAAATTACCTCTAGATTTAGATGCTACAATGTAAATACATATTTCTTAAGTCTATTTTTAAACGTGTTTATGTACTGTGGTTTACGTTATCGCATGCTTTTATGTCGGCCAGTAATCTATTAAACAGCTGTGCTCCTTCAAACAATATGGTTTTTTTACCATAATTAGTGCGTGCGCTGATAAGTTCGAGTTTATTTTTTACTCTCAAATTATATGACATTGTTTTTTCTTTAGTTGTAAGTTAGTTTGTATTGAGTTAGTAGTAATGTTTTTGACGAGAATGCAAGTATAGTAAATATATAGCTGTCTTATATTCAATAGTTTGGTTTTTTCGTATAGGGTTTTTGTTGGAGTGAATAAATATAATAATAATAACAGCCCTGTATTAAACTGTCCCACTGCTGGGCACGGGCCTCTTCTCAGTGTAAGAAGGGTTAGGCCATAGTCCACCACGCTGGCCTAGTGCGGATTGGCAGACTTCACATATCTTCGAGAACATTATGGAGAACTCTCAGACATGCAGATTTCCTCACGATGTTTTCCTTCACCGTTAATGCAAGCGATAATTAACTATTTAATACGCATATAACTTCGAAAAGCAAGAGATGCGCGCCTTGGGTTCGAACTCGAGACCTCTGCGTGGCAGACTAACGGTTTCCCACTAGGCTATCGCTGAAATTTTAATTATTGTATTTTGGACTCTTTGACGTGAATTTAAATTAGTTACCGCTGCTGAACCCCATATCTCAATTAAATATTCTAGATGTGATTTAACTAGCGAGTTATAAATAAGAGTGCGCACTTTACTTGGAATACAGTTACTTACTTTCCGTAATGCTCCTAATAACGATGTTAGTTTGTTTCCGAGGTGGTCGATGTGCAATGTCCAAGTTAGTTTTTCGTCTACCTAACCCAAGATATTTTTCGTTACTTGACCGTTTTATTATTTCAATAAGAATGATATACGAGAGAATATGATTTACGTGAATGGAGGCATTGGACTCGATCGAGATCGAATGCTCTCTATTGCAAAGCAGAAGTGGTATTTACTACCGATGCGCGATGAGTCATAGAGCGAAAGTAATTAGAGTGAAGTGAGTCAGATGTTACGTGAGTTCGAGTAACACAGACTGCGGTATTCCTCGTGTTTCAAATAAGTTTTTACTGAATCATAAATAGCTGGTTTCTTGGTGAGTCATCGTTACATCGTAGCTTAATATTATAAATAAGAATGTGTATTTGTTACGGTTTCACTCCATAATATGATGAAGTTTCTTAATTTCTAGAACAGTGGGTACTTTTCCTGGTTGAAAGGTACCCTATTTCCATTACAACGTGTATGCGAAATTTCATGATGATCGGTCGAGTAGTTAAGGCGTGAGCGAGTGAAACAAACTCACATTCGCATTTATAGTATCAAGTTATCTATAATTCTATACTAATATTATAAAGAGGAAAGGTTTGATTTTTTGTTTGTTTGTAAGGATCTAAGTCAAAAACTAATATACCGATTTTAAAACAGGGATTCGAACCCGAGACCTCATACACAGCAGTCACAGAACAGTACCGCTGCGCCACTGAGACAATTGTAAACTAGAAGGAGTACAATATAGTCATGGTTTAATACATATATATGGTTAAAACATATTAGTCATATACGTGCGTCTAAGGTCAGGATAGCCGCGTAGCTGAGGTCATTAAACTGTCTGTAAATAAAACGCCTTATATGGTACAAGTTATTTCAATGTGACGTATATGTGTATCAGAACTGTCAGACATACGTCATTTTGTTATAAGTGAATTCTATACAGTTATGTGTTGTTTATTACGTGTGTGCATGCGTGCGTGTGTATGTGACTGCACGGATGGCTAGTGGTAAAGTAGTCGACTCGCCATTATCGCAGCGCCGAGTGGGTTCGATTCCCACACGGGACAAAAAGAACAATGCCCACCCTTCATAATGCCACCGGCCTAGAAGTGGACAGTCAAAAATTGTACTAGTTCTTATTGCATTAGATAAATGAGCGCTTAAATAATAATCTAAAATTGATTAGAGGTTTGCCATGTTCATAATTTAATAGAAAAAGTACTTTAATAAACTCAAAAAACTTGAGAGGTGTCAAGGGACACCCGGATGGAACGAAGTTCCTTTCGATTAATTTGTGAAGGAATTGTATTAAAAATTTTTTAATTAATTAATTTATAAACTTCCGAAAATCTAAAATAATCCATAAAAGATACACACCCTACATGGCGCGTGCATAATAATAAGAAGTCTGTTAGCTCGCAGCTGGCCACAAGGTCACGCGTTTTTTCCATAATGAAGTAATCTGCTGGCGCATGAATGAACAGTGCGAGCGAGATAGCGTAACTACTTACGCACGCCGCACAGCTTACAATAGCTTACTATAGCAAAAAGTGTCGTGACAACTTTTCGTAAGAATTTTTTCCGTCTAGCCCCTTTTCACAACGCGCGATAAGGAACTTCGTTCCAAAAAAACATGTTACGTGGGTATGTACATGCTTTTAATAAAGTATCGAACTTAGACTACAGCGTCATTTAGTTGTTTTGAGTATAAAGGAATGGATAGGGATTCACATGCGGATGATGGATAAGTTAAGGCAGCGGCTTTGCTGTGTCCTGACATTGCTGAAGTCCATGAGCAGCGGTTACCACTTTCCACCAGGTGGACCACTTGCTCGTCTGCCACCAATGGCAAGAAAAAAAGTGCAATTATACACAGCTTCTCGATGTCTTCTTTATATTCATTACTAAATGGCACAGAACATCGTCCAGAAATTGACGTTGAAACATATTTTTAAATAGAAATGATAAATAAGTTTCTTGGCACACCTTTAGTGATATTTATAAATGATATTGTCTTCTGTTTACGCGAATGTTATTTATTGAAATTACACTACTATATACGGATCTTATCGCGTTGTTTATTTGACACTTTAGAATTTGACAATTTAGAAACTGTTACACTACATACTACTACTATTAAACTTCGGGGAGACTCAAGTCTCCCCGTGACCATGGCTGTTGAAAAGCAACCGAAACGTCGGGGAAAGTGAAACTTAAATATAAATAGTTATAATAATTTAATTAGCCTAACAATTAGTAAAGTTTAATAGTAGTAGTATGTAGTGTAACAGTTTCTAAATTGTCAAATAAACAACACGATAAAATCCGTATATAGTAGTTTAATTTAAATCTATAAATTATATTATATTATTGTATAATATAATATCATTTATAGATACATTGCCCGCGCTCTGTAGTGGCAACATGAATGCAAGGTAATTACCAGAAGTCCGTTTAGTAACGTACCAACCAGTGCCGCGGGTGTACGTGTCATTAAAATAACTTGAGTAATAACTTCCTCAACAACAAAAAAATGCCGTTCTATGTTTTTTAGGAAATATAAAAATTATACCTACTGCAACTGTGAAAGATAAAAAAGTATCATTTCATGCGTAAGTATCAAGAGAAATGGAATTTTTATTTTTTTCGATGCCTTCTAATGGCGGCTGGCGCCTGAGGCAAGTTACGTGTTCGCGCTCGCCAATGAGCATGCACCACAGAATGATAACGTAGTTAAAGAAATATATTTATCTCTCTCTAACAACAGGAATTTCGTACATGACATTTATTTTCTTTCTCTTTTTTCGTGCGTCTAAGTAGCTGTCTAGTCACCAATAGTATGTACGCTGTTTTCGAGTGCTGTGATGTTTATGCATGACGCGTCTATTTCTATTATTATTTTTTTGCTTTCATTGAGAACAGACGCGTTGACCAATTATTTAGTAAAATAATAATTAATAATTAGTTATAAATTGTGACCTCGTTTTAGCGATAGCCGGCAAAACGCAAACTGTGTCGTATTTACGCTTGCGTACATTAAATATGTGCAATTTATTGGTGAAAATGTTTACTGTATAAAGATACAGCAACTAATAACATGGCAGGCAGTCCCTTTAATAGAAGTAGCAGGACCGCTCGCACGCCACCTCCTATGGCTGAAAAGGCACCCGTGACTCAGGTCAAGAAGATAACCTTGAAATAATAACAACGCCTGAAATTCAGTCATGGATGACGTCCATTGAAAAGTACCTATATGAAGTGTGTTCTATTGTATCAGAGGACAAAATGAACTCTGAGCAAAAATTAAGGATCAACACTTTATGCCGTAAAGTTGGGAGCGGGACTTCGCAGCTGGCAGTAGAATACCAATCACTCAAAATGAAAGCCGTACATGCATATTCCTCTATAAATCCCTAGAAGACCAGCTTGATGTATCACGGCGACTTCAGGACTTGAAGCGGACTATAGAAGAATCTACAAAACCTATCACAGGCCTTTCTTCCGCAGACATGGTGAAGACTGGTACGAATACTTTTAAACAGCCGTAAAATTTTAGTTCAGTGGCGATCTATCCCAGCGATAAATCAAAGTCGAGTGAGGAAACAAAATCTATTGTCTAGAAGATAGTCCGTCCTGAACAAATGAAACTACACGTCCGGGGACTACGAAAGACAAGAGACGGCGGTATAATTATCAGTACTGATACTAAGGATGACCTGGAGAGGCTTAAACAGCAGGTCCAGACGATGAACAAGGGTCTTACAATCGACGAGCCCTTTAAACGTAAGCCTAGAGTGGTAGTGATAGGAGTTCCTTCCTCCATGCAGGATACTGAAGCTTACACTTGCCTCTATAATCAAAATATTGCCGGCAAACTTCAGGATACCAATCTCGAGACGTTCCTTAGGTCTATTAAATTAAGCCATAAATCAGGCAAAAGAACGCCGAGACCTGTAATTACGTCCTTGAAGTTTCTGGAGCCATACGAAAAGCGCTCATCGTTAATGACAGAGTCTTTATAAATTGGTCGTCTTGTCCTGTGAGCGATTTTACTCTTATAACACGCTGCTATAGGTGCCAGCAGTATGGGCACGCGGCGAAGATATGTCGCGAGAGCAGTTATACTTGTGGCCATTGTGGTAATCAAGGCCATTCTATTAAGGATTATAGGGAACTAAATACGCAACATGCTTGCATTTTAAGAAACCTAGCAATCACACTACAGGCGCCACTGACTGCCCGGTGAGACTCATGGCCGAGAAAAGGTATTTAAACTCGATCGATTATGTTAGCGCCTAAAGATACCCTTAAATGAACTTAGTGAATGATTCGCAATCTATGTTAAAGAATTATTTATAAACTCAATACGAGTGTTACATAACAGACAATGACCCAGTGTTGCGATTTGCTGAAGCGAGGTTTTTTTTTTCTCGTCAATATGACCACACTCCGCCTGATGGTAAGCAGTCGTATGGTCTAAGAGCAGTGGCCTCCACATCGTCCTCATAGCAGCCGAGGCGATGTTGAGGTCTCTACTTTGACGGCCTGCGAAGGTGCTTTTTCACGCCCCGCTTAAAGAACCCAGGATTGAAGGAAGAAGGAAACACGTGCCTTGGCAGAGAATTCCATGCCTTGATCGTTCGGCAGAGGTATGAGGACCCAAACTTGTTGGTACGCACTCTAGTCGACTCCACCGTGTAAGGATGGCATCTGAGCTCAGCACGCGTTGTTCTGGATAGGAAAGGAGAGGGCGGGATAAGGTGGAATAACTCTTCAGAGCACTAATACACAAAAATGCACACCTACAACTATTATTATAACACGAGCAATATGTACCTATGTTTTTAATAATGAATTAGATAATAACCTAGATTCTTACCTATATTTACGAAATTTGTTATTTCGGCGACGTGTTTAATTTAATTTAGTATTTAAGTTTTTACCTATGTTAATATTTATAAAATAGTACTATACTTGATTATACATATATTAAGTCTGTTCCTTGCGTTAGTTTACTGAATTTGTTGCATTGTATTTTATTGTATTGTCACCTGTGATACAGTTCTTAACTAGTACAGGGATGGGTAACCTTTCTACTAGTTTAATCATTTTGTACTTATAATTTTAATATGTTTACTTTTATACAATATTTGTAGCATTGATTATGGAAATAAAATGTATTATTATTATTTCACATTTATTTACTATTAACCAATAAAAATTACATTTTTAAATATATAATTATAAAATAAAATACATTTAAAAATATAAAAATTATGGATGCCCACCGACATCGAGACAAGGTCCAAGCTGTCGGTGGTTAGGGGTCCAGAGAGAGGAACCTCCTCACTATGCGTACCGTATCGAGGAGGACTACCTTCTGCATCTGACCCTTGACCCAAGCACCTAACGCGAGCCTCTTAAGATGTTGGTCGAGGCTCTTGGCTATTAGACCGTTCACCGTAACGACTATCGGTACAATGATTGCCGAGTCCACATCCCGCATATAGACGACCTCGTGTGCTAAGTTTAGGTATTTTAATTCTTTTTCCTTCTCAGCTTTCATGAGGTTGCCATCATGAGAGATGGTAATATCGACAATCATTGCACGGCGCTCTGATCGATCTATTACGACAATATTAGGCTTGTTGGCAACAACAGTCCTGTCTGTGATAATAGATCGATCCCAATACAGTGTGATTATAATTATTATTATGTTTCTCTTATCACAGGTACTTTCTAACATATTATATTAGAAAATACCTGGCCCTTTGGAGTCCTACGGGCGGTTGAAGTTTCACCTCAGCCCACCAGTAACGGCAATCCGGGGACGAGGCCCTAACCAACTCTCAGAGGCATTCAGGATCGCAGTGTCGCCACTCACATTCAGCCCGCCACAAGCTGCCCTGCGGTTTGTGCGCTTCAATTTAACCTGGTGATACATTTTTTGTTTATATCACAAGGCGAAGCTGGTAGTTTAAAAGCTAGTGTACTGTGCCCTCCGATATCGCGTTAGTCTCATGATGAGATAACGACTGTCCCAGAGGGGTTTATTATTATTATTATTATTTATTATTATTATTATTTATTATTTTTATTATTATTATTTATTATTTATTATTATTATTATTTATTATACAACTAATTTAAGTCCTATTGTGCTGTCCATAAGTTCCAAAACTGGGCCAGTAAAGGTTTTGTTCTTTGTGTGATCCAGAAACGGTTGTTCCGACTCTGCATGTTCTTTGTGTCTTTTGTTTAAATGTTGGTTAAGTCCTCAGCGACACAAGAATTATTTCTAGTGCAGGAGTTGTCTTTTTAAAATAGTTAATATAAAATAATAAGATTTTTCAAGGCTTCGTTTGTTTAAATGTAGGTTATGTCAATTTTCTGCGTTTGTCATTACGCTTGCGCCTTAAAGACTCAACTGATCATTATGAAATTTTGCATACACGTTGTCAGGGGTACAGAAAAGGACATAGGGTACCTTTTATCCAGAAAACAGTATGGTCCCAAGAGATCGATATTAACGGACAAAATCTATTGAAATTAAACTACTATAAACGGATTTTATCTTATTTTAAGCAGCAGACTGCAATATCCTGACACTGGTCTAGCCTTAGGGTATCGTTAGCCTTCGGGTTGCGGCGGTCAGGTGCCAGCCGCTCCGTGTAAAAATTTATATCCAGTCAAATCCGGTTAGACTAGAAAAGCCGACCCCAAGTGACTTGGGAATAGTAAAGGCAAGGGAGAAGATACGGAATTCATCGCGTTGTTTATTTGACACTTTATTACATAATTTAGAAACTGTTACACTATTAATACTATTAAACTTTACAAATTTATAAGCTAAATAAATTATTAAAACTATTATATTTAAGTTTACACTTTCCCCGACGTTTCGGTTGCTTTACAGCAGCCATGGTCACGGGGAGACTAAGATGGTAGTCGCCTCAATGTTCCAGTGTAGTTATTTCAAAGTACCCGAACATAATTTAATCGGTGGTGTTTCTATTTACGCAGAATAAGCTCAAAGTATCATGAAGTCTAACTGTGGTTTGCTTCTTCTTGGGTTTGACTATTTGAATAATGAGTAGTATTTGAATAGTAGTTTAATTTCAATGAATAACATTCGCGTAAACAGAAGACAATATTATGGACAAAATCTACATAAACGCGAGCAAAACTGCAGGCAGGAACTAGTATAGTTACAAAAAAGAGTTTTCATGGATCGGGCAGAACGCCAAATTCATTATGTAGTCGAGTATTCCCGTCGTAAAAACCCAGTATCGATTTATGTTCCTGTTATTTGAATCGCTGACCTTGTACCTAATTAGAAATTACCGTTCGGGAATTCTGGTATTAATAGACATCTGAACTAATATTATAAATGTGAATGTGACTTTGTTCGTTTGTTACGCACTATTTTTTTAAAGATTTTACCTTTTTTTGCAAATGTATAGTATATAGTGTTAGGGATTATTGAAAGAAAGAAAGAAGAAAGAAAATTAATTTATTTGACAAATAAGAAATTATCAATTTACATTAAAATGGTAAATATAAAAAAAAATTGCCAAATGGTACCTACCTAGTTCAGCATATGCAAGGCTAAGGAAGCTTCGCGCTGGTTTTTAACTAGATCCCTTTGGTGACTGCACGGATGCCAATAATAATTCACTTAAAATGTTAAGAAAATTCAAAAAGTAATATTAAATAACTAACATAAATAATTAACAAAAAGAGTAACAAAGAAAAGAAGAAAAAATATATACAATAATACTCATTTAAATGTCAAAAAAGATATAAACAAATTGTAGGTATTGGATAATAATTGAAATACGGAAACACTGATTAACGATGTATGTATTTTCTGATTGGTCGATAGAGTACACAATTGTAACCGACGTACTCTGTCGGTAAAGTATGTAATAATAATATCAGCCCTGTATTAAACTGTCCCACTGCTGGGCACGAGCTGCTTCGCAGTGTGAGAATGTTTAGGCCTTAGTCCACCACGCTGGCCTAGTGCGGGTTGGCAGACTTCACATAAATTCGAGAACATTATGGAGAACTCCCAGAGATGCAGGTTTCCTCACGATGTTTTCCTTCACCGTTAAAGCAAGCGATAATTAACTATTTAATACGCATATAACTTCGAAAAGTCAGAGATACGCGCCTTGGGTTCGAACTTGAGACCTCTGCGTGGCAGTCCAACGGTTTCCCACTAGGCTATCGCTGCAACTTGTAGTAGTAAAGTATGTAAGTATGGAGCGTAACTAAAACTAAAGTATACAAGTGTTAATACGGCGGCCTAGATGGTGTAGTGGTTAGTGTAACCGACTGCCACGCCTGAGGTCGTGGTTTCGATTCCCGCACAAGTCAAACATTTCTGTACATGGACATGGATGTTTGTCTTGGTCTGGGTGTTTCTATGTATAATATGTATGTATTTACAAAAAAACAGTATATATTTATGTTTATCCATTGTCTAGTACCCATAGTACAAGCTCTGCTTAGTTTGGGCTAGATGGTGTTGTGTGTATGTGATGGAATATTATCATTATGTTTCTCTTATCACAGGTATTATCTAACATATTATATTATAAAAATACCTGGCCCTTTGAGAGGCTTACACGGAGACATGGTTCCAACGTGAAGAGGCCCATCGAGAGTTTTAATCAAAGATGGGATGGAACACCAACAGCGGCACTAGCCGCATCAGGCGTAGGACTATTGCTAAGTATGGATGAAAAACGGCGTCTGCCCTGAATACTCTAATAGTATTAATGCAATGGGCAGACGGTGACTCGCCAACTCACTAGATGGGCCCCCTGAATAGCCACCATAGGCATACAAGCTAGCAGCAGAGGCCAACACCGTTGCGAGTGGCTAGGGGTGTAGAGCGGTGCGGCGCCGGTTTCACCATCACGGGTCTCGTGACAACGGAGACTCGGAGCGATTTTCCTCGTAGTTATGCCCTTGAAAATGATACTTCCACCCCCCAATGATATAACTCTAGTGGCCTCCCTTTGACCAGCCGACCAAGGCAAGTCAAGCCTACGGGTGCTCTTGAAGTTCCACCCCAGCCAACCAGTAACGGCAAGCCGGGGAAGAGGCCCTAACCGGCTTTCTGAGGCATTTACCGCAGTGTCGCCACTCACATTCAGCTCGCCACAAGCTGTCCTGCGGTTTGTGCGCTTTTATTTAACCTGGTGATAGATACATATTTTGTTTATATCACAAGGCGAAGATGGTTGTTTAAAAGCTAGTGTACTGTGCCCTCCAATATCGCGTTAGTCTCATGATGAGATAATGACTGTCCCAGAGGGGTTTTATTATTATTATTAATTAAGGAAATGGAATAATGCAATTATTGTGCAATCAATTCATAATCAGTGTCACATAGTTTTAACAAATTACCTAAAAACGAATACGTATTCAGATACAGAAAATTTGCTAGTAGTTGCAATTTTTTATTGTTATAGTTTAAATATATTTTAACTGTATTTGTTTGCAGTACATGTATAAATGTTTTTGTAGACCCCTACTTTATTAACAATAGAATAATTTTTTTATATTAGAAACAGCTTGAAATACAGGTCTCTGACCTAGTGCAGGCAATACCATGTAAAAACAGACTTCATAAACAAGTTTTTTGTGTTTTATGTTTACGTAGTCTTGGCATAAATATTGTAACAAGGAAAATTCTTTTTTTTTCTATTGCATGTAACATTTATTACTGCAATGTATGTTAGTTTATACATTAATATAATAACATTAAAAATATATGAAGCTTATTTAAAATTATCTCCATTGGCTTTAATACAGTCCTTTAAACCTTGAGGCCAGTTATCAATAGAAACACGCACTCTATCCATGGCAAAGATCTTCAGTGCCAATCTTATGGATTGTTTCAGGGACTCCAAATTATCATGGAGTTAAGAGCATGCCATACTCTCCAAAACTGACCAGAAATCATAATCCAGAGGAGTAAGGTCGGGACTAGATGACGGCCAGTCTTCAGCTCTGATGAAGTACGAAACGTTCATTTCCAACCACGCTTGGGTGGATCGAGTTTTATGACCGGGTGCTGAGTCTTACTGAAAGGACCATTCTTGGTTATGGAACATGGTGTTATTAAGAGGCTTACCCACATTCTCAAGAATCGTATCTTGATATACTGGTGCCGATGTTTTGACACCTTTTCCACAAAAATATGGCTCAGTCAATCCTTGGTAGCGATCACTAGCTCCAGCAAACTATCACTAAAGTCGGTTAATGTCCACGTTGTACTCTGCTGACTAATAAGGAAGCTGCTATAGAGTTTGGAGCATAAACTCAGTCATTCTGCTTGTTAAAACATTGCTCAATAGTAAAGTATTTGCTCGTCAGTAAATATAATTTTTCTGTGACCTCCCTTTGCGTACCGCTTAAAGTTGTTTTGATTTTACCACCCTATTAATTATGACTATAGCCTTTGTCCACTAACCTCAAGGTGCAAAGGTCACGTGATACCACGTAACCTTTGCATATTACTTGAACCATTTTTTCGAACTTTAAGATTTACGGCAATTCATTGCCGTTTCTCATTTGTTTCTGTAACGAAATAGGAGGTTTCATTGTACCTATCAATAGCCCGGTACATAAACACTCGACTAATAGCAAGCGGATGGAAAGTTTCAAAAATTGCATTTGGCTCCATACCTACTTTGTGTAATGCGGCAAAATTAAATCGGGTCCTCTGATTGGCCCGAAGATGAGAAAACACAATAAATATTTATATAGGAATGACAGATTCCAAATTCATATATTTATTTAATTGTACCTGTATTTATGGCCAGACTAATTAAATAGTAAATGTTTTCCTTAAGATTAAATATAGTTTTAAGGAGCCTGCTCACTACCCCGTCTCATACCATGACCGTGCTAGCAACGGGTCAGGCAAAAATATTCTTTGTAAGGAAATGTATAAGACTATGCCCACTAGACCGTTCCGTCACCGACCAGCAGTTCCTATAACAGGGCATATCGTGTTGCTTTTCGTGTCTGATACGTTCCTAGCACGGTCATGGTATGAGACGGTATAGTGGGCAGACTCTTTTAATGTGAATTTAATACAATGAGTAGCCTGTAATGTATTTTGTAACGACTTTTATATTTTACTGAATAAAATTTATTATTATTATTATTATTTATGACACCTACAAGTGCATAATAAAGATAGGCAAAGGATACAATTTATATTTACTTACAATATCTGAACGTTTCGACTGCTTTTTGGCAAATAGATACTCGCAAAATAACCGATTCCTATATACAAACCATAGACGATGCGCAAGGCTATTTAAATTAAGAAAAGTTTTATTAACCTCTGAGTCTATTTGAAGAGAATAATGAAAACACTATGTGGGTCTGTGTGTTTGTCTGTTAGTGACAGGCATAGCTCCGGAATTACTGGACCGATTGACTTGTAACTTGGTGTACAGACACCTTGGGGTCGTCCCTCGGTCGAGTTTGAATATGGGCCTTGTGGCTCAAAATACCTCCGTGATGTAGTGGTCACAAGGTCATAAGGTCAGGGGATATCCATCAACAGAGTTATTTGGAGGACCAAGGGAGAGGCTTTTGCCCAGCAGTTGGAAATTACAAAAAGCTGACGGAAAAGAAAGTTCACATGAAGACGAAGAGGTTGAATCCTGGGTTTTAACAACCATCTCGTTTTCAATAGAGAAGATGGTTGAAATGTATAACTAGCTTGGGATTCAGTAATTAACCTATCAATTACTGCACGGATGGCATAGAAGTTTATGTGTTCGCCTCACCACGGGCATCGCGCCGGGTTTTATTGGTTAGAATCCCACACGGGACAAACATTTGTGCTATTCATAAATGGTTGTCCTGAGTCTGGATGATTTTATGTCCGTTATTTGAATGTTTGTAAATTTACCTACGACGCAGGAATTAATCCTAGAGCGGCAGTTGTGTTTTATTAAAAGAATAAAAGATAATAAGAATATTTAAGACACTGTACTATTTAGAATGTCCTCCAGACCGAATTTAGGTCACGGCGGCCAATCTTAAGAGAGACTGGCCTTCTGCGCAGGAGATATTATAGTGCACAAGTATGTGCTCAAACATAAATGCATTTTCTTTTAAATCTCATAATTCGATGGGGCGGCAATCTGTCACGAGCGCATACCAGCAGTTTGTGCCCAAAATTGCTAATCATATACATATTGTCTTATGTTGACGCGAATGTTATACATTGAAATCAAACTTCTTTATAAATATTTTATTGCCTTATTTATTAACACTTTTATAAAATAATTTTGTATATCTTACACTAATACTGATGCTTTATTACTATTTAAGATATTTATATTTTTTTCAAATTAATCAGTTAATGTACTTATAGGTACGGTTTACGGGAAGCGGTTGGATGCGGGTGGCCCAAGATCGGTCTGTGTGCAAAACCTTGGGGAGGCCTATGTCCAGCACTTCGTCCAGGACGTCTTTCGGCTGAGATGACGATACACTTTCCCCGACGTTTCAGTTGCTTTTCAGCAGCCATGTTCACACGGATACTCACATGTTCACGTGGAAACAACACGGCTGCTAAAAAGCAGCATTTCAAGTTATTTGTTAAAAAAAGAAAATAAATGTTATGGCTCTTTTGCTCGATAACGTTATTACTGTTTTCAATTTACGCTTGCGTTTGACCGCCATCTCACCAGATGTTAAGTGACGTTGCAGTCGATGATGGAGCACGCTTGCTTACAAGATACCTATTCATTATCGACTTGACGACACCCAAATTGTACTCATCGAGAAACACAGACTTAGGTAGTGAGTTCATCTCCTTTGCGGTACGCATTATAAAAGTGGAAGCAAAGCGCTTCGTGCATAAATGTGGTATATCTACCATGAACCTGTGGCGCTGGTCTGTTTGTCTGATCGTCCGATGGTAGAATGGGGAAAGAGGAATCAAATTATGCATTTCCTCTGCCCACTTAATGATATGTATCCGATAGAAAACAGGAAAACTGGCAACCCTACGACGATGCTCCAAGCTTTGGAGTCGTGCGTTGACCAGTTGGTCAAGTCAAGTCCTATTAGTACTATCCTTTATTATCATTTTATAAGGTAGTAGATCCTCGCTGGTTTCAGCATGAATGGGCCGGATCGACCGGGGTAGTACTGTCCTCTCACAGAATACCGGCGTGAAGTAACGGTACCTGTACTGTTGCGTTTCGTATCGGTGAGTGAGAGAGCCGGAGGCCCAGTTACCCTGATCCTTTTCCTATCCTTTCCTTTGTCCTTTCCCTCCTTCATTCCTTTTTAAAGGGCTGGCAATGCACTTGTAACTCCTTTGGGTTGCGATTACCGCCGCCCATGGACACTCATGGGCGGCGGTAATCGCTTACCATCAGGCGATCCATCTGCTAGTTTGCCAACGTATGCAAAAAAAAAAAGCATAGATATCATCATAAACACATTAAAGTAATACGCAGAAATCATTACGGACGTGCAGTGAAGTCATAATGGACTTCCCACGACGAAAACATCATAAGTACACATACTAAAAAGTTATCTTGGTAATTTAACTGCGAGTATATACTTTAAGCGATAGGCCTTGGGTTTTTCGGATGACGTCAAAAGCGATCCCGATTCTTAAAATATCGCTAATGCAATCCAAACTTAATTGCCCATACCTTTATGGAATCCTATCTTACTATGTTATTTAAGAAAAGTAATACATTTTTATATATTATGCTAGGTTTGTCAAACAATATATCTGCTTCTGGATGGACCTTAAGAAAACAATTTATTAGTCTAACGGCTCAGCAGGAATGGGACGGCTCGACCGGGGAAGGACTACTCTCTCACAGAATATCGACGTGAAATGGCAGTATTCCTACTGTTGTGTTGCGTTCGGTGAGTGAGAGAACCGGAGGCCCAATCACCGTCTTTCCCCATTCCCGTTCTTTCTCCTTCCCACTTCCTTTCCTAAAGGGTTGGCAACGCGCAAGTGTTGCCTCTGGTGTTGCAGGCGTCCATAGGCTACGGTGACCACTTACTATCAGGTGAGTCGGAGGCTTGTTTGCCACCTTAGTTGTATAAAAAAAAGTATGGCTGTTATCCGCGTGTGGGGAGCACCACGCAGGCGCACAGGACAAGAGTCTATGCTGCCGCCTACCATTACCTTGCATGTATTGCTCCGGTACGTAAAAATGTATGGTCTCACGTACCGTATCTACTTTGTCAGTTATTAATTTAAATTTAATAATTTATTTCATAAAAGGCAGAGGTACATTATAAAACAAGTTTACATTTTCAATTTTATCCATAATCTCAGATATCTTTATGGCATCTGTATCTGAACTAGATTAATTATTATCTGTATTTCAGATAGCAGCGCTCTCCCTGGAAATGATGCATTTAAGAGACATTAGAACAAAAGAGGACAGCAACAATTACATATATATAATATCAGCCCTGTATTAAACTGTCCCACTGCTGGGCACGGGCCTATAGGAGAAGGGTTGGCAATAGTCAGCCACACTGGCCTAGTGTGAGTTGGTAGACTTCATATATCTTCGAGAACATTATGGAGAACTCTCAGATATACAGGTTTCCTCACGATGTTTTCCTTCACCGTTAAAGCAAGCGATAATTAACTATTTAATACGCATATAACTTCGAAAAGTCAGAGATGCGCGCCTTGGGTTCGAACTCGAGACCTTGAATCTAGCAATAATAACATTAATCAAATAAAATAAATAATAAATCATTATAATAATAATACAAAAGAATGGAAGTTAAAATTAAAGAAAAACGTCACCAAATTTAATAAAAAATACAAGATAAAATTTATTTTTTATTTTTTATGGTATGGTTTGGCAAACGAGCAGACGGATCGCCTGATGGTAAGCGATTACCGCCGCCCATGGACACCTGCAACCCCAAAGGAGATACAAGTGCTTTACCAGCCCTTTAAGAAGGAATGAAAGAGGGAAAGGATAAGGAAAGGATAGGAAAAGGATCGGGGTAACTGGGCCTCCGGCTCTCTCACTCACCAATACGAAACGCAACAGTACGGGTACCATTACTTCACGCCGGTATTCTGTGAGAGGGTAGTACTACCCCGGTCGATCCGGCCCATTCATGCTGAAACCAGCGAGGATCTTCTACCAATACCAGCGAGGATCTTCTACCAATGTAACAATAAAAATGTAACATACCATCTAATGCCATCATTGAAACAAAGTTTCTTGGGGATTCCATAGTAAGGCATTATACTCTAACTTCAACCGTCATATACCATAAAATATTAGTTCTAGGATTAGGATTTAGCTACTTATGACGACGACATCTTTGACTACACCATAAACACGAGGTCTATGTTCAATTCATGGACCATGTATTATCGATTTGCTATGGTTGGATGCATAATGTATGAACTACTCGGAAACGAATAATATGTACATTTAACTTTTAATATTATAAATGGATATGCGAGTTTGTTTGTAACGCTACCACACCTTAATTAGTCGACCGATCATCATGAAATTACGCATACACGTTTTCAGGAGAACAGAAAAGGATAATAAAATATAGGGTCCTTTCATCCAGAAAAAAGTTTTGCTACTGACATAACCTACATTTATGCGGGTCACAACCCACTGGGCCCCTAATATTCGTCCTCCGGAATAAAAGTTGTGGATTCGGCCCCTATATAGGTGCCCATTGGTCCTCCGGTAGGAGCCCAGTCGATATTAATTTATTTTTAAGGTACCAACTCGTCCCCTGGAATAAAGTTATAGATTCGGTACCTGTTCATAGTACATTTGTGAACAGTACTGTAACGAAATTAATTAAAAACAATTATATATTATGAAAATTATATTAGTTCGTTGAAAATAAAAATGCTCTTCACGCGCTGCAACATACAGCATTTCTATGTGACTGAATCTATAGATGTGCACGTTCTTTAATTTGTTAATAATCTTTATGGATAAATTTAAAAAGTACAAGAATAAACGAATCGTTTGTTTTATAGAAGACTGATTGTTATTAAAACTTATGTTTTGAGCGAATTTTCTGTGGTTTGAAATACATATGATATCTACCTATTTACTATATTTTTTTTACCCATTGTACCGAATGTACCACATCCACAGTAAATATCTAAATTAGTAAAGTGAATGGGAAATATAAATGATTTTAAAATAAATATTAGATCAGGAGACGAGTGGGAACCTCAAACATTTGAGGGGACGAGTGGGCACAGGGTACGAATTTCTGGGGACCAGTGGGTGCTGATCCATTTATGCGAGCGAAGCCGCGGCCATAATCTAGTCCTTACTAATATTATAGATAAATGCGAATGTGAGTTTGTTTGTTTGTTATGGTTTGACGCCTGGACTCTGGTGTCGACATAGATAGCTATTCGACAGGAATCTACCGATCGATAGATATTAAAGAAAAAATGAGCTTGCTTAAGAGGAAACACCACGGGCGAGAGAATGGATAAATAGGTATTTGTAAAATCTATTGCTGTCGCGCAGTGCCCGCAGAGCGTGATAGAGACAACTACAGCTTGGACCGAAAATACCTATTAAAAGTATACAAAATCAACGTTTCGTAGTCCCCTGATACCTTCTCCAACACTTGACCGTTTTATCTACTTTTTTCTTAAAAAGTTAAAAAAAGACTTTGGCCGTGTTTCTATGCTTTCCATTTTTTATATAATCTAGTCAAATTTGTTTTCTGAATGTTTGAACACAGCAGAAAATCTGACCAATTTTTGAGCTTTTTGAAGGCTAATGACTCTTTTAATAATTGATTAATGAAAAAAAGGAAAACATAGGGACATGCCAATAGAGGCCATACATTTTTTCGAAAAATATTATTTCTTTACTGGCATTATCCAGGGAAGAAACAGGGGACCTATTTTTATATGGAAAAACGGCCCTTGTGTTTCCTCTTAAGACATTTGCATCAAATACAAGTCTCTACTGACAAGAAAGCGTACAAACTCATAAGTTACGCCGTCGCTATGTTATTGAAAAACCTCATTCATAGGAGAGTGTTTTATATTACAAATGATACCCATTGGAAATAGTCCCGAATTTTATGGCAAGTAGATAAAAACTTATTTATATATTATTTATAGCTTTAAAATGCAAAATATCTTGCATTTATGTAATTATAGAACGGGACAAAGTAGTTTAATACCTTGCAACACGAAGTGCTGTTGACATTAAGGACACATACGTTTTGACAATCTAAGTTGTAGTGTGTTTTTTGAGCTTAGCTAAGGTCTCTTGTCTAATTACTCGGCTGATAGATTTTTGGCTTATGTTGCAACTCCACTGTAGGCCAATGGGAAGTTGATAGCATCCAGCAGCGTAAAATCGGAGTGCAGTTAGAATCTGTAAAAATGAAAATACAACAAAAGTTAGCACACCATATAAACCTTGAGGTTACCAGAGTCTCGGTGCCTCCTATGTATGAGGCACAGACTACTGAGAACAGTAAATAGTCTGTACCTCATACATAGGAGGCTAGGCAGTAAACAATATAAAAACATGATTATATTCTAAGTAGCTTATTATTAATATGATGAGCTCATTATTGGTACCTACTTACTTGGGATTCCGTGGTTAATCCGTAGAGCCGTTGTCTTTCAAGACATGGTCGCAAGTCATTTATGAGCTCCATTAAAATCTCTTTATTGATTCTGTAGAGTCTTAGAAACTCATTATCGTCTATACGTAGCGGATTTTGTTCATTTCGCCGATTCCTTGCGATTTGCCGATATCTCACCATTTCGAGTCGATGTTCAAGTACCATCAAGTCCCACGCTAAATAAGCTTCCGCCATAATTTTTTCACACACAAACCAATTTAGTAAAATGTTCAATTGATTTCTATATAAAACACCGTATGTATTCAATCGATTGACTTATAACGAGCTGACAAATTTATCCGCAACTTTTATCGTTAAAATTGTAAAGTTAACCGACAAATTGTAACGTAACCGATGTCAATCGATAGTTGGGTTAGTAGAGACTACAAAAAATAGATAAAATCTGATCGCTACGACATAACGACAAAAATCGATCGCAAAGTCATCGCTATCTATGTCGAGACTGCAGGCCCAGAACTAGTCGACCGAACATCATACAATTTCGCATACACGTTAGACATAAAGAAAAGGACAGGGCACCTATCATCCAAAAAAGAAGTTCTGTTCCATAGAAAATTGGCATAACCGATATTGACGCGAGTGACACTGCCGGCAAAATCTAGTTCTTAATAATATGGTATTATAATAATCGGTTATAATGATTCCATTATAACCGATTATTATGTGTGTGATGTGATGACGCCATTTTGAAACGATCTGTTATTAATAATTATTAATAATAGACATTCATAGTCGTACACGAGGGAGGCATCAGTGGCGTAGCGTGGGTGACTACCGCCCTCTTAATTAGGTATTTCAATTAAAAAGACTGCAATATACATAAATTCTAAAGAATTTTTCAGCAAGAACAGTCTTCATTATTGTGTATTGTATATTTGCCCATTCGTCTTGTTCGACAAGAAATTAAATATTTACAAGGTATTATTATTATATAATGACATTACGGCCGTAATAACGCAAAGAAAATGGACATGGGCGGGGCACATTGCGAGAATGGACAAGAGCCGCTGGACAAGACCCCACCCGCCTACAGACACCCAAGGATGCAGAAAACCACCGCAGCGCTGGGTGGACGACATCCGACGACACGGAGGTCGAAACTGGATGAGTCGGGCACAAGATCGACAAGAGTGGAAGAAGAGGGAAGAGGCCTACATCTAAGACTGGATAACCAAAAGCCCGCCATGATGATGATGATGATTATTACATATTGTAATATTTTGCCGCCTCCTAAAAGTGCCGCCCGGAGCGGACCGTCCTCGCCACCCACACTACACCACTTGGAGGCATAGGTGTATATCACCAACAGCCTACAACAGATTCCTGATATCCCAATCTGGGTGTCTTCAAGTCGCGAGTGAATAGGTATCTTCTAGGCAAGCGTGCTCTATCGTCGACTGCATCTTCACTTAACATCAGCTGAGATCGCGGTCTAACGCAAGCAAATAAAATAAAAATTTGGCCTTCGTAATTGGGAGCAGGCCTGATGCATTCTACTGGGCACAGTTATAAATGCGAAGTTATGAGTATTGTGGGTTCGAATCCCACACGGGGCAATTTGTGTGATCCACAAATGATTGTTTCGTCTGGATGTTCTTTGTGTCCGTTGTTTGAATGTTTGTAAAGTTCCCCGTGACACAAGAATTATTCCTAGAGCGTGAGTTGTCTTTATTATTATTAAAGAAACAAGTGAGAAATGGCAATGAATTTCCGTAAATTTTAGAGTTCGAAAAAATGGTATCACATAACCTACAGAGGTCAGAGGTCAAAGGTCATAGTCATTTCGGGGTATATCGACTATGCTGAGTCGAATGGCGTTGACCGCGAGTCTCTAGGTCTTACGGTTCTTAAGTTGAAAGTTGTATAACAGACAGACGGATGGACGGTCGGACAAAGCTGTTGTAGACTTTTTTCGAACTCTAAAAAGAACAAAAGAAAGAATGTGTTTGTTTTTTTGTTTGTTCGTTAGAATTTGATGCCTTGACTACTCGACCGATCGTAATGAAAACACGTTCACAGGGGTAGAGAAAACGATATAGGGTAACTTTCATCTATGTTCCCGAGGGATATAAAATTGACATAACCTACATTTACACAAGTGAAGCTGCAGACAAAATTTAATTGAAAATATTTGCTGTGTCCTAACTAATATTATAAATGCGATAGTCAGTTTATTTGTAATACGCTTTCACGTCTTAACTACTCTACCGATCATCATAAAATTTTGCATACACGTTGTCAGGGGTAAAAAAATGGACATAGCGTACCTTTCATCCAGGAAATATACAGTTTCCTAACGAGCGAAATCGCATGAATGGAACTTGATACCTCAAGCTTAGAAGTCACATGCATTACCACTGCGGAATTTCCAAGGTAGCCAAAATATTTTTAATAAATATACAGTGTGACTGGTTAAACATTGTACATACGTAAGGACATGATAATTTATGGCCAGACGTAACGTATAAAAAAAAAACTGTGTAATCTGCAAAGAAAACCTTTATGAAAATTTGTATGAAATATCCGTATAATGTGGACACTGTGCGCGTCACACACAGCTGCTACCGAGGCTAATGACCTAATGACCTTTTATAAGAAAAGGACGGCCAGGGGAGCAAATTCGGGAGAGTGCGGGGTGCGGTACCGAGGGGCGGGGGTTGAGGTTATGTTTAGCTTTGGTATATGCCCAAGAGTGTCCGCATAGTTTTTATTGGATAAATAGGTAAAATTTTAAGTAAGACTTTTTTTAGATATTCAGGTTCAGCATCGAGTACTGAATACCCTCCTTCAATATGTCCAGTTTTTTACCAATCAGCCTGTATATATCTACTTAGTTATATACTCAGAAAAAATAAAATAGAAGCATACCTACATGGCGAAGTGGGCAAATGGTCGCCTACCCGCTGCCGCTGCCGCCACTGCCGGTGCCGCTGCTGCCGCCACTGCCGGTGCCGCTGCTGCCGCCGCGCCGAGTGTTGTGGGTTCGAGTGCTTTTTGTGTGTATTGCTTAAATGTTTGTAAAGCCCCTGCAGTTCAGGAATTATTCTAAGAGTGGAAACATCTCTTTTTTAAGAAAAAATATTGCAAAATCATGTTGATATGCTGGCCATTTTCCTTGTTTGAACAAAGATTCGATCATTTTTCGTAATCGCAAAATTTACCACATTCACTTATGCAGATAAAATTCTTAGTAACTGATATTGTGCAAATGTTTTCGATGATATTATCATTGTGTATATAGGTGTGTGTATTTTGAGTCATATTTCTTGTACAGCTAATTTTTTGTTGTAAATTTTCAAGGTAATATTTTAAAAGTATCTCCTAAGAATCTTCTCTACAAACACTCCAATCCTAACTAATATTATAAATGCGAATGTATGTTTGTTATACTTTTACGTCGTAACTGCTCGACCGATCATCATGAAATACGCATACATGCTGTCAGAGGAATAGAAAAAGACACCTTTTATCCAGAAAAAGTACAGACCTAAATTTATCTTTATAAGAAAAAAATACGTTTTCGTAGAAAAGTTGCTAACCTAACCTACATTAAGGCGAGCAAAGGCGCGGGCAAAACCTAGTATTAAAAATAATAAAGCGTGAATTATACAGAAGTGGCGTAAGATGAAAGTGCTGTGCAGGCACAGCTGAGGCATGTTGCCGTATAAAAACGTTTCCAAACGAAATCTGAGAAAGCGATACGTCGTGAATTACACTGGAGAACATTCATTTTGCAGCATGGTAAGTTGAAGTCAATTTTGTGTAAATTCAGTATGCTGATATTGTCTTCTGTTTACGCGAATGTTATTCATTGAAATTAAACTACTATATACGGATTTTATCGCATTGTTTATTTAACACTGTACCTATTACATAATTTTGGAAACTGTTACACTACTACTATTACTATAGAATTTTACTAATTTATAAGCTAATGAAATTATTAAAACTATTTGTATTTAGGTTTACACTTTCCCCGACGTTTCGGTTGCTTTTCAGCAGCCATGGTCACGGGGAGACTAAGATAGTAGTTGTCTCAATGTTCCAGTGTAGTTATTTCAAAGTACCCGAACATAATTTAATCTTTGGTGTTTCTATTTACGCAGAATGAGCTCAAAGTTTATGAAAACCAGTAACAAAATTAATGCCGCAGTAAATACATATTTTTTTGCTGCCCAGTGTTATCGACAAGAGGCTGGGCAAAGGCATATGCCACTGCGCTGCCTGCGTCGCACAGATTTAGTTTACAGTATTTATGAAGAAAAGCATAAATACTATACAGGGTGTCCAAGAACCTGGCGTCCAACTGGATTCCCACGATGCCCCAAGTTCTAACAGTACTCAGAAAAATATTTTAAAAAATCCACCCCATGTACTTACAGAATTATACTGATTTCAAAAAAAAAGGGGAAATGAGCACCCTGTGACATACTTTTGAATGCTGTGACTGCTAATGCTGATAATTTCGATATTTCTTGGAGGTTTTGTAATCTAGGGTATTGCTGTGTCTAAATAGAATGTAAATATAAAGTACTTATTGTACCATTTTAAAATAAAATATTATTTTAACTAAAGGTGATATGGAAAACTATTGAATTTCGCAACTTTGACCGACTGTAGTGTAAAAAAAATGTACCAAAATAGTATGGCAAGTGACGTCAAATTTTGACGCGTTTATTCCTCTTTTTAAAAAGGTATAATACTTACACATTAATTTGAAAAAAAAAATTTTGATAATATTTTTACTCAACAACCCAATTTTTACGAAGTGCCTACCTACTAACGGTAACTGTCGGACCCTTTCTTATCTTAGAAACTGTTATGTTACTACTATTATTTACTTCGGTTCCAAGAGTGAGCAAGAAGGAAATACACACAGGTAGATGGGTTCCCAGTAGAATAAAAGCAAAGAATGTTAGTTTAAAGATATTTTATTACAATAAATGTTCAAAATGTTGACCACCCGCGGCAATACAAGCTCTCACTCTCCTTAAAAAGGACCGCTTTATGTTTCGCGAGTAACTTTTTTGACGTATCACCTGCACTGCTTGTGTTATCTTCTCACGAAGGTCAGCGATGTCATTAATGGGCTTCGCATAAACGAGCTCCTTCATAGTTCCCCAGAAAAAAAAATCCAGCGGATTTAAGTCAGGTGAGCGGGCTGGCCACGGGATTGTTCCTGATCGCCCAATCCACCTGTTCGGGTATTGCTCGTCCAAAAACTCTCTAACGGATACGCGAAAATGTGCTGGACAGCCGTCGTGTTGGAACCACATATCTGGTGGGGTCTCTTCTAGTAAGTTTGGCAAATCATTTTGAAGAAAATTTAAATATGATTCGCCAGTCAAATTCTCGGGCATCTCAAATGGACCAATAATATTCCCACAGAGAATACCGGTCCACATGTTCACTTTGAACCGGTACTGGGATCTATCTTCTCGCATCAAGTGCGGATTTTCCACATGCCACTCGTGCAAGTTGTGTAGGTTCATGTAGCCATCCTTCTTAAATGTAGATTCATCTGACCACAAAATTTTGTCGATAAAGTTTTCGTCTTCTCGATGTTTTTGCAGGATTGTTTCACAAAACGCGACTCGGCTCGGATAGTCTCGAGGTAAAAGACTTTGCACTCGCTGTACGTGGTACGGATGATATTCTTCTTTTTGGAGAATACTGTGTGCTGTGCTCTTCGGTATCCCCGTATCAGCTTCTATTCCTCGCACAGAGATGCTTGGATTTGCCGACACCGCCTCTAAAACTTCATCGCGTATGAAGTCATTTACGGGTCGTCCTTCACCAGCTACTTGATTGGGGAACCGCCCGTCACATAGTGATCTGTGCACATTAATGAAAACTCGATGGTCGGGATATCGCGTAGCCCTCGGATACCTTTCTCTGTAAAGTCTCGCTGCAGCTCGTCCATTACCTCTACATTCTCCATAAATGTAGTGCATATTTGCGTATTCTTGCGGAGTGTAGGTCGCCATGGTAGCACACACAAAACACAAACTGTCCAAACACAGGCAAAGGTCGTCGTAAAGAGTTCGTTTCAAAGTCCAGAGCACAAAGAGTAATCGAGTCCAATAAACAAAGCTTTAAATCGTAGTACGTGATCAATGGTAACAATAAGAGAGAGGTGCGTAGTAACGGCAGGAGGCAGTGACGCGTACTGACCGTACTGTTATCCTAAATAGCACGATCCCAGATAGCGTCACTATCTATCTCACTCGCACCTCTAACCTTTTTCTCCCTCACTCTTACCTGAATAATGGGGTACCATAAAGAAGAACCAGCAAATCGCAAAGATAGTTTCTGTCTTGCTCCCTCCTGTTGTAATAACGAATCACTATGGTGAGATGCATGCACATACCGTCCCTTACGGTCTAACCTGTTTTTTGAGAGGCCTGTTGTTATTTTTATGAGCATACAACAGTAATTCTTTAGAGGTTAGATTCAATTCGTCGTAAATTTTTCTTTCTAAGAATTCTGTAAGACATCGTAAAAATTGGGTTGTTGAGTAAAAATATTATCAAAATTTTTTTTTTTCAAATTAATGTGTAAGTATTATACCTTTTTAAAAAGAGGAATAAACGCGTCAAAATTTGACGTCACTTGCCATACTATTTTGGTACATTTTTTTTACACTACAGTCGGTCAAAGTTGCGAAATTCAATAGTTTTCCATATCACCTTTAGTTAAAATAATATTTTATTTTAAAATGGTACAATAAGTACTTTATTTTTACATTCTATTTAGACACAGCAATACCCTAGATTACAAAACCTCCAAGAAATATCGAAATTATCAGCATTAGCAGTCACAGCATTCAAAAGTATGTCACAGGGTGCTCATTTCCCCTTTTTTTTTGAAATCAGTATAATTCTGTAAGTACATGGGGTGGATTTTTTAAAATATTTTTCTGAGTACTGTTAGAACTTGGGGCATCGTGGGAATCCAGTTGGACGCCAGGTTCTTGGACACCCTGTATAGCAAGCAGCGATAGCTCAGTGGCACACCAACAGACTGCAATGCAGAGGGTCTCGGGTTCGAACTCACGTCGCACACCTCTGAATTTCGGCAGTTGAAAGAAAGAAAGAAAGAAACAAGTTTATTTTGGCCTCTACACTGGCATAAAACAAAAAACAAAGAAATATTAGAAATACAAAAATAAAAGCAAAGAAAACATAAGAATACGCAATTAAGTATCACCATACCGCCAGTGCGAGACCAAAAATGGCACTTATCTCAGCATAACGCTGCAGCACCGTGGTAGGTAGTGCAGCGCTGATTTTCAGATAAGTCCAGTGAGGCCACGGACAGCTACGCTTGCCAAATAACATAATAAACTTAAATGTAATATAAAATAAGGTAAATATAGGAATGTATACTATAAATGTGAAAATACTAAAATATATTTTATTGATAAAAATTAAAAATATGTAATACTGTCTTCTGTTTACGCGAATGTTATTCATTGAAATTAAACTACTATATACGGATTTTATCGCGTTGTTTATTTAACACTCTATTACATAATTTAGAAACTGTTACACTACTATACTATACTATTAAACTTTACTAATTTTAAGCTAATTAAATTATTAAAACTATCAAATCTATTTGTTTTTAAGTTTACACTTTCCCCGACTTTTCGGTTGCTTTTCAGCAGACCCCGTGACCATGGGTGCTGAAAAGCAACCGAAACGTCGGGGAAAGTGTAAACTTAAAAACAAATAGATTTGATAGTTTTAATAATTTAATTAGCTTAAAATTAGTAAAGTTTAATAGTATAGTATAGTAGTGCAACAGTTTCTAAATTATGTAATAGAGTGTTAAATAAACAACGCGATAAAATCCGTATATAGTAGTTTAAATTCAATTAAAAATATGTGTAATTAAAAATGTGTCTTGTTTCTAATAATAATTGGCAGTTTCCGAACGCTCCAGCATTCCACATCATTTGTCTATGACGACAAGCGAAGGGACGCCAAGCCGTCGATATAACAATATGGCGGATGCGCTTTAATTTATATAAACATTGTGAATCCGTAAATAGGTAGATGTACATAATTCTAAATTGTGAGAAAAGGTCTATATAATGCCATTTAAGTGTGTTTTGGGTTTACTGTGCTTGTTATATATACATATCTTGTGAAAACTTTCGAGATGTATTTATTAGTTGAATAATTGTATTGTGTGTTGTGTTATGACCAAGCACCTACGTAAAAAACTACGCATATTGTACTTCCAATTCGTTTTATCTGAAAGATATATCTGACAGGATATGCTGGTCAGATTAAATCACTGCTGGTAACTTGCATGACGCTGGTAAGCTATTATTTTGCTGCTTTCTGCTGTATAAGCAAATATTGCTTATATTTTGACTTAAAAGTGCTCAGCGTTTTAACACAGCGTATTGGAGGCGGCAGATCATTCCAGCAGCGTATGACTTTTCGAAATTATGTTCGTATTGATTGACAACTATCGCCTGCTCCGTGCCTCGGAGAGCACATTAAGCCGTCCGCGTCGGTCCTGGCTGCCATGAACGTCTATGGCAGTCGTTATTGGAAAGTCAGTGCCCTATAATATCCTGACATAGGTCTAGCCTTAGGGTATCGTTAGCCTTCGGGTTGCGGAGGTCAGGTGGCAGCCGCTCCGTGTAAAAAAACTGATATCCAGTCAAATCCGGTTAGACCAGGAAAGCCGACCTCGAGTGACTTGGGAATAATAAAGGCTAGGAAGAAGATTTATGAAGAAAACCTGTTATTGCAACAAAATCTCTACAACATATCTATCTGTAACAATCCTTGAGAACTTTCCGCAGGACAGGCTTAGCCTATTGCGGGAGGTTATGCTACAATTATAATATGTTAAAGTAACCAATGGAAAACTGTTAGTAAGTAAATCTGACATTGTAAAATTACATAATGGCAATAAAAAATATTATTATTATGTTTCTCTTATCACAGATATTTTCTAACATACATATTGGAAAAATATCTGGCCCTTTGGGAGGCTTACCCGGAGATATAGGTCCAACGTGAAGAGGCCTTTCGAAAGTTTTAATCTAGAGTGGGATGAAACACCTCCGGTTATGAATGCTGAAGTGTCTTTTGTACAATATTAGTACAAGATGCCACAGCCTAGCGGAACTGTATGAAATAAAACAGCTCTACCGAGCGAACCAAATTATTTATTAAAGGGTCAGGTATATAAGGGTAGGTTATATCCACTAATATAATCAATCCATAGCGCAATAAACGTTTTTAAACTTTTGCGACTTGTACACAATCTTAATATAATATTATATAATGGGTCTTACTCGTGATTAAGTATATATAAATATCTATTGACTGCCACGTCACGGGTTGACCTTTTAAGTACTTAATCGTGAGTAAGATCCGTTATATAGTAAAGTACTAGCTATTACCCGCGACTTCGTCCTCGTGTTTTTATTATAGAATAAAAGTAGTTTAAGTTACTCCTTATAACATCAGTTATCTGCCATTGAAAATCCCGTCAAAATCGGTCCAGCCGTTTCAGCGATTAGCCGTAACAGACAGACTGCTTTGATGTTTTTTTTATTTATGTACCGTATATACTTTCATATGCATTTAGTAAAAAGCTGTTATTTTTTACATTACAAACGGACACTTCAATTTTATTTATTTGTATAGATCAATCCATACGGCGTTCAGTGAAAAATGCACAACGCCATCTATCGAGCTCGAGTGTTTATGTTTTGCTAATATTGATAAATGAACACATTCTGAACAGCTTCTTTCTTTAATATTTTCTACTATAGGTAGTCTTGTCTTACGTTTCAGCGAATGTCACACATTGAAATTAACCTAATTCATATTAATTTAGTCGTGGGTTATTTTAATATAAAGTTTTTAAGAAAAATGCGGTTTGCGGTAATTCTATACAAACGGATTCCATTGTTTTCACCTTGAAAAAGGAAACTAGTAGAGTGTGGTTTAAGTTTGATCGCTATTGTCACTGCGTCTGTCTCCTATCTTACAGCACCCGAGTAGATAGGGTTTCGGGGGGAGAACTACGAGTCTCCCCCTTAGGATCAGGGTACTACGGGGTAGCCCACTGCGCCTCGAAAGGCGTGTTCTATCGGCCGCTGATTAGAGTGCGTGGTGCCTGACATTGAGGTTGGACTCGTAGTGGCTATGTGGGTAGCCGCAGAGGACGCCATGTTTGTTGCTCGGCAAGCACGTGGCGTTCGAGCGTCGGCATCATGCACGGCTAGTGCGAACCAGTTGGTCGCGCGAGGCACGGAGTAGTCTTTAGCAAAGTGGCAGTATAGTTTCACTGCCACGACGCATTTTGGGTGCTTGCCTGCTCAGCAAGTAAGAGTCATAGCCAGGTGACTCGGGCAATACCCGGCTTGTAGGCCAGAAAGGGCAGACGTATGGATGTTCGTCGGGAAGTGAGCGTGCCTTAAAGCTCCGGCACCATACTGGAAATATAAGGGGCGGCTTCTCCGTCGGCTTCAGCGAGGATATCGTTAGCAACTCTCAGAGTTCGCGAGTGGTGACCGGCTTTATTGCTCCGGCACCTATCTGGACAATATGTAGTGCCACTTGGGCACGAGGTAGCTCGCTTACGAGAACTGCGTCTTAGGATTTGTACCTTGGACCTGTCTATAACTGGTCCCTGGAGGGACCAGTTATAGACAGGTCCAAGGTATATACCTAACAGGTGGGAAAGTGGGAACGCTATATCATAAACTTGAGTAGTCTGTAGAGGGAAGGGTCTGTCACTACGCCGGTTGTTATAAGTTCGATTCCCATACGGGACAAAAAGTTGTATGTTCAATAAATAATACTTCGGAGTTTCGTAGTTCGGAGTCTGGGTGTTCGTTGTATGAATGTTAGTAAAGTCATCTGCGATTCAGGAGGTGTACCTACATAGCGCGGGCGAGGATTTTATTTACAAAAGTTAACAACAAGTCGGTTATATTCCTGACAAGCTTTTGCCTGCTGCTTCGCTCAAGAATTATTTTTCTGGGTAAAAGGTAGCATAATATAATTATGTTCTTTTCTGTACCTCTGCCAAAGCACAACTTTTACTCGTCTGATAAAAGTTATCTGAAGATTGAAACTCGGCCCTAAATATAATAAATTATCGTATAACCTGAATTTTATGACGCTTTGCGATTACATTATGTGATTGCGATAGTATACAAGATTATACTCGTGACGTCGTTCGTTAAGTGTTTATTCGCAACGTCATTTACGCGAATGACACTATGCTTATAACACTGTTTGACGTTCGTGGCATAGATTTTAAGTCAACTTAAAGGGCTCGGCTCAGCTACTAGTCTGTGGAAACCGCATCAAAATCCGTTCAGTGTTTTGTTCATGATGGGTTTAGTCTATCAAACAGACGTGAAGAAAACCGTCCAATACTAAGAAAAAATTTTTTGGTCTTATATTTTTATTATCTTTGTTATACAAACAAATTTTTTACAGTTTTAACAGATAATTCTACAACTGCACAATTATGTAAATTAAATCAAAGATTTAAAGCATAGCTTTCATAGTACTAAAATCGCGTGAAAAACTGTATAAGGTACACACTAAATTTATAAAGTATCCATGATAAGAAGAATGAAAAACATTACATTTTGATGATAGAAAACAATAGTATTCAATTTTCAATATGAGCGTGATAATACTGTTGTGAAGGAATGAAGTGTTTTGTCCCTCCAATACAGGGATAATCCTTCAACCATGCTAGGTGATCGTGCCAATCGGAATTGATGTCGAAAACTTGTTTATAATAACTCGCTGAGTAAACTGCGTTTGCATTATTCAGAAATCTGAGGCGAGGCGTGTTTTGTATACAGCGCCATCTTTTGGCAAGTGTCGAATCTTCTTCGGCTAGGTAGAGTCGCTACGCTTATAATTCGCATATCATATTGGCATTGTGTGTTAGATGACAACTTTATATCAAGAAAAACTGACCATATTTAAATGTTGGACGTATCTATGAAATAAATCTTCGTTTCAAGGTCACAATTTACATTAAAGTATAACCGATAATGGCTACTAGAAGGACAATGGAAGTTTGTAAGCTAGTTGCTCCCGAAGGCTCCGTGATGACTGTTCGCCCAGTGACAAAGAACTCCATTTCTGCCAATACTTTCTTCTTTGCGTCTTCTAACTCTTCAATGTCGGTCGTGCCAGTTGCCCTGCAATAAAAGAAAATTAACTCTTAACCTGTCAATTGTTCGAATGACAGACATAATTGAAACCCTATTGTGTTTAGCTGCCAGTATGCCACTGCGACTTCATAGACAAGTAAAGTACCTTTCCAGTGTCTAACACCCTGGGAGTATTGAGACACTAAAATATCAATATTATAAGTCAGCGATTGCGCTTCTTACGATTGTGGACACAAGTTCGATTGCGTGGTAAAACAAAATATTAGGTTTTTTTTACTTTTATACAAACGTAATCTCACACCTTTATCCCTTGATTTAAGCTTGGTAAAGGATAACATCAAGAGGGAATCTGTATGTCTAATAGTTCCCAATAATGTTCTCTTTTAAGGTAGTAGAACCTCGCTGATTTCAGCATTCTCACAGAATATCGACGTGAAATAGCAGTATTCCTATTGTTGTGTTCGTTCGGTGGGTAAGAGTGCCGGAGGCCCAATCACCCTCTTTCCCCCTTCCCGCTCCTTCTCCTTCCACTTCCTTTTTCTCTTCTTCCTTTCCTAAAGGGTCGGCAACGCGCAAGTGATGCCTCTGGTGCTACAGGCGTCCATAGGCTACGGTGACCACTTACCATCAGGTGGACCGTAAGCTTGCTTGTCACCAGTCAGTAGTATAAAAAAAAGAAGATATGTGACTGCCAACCCGCATTGGGACAGCGTATGGTCTAACCCTTCTCGCATTGAGATCCGTGCCCAGCAATGGATCAGTTTATATTTAGGGCTAATATGATATTATGCCTGAAAAGGTCTGATGTTTTGCCCCCATATACGTATTAAATTAGTTACTTACTGAATAGCCCTGCAGTGTGAAATGCCCGGGACAAGGTGTAGGGGCGCCAAGGGATGTGCGTGGGTGGTATTAGGACCCATTGGGGTCCAGGGATCGTGACCTCCAAGCACAGTCACCACGCGGTCAGGCAAGTGGCCACCACCGAAGAATAGGTTTGTGCGTTCGATTCCCGAGCGTAGAAGATTTTCATCAAAACTGAAATTTTAAAATTGTTTCTTTAGTTATTTCATCACCAAAGGCGAAATATAATGTCGCCTCGCCATTGCCGCTGCGCCGAGTGTTGTGGATTCGATCCACACATGGGCCAAAAATATTTTTTTATTATTTTGCTCGTCAAAATGACCACTCTCCGCCTGATGGTAAGCGATCATGTGGTCCAAGAGCAGTAGCCTCCACACATCCTCATAGCAGCTGAGGCGATGTTGAGGTCCCTACATATTGGAATACTCGTACTTTGACGGCCTAAGAAGGTGCTTTTTCACACCCCGCTTAAAGGACCCGGGATTGAAGGAAGAAGGAAAATGGTGCCTTGACAGAGAATTCCATGCCTTGATCGTTTGGCAAGGGTATGAGGACCCAAATATTACTTCCGAGTTTAGGTTTTCTTTAATAATAATAATAATCTTTGTATCCGCTGTTTGAATATTTCTGAAATCGCCTGCAGCACAGGAATAACTCCTAGCGGGGGCGTTATTGTTTAAAAACTAATATAGTACCTAAACATAAACCTAACAAAATGTGAGTGTTTGACGCCAATATTTGTCTAACGGGGATAAACATGATATAAACTACGTAATTCTAACCACATTGATGTCAAGGGAATAAATCATAATTGTTTTGATAAAGCAATATTGTAAATAGTTGCGTTTAAATACATAACAATAGGTTTAGATAAAAATACTATTGTTTGTAAATATGACGTAAACAGGTATTTTATAAAAAATATTGATTATTTGCCCTTTATACGGCGTGCAGCGGCGTATCTCCTAACTAATATTAATAATGCGAATGTGAGTATTGTATAATGATGATCGGTCAAGTAATTTATTTGTTACGCTTTCACGCCAAATAAATAAATAAATAAAATAAATGTTTTTTTTTTTATCGTGACACGGCAATGTGTTTGTAACGGACCTGATAGGAAGCCCAATTACAGTCCAGAGACAGTGACGACGAGGAGAAGATAGATGTCTTATAGTCGTCGTCAGTGTCAAGCCGGCCTGACCAGATGCTTCTTCACACTACGTTTGAAGGACCCAATGTCATAAAAGGGAGGGAACACATGAGCCGGCAGACTGTTCCAAATATGTATGGTATGGCATGAAAAGGAATTGCTGAACCTTTTGGTGCGAGACGGGATTGTACTAACCGTCAATCGGTGATTACGAAGACCGGCACGTGTGATTCTCAAAAGGAAGGGTGAAGGTGGGATGAGGTCAAATAACTCTTCGGAGCATTCGCCATGATAAAGGCGATAGAAAACGCTGAGGAACGCAATGTTTCTACGAAGTTGTAGCGATTCGATGTCCTTCGTAACCTCCTGGCTGTCGATTATACGTACGGCATGACGCTGCAGTTTATCTAAGGCATGATGAAATTTTGCATACACGTCAGCTGTACAGAAAAGGACATAGGGCACTTTTATCTAGGGAAAAGATATTGTTTCTGAGGGATAGTATCTTTTGTTAAAATCTATGCTAACGCGAGCGAAACGAAGAATATCTATAATAATATAAGTTACGTAACCATAATTTTCTATAGAAGTAACTGACAAATTTTATTTTATTTATTTATTTAAAACTTTATGCACAAAATAGTATATAAGTGGGCTTAATGCCACGGGCATTATCTACCAGTTAACCATTGGGTGATGCAGAGATAAAAAGTAGTTGGTGCATACATTAGGATGAAATATACATTTATATACTCAGCATATTATTATAGGTACTAAAGAATATCATAATAAAAACGATATATTACATAATATATACAAACCAATAAAGATATTTTATAATCTAAATAAAATATATAGATACATGCATACGTACATATGTATTATATTATAGTTGAGAGGAATTTGATAAACTGTCAAGGAGAAGAGCACGTACTTTCACCTTGAAAGTGTTACGGTTTGTGGACATCCTGACTTCGTGAGGGAGCGCATTCAGTAGTAAAAGGGACTGGACGACAAACGAAGAATGTAGGAAATCTGATTTATGGGAGGCACAAAGAAAAAGCAGGTTATTGGAAGAACGAAAATTTCTATCGTGATTGGCACATAGATATTGAAAAAGGCAGGTTAAATAAGTGGGGGCATTTGGTGAGGTTATGATCTTATCTTATCTTGTGTGGAGCCAGTCAGTACAGACCGGCGACCCTTCGACCCAGTGGAATCTTTTGTGTCGACTTCCCCAATAACGACTGCCATAGATGTTCATGGCAGCCGGGACTGACGGCTTAACGTGCTCTCCGAGGCACGGAGCAGGCGATAATTTTCAATCAATACGCACATAATTTCAAAAAGTCATATGACTTCCGAAAGTCAGAGGTGCGCGACGTGGGTTCGAACCCGAGACCCTCTGCATTGCAGTCTGTTGGTGAGGTTAGGATAGAAAATAATATTGTAAGGGCACACAAACTACGGCGTAGACGAATGGGTAACCATTTTAAAGTGGATCTCTGTGATGAAATATGATCATATTTACGAAGATTAATAAATCGAATGCAGTTATTTAGAAGTCGGTCATATTTATTGAGTAGATCTGCATTTAGGTCATAGTAACACACATCACGATAGGCGATTAAGGGAAATATCAAAGTCTGCACAAGCATTATTTTTGTTTTAGATGGGAAAAAATCTTCAGGTGATACAAGGCGCGTAGCGTTCCGGTAACTCTCTGACTGACACTAGTAACCTGAGCTTGCCAATTTAAATTGGAATCAATGAGCAATCCCAGATTCTTTACAGTAGGACTGAACGGAGTCCTATCATATACCACAGGAGGTAAAGTACTGGAGTCCAGCCTGCTAATCAATCATTGACTTCCAACTATGATTGACTGACACTTAGTCGGGTTAACAGATAATCCAAATCTGCCAGACCAGCAAGCTTCTAATTGTTTCCAGATCAGCATTTACTTTAGCAATAGACTCAGGTAGATTATCCGCAGTGTCTTGAGCATATAGCTGCAAGTCATCGGCATAAAGATGATACGAGCACTGAAGATTCTGAGTTATGAAGTTAATAAATAGAGAAAATAGTAATAGAATGCTGCCTTGAGGAACACCAGAATCGAGGTCACGCCAAGTCGATGACGTGCTATCGATGTGTACTGACTGCTGGCGCCCCTGAACTATTCCATTACACCAGGTGAGATATTAAGATGGGTTAGGATCACTACTAAGATTTCGTGACTGACGGTATTGAAGGCATTCGAAAAGTCAACACATATTACCTTTCCCCAAGTTTCATAGAGTTATTGACAATTAGCTAGCGCCACAAAATTAAGCCGTTAAAGTGTAATACAATCAAACAACTCACATTCGCGTTTATAATATTAATTAGGACTATTTGTATAATGCTTTTCAAGTGTATTCTGTGGTCTCCTATAATCGAAGCAGTATAGTTTTCAAATATTTAAGTGAAATATTACCCTGTCAAAGTTCTATGTATATTATTGGCGATCCAAAAAATATAGAATCAAAATACTTACTATGTAGAGAAAAAGTCCTTGCACATCTGATGGAAGTACTCCAGAGGAACAGTCGAGAGGAACGGCTGGTAGTTGCTGGTGGTGGTCTGGTACCAGCCGTACTCTACGCAAGTCTGATAGGTCCACAGACGCACTGGAATCAGAAGATAGCGTAGTGATTAGCTATGTTGTTTGAAGATTTTGAATAGTTGCATGTATAGATCACGCGATGGTTTAGGTAGCCTGCCAATGGGATGGCATTGCTGTTGGAGATTGTTTTGACCTGTCAACATGTGCAACAGAGGACCCACCAACTATTACTTGAGATTTAGTTTTTAAGTTCTTTCTTTCTTAGGTGCTTTCTTAGGTACCTGTCAAATCTATTACCAAAAGCCTTATGTTGTACCTTGCTAAGGTTCGTCCTATCCAGGAACTCCTATTGAAACTATTGAAATCAAAACTGACCTAATTATTACATATTATGTCTCTTTTCGCAATTAGATGTGTATTAAATAGTTCGTTAATTATCGCTTGCTTTAAAGGTGAAAACATCGTGGGGCAACCTGCATGTTTGAGAGTTCTCTGTAATGTTCTGGAAGATGTGTGAAATCAGCCAACCCGCATTGGGATATCGTAGTGCATCATAGTCCACCACGGGCTTCTTCTTAGTGTGATATAAGCATCCATATAGGCGAAGTCCACCGCAGGCCATATGGGGCCAAGTGAGAAGGGCCTAAGGACTTGTGTCCAGCAGTGGGACAGTTTATATATAGAGCTGATATTATTATTGTAAGTGGAAGAAAAAAAATCAGTTCATTCAATAAATGTTTTTCCTTAGTTTAATATGGTTTTAAAATAAATTTAATATAGTAAGTAGCCTGTAACGCGGTTTTGTAAAGAAGATAAATTTTATCGAATAAAAAAATACATAAATTAGGTCACTAAGGTTGTTATCTAGAAAGCCGCGAAAATTTACTGAGAATTAAAGTATTGAACGATTACTGAGTCAATTTGCTAAAATCCACAAAATCAAACGATACCAGATAATTAAAAAATAAAGGAAGATAATTAGAGGAAATTAATTGAACTAAAATTCTTCATACGGCTTTTTAAAAATCCATATAAAGTGGTTTAATTTAATTTATAACATTCGCATAAACATAAGACAAGATTTACTTACAGGACCAAAAGCTAGAACCAAATAAAAACAATGCAAATTTTAGTAGTTACTGCGGGTATTTAAAAAATGGCTTCTATATTTAGTGGTGGGTAGTTTTAGGAGGATGTTTAATAATGCATCCGGCTGCGACATGCCGCTAGGGACATCTGCAAATCAAACGTCGCGACGAGGCGACGACAGGTCGACGACACACGGACGACTAGTATACAGAACTGAAAATATTGCTCTATATATTTAGCATATCTTAAAGGGGTAGCCAGAGGGACACAGAACCTGGAATTGCAATTGAGAGATCACTGGTTTAAATCCCGACCATTGCACTAATTATGTAATAATATCCCCCAGACCGAATTTCGGCCACGGCGGCCAGTCTTAACAGAGACTGGCCAACTACACAGGAGATATTATAGTGCAAACACAAGTGCACTCTCTGTTCCCTTACTCTCATGATCCGATAGGACGGTAAAGAGATCAGGCCCGACCTGTATTACGTGGGATTTAAAAAATAGGTAGAAAAATTTGTATTTAAGCAGCTTTGCCTCACTTGCCGAAGATATACAGGCATGAATTTTACGTATTCTTCTGACTTCTAGACTCCTGAGTCGTCCAAATCTCTATAAACTTAAGCGTGGAAGGCTTCTCGCTCGTATGTATCGGCTGCCTGACGCATAATCTCTGTGCCTGACAATTAGCATCCTATCTACATTGCAGATGCGGCTGCATCTTACAACAATAACCTATTCATAGCTCCTGTAGGGCCATGAAAGTTGCGGAGAACTTTAAAGCCTACCACATAGTGATAGCGGAAGCGGAGCAGTATCGGTAGCGTTTATTTTAATGGAAACACTAGCAATAGCAGCTATACCTACTGGAAGATTATTGGACTTCGACGCAGAGGTCTCGAGTTAACTATAAATTAAAAATTTAAAAAACCCCCGACTCGAAATTCATTTGATACCCATATTGAAGAAGTTGTGAAAAAAATGTAATTCGCCATTTTGTAGTGGCGGCCATCTTGGATTTGAAATTTACCATAGTTTATAGTATTCTACTAGATAAGCCCTTTCATTTAACACTAATATTGAGGGAGTTGTGAAAAAATATGTAAGCGGCCATCTTGGACCAATTTTCATCAAACATAACTAAGAACACTCCCGACTAATTCACCTTTCAATCAAAAAAATAAAGGAAGGAGAACATCTTTAGGAATCTCACATGTCTGAGAGTTCTATAATTAAAATGTTCTCAAAGATATGTGAAGTCTGCCAACCTGCACTAGGCTGGCCGAGTGCAGGTTGGCGTGGTGGACTATGGCCTAACCCTTCTCACACTGAGAAGAGGCCCGTGCCCAGCAGTGGACAGTTCAATAAAGGGCAGTTATTATCATTATTATATTATTACTAGCTTTTGCCCGCGGCTTCGCTCGCGTAAATGTAGGTTAGGTGATATTAGGAACAGTATTTAAAAAATATATATATAGTCTATGTTACTCGGTGATAGTATTCCTTTCTAATGGTGTCTGTGTATGGTGCATTTTAGGCATGCCTTTAATAAATTAATAAATGACTGTCTCATTGGCCCAGCGGTATATGCGATGTCGGGCCAACAATAAGATTTCTCTAATAAGAAAAAGGGTAGTTGAGTCACATTTCTCTTCTTATATTAAGTCGAATAGTTACGTTATCCAAACTCTATTATAGAAAGAATTTTGAAATCTAGTCATAAATAAGTAACATTTGTCGGCCTCGATGGCGTAATGGTCAGTGTAACCGACTGTTACGCCTGAGGACGCGGGTTCGATTCCCGCACAAGTCAAATATTTGTGTGCATGTACATGGATATTTGTCTTGTTCTGAGTATTTCTATGTATAAAGTGGATGTATTTACAAAAAGAAATAGTATAAGTATATGTATTTTTATCCATTGTCTAGTACCCATAGTACAAGCTCTGCTTAGTTTGGGCTAGATGGTGTTGTGTGTATGTAGTAGAATATTATTATATTATATTATATTATTATACAAGTTTTAAATCTGGTAGTAGTATTAATTAATAATTATAATATTCTATCACATACACACAACACCATCTAGCCCAAACTAAGCATAGCTTGTACTATGGGTATTAGACAATGGATAAACATACGTATATACCATTTTTTTAATTTTTTTTTAATTGTCAAATGACAGACAAAAGATGCACGTTACAATCTATGACGTAACCGCTATTTAACAGCAGCTGTGCGAAGGAGATAACGATCGACGAACATTCCAATTTCAAATATTATTTAATTATTTTGCAACCAATTTTGATACTCTTTTCACAAAAATATTCTTCAGATTGCTGTTTTTCTTATGAGTAAAATGATATAGAAAATCAAATAGGTATAGGCAAATACCGTATATTCAGAAGCAGCCCGGATTCAGGACGTTGACGGTGTTACGCACCCCGTGCCTCAGAAGGCACGTAAAGCCGTTGGTCCTGCTCTTGATCTCTCTCCGTTCGTGCCGGATTGCCATCCCATCGGATTATAAGAGTTAGGTGACAAACAGAAAATTCAATTGTGTTTGTGCACTACAATATCTCCTGCGCAGAAGGCCAGTCTCCATTAAGATTGGCCGCCGTGACCGTTTAGTCTGGAGGACCATCAATAAATAGTCGCTGCTCCGTAGGTTTAAAATGAAATAAGTAATTCGGTTCAGTGCCGTCATGTCAAAGTAACGCTTTATACTATATTTTAAAGCCGGTAGCCTAATCGGTAAGGCATTAGATTTGTGATCGATAGGACATAGGTTTGAAACTCACCCATTGCATTGATGTGAACCTCCTCCTATCACAATCATTCTAGATTAGATGGAGAAGTTTACAAGAATACTAGTATTTTCTATATTATAATTTACAGACAAGAAGAATGTAGTATTATACTATATATATACTAGCTGTCCCAACAGACGTTGTCTTGGACAGGCGAAAAAAAAAATCTAAACCATCTTCGAATCCACTTGAACACACACAAAAAAATTCATTCAAATCGGTCCAGCCGTTTAGGAGGAGTTCACTGTCAACACACGTACAGAAGAATTATATATATAAAGATATATTATATTATACTTTTAATATATCTGCATGATGTGCAATTCTTGGATCGCGTAGTGATAATTTATTTTGAAATTAAACAGCTTTATACGGATTTTATCGCGTTGTTTTTTTCTTTAAAAACACTATTATTACATAATTTAAAAATTTTATATTTCCTTATTTATTTATGTGTGCTAATAAATTGAATAATAATACAATTACATAATAAATACAGTACCTGGAATTGTGATCGGGAAACTGCAATAGAAACGGCCACTATTACGTAGAAGAAAAACCACAGCAGGTGAATAATTATGGGTGTGTAATATACCTCTGCCTACAGACATCTAAGCATGAGACAGCGTAAATAGAATTTCTAGGTAAAGAAATCATAATAACTGACCTACCTGTACCTATCTACAATTTATTTTCAAGCTCATAACGCCATCTATTGAATCATATTGGAACTATTTTAAAATAGAAGAGGAAAAACAACCGAACTTCATCATCAGTAAAAGTGTGAGTCTCTGAAGTTTCAATTATACCAAACTAGATGTCGCTACCAAAATACGCTTGAGATTTTTGCAGTTACAATAATTTTAATAAGCATAGATCTAAATAAATAAAAAATAAATGTTCTTGTTTTATAAGCGCATTATTTGGAAACAGCTGGACTGATTGGGATTTTTTTTATAAGGCGAAAGTTATTCTCTATAAAAAATGGACATGTTAAGAAAATTAACAATTATTCAAGAATCACTAAATTTTTTTCAAAATGAACTGGCTCGTCGGTCGCCTCTATTAATTTGTTTATGTTAAATTATTGGTGTACCGAAAATTGATATAGTAGATTCAGACCATTATACTGATCTAAAATCGTTGGAATTTTCTTCAGGAAAAATCACTTTTTTTTTTTGCATTTTCATTTTTCTGGCTTCTATCATAGCATAACGCATAACCTATCCATATTATTAAATAAAAATAAAGAATTTTACATTTTACTAAAATACAGCAATGTTATTATATAGTCGTGATTTAAATTACAGATCAGCTGCTTTTATGCGCGCTGAACGCAGAGGTCATTCCCACCGGCGCGAGCGGTGCATTGTATTGGTAGCAATCCATTACGTACCGCGTAATTATGTTAATCAATAAAAAAACGTAATATTGCGTTTTTTTTTATTAATAGAAGTTTGCGTCGACGTAGGTACCTATAGAAAGAAGTCTTGCTAAAATTTTCGGTACGCCGTCCCTTACACCCAGTACTTATAATACCTACATTATACCTTATCACTGTATTGCCGTGATTGCTCTTTTCAGACCGTGGATCAAGGGATCTCGGGCTCATTACGTACTAGCCAAACCGACTTCGATATTCCAGTTTTTAAATTCTTAGTGGAAATCTGATTGCCTCGATGGATCAGCTAATGAATGTGACTGTTATTAATGAGAGTGTGATTCTCGGGCTAGGCCAAATATACTAAAATATTCTGTCAGGGAATAGCAGCACGATGTCTGAAAATGTGTCCGGTATAAGGTAATATGCTCGCCTAAGTATTTTGACAATATATAATAAAAAATAAAGAAGCAATTTTAAACGTTTTTAGAAATTTCGTTCTATGGCCTCCAAGTCCGCAAGTCGTAACAAATCTATTTGTTATGTAAATGATGAGAACTCGCCACTCGTCACTAAAGGGAGACGGAGGGATGGAGAGGGGGAGGTAGCCAAGATAATTGCCTCTTCCTAGGAAGATCTGATTTTACTTATTTCTACGTGAAGCTTCATACAGATTTGCAGTAATCGGATTATGAATCCAAAAGTGATATTTTATTGCTGTTTTCTTGAATAAGTTTCCTGGATGTATAGTCTAGAGAATATGAGAGTACAATTACTTGTCTTCATTTTTATCGATATTAATAAAATAGCTATCATCTCAGCTGAAACACGTCCACTGCTGGACATACGCCACGCCCAAAGATTGCCAGATAGGCCACCCGCATCCAACCGCTTTCGCGACCCTTACCAGGTCGTAAAATATAAAATAGCTAATAAAATAAGTCTTTAAACATACGTTTACTTTGGAATCAACAGAATATAATTAATGTATCAGTAGTTTATATTTAGATAGAAATATTAGATTATGTGATGATATTTAATTGAAAATGAAGTTAAATATATAAATATAGAAGAGAGTAAAATATATATTTGGACGGATACACAACATGCTTTTGCAACACAAGAAAAAAATAATACAGCAGTCCTCTGATAAAGGACAGCCACTTTATGGGGTCACAAGCATATGTATATCCAAGAAGAAATATACTTCGAAAGGTGCTTGTTCTCTCTGCTTACCCATTTAAAAATCAGGTGTAGATAAGTCTATATAAGATAATGAAGATAGGTACTCACTAGTGGCATCGGCAGAGTCAAAGCTGGTGTTGGTGTGTGCGGCTACAACCTCGCTGTACCTGCTCTCGATGCAAGGCTGAGTCCACGATTGGGATGTAATCCAGTTGGCTAGGCGCTGGACGGGATTTGCTGAAAATTGTAAATAAATTCATAAATTGTGATAGCCTAATATAGCCTTTGAGCTTTTTCGAAGAGATTAGCTTAATACGCACGTTTAACTTATCGAATATGTGTGTATTAAATTATTTATGAACCATCGCTTTAGCGGTTAAGAAAACAACGTTTTCAGTTTCCGTAAGTTTCGTGTGCGAGTGTTGCAGATAATTTTCTCGGAGATGTGTGATGTTTGCCAACCCAAACTATGCCAACATGGTAAGGTTATGTGTTAACCCTCTTATACTAAAAAAGGGCTCGTGGCCGGCAATGGAACAGTTTTTAACGACACTGCTGATATTTTAGTTTTGTATAGTCAGGCGCAGGTATACTGTAGCGGCAGTCCTCTCCCTGCAACCACTGTGTTAAGTTGTAGCCTAATATGTATATTAGTAATTATAACAGGCAGGGGCGTGCACAAAGATTTCTGGTAGGGTATGCACGCCCTACCTGAAACCTCTGCGAGGGCACTACATTTCATTTAAAATTTAAAAAAATTTTTGTGTGTAAATATATCTGTATATTATATTGTAGTATTTAATAAATAGATTTCGATTATATAGATTTACATAAGCCAGCGGACTAGGGTATGCAGTGCTTATTTGCTTATATGAAGCGCACGCGCCTGATAACAGGTACCAGAAAATATATATATATCCATTTAGTATATCGAGTTATTTCATTTGAGTATCCACACAAGAACACTTCTCATTTACCCTAAAATAAACAGGGCTAATATTATCATATTTTATGCGAAGCAAGCCATACTAGTACTAATAAGTTATGTATACATATAATTCTGCCAAGTCGTAGAATATCAGACATCATTAAAATTTATTATGTCTGGCCAACGGTTTTCCGCTACGACTCAATAGGTTTAGTTAAGTATCGTTCGCTTTAATGGTGAAGGAAAACATCAGGAGGAGACCTACATTTCTGCGAGTTCTACATAAACTTCTCTAAAATATGTGATGTTCCCAAACCACACTGTTCCAGCAGGAATAATAGCATGATCGTCTTCCGAATAACGTTTAGCCCTTCTCATACTGATAATTGGACCGTGCCTGGTGGGACAGTTTTTAAACGAAGCTGATATTATTTCCTGCAAAGACAGCCTAAAGATTTAACTATAAATTAAAATTTAAAAAACCCCCGACACATAATTAATTTAATACTCATATCGAAGGAGTTGTAAAAAATAAATGTAATTCGCCATTTTGTGGTAGCGGTCATTTTGGATTTGAAATTTAACATAGTATAATTATAGTATTCTACTAGTCAAGTCCTTTCATTTAATACTCATATTGAGGAAGTTGTGAAAAAATATGTAATCCGCTATTTTGTGGCTGCGCCCATCTTGGACCAATTTTCATCCAACATAACTAAGAACACTCCCGACTAATTCACCTTTCAAACAAAAAAATCAAAATTAAAATCGGTCCATCCGTTCAGGAGCTACTATGCCACAGACAGAAACACACACACACGCACACACACACACACACACACATACACACACACACACAGACACGTCAAACTTATAACACCCCGTCGTTTTTGCGTCGGAGGTTAAAAATAGATAAGGTATACTTAATGTATAATATGAATAATTTCAGTTTAGGGTATGATGTATAGGGTAGGGAAAGATGGCAAAAAGCTCCTAAATAAAAAAATAAAGTAGACATCCTTTGTACTTACTGACAGCACTATTAGTCAACACCTCGCAGGCGCTAGGGATATCTCCAGGTTGAGCATACTGCACCAAGTAGGCGAAAGTCTCCGTGATGCCAAACCAAAAGAATGTAGCCAGGTCTAGCGGTTCAGTCGCTGCAATTGTGGAGCAAGTGCTGGAAAAAGGAAGAAACAGATATTTATATTAAATAATAGAGAAAATGCTGTTCCTCTGATTAGGTTTCCCGTTAGAGGATAGTACCTTCCTGAGCAAGCTGGCTGATTCGTGGGGTCACCTAATAATTCAGAGATTTTCTACGTAAATAATGATGAAATCATAATTATGAAAGAGGTATGTACGTGCACGCATAACCGTAATGGCATTATCGGTAGGACTTTGAATTGCGAAACTAGAAACTAGTTAGGTTAATTAAACAAAAATGAAATTTGTGATATATTTTCAGACAGGTAGAATCTTTAACATAATTCCCATGTAGTAATAATAAAAGAGACTACTTACTTGAACATTTGAGAGACAGTGGCAGGTCCAGCTTGTGTGGAAAGAAGTTCCACCAATCCTTGCATGCCTTCCTCAATGCTGGACAGGCACTGCTCACCACCCTGCGATCTGATAGCTTCAGCTATGACTTCCAGGTATTCTATTAAACGAATAGATCAATTCAAATAATCAAAGTAGCAATAAAACAAAAAGAATCGAATATAATGTTTGAGGTGTAACAGTCCTAACGTAAGACTTTACAGATCTTTGTCCCTGTGGATTCGAACCCCCAACATTTGACGTAGGGGAATTAGCAAGGCGACTTAAACCACGCCATCCGCGCAGTCGAAATTTAATTTAATTTAAATAATAATCATTTCGTTTTTAAATAATAATAATTTCGTTTTTTAAATAATAATTACGTTTTTAAAGTAATAACTTTTTTCTAAATTATAATATTTTAATTTCTATATATGTAATAATAATTTAATTTTTAAATAATAATAAATACGTTTTTAAATTATAAAACTTGAGAGGTGTCAAGGGACACCCGGATGGAACGAAGTTCCTTTCGATTAATTAGTGAAGGAATTGTAATAAAATTTTTTAAATTATTAATTTATAAATTTCCGAAAATCTAAAAAAATCCATAAAAGATACACACCCTACATGGCGCGTGCATAATAATAAGAAGTCTGTTAGCTCGCAGCTGGCCACAAGTCACGCGTTTTTTCCATAATGAAGTAATCTGCTGGCGCATGAATGAACAGTGCGAGCGAGATAGCGTAACTACTTACGCACGCCGCACAGCTTACAATAGCTTACTATAGCAAAAAGTGTCGTGACAACTTTTCGTAAGAATTTTTCCGTCTAGCCCCCATTCACAACGCGCGATAAGGAACTTCGTTCTAATAATTCAATTTTTAAATAATAATCATTTCTAAAGATATTATAAAGCGTTTTAATTTCTTACCCGGGAAGTCCTCCTGCGCATATAGAGGCCCACTATCTGAGAAGGCGGCATCGATCAGGTGAGGATACGCCAATCTCATCCAGGTCGCCATACTACCAGCGTACGAGCAACCTACTAGAGCCACCTTTGCATCTCTGTAAAGACAAAAAGTTATAATTTATACGTAAAACAGAAATTGAATTATAAAATATATCATTCAACAGAATATGTTGTAGATACTGTCCGAACGAACCGATCGCTAATCTGAGACAAAATAAAACATACAAAAATATGTTTATAAAATATAATTAGGTAACTAATTTTCCATGGAATAATCATTATGAATTCTTACTCAGAATTAAAAAAATATATATTTCATCGTTTTATAAAAATTGTTTTATTACTATAACTTCTGCATTTTTTGGTTGATCGTACTTTTTCATGACATAACTTTGTTCCTTTTTCTTGTAGTCCCGAAATACCATTAAAAATAATTATTTAATTTATAGGTGGAAATTTGGGACCGCGGTCCCGGTCCCGGTCCCAAAAGCCCCCCGACCCATTAGTTACCTAATTATATTTTTAATGGCGTTTGTCGCACTGTATTATATTATTATTAAGCCGAACTATCCTAAATATTATAAATGCGAATGTGAGTTCATTTGTTTGTTACGCTTCCATGCCTTAACTACTTGACCAATCATCACACAATTTCGCTAACACATTTCCAGAGGTGCAGAAAAGGAAAAAGGGTACTTTCATCCAGAAAAAAATACTGTTCCCGAGGGAATATCTAGTTATATATAAAGATAATTATGACGCATATCATCGTCTTAGATGCAAAACACACAGGCTAATTTTAATCCCCGACCTGATGTAAGACAATGAATATTATGTGAAAAGTTGTCAGAGCGACAATAAGGTTTTCGATGGCGCAAGTTTAAGTCCTGCTTCATGTAGTGTCTTTTACTTCTTTTATATTTTTCATTCTACCTTATATTTACATTGTAAATGGAAACTAACGCCTGTGAGTATCCTATGAGCAATGTTGCATTGCTGTATTTATATATTAATACGTGAAGCAAAAACTTTGTACCCCTTTTTACAAAAATTCTCGGACGGAGGAGTATGAAATTTGGCATAGTTAAAGTTTATATGGAGAAGGAGTGGCGAATCTTAATATTTTTATAAAATATGCATTAAAAATACATTAAATTAATGAAAAACACTACACGCACACAACCATACATTTGACACACGCAGTCGCATCGCGTTCATAGTATTTCGGCATTGTTTGGCTGATGTACAATTCTTCGTAACTATGGTTACATTCCATAATAAAAATTGGGGTTAAATATAATGATCACCAAAAAACTAATTGCACAGCAAAATATGCTCACTAAAATATATCATAACGAACATCTATACGCCTCAAATCACTACATTGCGTCTCGGAAGGGTTAGGTTATGTTAGCCTCCTTCTTAAACCCACCCAAAAATAGGAGCCCTGCGAAGCGGGGCGCCGTCGACTTAGTTTGAGCTCTTTGAATATATTTTGCTGTGCAATTAGTGTTTTTGGTAAGCATATTTTGATGTGCAATTAAAATTTTTGGTGGAAAAAAGGCAAATAATTGAGGAACAGTTAAATACTACCCATATAAATTTAATATTAAGGATACTTTATCGTTACTTAAATAATAATTTGTTCGAAAAAGATAGGTAAATCAACCTGTATAGCTTTGGCGAAATCTAAGTGAAATGTGACTATATGTGTATAGTTATAGACAATAAAACCGTAATAACGATCAAAGTTATATTTAAATCAATTTTGGTCGAATTTCGACCACTGGGCGACCGCTAGTACCTAACTATAATTTCGTAAGCGTATTTGTATACGATGTCAGTATTGGACAATGTGTTCTAAACTATATACGCAAATTAGTCTACAGACTTTATGTAGTGGTTAAGTCTATGGTTACCTGTGACAGAGGTAAATTATATATTAATTTTGCCAGACAGCGTAATATAAGACGTACTTATTGCTATTTATCAGACAGTACAAGGCTCCGTGCTACTACTGAGAAATTCTAGACAGAAAACCCAGTAACAGTGCCCCAGTCCACATGAACGGCAGTACCATATATCGCAGCTACATCAAAGAGGAAGTCTCATGGAGAAACAGGCATGAGACATCATTTTCTACTAACGCCTGTGAGTTTTTTATTAGCAATGTAGTATTGGTGTATTTCCTTAAAATGCCGTGAGGGCAATTAAACACGAATTAAGTAGCTAACATTGGCTATACAGTGTGGTGTCCGGTTATTAATGGATAACCTGGAAATATCTTATAGTGGAAATGATGGCCGTTCAGAAAAACATATCCAAAAAAGATCTATCCTAACTTCTACCTGAGATATGTGTTTTTTTTTAATTACCACGTATAACTTTCTTGTACACTACGACTATAAATGAATGAAATCCATCGGTTTTTGTTGTTTTATTATTAAACACTAACTATGCTAATAGATAGACAGTTAAAAGTATGCTATGCTATTATATAGCTTGCGCTTTTTTATATATTTTTTTTCATTTTTTCTGATCGGCCTTTAGTTCTACTATAAGACATTTCAAGGTTATCCATTAATTACCGGACACCCTGTATACAAAAATTACTCTATAGACTTTATGTAGCGGTTAACCGTACGGTTTACCTGTGGCAGAGGTATATTACACATTAATTTCGGCAGACGGTGAGCCTATTTGGCATTTACTGGACGCAGTACAGGGCTCCGTGCTTTCATTGCGAAATCCTAGACAGAAAACATAATAACTCTATGAATGACCCTGAAATCGAACTCGATGCTTTGGACAGTAGTCGCATACGCTACCGCTGGGTAACAAAGGCAGTCTCAGTCTGGAAAAACAGGGTATCATTACCGTATCAGACATGATCTTCTACCAACGCCTATAATTTTTTTACGAGCAATGTTGCATTGCGGTCCAACTTTATAAATTAAACTGGGGATTCAATCAAATACACAAAATAACAAATTGGTCAAACCGAAGGCGTTTTGTGACGTGACCAGACCTATATAAATATTGTTGTGGCAGAACATTTAAATTAGATATATAATGAGTGTTGGTAATTTTAAGTATAAGTTAAAGTTAACATATTTAGGCAAGCAAAAATCCTTCCAAACTCTGTTCTCCTTTTTTCATATTATATATTTTATCTGGCTGCAACACCTTGTTAATCTGAGTTGTAAAATACTGAAATTATATTTAATTGGCGATTTAAAAGAGTGGCCGTGAGTTTCATGCAGGTTTCTTCTCATAGGCTCAACCCTTTGCCTGAACCTAGCAACTAACCTAAATGTAGCTTCAGTAACTTAGTAAACTCACTAACCCATATATTTTGACGTTCATAAGTGTTACTTTGTGATCTAAATGAATAAATGATTTTTGACTTTGACTTTGACTATCTTTTAACTTTATCCTCCCCTATAATACCGTACGTCTGTGAGTTGTTCGTAGTCATCAGCTGAAAATCAGCGCCGATCATCTGCAGCATAGGCTGAGCCTTTTAGGCACACTGTGTTGCATTCATTCAAAGAAAATAATATGGAAGAGTTTGCTTATATTTTTGTTTGATATGCTAATCTCTAAAATTACCGGTTGAACTTGATAGCCCAATTCTTGAGGAATATTATAGGCTATATAACATTACGCTGAGAGCCACGAGCGCAGTATAGCAATCATAAACGACGGTATAACCGCGGGCAGCTAGTTTCAATTATAATTTTAAACAACTTTTAAATTTCCTATTGTCGGACTACCGTCCCATTGGGTCGTGCGAGTTAGGAAACAAAGAATGCACTTGTGTTTGCGCACATACTTGTGCACTATAATATCTCCTGTGCAGATGGCCAGTCTCCGTTAAGATTGGCCCCCGTGACCGAAATTCGATTGGAGGACATTATTATTATAAATTTCCGATAGTTTATTTTGAAACACCTTGTATTATTAGTCACTAATCCAAAGTTTAACCGTGTAGGCGTTGCTTGACCGCACAAATCGATTACATGTGCTGTACTACGTGTAAATATAAATAATAAATGATTCAATACTATGAGTAACCCATTGCATGTCAAACTTGCGGTAATGATTATTACCTATGAACTAAAACCGCAATAATACATTTCCAGGTATAAACTATTTTATAATTAAGTGCAATTTTAGTACGACTGAACTTTATTCAGAAAGCTGATTCTCGTTATAGGAATTGTTGCAAATAGAATTCATTTAAGTGGTGAAAAGCTTATAAAGAGGGCTAATATGTGCGTGACTTGAGATACAATTTGAGAAAGAAAGAAGAGGAGAGGATGAGAAGAGGCCCGCGTCCAGCAGGGCGTGGGTCTCTTCTCATTGTGAGAAGGATAAGACTATTGGCCACCATGCTAGCCCAGTACGGGTTGGCAGACTCCACATATCTTCGAGAACATTATGTACAACTCTCAGACATAGAAGTTTACTCACGATGTTTTCCTTCACCGTTAAAGCAAGCCAATAACCTCCAAACGTCAGAAGAACGTGCCTTTGGATCAAACTCAAGACCTCTGCGTGGCTTTGTTATGTGATACAAAATTGTTCGTTTAAGCACGGGATCTGCAAACGTGCTTAAAATATACCTTTAGACATATAATATGCCCTTTTAAGCATATATTACCGTTAATTTATTGATAATTGATTATAGAAAAGAAAGTTTTTTTTTATTATGGCACACAAAAACACCCAGAACATGAAGAAATAAAATAAATAAAAAAAAGAAATACACATTAAAAAAGCAGAACAATATGTAATAAAACTAGAAAAATAAAACAAATACTATTACACTATAATTTCATTTGTGCTCACTGGCAACACCACACCTTCCGCTTAACTTAATAGAAACTGCCTTCCTTCAGTCAGGGCTAGTATTGTCAGTGACCAGCGATACAAACATCAATTATGTTGACTTAAGTTTTAAAAGTAATATGAAAGAGTGTGTCCTATCAGTACCAGAATTTGGACATCGCTCAGCGTACGTTGCGATTGTTAAATCGCAACACTGATATTCTGCGATATCAAATTATTGTACATAAGCTCTTACTTATAAAAATATTGCTAACTAATACTACTTTTCAACTGAATAGCTCTTAAGTCCCTTAATCAATTATTAACTTTAGATCAACGGTGCCGCTGTTGTTCAACTAACATTCAACGCTGAATAATGTTTATACGTCAGATTTCAGGTTAATCATTAGTTAATACTTAACTACCTCTTAAATAATTGAGAGTGGTTTAGACCTAAAGCTAAGAGATGTTAATTTATGTAAATAAATAGTTCTGAACTTATTAGAGGTTATGGATTAAATAATACACTGTACAAACACTTTTAACTATTTATTTTATACTTTGACACAAGGAAGTTTTATACGTCCGTTCACTTACAGCTCACAACAAGAAGTGACAGATAGCAGTGTTGCTACGCCTTTTATAGCCAATCAAACTGTAACGTATTTGAGTACTATTTATATTGTAAGATGTCAAATTATACAATTACTATAAGGTGCAATTATTCTAAATAGTTAAATATAATAATCAATTAATTTTTGCTTAAATTAATGTATATAATTCAACACGCCCCCTCAAAAATTAATCACTGCTTTATACAATTCAAAAAAGAATAATTGTTGAAGATATTTATAATATCTTAACAGATCATATATCACCTCCAAGTGTTTGCTGGGAATATGTATAAACATGGTCCAACATTTGTTGCTAGGATTAGGGAAAACCCAGAAAAACCTAATCAGACCACTTACATAAGTTAATCAAATATATACACACGTATGTACAGTAATAATACTTATTCTAAACCCATTTTTCATCTTAATTCTTGGAAAGAAGTTGTTAGTAACGGCTTCGTCAAAACATTAACCAGTTGTTAACCTGTGGGCATATAATTTAATTTAATTATATTTCTTCCAACTTGCTCTCTTGAGAAATTATATTTTATATCAATATGTTTTGATCTCTTATGGCTAGTTGGATTATTAACAAGACTTATATAGCCGTTATTTTTCTCAAATATAACAATAGGTTTATTAATTCGTATGTTAATACTTTCAGCTAGAGACTTAAGCCATAAAGCTTCTTTTACAGCCTCGTAAAGGGCCATATATTCGGCTTCTGTAAATGAAGCTGCAACAGAAGTTTGTCTCTTTGTACACCAAATTATAGTACACTTTTCAAACGGTTTAAATAACCAGTAGTACTTTCCCGATCAGAATAAACATGACCGAATCAGAAACATTATCATAATCATTTCTTTTATAGGTTAACTTTAGATGCATAGTACCTTTAAGATATCTTAACATGCGTTTTAAGCAATGCCACAATTCCTGTTTATTATTTTATGTACATTTTACACATGTACTTAAATCAGGGCGAGTACATATCATAATGTACATTAAACATCCTATAAGTTTACAACATGGTGCATCCAATTTTTCTTTTAGATTTAACGCTTCATAATTAAGTTTAGCTTAAGTAGGTGTACTCACAGGATTACAATCAATCATATTGAATTTAGTCAACTCTGTTCGATTTAGTGTAATTGTATCAGCATATCTAGTTATTTTCATGCCAAGAAAGAACTTTATATCATTTGAATCAGTCATTTCAAACTTAGTCATTAAACAACGTTTGAATTCGTTCATTGTTTAAACGTCAGTACATACTATAACCAAATCATTAAGATATAATACAATGTATGAGCAGCGATAGCTCAGTGGGGAGACCAACAGACTGCAATGCAGGGGGTCTCGGGTTCGAACCCACGTCGCGCACCTCTGACTTTCGAAAGTTATATGACTTTTCGAAATTATGTGCGTATTGATTGACAATTATCGCGTGCTCCGTGCCTCGGAGAGTACGTTAAGCCGTCGGTCCCAGCTGCCATGAACATCTATGGCAGTCGGTATTGGGGAAGTCGACACAAAAGATCCCACTGGGTCGAAGTGTCGCCGGTCTGTACTGACTGGCCCCCACACAAGATAAGATAAGATAAGATAATACAATGTAAATATTTTTCGTGACATTTCCTTTGTCTAACATATATATATACCTACCAACCAATGAACACATTTTTTTTTTTAAGAGATCGCTCAAATACTGCTTTATTTAATTTACATAGAAAGTGGTTTTGACATCCATATATGACGAATTAATAATTAATGTTGATTTGCAAAACTAATTATAAAACGAAAGCTAGCTATTCTAGCGAAAGGCACAATAGTTGCATTTTAATATATGTTTATCAGTAAAATATTCTTGGCTGAAACCTTTGGCAACAAAACGTGCCTTATATCTAAAAGGTTTTCCAATCGCATCATATTTAATAGTAAAGACCCATATACAGTCTATAATATTTCTATCATCTGGTCTTGGCACCAGATATAATGTATTATTTATTCTATGGGATTCTAGTTCATCTTCAATAACTTTCTCCCAGTAAGACCTATTATCAAGTGACTTTATCTCAAATGAATTGACACTAAACAAATAGTCATCATTATCATCACTTTCTTTATATCAAATACGAGGTCGACCTTTGAGCCTATCACTTCTTTACCTAATGTGTTTAATTATTGTTTACAGGTAAGGTAACCATGTCAATGTCAGGTTCACATGCAACCACATTATCTATTTTGCAAATTTTACTAGTACTGTCTTGTACATCAGATTTTAAAGTATCTGATTTAGGGTGCTTGTATTTGGAGATTTGGTTGACACTGATTTAACCACTTGGTCCACATCAGTTTCGTCTTGGGAATTTTTAAAATTATTCCCTTCAGGCTTTAATGTAGGCCTGGACACCAAAAATTAATCTCATCTACTACAACATCCCTGACAGTCATATATCTTTCGCATTATGTGTTCCATACCTTATAACAATTTGGACTATAGCCCACCAATATTCCTTTTATTGGTTTTATTATGGACATACAGTTTTATTAAGTGAACAGCAGTTAACACTGCTTTAGCTCAAAAGCGTTTATCTATCATTGCACCAGTTAACATAGAACAAGCCTTTTCAGTTATTTTTCGAACCATACGTTCAGCCACACCATTTAACTATGGAGTTCTGGGTACTATTAAGTGATAACTAATACCCTTTACTTTACAATAGTATTTTATTTCAGTCGATAGATACTCTCTACCGTTATCACTATACAGTGACTAATTTTGAATTAAACTTTGACTCGCTTTTTGCAATAAAATCTTTGAATGGCGAAAATACATCTGATTTATAAGTTAAGGCATAAACAACACAATAATGAGTGAACCGGTCCAGAATCAAAACAAAATAATCCTTATTATCAAACGTTGAAGGAGTGATTGGTCCGCATACATCAGAATGTACATATAATGGTCGCTTAATGTATTCTGGTTTAAAGAATCTATTCTCAAAAAGACAGTCACTTACATGAGAACATTGGATAACATTGTGTATAAATACATTTCAAATGGTTATCCTTTATTTTTAACCTTATTAAAGGGTAGTCTAGTCTGCTTACTGTTTATGCAAGCTTCACATAAATCATCAATAGGTAATATTGTTTCAATAATTTTACTAAAATGGCCTGAGCGTTGATGCCATAATTTATAATTATTTTAATTACCCTGATTTTTTAGATAACCCCTCTCAATAGGTATTTTAAAATCTAAAGTAATAAGATTATGTAAAAGTTTACCTTTCATAATTATTTTACCTTCCTTTATAATGAGAGCCCCATGCTGATCAAAAAAATAAGCGTCAATCCGGCCTGCTGCATCTTTGAAACTGATAATAAATTATATGGTACCTCAGGACAATACAATACATTCTCCAAAACACCAGGAACACCATAGCTGCTTACATTGATTGTACCTCTTTTTGTAGCTGAAATAAATAAAACATTTTTAGCAAAATACATTTTTTATTGGTATTCAGGCGGCCTCGATGGCGTAATGATCAGTGCAACCGACCGCCACGCCCGAGGTCGCAGATTCGATTCCTGCACAAGTCAAATATTTGTGTGCGTGGACACGGATGTTTGCCTTGATCTGGGTGTTTCTATTCTTATATTCTTACAAAAAGGTATATATGTATGTTTATCCATTGTCTAGTACCCATCCATAGCTCTGCTTAGTTTGGGCTACAGGGTGATGTGTGCATGTGATAGAATATTATAGAATATGTAAATGTTCATAAGTAATGAAAATACTGTCCCTGTTTATAATGTGATCCGATGCTCCTGAATCCAGCATAATTATGTAATTTTGTTTACATTATCATCTTGTTGGATCTCTCTAGTCATAAATTCATAACGAATATTGCACTCCTTTACACGACACAGTAGAATAACGATTTGAACACTAGACTGTAGGTAGTTGTGATTTATTTATTGCACAGAATTTTCGATCGCGGCACTGGGCCCATAACCTATTAGAGGTTATGGATTAAATAATACACTGTACAAACACTTTTAACTATTTATTTTATACTTTGACACAAGGAAGTTTTATACGTCCGTTCACTTACAGCTCACAACAAGAAGTGACAGATAGCAGTGTTGCTACGCCTTTTATAGCCAATCAAACTGTAACGTATTTGAGTACTATTTATATTGTAAGATGTCAAATTATACAATTACTATAAGGTGCAATTATTCTAAATAGTTAAATATAATAATCAATTCATTTTTGCTTAAATTAATGTATATAATTCAACAGAACTTACAAGAATTTTGTTACAAAACCTAGATCTTGTAGCAAAATATAAAAGAATATACCCAAAAAAAGACTTGGTCGCGAAAAAGGGACAAATTACTATTAATGAAGCTTAATTACTAGAACGTACTCTAATTAAAGTGAAATTTATTTTAAATGTCTCTAATGGAAATATATTTGACAAAGAAAATTGTCCCAAACTGTTTAATTACTGGTATTACTTTAGACTGCGGCTTTTAATTTTTTCTTAGTTTATTAAAGGACTTATATTTTTATTTGAAATTAAATTACTTTTTACGAATTTCATTGAGTAAAGTGGCAAACAAGCGGGCCATTTGATGGTAAGTGGTCACCGTAGCCCATGGATGCCTGCAACATCAAAGGCATCACTTGCGTGTAGCCGACCCTGTAAAAGCCGTTTAACACCTTTTTTGAAGAACCCCATAACCTCGGCTGGGAGTTCATTCCACAACCTGAGCGTCCGCGGGAGAAAATTACTTTGGAACCACTTGTTGCGGCACCAATTAGGTTGTAAGGTGTGAGAATGACATTCCTGTTTATTTGAAACTTACTACTGTTTCAATTACTAGATCTTTGAAATTAAACACTTTATATGGATTTTGTCGTCTCCCCGTGAACATGGCTGCTGTAAAGCAACCGAAACGTCGGGGCAAAGTGTAAACTTAAATATAAATAGATTTAATTAAATTAAATAGCATAGTAAAGTTCAATAATAGTAGTGCTAGAGTTTTCAAAATTATGTAATAAAAGTGTTGTAAGTAAAATAAACAACGCGACAAAATCCGTATAAAGTGTTTAATTTTAATGTATAACATTCGTGTAAACATAAGACAATGTTACTAGATCTTACTTGCGGCTTTGCTCGCTTTAATCTAGATTTTGTTAATAACTTTCTATACCTCAGGAACGGTACATACTTTTTCTGGCTGAAAAGTAGGTACCCTATGTTCTTTTCTCTACCCCCGACAACGTGTATGCAAAATTCCATAATGATCGGTCGAGTACTTACGGCGTAGAAGCTTACAAACGAACACACTTTCGCATTTATAATATTAGTTAGTAGGTATTTAGGTTTACAATTTTCCCGATGTTTCGTTTTCTTTTCTGCAGCCATGATCAAGAGGACTCACGACATATAAAGTGGTTTAATTTAAATGTATAACATACGCGTAAATGTAAGACAATATTATAATTTTGAGTCTATCTTTACAGGTCCTGTGACATGACGCCTATTTTGGTGTGTTTTAGGTTGATTTTAAAGGTACAGGTTTGATTTCCATAAGTGAGAGTGGCCGTGAGTTTCTTGCAGGTATTTTCTCATAGGCTCAACCTAGCAACTACAAATGTAAATTCAGTAAATGTAATAATAAACTCACTAACCCATTTGACATTTATACATGCTGCTTTGTGACTTAAATGAAGGAATGATTTTTGACTTAACTGTTTTAAGTATCTATCTCACATAAGCGGAGTAGGCAGAGATATGCCACATACGCATTTTACCAGTAATTATTTAACATCACACGTTGTAGTTTTTTTTATACAACTAATGTTGCAAATAAGCATACGGCCCACCTGAAGGTAAGTGGTCACCGTAGCCTATGGTCGCCGGCAACACCAGAGGCATCACTTGCGCGTTGCCGACCGTTTAGGAAAGAAAGAAGAGTAATAGGAAGTGGGAAGGAGAAGGAGCGGGAAAGGAAAGAAGGTGATTGGGCCTCCAGCACTCACACTCACTGAACGAAACACAACAGTAGGAATACTGTTATTTCACGTCGATATTCTGTGAGAGGGTAGGCCTTCCCCGGTCGAGCCGGCCCATTCATGCAGAAATCAACAGGCTCTACTACTCAAAAAATTTGTCGTACGTACGTAAACCCCTTCGACGATATCGCCGTGAGATATGTATATATCAATGAACATGTAGGAAACCTTGCGAGGTACAGTCAGAAATCATCAGTCACCTTTCAAACAAAACATTACTTCACTCATTTATAATTGAGATTTATCACTACCTTTAACAGAGTCATACTATACCACTAATTGCCCAGCAGTGGACTTAAGCCCACAGATTACGAGTTCCGACGTAATATTGAAACAGTGTCTCAATTCGCAAAACTAACTAAAATTGTATTAACAAGAAAACCATTTGGTTGCAAATCGAAATTTCTGGTTATAGGCATATTGTTAATTGATATTAAATAATAAATGGCTAATTAATTATTTTATGAATAATGTTTTCCTTGAACGGTGATGTGGTTGTGGCTATGTAGGAAGATTTTATATTAGTTCATTCGGTAAATAAGTTACGTGTAATAATTACAGAATGATTATGTCTTAAAAGCGTTTGCGCTATGCGATCTTTTTCGAGTGGTAACGTCGGAAATAAGTGTCATATTTTTAGCTTTAGGCTTTATAACGTTTTAAATGAACTCTATTAATTAAATATCATAGACGGGATACAATTTTATTCACCTCTGAGTCTTCTTCGAAGAGGCTAATGAAAACACTATGTGGGTCTGTGTGTCTGTCTGTTAGAGACAGTTTGTTAGTGACAGGCATAGGTCCGGAACCACTGGACCGATTAACTTGTAACTTGATGTGCAGACACTATGGAGTTATCCCTCGGTCGAGTTTGAATATGGGCCCTGTGGGTCAAAAGACCCCCGAGATATAGAGGTCACAAGGTCATAAGGTCAGGGGATACACACCAACAGAGTGATTTGGAAGTCCAAAGGAAGAGGCTTTTGCCCAGCAGTAGGACATTACAAAAAGCTGATGAAAAATAAAGGTCACTTGAAATCAAAGAGGCTGAATCCTGGGTTTTAACACCCATCTCGCTTGTATCCGTCTTATATGCATACTAGATATTTTCCCGCGGCTTCGCTTAAGTAAATGAAGTTTAGTAAGTAACAGGACTTTTTTCTAGATGCAAGGTATCCTATGTCCTATTCTGTACTTCTGATAACGTATCTGCGAAATTACATGATAATCGGTCGAGTCGTTAAGGTGAAAAAGCGTTACAAACAAACAAACAAACTCGTTTTCGTATTTATAATATTAGTTAGAATTAGGATTATGCGTCTTAAATTGCAGAACCTTGATTTATTGAAATTAAACTACTTGATGTTTGTGTTAAGGTTCAATTTTGTTTGGCGTTGTATTAAAAGACGATATACGTGGTGTTCGATTGAATGTTTATTAGCGACTAGTTTTGGTTGTAACAATTTCTATAATATAAAGTTTTAAAACGACATGAGAGATGTATAACTAGATACATATGTATGTTATTGAGCGGCCGTAGCTATAAGTACAATTCTCGCGTCAACATACCGCCCACCAAAAGGAATCTTAAGTCCTTTTCAAATAACAATATAATCAAATATATAAGTTGTAACATATAACAATACTATTACAATGATCTCTAACTAATAACACTGCTTGTTGACATAAACACACACATTTTACAATATTCTAAAACATTCAAAATAAATGACTATATTAGTCTAATCACCATTAACAGGTAATGCACACAGCTTAGTAATTGTCCTCTTTGTAATTACATTACCACATTTTACACTATAAACTCGTGTATAACCATCGGCTCCCGGATGTTTGTCAGTAATTCTTCCTAAAGACCACTTCCCAGGTGGTTGATTATCGGTTTTGATTAATACGATGTCTCCTATTGCCAATTCTTTTTCATTTTTCAACCATTTTGGACGTTGCTGCAGCCTAGATAAATATTCGCTTTGCCACCGTCTCCAGAAATCATTAACAAGTTTCTGTGTGTATTGCCAACGAGACAAGTTGTGATCCTTTACAGCTTGCATACTGGGTGATGGTACTACAATCGGTGCCTCTCCTATTAAAAAATGACCAGGTGTTAGAAGAGATAAGTTATCTGGGTCAGTGTCATCAATTGGGCATAACGGACGTGAATTGAGGCACGCCTCAATTTGACACAATATTGTCGTCATTTCCTCGTACGTCAGATGCGTTGTCAGTATGCGCTTCATGTGGTACTTGATGGATTTCACGCCGGCTTCCCATAATCCACCGAAATGCGGGCTGTATGGCGGGATAAAGTGAAATTGCGTTCCGTCTGTGGCAAGTGTTAATGCAACCTTTTCTGTCAATTCTAACCCAGCATCGTTCAACGCATCCTGAAGCTGTTTGTCTGCACCCACAAAGTTTCTTCCGCAATCGCTCCACAGATGACTACATTTACCTCTCCTGGCTACAAAACGTCTAAACGCACCTATGAAGGCTTCTGAACTAAGATCGCCAACCAGTTCTATGTGGATCGCTTTGGTGCACATACATATAAATATTGCCACGTAGGTTTTAGTTGTTTTGTTGCCTCGTCCTTTTGACATTAAAGTATTGAATGGCCCTGCGAAATCAACACCGCTATAAAGAAAAGGTCTCCTAGGAGTAACTCTCTCTGCAGGTAAATCACCCATAATCTGTGTCTTAGTAGAAGCATTCCATCGAGCACATATCAGGCATCTGTGAATATGTTTTCTTACGAGTGACTTAGCTCTGATAATCCAGTATTTGGAGCGTAAGTAACATAACATTAACTGAACTCCACCGTGAAGTGTCTTGAGGTGCGCATCAGCGATAATTAAGGCAGTTAGCGGATTCTTATTTCCTAAAATTATAGGATTCTTCATATCATAAGATAAATTGGCGTGTCGCAAACGACCACCCACCCTGAGTATATTTTTCTCGTCTAAATATGGGTTAAGTGAACGTAATGGACTTCTTTTCTTTACTTGTTTCTTTATCTTGAGTCTTTCTATTTCTTCATTATATTCCAACAATTGAGTCATTTTAATGCAAATATTTAACGAATCTTCTAATTCCTGTGTTGATAAATTACTAGATTGTCTGTCTTTGTTCTTTTTGTAATATAAAAATCTTCTGCAATATGAAATGCATTTTATTAAATCAGTTAAATTTTCAAAATCTTCAAACTGCGAGATTAAGGTTGTTTCCTGATTAATGTTTTGTGCCATACTCAGGTAAGTACTGATTTTTGTTGTTTTTAATTCTAAATCTGTATCTGTAATTTCTTGTTCACTAATCTTTATTTCTGTTTCAGATAGCCAGCTCGGTCCGTGCCACCACATATCACATTTTCTCAAATTAGCCAGTAGCATTCCTCGTGAGGCCAAATCAGCAGGATTTTCATGTGACTGTACATGGTGCCAACGTCTGTTGTTAATATGTTCAACTATTTCTACAACCCTATTTGCTACGAAGGGTTTCCATCGGTTTGGTTCACCACAAAGCCACGCCATAACTATTTGAGAATCTGTCCATGCGTATATTTGAGTTGTCGGTATCCTCATCGCTTTTCCTATTTGTTTCAGGAGTTTAGAAAGGAGTAAAGCACCGCACAATTCTAAACGAGGTACTGAAATTGTCTTTACTGGTGCCACTCTTGTTCTAGCTGCAATCAGTCTTGTGCAAATCTTGTTATCCACTGTTACCCTTATATAGGCAACTGCCGCATATGCCTGCATCGAAGCGTCGCTAAAGCCATGAAGTTGAATGGTATCTTTATTGGAAGTCATTGTACCCAGCCATCTCCTTATTTGTATTGTGTTGGTGTTGGCAAAGTCAGATCTTATTTGTTTCCATTGTTCTTCTAGAGTACTGCTAACTTTGTCATCCCAATTTACTCGTTCAAGCCATAGTTTTTGAATTAATATTTTAGCCATTACAGTGCTTGGTGCTATCCAGCCAAGAGGATCGAAAAGTTTTTGGATATCAGATAAAATATTTCGTTTAGTAATAAGCTTGGGTATAGGTGGTAGACAAACCTTATATTGAAAGGTGTCTGAGTTTAAGTTCCAGATAATTCCCAACGCCTTTGTTGTACCATCAAGGTTCATATCAATCTGAACGTTGGCTGCTCTGTTGTGTTTCTCTATGGACTTCATAAAAGCTATGCTATTGGATGACCATTTGGTAAGATGCAATTTGCCTCTTTTTAGTGTTTCAGATATCTCTTTGGCAAGTGATATAGCTTCATCAGTTGAATCTGCGCCTGAGAGCAAATCGTCCATATAGAAATCTTGCATTATAGTTTGAGTGACAAGTTCATTTCCTTTAGCTTCATCCTTAGCTACTTGTTGAAGTGTTCTTACAGCTAAATAAGGCGCTGATGCCGTGCCAAAGGTAACTCTAAGTAATCTATATTCATCTATATTATCAGACTCGTCTTGTCGCCATATAATGCGTTGATAGTCAGCGTCGTCATGAGTTACTTTTATCTGCCGGTACATCTGTTGTATATCAGCTAGAAAACAGACTTGCTTCATTCGCCATCGCATCAAAATACTCCTTAAGTCTTCCTGCAGCTGAGGTCCCACTAGCAGTTCTTCGTTTAAAGAAACATTGTTTGTTCCTCTACACGACGCGTCAAAAACAACGCGTGTTCGAGTGGTCTCCTTGTCAGGGCGAACAACAGCGTGGTGTGGTAAGTAGACAGATGATTTATTCTTTTCCTTTTCAGCTATCTTTTCCATGTGATCTTGAGCTATATAATCATTTATAACTTTACTGTATTCTCTTTTCATGTCTGGTGATCTCTTCAATTTCTTTTCCAGTTGTAAAAATCTTTGAAGCGCTATCTCTTTCGTATTCCCCTGAGGTGATTGTGGACTGTAAGTTTTAAATGGTAAGCGCACAATATATCTTCCTTCTTTGTCTCTTGTTGTCGTCTTCTCGTATAATTCTTCACACAGCTGTTCTTTTCTTGTTAACTGTCTACTAGGGTCGCTCTCTATTTCCCATATTGATTTCAACATGTCTTCTACATCAACTGTATGATGCATGACCCTAAATTTATTCTTATTTATGTTTTCATTTTGTCTTGTGTGGATTTCACCGAAAAGTATCCATCCGAGACTAGTCTTCTGTGCACTCGGTGTTCCCGGAGGACCTTTGATGAAATTGTTTTGTAGAATTTCAGTATATTCTTTCACACCCAAGAGAAGATCTATGGAACCTGGCTTGAAATACGATGGATCGGCCAAGTTGAGCCCTTGGATATGAGGCCATGGTTGTGTTTTGACGGTTTCGATGGGTATCTTTGTGGCCAATGGATTGTACATTACATAAGCTTTGATGGGTAAACAAAAGTTTCGGTCCCATTGCGAACTGACTTGCAGGGTGACCACTTGTTTGATTTCGGTCCTAGAAGATCCCACTCCTACAACGCTTCCCTTTATGGGTTGCCGTTCTAACCTTAATAATTGCGCTGCTTTCTCGCTAATAAATGCTGCTTCGGAACCTTGATCTATCAGCGCCCGCAGTAATATTGTGTGACCATGCTCGCTTGTTGCTCGTACTACTGCCGTTGCTAACAGTGCTACTCTCTGCCTAGTACTGCTATGTGACGCTATCATTGTATTGACTTGAACCCCTTCTTCTTCTACATGTGTAGCAATCGCCTGTGAACTTGTCGCTTCAGCCGATTGCTTGATCTTCTGATCATGTAAAAGAGAATGATGGCGTCGATGACACACTCGACAGGACACCGGCAGCTTACACTTAAATGCTGAATGTCCTGATACTAAGCAGTTGAAACATAGTTGGTTGTCTTTAACAAACTGACTTCTTTTACTGGGTTCCAAATTACTAAACTCTTTGCAATGACTTAGTGAGTGACTACATTTACACATAACACAAACTCTTCCTGTAACTGGTGTGGCAACATGAAATGAACGCTCTTTAATTGGCTTGTTATCTCTTGTATTAGTCTGATTGGTTAATTCAAGAGTGCGGAATTTCGATTCCATAAATCTCTTAAGGTCGCACCATGTAGGTAAAGAATCCGAATTTTCCTTGTATGTATACTCCTCCCAGTTCTTGTGTGTCTCTGAGTCCATCTTCTGTACTAGAAGATATATAAGTACTGGATCCCAAGAGGCCACTGGAATGTTTAAATTATCTAGGTTATTTAAACACTCGGTTGTTGTATCCAACAAGTCCTTTAGCTGAAGAGCAGATTGAGTATACATCTTCTTTTGGTTAAACAGTCTCTTCATAGTGCTATTCAATATTAAGCGTGTGTTGCCGTATCTGTTTTTCAAAATCTCCCATGCGTGAGGATAATTACTGGCGGTAACCTGTATATGCTTTAGCAGCGACTCGGCTTCTTGCGTTACACTTGTCTTCAAATAATGAAGTTTCTGCACGTCGCTGAGTGAAGTGTTATCGTGCACCAGTGAGGTAAATAAATCTTGGAATGATTGCCATGATTCGTAATTGCCGGAGAACTTGGGTATCTGTATCTTCGGTAAATGTACCATATTATTCTGTCCACTTGTGAAACTATTATTTGCAGACACTGAATCCCTGGCCGACTTATTTACCAAACTCGTAAGCATATCCTGCAAGTCTCCTTGTAGCACGTTATACAAATCTTCATAAATATAAAACTCCTCATTTAAAAAATACGGCAAAGTTCCTTTGACTTCCTTTGGTGTAATTTTCACAAGATCTTGATGGGCATTCTTGAACGATTTCCAGTAATCATCAATAATCTTCATCCTTGCTTCTATGTAACCCTTTGTCAAGCGCGCCTTGGGACATTTTCTCAAGTTAGTTTGTGTCTTTTGCAAAAGGTTTGCAGTATCTTCTAACACACAGATAAGTTGTTGTTGTTCTGTATTAGCCATTGCTTCAGGTTAACACGTATATAATCTTGAATACAGCTGATACTCGATGCCAATGACGCCGTAATGATATCTCGATAATCTTTTGTTTCAAATAAATGTAGTAAACAACTTGTTAATTCTCGGAAAAAAGGTCGGATTAGCGCGGCTAACCTATTGTTCTCGTAGCTCGGCGATCCGCAGGTACGAATCCGGCTCGAAGGACCATATGATGTTTGTGTTAAGGTTCAATTTTGTTTGGCGTTGTATTAAAAGACGATATACGTGGTGTTCGATTGAATGTTTATTAGCGACTAGTTTTGGTTGTAACAATTTCTATAATATAAAGTTTTAAAACGACATGAGAGATGTATAACTAGATACATATGTATGTTATTGAGCGGCCGTAGCTATAAGTACAATTCTCGCGTCAACACTACTTTATACGGAATTAAACTCATACTCATACGGATTTTATCGAGTTGTTTATTTAACACTGTATTACATAATTTTGAAACTGTTACACTACTACTACTATTGAATTTTACTAATTTAAGCTAATCAAATTATTAAAACTATTTATATTTAGGTTTACACTTTCCCCGACGTGTCGGTTGCTTTTCAGCAGCCATGGTCACGGGGAGTAATATAGTGTTAAATAAACAACGCGATAAAATCCGTATAAATGAGTTTAATTTCAATGAAAAACATTCGCGTAAACAGAAGACAATATTACTTTAAAATACGGATTTTATCGCGTTCAAAACTTAAAATATTAAGTTTTGAAAAGACTGTTGTTACATAATTTTGAAACTTTTACGTTACTACTTACTGTTTGTTTTTAATTAAGCTATTTAAATTAAAATCTGTTAAGATTGAATTGCCCAGAGTTCCGGTTGCTTTTGTCGAGAAGACAGACTCTCAAACAACGGACGCAAAGAACATCCAGACTGGGAAACAGTTTATAGACCACGAAAATATTTCACAGTATTGAAAGTGGCAGATACCAAATATACCACGCCATTTATGTACTTATTGAAATCAAACAATTTTTTGTCCCTCTTTAATACTTGTAAGTTGTCCAAAATCTAAATAAATAAATTTTGTTATTTGACCATATCTGGTTGGACGTCCAAACCGTCTTCTTTGAGGATAAGGAAGAAAAAGACTTACTTGAACTGTCCATTGTTGAAGTCATCGCTCTTGACGTACTGGATGAACTGGGCGAGGTCTGCCAGGGCCTGGTCTACCGTCAGGAACCGAAGACCTGGAACGCTTGTGTCTCTGGAATCAAAGAAGATAATTTATTGTTATGATGATACTAGTTAGAAAGTTAGTGGGTTTTTCTGTTAAGAAATCTTAGACAACCCGTGCCTCGGGAAGTCGTTAGTCCTGCGCCTGATCTATCTCCAGTCATGTCGGATTACCGTCCTATCGGATCATAAAAGTTAGGAAAAAGAGAGCGCACTTGTGTTTGCGCACACACTTGTGCACTATAATATCTCCTGCGCAGAAGGCCAGTTTCTTCAAGATTGGCCGCCGTGACGTTAGATGACATATCGCACTCGTAATAAAATAGAGACCTATCTGAGTATTCTGTATTAAACAAATTTAAACTCTGTTGCAATGACTTAATACAAATATAATATTAGAATGTATAATCACACAATTAGAGTTCAAATTGCATAACTTCCAAATTTCGAGTTACGTCGCTGTTTTATGAAGAGTGCGATATGGGTATAGCGTGTTTTTTTTTATACACATTACACCATCTAGCCCAAACTAAGCGGAGCTTGTACTATGGGTACTAGACAATGGATAAATATACAAATATTTTTTTTTGTCAATACGTACATATTATACATATAAACACCCAGATCAAGTCAAACATCCATGTTCATGCACACAAATGTTTGACTTGTGCGGGAATCGAACCCGCGACCTCAGGCGTAGCAGTCAGTTACACTAACCACTACACTAAGTAAGAATTGTACTCATAGCTACGGCCGCTCAATAACGACATATCTAGAAATTGTCACAACCAAAACCAGTCGCTAATAAACATTCAATCGAACACCACGAATATCGTCTATTAATTCAACGCCAAACAAAATTGGACCTTATCACAAAGAACACAGCTTATAGTGACTGCCTTGAATCCGGGTGCATATGTTTCCACTTATATTTGCCGTCAAAGAAGGCTCTGTCGGGCAAAGTGCTGTTGTTATGCTTTCATGCCTTGACTGAGTAGTCAAGGTAGTCCCGACAAAGTGTATGCAAAATTTTCTCTTGGGTTCACTAGATACTTTTTCTGGATGTAATGTAGGTACCCTATGCGCTTTTCTGAACACCTGACAACGTGTATGCGAAATTTCATAATGATCGGTCGATAGTTACGCGTAAAATCGTAACAAATAACAAACTCACATTCGCATTTATAATATTAGTTGGGATTGATAAAAGTAAAATTGTGCATGAGGTCTAGGGTTCAATTCCTGGTGAGGCAAAACGCTGATTCAAATTCAATACAATTCAAAACTTTTATTATCAGGCTATTCGGTCTAGAGAGTGTTAGTAATACAACGGGATAACTTAAAACTATGTTTGTAACTTACACACACATACAACAGAAAAATAAAAAGATTAAAATAGAATACAAATAATAAACATAAAAACAAGTGTGCTACAGAATATGCATCCTTATCAAGTGCCTCTAAATGAGACTATGGATGTATGTACAATAAATTTCAGGTAGCTGTTGGGACTGTCCCTCACCCTTCGCATCAGTGATGCTCTCTTACGTATAATGGCGTGAAAGCCTTGCACTTGTGCTTCAGCGAACATCGCTGATACAATCTTTAGTAGCAGTATCATTCTCACTCGTACTATACACGTCAATACGTGAGAGCTAAACATTTTTTTTGGCGAAATGTTTACTCTAGCAAACCTTAGTAGGAGCATTTATGTTTACGACCGATGCAGATTCAATTTCGGGGTCGGAAAACGTACAGATTAGACTTTTTTTAAATAAATTATCATTGAAATTAAACTACTATATACGGATTTTATCGCGTTGTTTATTCATCACTGATTCACTGTATTACATAATTTTGAAACTATTACACTACTACTACTACTATTGAATTTTACTAATTTATAAGTTAATACAATTATTTAAACTATTAAATCTATTTATATTTAGGTTTACACTTTCCCCGACGTTTCGGTTGCTTTTCAGCAGCCATGATCACGGGGAGACTAAGATGGTAGTTGTCTAAATTATGTTCGGGTACTTTGAAATAACTACACTGGAACATTGAGAATATAAAATTTAATAGTAGTAGTAGTAGTGTAATAGTTTCAAAATTATGTAATACAGTGAATCAGTGATAAATAAACAACGCTATAAAATCCGTATATAGTAGTTTAATTTCAATGAATAACATTCGCGTAAACTGAAGACAATATTATAAATTATCATGTAATAAAATGTTTATAAGCTTGTAGTTCTAAATAGGATTAAATGTGTAATACAACATTATACAAGCAAGACTTAGAAAATCACCCTCATAAAGGATCATACGAAAACTTACAACAATAGACTCTGCCCATTCATCTTATAGTATGAGCATGAAGAGAAAGGTATTACCATTGTAAGTTATTAATTTACTTACACATTAACTGTCTCACGTATATATCCCAAAGGGTAAGCAGAGGTGTTGCACGCACATTTTTGTCAACTATGGTTTAAGCTTCCAAGTAATAGAGGGCGAGCCTGTTTCCGTACCGGGCAGTACCAGACTTCGTGTTGTAACTGAGAATTTTTTAAGAGAAATATCCAATGGCTTTTTATTGAGTCGGTATTCGAATCCAAGACCACATGCACAGCAGTTGTAGTAGCTCGGAGTTAGGAAGATAGCTGAGTTATACACATCCGTGCCTCAGGCAACACGTTAAGCCTGATTCATTTTCGGAAGCTCCAGATTGCCTTCGCAGCGGACTGTGAGATTTAGAATAAATTGCATTTGTGTTGGGCACACATTTGTGCACTATAATATCTCCTGCGCCAGTCTCCATTAAGATTCGCCGCCATGACCAAAATTCGGTCTGGAGTACGTAAGTTTAGGGTAAGCAGCATTAGTTGTGTTCTTTTAGAGTTGCTTCTGTGATATTAAGAACACATAGTAACGATCTTATTTACAAACAGTTTTATATACCTTGGAACAGTGAACGGAAATTACACAAGAACGTATTCTCACTGCACCACGGAATCTACACAAAATCTTCTCCCTAGCCTTATTATTACCAAGTCACTTGGGGTCGGCTTTTCTAGTCTAACCGGATTTGACTGGATATCAGTTTTTACACGGAGCGGCTGCCACCTGACCTCCGCAACCCGAAGGCTAATGATACCCTAAGGCTAGACCAGTGTCAGGTTATTATAGGGCACTGATTTCCCACTAACGACTGCCATAGATGTTCATGGCAGCCGGGACCGACGGCTTAACGTGCTCTCCGAGGCACGGAGCAGGCGATAATTGTCAATCAATACGCACATAATTTCGAAAAGTCATATAACTTCCGAAAGTCAGAGGTGTGCGACGCGGGTTCAAACTCGAGACCCTCTGCATTGCAGTCTGTTGGTCTCCCCTACACAAAATAATAGGCTTAATAAAACTAAACTGTGTCCCTATAATAATTTACTTTTATTTTAAATAGATCATTCTTCTAGCAACACATCTTTTGTCCTTACTGGAGACTTTACAAACATTCAAACAATAGGTACAAAGAACGCCTAGACTCGATTTGACCTTGATGGCGTAGTGGTTAGTGTAACCGACTGCTACGCCTGAGGTCGCAGGTTCGATTCCCGCACAAGTCAAACATTTTGTGTGCATGAACATGGATGTTTGTCTTGACAGCTATTAAAAAACTGTAAAACAGAACCTTGCCTCTTTAACAGTAACGTCCATTTTTTCATACGGATTTTATCGTAATATTGTCTTCTGTTTACGCGAATGTTATTCATTTAAATTAAACTCATTTATACGGATTTTATCGCGTTGTTTATTTAACACTGTATTACATAACTCAGAAACTGTTACACTACTACTACTATTGAACTTTACTAATTTTAAGCTAATGAAATTATTAATTTAGATTTAATTTTACACTTTCTCTGACGTTTCGGTTGCTTTTCAGCAGCCATGGTCACGGGGAGACTAAGATGGTAGTTGTCTCAGTGTTCCAGTGTAGTTATTTCAAAGTACCCGAACATAATTTAATCATTGGTGTTTCTATTTATGCAGAATGAGCTCAAAGTATCATGAAGTCTAGCTGTGGTTTGCTTCTTCTTGGGTTTGACTATTTGCATTACTGGATCCCAAGCTGGTGGTACATTCCAACCATCTTCTCTATTGAAATTAAGATGTTTTTTGATTTCGATAACCTCGCGAGGCATCCTTGGTAGGAATCGGTGTACTTTAGTGAGAATCTGTGGTATGTTAAATCTCAGGTAGTGGTTGGTCCCCTGTTGTACATGTTCAATTAAATTGAAGTAAACAGTAACCAGTAAAAGTGTTAACAATAGTAGTTAAAAGTTTCAAAATTATGTATTAATAGTGTTTTATGAAAAATATACAACGCGATAATTTCAGTATAAAGTTTGTTTAATTTCAATGTATAACATTCGCGTAAACATAAGAAAATATTATGTAAATAGCTGTAGTGTCTATAATAAACTATTGTTAGTATGAAAGTACTGCATCCATGTTTTAGTCCCGTTCGCTGTCTTGGAACAATCTGTTACCTCTAAACAGTTATATGCTTCTTGCAAGAAATCTCTCACATATGACGTCACTGACACCGGCCAGCTCATATCTGACCTTAAGGTCATAAGCACAATGAACAATTGACCTTTGAATTCGTCACGTCCTGGGCGTTCACTCTGGATTTACTCTTATGCGCTCAATTGAATTAAAGAGCAAGTGTGAAACGTATAGGTCACTAGTTATGTATATAACTGTTCCTTTGTAACGAGGTATAAGTTTTCTAGCTGATCGTAAGGACCTCGGTTCGATTGCCGGATCAGATAAATTGCTTTACTGGTGTAGGCACATTGCTACTGTGTAACCTCAATATTTAAGATGTACTTACGACCTCAATAGTATCGACTTAATTGTGCTGAATATTATTTAATACTTTTACTTAGTCATATATTTCTGTTAACATGTGTGTATATGAGTATGCTCACACATACTTAATATTATAATATAAATACTCTCGATATGATCAAATAAACAAGCATCCTGAACACGCAATCGTAGTTTCCACTACACTGGGTTTATTGGTAAGACATTCTTAATTGCAGGCCGGAGTTTGGGAATGTGCTCGGTAGATAACATTCGTTCTCTTTTACATTTTCCTACATAGAAGGAAACGAACGAAAGTAAAGCTGGTTGGTTCAACAAATGATTAACAATAATATGCTCTTCCAATTGTAAAATAACTCTAACACTTTTTATTAAGTATGTTTCTTTTTTTATACTATTTAGGTGGCAAAGTAGCAATCTGCCTGCTTGATGGTACGCAGATACCATAGCATATGGATGCAGTTACAACACCGAGGGGATCGCTGGTGGGTTGCCAAGCTTTCTAAGCGGCTAGCGAGATCTTCGCTTAAGCCTATGATTATGCAAACTAGAACAGCTTAATAGGGAATAGGGAACTGCTTCCACTCTACAGAAGATCGCAGCAAAATAACCTTGGATCGTGTTTCTATCATAAGTAGGGTTTTCATGCTTCTTACATAGGCACTGTGCTGTCAGCAAAGGACTAGTTCTTTGTCATTTGCACTTGCAGCATAGCAGTTCCTTTTAGAAAAGGTTGGCAACGTATGAGTGCTACTTCTGGTATTGCAACCTTAAGCTATTCTGTTAGTACCAGGCCAGTGACCATTCGACTGCGTGCTATTTTTATGTCTTTTTAAAAGCCACAAGGAATACATCCTGTGTCGCGGAGAACTTTACCAACATTTAAACAACGGACACGAAGATCCAGGCTCGGTATAACGATTTTTGGATCACACAATTTGTCCCGTGTGAGGATAGAATTTATAACATAACGCCGCCGTCGTATAAAAAGCGAATAGAATAGAAGAGTAAAAGGCCATGAAAGGGTCTTCAACTAACACAAAAATACAACAAACACTCAAAACCCTTCAACATAGGGTTTTCTGTGAATATTACATAAGGATCAGTCTCCAAAATGGGTCAGAGTGAACAGCTCTCCTAAGCCTCCTTAGGGAGGAACAAACCGTTTTCTTTTCACGCAAAACTGACTTTAATTCGAGAAAAATATTACTCGGGAGTTGGCTTCTTCATGCATACTGAATGTGCCATTACCAATTTAAATTTGCGGTGGGTAGCAACTTTATTTGTGTAAATATAAGATTGTTTTTTGCTTGTGTTGTATTCAGATTAAGTTTGTGAAGAAGTAAGGAGATAATTAGTAAGGATTACTGTTAAGACAAATATTGGGGTCGACAGAGTCGAAGGAATTTAGCATATTTTCTTGAAGATTTTTGTAATCATTATGTATTAACTAGGATGGTGATTAGCATATTAATTAAATGAAAGTTAACATTTTTTGTGTTTAAATAATAAATTAAGTTGTTTACCTACTGGTTTGAGGGGCCCATGGCAGGCACTCGGGCTAATAAATGTATTTGAAAAGTTAAGCAAACCGTTTGTATATGGGTGATAATTAATATAAAATCAGTTTTTTTATCGACTTATCAATATCAACACATTCTAGTCGATACTAAAACAACACTAACAGCTTATTTGGTGACTTCCGTGAATCCTAACTACAGGGCGCGGTTTTGATAGTGATGTAATGCGTTTGTTCGATGTTTAAATCTATACTAATATTATAAAGAGGAAATATTTGATTTTTGTATGTTTGTTTGTTTGTAATGATTTAACTCAAAGACTTCTCAACCGATTTTCAAAATACTTTCACCTATAGCTGTATTATCACCGTGTAACACAGGCTATATTTTATTTTAAAAGATGGTACTGTTACACCTTACATAACTTAGCTTAATTTTATGCGAGCAAAGCAGCGAGCAAAAGCTAGTAATAAATAAATAAAATAATCAAAACATTTAAAACAATCTATTTTGATTCGGAGTGCATAGATAATATTTCAGATATACATACATTATAATAATAATAATAATATCAGTCCTGTATTAAACTGTCCCACTGCTGGGCACGGGCCTCTTCTCAGTGAGAAGGGTTAGGCCATAGTCCACCACGCTGGCTCAGTGCGGGTTGGTAGACTTCACATATTTTCGAGAACATTATTGAGAACTCTTAGATATGCAGGTTTCCTCACGATGTTTTCCTTCACCGTTAAAGCAAGCGATAATTAACTATTTAATACGCAAACAGAGATGCGCGCCTTGAGATCGAACTCGAGACCGCTGCGTGGCTGTCCAACGGTTTCCCACTAGGCTATCGCTGCAACATTACATTACGGTCTTAAAATATGACCTCGCCTTTCTGTAACATGCTGTTTGACTCTAAGCTGATAAAAATTATGTCTTATTTGTGAACGTTTTCCCAAATACGTCTCCTTTCATAATGCGTGGTTAAAAGCACACTAGACAGATACATACAGAAACTTCTTTTTCGAAGGCATAGCTTTAAATTAATACTGTTTGTTGTTACTAATTTAGTAGATGATAGACGTTATTGTTGTCTCTGAAATTAAATAATAAAATTTATAACTTATAATATTCATATCAATAGTAATCTTATTTATTTTTCAATCATAGTGAAATTGTAAAGACATGTAGCAATTAATTTTGTGTCACGAATATTTCTACACTGTTAATTCAGTAGAATATTATGTGCTATATATTATGTAACTCCATCCAATCTGACAATGTTCTGACAAATAAATTTTATTATTATTGCTGTAACAAAACATCAGTAAAACCAACAAATATTACTTAAAAGTAGCAGATATCCCGTTTTGGCGTGACACGTGTGACTCACAGCCATCCGTGACCCCACTATCCTACATGCCCTGTACGTAGAACAATGGTGTGATGATATATAACCGACAACTGCACGTGGTTTGGCATTCTGCCAGTCCTCAGTACATTACAAGCGGTATAAATCATAACGTTATGGTGCATTTAAGTTGTGTCTTGTTGCTGTTAAAAGTTGGGAAAATATGTGGTATTGCAGTTGTTTTTAGGTTTGATAGAGGTGATTGTTAGGTGGTCTTGCTTCTGTTGCTATGCTGTGTTATAGGTTCGAGTCCGACCGGCTCATACAAACGATCCTTGGTTAGTATGATCCACAAATGGTTGTTCCCATCTATATGTTTTTTGTGTCCATTGTTTGAATGTTTTTAAAGACCCCCGCGATTCAGGATAATCCTAAAAAAAGGCTTCGGGAGAGGTATTAATTAAGCGGTCATCTCGCCACTACTGCTATGCGACTTAATGTGGGTTCGAATCCCACACGGGACAAATGGAGGGGTTTTTTTATACAACTAAGGTGGCAAACAAGCATACGGCGCTCCTGATGGTAAGTGGTCACCGTAGCCTATGGACGCCTGCAACACTAGAGGCATCACTTGCTCGTTGCTGACCCTTTAGGAAAGGAAGTGGGAAGAAGAAGGAGCGGGATGAGGAAAAGGGGGTGATTGGACCTCCGGCACTCTCACTCACCGAACGAAGCACAATAGTAGGCATACTGCTATTTCACGTCGATATTCTGTGAGAGGGTAGTCCTTCCCCGATCGAGCCGGCCCATTCATGCTAAAATCAGCGGGGTTCTACTACTCTATAAAAAATTTGTGTGTCTACAAAATCTGTTGTTTTTCCTTGTTGTTTGAATATTTGTAAAGCACCCCACGACACGAGATGTACCTAAACGTAATAGTGAATACCGCACGGGACAAAATTTTCGTCACTTATGGCCGTCCCAAGTCTATTCTTTGTATTCTTAGTTACACTATTTAAATGCATGTGAGGGAGATTCCAAGATATGTAAACAAGACCAAGGTGTGTTTGCCCACTTCTTCTTAAATCAATATATTAAAAATTTATTGTCTATTCTTATCCCAATCAATTTTGAAATTGTTTTGGCCAGAGATATTTTAAATTCATTTACTGTTGTGTATAAAATACACAGTGAAATCAAACAAAATAACCATCCTATTGGTTTGATCATGAGGTGGCTGAAATACGCAAGCTGGCACTTACGAGTACACGGGTTGTATGCGTATAAACGAACAACGCGAGCCACCCGTTTATGTACTATTTCTATTAAAACAATTGTAAAACGTAAATTATATTCGAAAGGTTATTACTCAGTCACTGAATATATACGAGTAGAAGATGAAAATGCTTGGAATTGAGTTGCTTCCACTCTCAGGTTATTTCTAATCATATTATTAAGCTAACTGTAATATGAGTTGCTGTGACTATTATTTCATGTGTTATTAATATGTATCTTAGATTAACGAATTTTTACTTTTAAATCTTATTGAAATAATTTTTTTTTTTTATTTTTTTTTTTATTTGAATAAAGAGTATAATAATTTATTCAATAATAATACATACATACATAAAATAACTAACAACTACACACAGCAGCTCATATAAGGAAAATAATATAACATTGAATTGTATTGATGTAAACATTTGGCGATTGAAAAGAGTGGGCATGAGTTTCTTGCCTGCTTCTTCTCATGAAAGCTCTACTCCTCGAACAGGCTTTTTCCAACGCTAAATTTTTATTTCCTTCTATTTATTTTTTATTAATATAATATTGAATTGACGTGTCCAAGAATTGTTTGCACATTTTTATAGAAATAAAAGATTTTTGACTTTGACTTTGACTATTTCCTTTACTGTTATTTTTAAAGAGATCAACTTGCTGCAACAGCTAGTTATATTTTCTGTGTCATGAAGGACTTTATAACCATTCAATAAAGGACACATTGAAGACACAAACTTCGTACAACTATTTGTGGATTAAACAAATTTAAGTCCCGTGTCGAACCCATAATACTCGGAGTGGTGGCAGTGTCGTGGCGACCACGTAAACAACTGCGCCATCCGTGCTGTTAACTTGCGTTTATAGCACGCACGAGTATCTGTTTGCGTTACCTACTTGCATTGTTTACAAGAACTATTATAGTGTGATGTCGTACAAGACCATATATGTTATAATAGTGTGCCATATTTGTATAGCCTGTTTATTTACACGCTATTGTATAGAATATGATAGATGGTCTATAATAGCATATTCTGAACATAAATACAATACTCCACTTCGAGGGTAGTTTCAGAATACTACATAAGAATTTAAAATAAATTAGGGATAATATTGACTTTATACAGATTTTATCGCGTTGTTTATTTTATTATTTATTCCCCGCGAACATGGCTGCTGAAAAGCAACTGAAACATCGAGGAAGGTGTAAACTTAAATATAAATAGTTTTAATAATTTAATTAAATAGGCGTGCAAGCCTTAATTATATACATAATATAAACACAAATCTTTAAAACTAACTTATACCTAAAATATTATAAAACAGAACTAAAAAAGAAAAAGAAAACTAAATCCCTCTAATAGGCGTCATAGAATTCCACCGCATTACATTCGACTGGTAGTGTGCCCAGAAGACTGGCAGCATTGCCACGTTGAATGGCAATGCTTATTCTTTCCGCGAAATAAAGGCCAGCCTTCTGGTCACGAGAAGCGTCGATTAACCTTTTCGCTATGTCTTTATAGAGAGCACGAGCACTGGGACCCCATGACCCTAGCGTTTCGACCCCAAACGGCTCAACAACATAATCCCCTGCCAGGTTTTTGTATTTGCGCCGTTTGAGAGTCTCCGCGGATGCAGCAGCAGCACAACCCGCCGTGCTGGGAAGATGTGCTGGCGCAACGGTGTCTACACACGTTGCGTCCCACATCAAGGGCCTACCCATATTCCAAGGCATCAATGACATACCGTCCGGTCTTTTCCCATCGTCACGTGCCAATTTAATTAGCTTAACGAGTATTAAGTTTAATAGTAGTAGTGTAATAATTTCAAAATTATGTAATACAGTATTAAATAAACTACGCGATAAAATCCGTATAAAGTATTTTAATTTTAATACATCAGGGATGATCTTTCACGGCAGGTAAGGCCTATTTACAGTAGGAACATAATACTAGGTCATTCCTGAACCACCTCGCCATCCGTGCTGTTAATTTGCGTTTATAGCATGCGCGAGTAACTGTTTGAGTTACCTACTTGCATTGTTTACAAGAACTATTATAGTGTGATGTCAATACAAGAGCATATATATTATAATAGTGTGCCATATTTGTATCGCCTGTTTATTTGACACGCTAATGTATAGAATACGATAGAGGGTCTTTAGTAGCGTATTCTGAGCTTCGTGGTTTAAGTGAACTCAGATTCATCTCTGCCTTTTAATCTTTGAGTTACTGGTATGTCAGATATAATTTAAAAGCGATTTTTGGCTACACAGAGAAACGAAACATACATAGATATTTTTTATGTTTTTTTAAAAATACTTGTCCCTTTCTAGCTATATATTCCTAGAGCCTGTCTACGCAAAATTGCTCTGAATCCAGTAAGATAAAGTTTTCTCACGTTCGCTCCCATTTAGTCGCATTTTTATATTCACTACTGAGCGAAGGGGATATAACTATAATGCCAGTGAGTTTATTGTAAGTGCACTATATACAGTCTGTCCCAGAATATGTGAATCAAATTGTAACGGGAGATTCCTTAGGTAAGGACCTTCCCAAACAGCTAAATAAAAAAAAGACCATTGTGTAGAAATAAAAAAGTCAACGTTTTCAAAAAAGTACGACTTTGCCAGGCTTTCAACTATAGATGCTTCGTTTATGGCTAATTTGAATTTTTTCACTAATATTATTTGTAAAGGAATTTTTATTTCTGAATGATTGATTCGTCAAACTACAAACGATTTTTTTTCTAAAACTGACTTAGTTTTGAAATCAATGCAAAATTTGGTGCGTTTCGTACTTTTTTAAAAACTTAGATTTTATTTTTACGCTTAGCTCATAATGTCTTTATTTTTTTATTTAGTACATTTGAAAGGTCCTTACCTAAGGAATCATCCGTTACAATTTGATTCACATATTCTGGGACACCCTGTATATTGCTTGCTTAGAGCCTTTCCTGTTTGTAAAGTAAACAACACGTGATAATTCTGTGTTGTTTACTTTACAAACATTTAAATAACGGACACAAAGAACACCGAGACTTGAAACAATTATTTGTGAATCACACAATTTTTTGTCTCATATGGGGATCGAACCCACGACATTTGGCGCAGTGTCAATGGCGAAGCGATATCTTAGACCAATACAGCACCCTTGCAGACTTTATTAGACTTGTTTTTAATTATCCAGCCATATGGCAAAAGTCCTTATAATTTTGTCCTGTCTGTTTGTATGTCAAAGCTGTTTTACTAGTAGACTTCACTGGGGAACAAAAAATACATGTATTATATTTTCTGCAGCATTAATTTTGTTACTGGTTTTAATAAACACCTTCATCAGTCATACCCGAAATGTATTTACTTTGTATGGATTCTTTGGTTCTTGAAATATTCAACATAAAGAACGATTCCATCAGGACATTAGAACAATGAAATAAAGATACCAAGGCCGATGGGACAGCCATATTATGATGGCAGCTTGTTGCTTGAGTTTAATAAGGGATTGTCCTAAACATAAACACAATAGATAAGCTTACAGATAAAGTTTTCTAATATTTTTGTAATGATTTTTTGTTAATAGCATATGTATTAAGTTTTCTTGTCGTTATTATATAGCCGTTCATTCAAATCGGTCCAGCCGTTTAGGAGGAGTTCACCGTCAACACACGTACAGAAGAATTTATAATATGAAGAAGATAATGAGAAGAATTTTTAATATATAAAGATATGTAAATATATAATTGTCTTTTTATTTCGATCTTCTCAGTCATATAGTTATAAAAAGTCTTATCTCTTAAACTAGAGTCAATTTAACAAATCTGATATTTTCTCGTATTTAGCATACTGAATTTACACAAAATTTACTTCAACTTACCATGCCGCAAAATGACTGTTCCCAATGCTATCAACACTGGTAACAGTGGTGTTACCAGATGAAATTTGGAACAAGATTAATCGCTATACGCAGCTTATTGTAGTGACATTACGTGAAATATTTTTTATGAGTCTTTGCCCGCGACTTCACTCAGGCAATCGTCAATCAGCATCCACTGATTAAAAATAGGTATAATTAAGTCCTTATGAGATAATTTAGGCATTATCAACAGATCTATCGTTGTCGCGCTGGGTTTGAACGCAATATCGACGTGTGTATCTCTTTTTAACCCCCGACGCAAAAACGACGGGTGTTATAAGTTTGACGTGTGTGTGTGTGTGTGTGTGTGTGTTTGTGTGTAAGTGTGTCTGTCTGTGGCATCGTAGCTCCCGAACGGAAGAACCGATTTTAATTTTGTTTTTTTATTTGAAAGGTGTATTAGTCGAGATTGTTCTTAGTTATGTTTGATGAAAATCGGTCCAAGATGGCCGCCGCCACAAAATGACGGATTACATATTATTTCACATCTCCCTCAATATGGGTATCAAATGAAAGGGCTTGACTAGTAGAATACTATACACTATGATAATTTCAAATCCAAGATGGCCGCCACCATAAAATGGCGAATAATTTTTTTTTTCTCAACTTCCTCAATATGTGTCGGGTGTTTTTATAGATAACAACGGTTTGGTGGTCTGTATTAGTTTGTTTATCCTAGTAGCTTTGTTAAATACGTTTGCACGATGCCTGAATAAAGCAGAAAGTACAGCAAAATGCATAATTTTGATAGTTTCTTATATCTAATAATATCGCCATATATGCTCTAGACTTTTTATGATGTAGAAAACAGAGAAATACGGTTGTATAGACAAAACAATGCTCACATTTCAATTTAAACATGAGCTCCATTCCGCATTAATTAACACTTCAAAATTACGTATGCACAATCTAAAACAAAGTCATTCACTTCAAAAAAGCATTAAGTACATATCACTAACTAAATATCTTTTATAGCATAATAACTACCAGTATCAAAGCTCAACTAACAGCGATTTGATCGGCGGCACACACATGAAATCGTGTCATAACCTCATTTACACCAAACACAGTGTAGTTACACACAAAGGGATATGAACACTGTGCTCGTAGTTGGAATACGCAGAGTTGGAATTCAGGGGTAATTAACTACTAGGCCATGTAGTTATCGGGTTTGTGTCACACTGAAGCGATAGCTATTATCGTTTATCAGTGATTTGTGAATAATTTGATGTGTTCGGAATATGTTTTTGATTATTAGGGTCGTGTAGGTGTGTATTGTTCATGGATTTATAGGTTTAATGATAGTATTGTCTTACGTTTACGCGAATGATATTCATTAATAGATTGTAATTGATCTACATATAACAGACTAGCTGACCCGTGCAACTTCGTCTGCTTCACATAAGAGAATTTAACCAGTTTTGCAACATTTTTCATTGATGCTCCGCTCCTATTGGTCGTAGCGTGATGTTATATAGCCTATAGCCTTCCTCGAAAAATAGGCTATCCAACAATAAAATAAATTTTCAGTTCGAACCAGTAGTTCCTGAGGTTAGCGCGTTCAACCAAACAAACAAACTCTTCAGATTTATAATATTAGTATATATTGTATGCGGCATATTGTGTTTAGAACCTTTTTGAATTATTTATATGTGCATTATTTACATGAAAGTTTGGTGGTGTGATAGAAACCGTGATAAAACCGTTTCAAGCAGTTTAAATAAAAAGAAAATACCATTATGTTTTGAAGGTAGGCTATATATTATTTATAATTAATATATTGACTACAGCAGCAGTGAATGCGATCACTGTCCGTGAGATTTCGGGTTTAACCAAGGTCGCGCAAAGTGTTCATGAGTTTTCCTGCCAAGAGTTCTCAGTAGCAACTCTGCGACTGTCTGAAAATTATCAACACGCTCTACAACAAACATCTGTCTACACCTTTGGAGATATGGACGTGCTAATAGATATATACACAGTGTCCGGTAATTAATGGATTACCTGGAAATGTCTTATAGTGAAACTGACGGACGTTCAGAAAAAAATATGAAAAAAAATCTATCCTAACTGACTGATACTGATACCTGAGATATGTTTTTTTTTAATTACCATGTGTAACTTTCTTGTATACTACGACCATAAATGAATGAAATTCATCGGTTTTTTGTTGTTCTATTATTAAACACTAATTATGCTAATAGATAGACAGTCAAAATTATGCTATGCTATTATAGCATGCACTTTTTAATATATTTCTATTTTTTTTATTTTTTATTATTTTCTTTTTATTTTTCTGAACGGCCTTCAGTTCTACTATAAAACATTTCAAGGTTATCCATCAATTACAGGACACCCTGTATATGTACATATTTTTATATATATTCATTTGGACATATAACACACTTTTACCTTTAATAAATGTAAGTGTACATTTACTTGTAATTAATTTGGAGGTATCCGAAATGCAATACTTATATATATACTATATATATACTACAAATAATTCAAGGATAATCCAGGAAACTATGACACGTAGGTATTTAATAATATGTACAGTAAGCAAACCCTATTACCACTCATTAATCTTACTAATAATATAAACGTAAAAATATGCTATTCTACAGGGTCGGCAATGCGCAAGTGATGCCTCTGGTGTTGCAGGCGTCCATAGGCTACGGTGACCACTTATCATCAGGTGGGCTGTATGCTTGTTTGTACAAAAGCAAGATGCTAAGGTGTTTCAAAATTTGTTAACCAATTACGCCGAAACCATTGAACGGCTTTCAATAGAACTTAAGCCATCATATAGGCCATGTCGTGCATTAACACTAAAGAAACCTTTTTATCCTGGTATACATATCCACTGGATTTACATGGTCGAAGCCGCGAGCAGAACTTAGTGCCTTAGAGAAAGGTCGCAAAACGTCTGATCGACGCTTCGCGTGATCAGAAGGCTGATCTTTTCTTCGCCTAAAGAATCAAAATTGCCATTCAACGTGGCAATGCTGCCAGTCTTTTGGGTACGTTACCAGTTGACAGCGATGCTTTTTATAATTACTTTACCTTTGTTAATACGTTAGATTAGTCTTTTTTTATGGGATAGGAGGCAAACGAGCATACGAATCGCCTGATGGTAAGAGATTAGACTTATAATCAATTATGTAAATATATTGTTAATGTGTATTATACATTTATTCTAAAATAAAACCTTACATGAATAAAAATTATTATTAAACTCAACTCTTGTTACACTTCGGTGTAACACGCGTCCTAGTTGGCACAGACACAACTCCAAGCGATTAAGTAACGTAACGTTTATGGTAGCGGGTTCGATCCTGTGTCACTCCGATATACTGCACTGTCTGCTTAATTGGGATTAAGTAAATTTGGATACGTTAGTTTAAGTTATTGTACTACTGTTTGAATCCCGTCCTCAATACATTGAAACAAAGAAGGGATTCAAAAGCAGATCAATTTTATTATTATAAATCTTATCTCTACTAATAATAATATTATAAATACCCCTCTGGGACAGTCGTTATCTCATCATGAGACTAACGCGATATCGGAGGGCACAGTACACTAGCTTTAAAACTATCACCTTCGCCTTGTGATATAAACAAAAAATGTATCACCAGGTTAAATTAAAGCACACAAACCGCAGGGCAGCTTGTGGCGAGCTGAATATGAGTGGTGACACTGCGGTCCTGAATGCCTCAGAGAGTTGGTTAGGGCCTCGTCCCCGGCTTGCCGTTACTGGTTGGCTGGGGTGGAACTTCAAGTGCGCCCGTAGGACTCTCAACTCTGGCTTGCCTTGGTCGGCCAGTCAGAGGGAGGCCGCTAGAGCTATATGCTTGGGGGTGGAAGTGTCATTTTCAATGGCATAACTACGGGGAAACCCGCTCCGGGTCTCCGTTGTCACGAGACCCGTGATGGTGAAACCAGCGCCGCACCGCTCGACACCCCTAGCCACTCGCACCGGTGTTGCCCTCTGCTGCTGGCTTGTATGCCTATTGTGGCTTATCAGGGGGCCCATCTAGTGAGTTGGCGAGTCACCATCTGCCCATTGCATTGATGCTATTAGAGTATTCAGGGCAGACGCCGTTTTTCATTCATAGTTAGCAATATACCGGTCCACCAAACACCCATACCTATAGCCCATATATTAGAATCCATACGTAGCAATAGTTCTACGCCTGTTGCGGCTAGTGCCGCTGCCGGTGTTCCATCCCACGTTTGATTAAAACTCTCGAAGGGCCTCTTCACGTTGGACCCATGTCTCCGTGTAAGTCTCCCAAAGGGCCAGGTATTTTCTAATATTAAATATGTTAGAAAGTACCTGTGATAAGAGAAATATATAAAGATAGAAATATATAAAGAGGAAATATTGCTTTTTGTTTGTTTGTTTGTGTGGAAAACAAACAAACAAAAAGCAGCGATAGCTCAATTGGGAGACCAACAGACTGCAATGCAGAGGGTATCGGGTTCGTACCCACGTCGCGTATCTCTGTCTTTCGGAAGTTATATGACTTTTCGAAATTATGTGCGTATTGATTGACAATTATCGCCTGCTCAGTGCCTCGGAGAGCACGTTAAGCCGTCGGTCCCGGCTGCCATGAACATCTATGGCAGTCGTTATTGGGTAGTCAGTGCCCTATAATATCCTGACACTGGTCTAGCCTTAGAGTATCGTTAGCCTTCGGGTTGCGGAGGTCAGGTGGCAACCGCTCCGTGTAAAAACTGATATCCAGTCAAATCCTGTTAGACCAGAAAAGCCGACCCCAAGTGACTTGGGAATAATAAAGGCTAGGGAGAAGATGTTTATGTGGAATCCGGGACAGCAATCCTAGTCCCAAAAGCCCCAAAGCCCTTAATTCAAAAACCACACAACTGGTTTTAAAAATTCTTTGACCATTGTAAAGCTATATTTATATTATCACTTTAACTACTATTACTAACATAATCTGGCTTAACCTATTTTTACGCGAGCAAAGTCGCAGGCAAAAGCTAATAACAACATACAACTAGAGTGTACGGAAGCGAAACATGCTCAATTTTTAATTGTTTTTTAACAATTCCCGCACTAGGAATCAATTCTGTATCGCGGGGACTTTACAAACATTCAAATATCAACAAACATACTCATAACAATCATTTAAAGATCACACAAATTTTTAACCCATATGGAATTTGAACCCACGACATTCGGCTTAGTAGTAGTAGCGACGTGACCACTTGGACCGCTACGCCATCTGACATGTCATGACAATGATCTAAAGAGATCAGGAAAGACTGGGAGCATTCGAAAAGTGGTGCTGGAGGCGTATGAAAAGAATCAGCTGGTCAGAAAAGAAAAGCAATTCGGAAGTACTGAGCCTTGTCTAAGAAGAACGCAATATTTTGACGACAATTGAAAACAAAATAGTAAAGTATTTGGGCACTTTATACGAGATTAATGTGCCCGCGGTTTCACTCGCGTTTATGATTATTACGCTGCTCCCGTGGGTTATAGCGTGATGTTATATAGTCTATAACCTTCCTCGATAAATAGGCTAGCCAAAACTAGAAGAATTTTTCAATTCGGACCAGTAGTTCCTGAGATTAGCGCGTTCAAGCAAACAAACAAACTCTTCAGCTTTATAATATTAGTATAGATGACGACTTCATAAAAACATCATAGAAGGAAAAGTGGAAGTTAAGAGAGGAAGGGGCACACAGAAGACCATTCACTAAACAAATACTAGAAAAGGTGAAGGTCATATCTAATGAGGAGGTCAAAAGAGAGAGAAGTATAAATTTGCAAGTGCACAATCTGTTCTATAACTCTCATAACTAGATGGAATGGTTTTCAAAGACGACCGGGTATAGATAAGACTCATAACCAGTTGCACTCATTGATTGGTAAACGATTAGCGAGGTTAAGCAACGTTGGGTGCGGTCAGTCTATAGATGGGTGACCGCTTAGTGGTATTTCATCTGAGCGTCTCCGTGCTTCGGAGGACACGTAAAAAGTCGGTCCCGATTGTTGTCAAATTGACAGCAGTCAAACCATGTCAGAGGCCTAAGGGTGGCTTGAACAACTCTTGACAACAGGTTGGCCACTAACCACACGAAAAGAAAGAAAGAAAGAAGAAAGACCGACGGGGGTGTGTAATACCGTTAACTTCCAAACAACAACAGTAAAATGCGATGATTTTTTGTTGCCCAGACTCGGGATTCGAACCTGAGACCTCATGCACAGCAGTCACATTTACTAACGCCGTGGCAGTTATCGTGATGTCAAGGGTGATAACTAAACCTATTTTCAAATCTGTTAACTGTAAACTGTTGATGCAAACATACAAAGCGCTAGCTGAATGCTTAATCACCTACTGTGTATGTTCATGGGGTTCAGCGGCCATAAAACATTTGATTGAAGTTGAAAGAGCACAACGGGCTTTACTTAAAGTACTCCTCTACTTACCGTTTCGCCACCCTACACATTAAGTATATCGGAAAGCAGAAGTACTAAGCGTGCGGAAGTTGTTTGTTTATCAATGTATTCGAAAATACCATAAGAATACCGTACCTTATCTACAACCATCGGGTAAAAGGATAGACAAATGTCCAGTCCCAAATTTCAAAAGCAAATTTGCCCAACCACACTAGAGTAATATTGCACCTAGACTGTACAATAAACTTAATCTAACGCATAACACCAAGTCTTTAACAAATTACAAAATCAAAAACACTATTAAACTTTGGCTTAAGAATTTTGACTACAAGGATGTCGAAAACTGATTACAAATCATAACATAAGCACACACACACACACACACACACACACACATACTCACACACTCACACACTCACACACACACACACACACACACACACACACACACACACATACACACGCACACACGTAAACTAACAAAAATAGTTACTTATTGTATAAGCTTAATATTATTGTACACTTGGCGATTAAAAAGAGTGGCTATGAGTTTCTTGCCCGTTCTTCTCATCAGCCCTACACACCCTTGCTTTGCTGAACGTGGCAGTAAATGTAAATTCACAGGAAAAAAAATTACGTGTAACTTTGTAACCTAATTTGAATAAATTTATTTTGATTTTGATTTTGATTTTTAGCTACATATTGAATACTATATACTATACTAACTGTTCCCAGCATCTATATTTATGACGTGACTAAATTGGTCAAATCGCTAAATTACCTTTTTGATAAAATCGCCAATACGAATAACCGACATGTCACCCACTTATCCATAAGAATGCCTGTGCCCAAGTTGGAATTATTTAGGAAAAGTTTTGTCTATATGGCACCACTCATTTTCGACTCCTTGTCTAAGAGAATAGTGGATTTACCGAATAAGAACTTTTGTTGTGCTTTGCGAGAATAGCTAATCCAGAAAACTTTAATTCCATCAACTTTTAAGTAATAGTTCCTGTCGTTACTGCACTTATTAAGAGACATTGTATTACGGCTAAAACTCGCTGTTTTAAAATTCCTAATTTAATGTTATTCATGTATTGTTTTGTAATTCTGACATGTAGACGAAAACGAGAAGTCTTTAATTTTACATGTATTTTGATTAAAATATTATATTATTTATTGAAATGAACTCGATTGAATGAATTTATTTACAATAATAATTAATCTCAAATTCAATATTATCATGTACCTAATTTGGTTAATAAACATGTAATTAAGTAGCTTAATTGAGGGTGAAATGTGTATTGTTCTAATTTATATTCTGTAACATCTTTGTGTACTACATTTGAAGCAAAATAAATACATTATTATTATGTTTCTCTTAGCACAGGTACTTTCTATGATATTATATTTGAAAATACCTGGCCCTTTGGGAGGCTTACACGGAGACATGGGTCCAACGTGAAGAGGCCCTTCGAGATTTTTAATCAAATGTAGGATGGATGGCAGTAGCCGCAGCAGGCGTAGGACTGGATTCTAATATATGGGCTATAGGTATGGGTGTTTGGTGGACCGGTATATTGCTAACTATGGATGTAAAACGGCGTCTGGCCTGAATACTCTAATAGCATCAATGGGCAGATGGTGACTCGGCAACTCACTAGATGGGCCCCCTGAATTGCCATCATAGGCATACAAGCCAGCTGCAGAGGGCAACACCGGTAGCATGTGGCTAGGGATGTCGAGCGGTGCGGTGCCGGTTTCACCATCACGGGTCTCGTGACAACGCAGACCCGGAGCGGGTTTCCCCGTAGTTATGCCCTTGAAAATGACACTTCCACCCCCAATCATTTAGCTATAACGGCCTCCCTCTGACCGGCCGTTCAAAGCAAGCCAGAGTTGAGAGTCCTTCGGGTGCTCTTGAAGTTCCACCCCCGTCAACCAGTAACGGGAAGCTGGGGACGAGACCCTAACCGACTCTCCGAGGCATTCAGGACCGCAGTGTTGCCACTCACATTCAGCTCGCCACAAGCTGCCCTGCGGTTTGTGCGCTTTTATTTAACTTGGTGATACATTTTTTGTTTATATCACAAGGCGTTTAATTTACAAATTTATTATTATTATTATTAAGCATAATAATTTCATTGTAGTAATTTTAGTATACTATTTACTATATGGACATATAATATACTTGCAGTATTTTATTACTAGATACTTACTTACTGATAAATTTCTATCCCTCGGGAAGAGTACTTTTTCTGAATAAAACCTACTGTATGTCGTTTTCTGTATCCCTGATAACACGTATGCGAAATTTAATGATGATCGGCCGAGTAGTTTAGGCATGAAAGCGTAACAAACAAACAAACAAACTGACATTCGCATTTATAATATTATTTGGGAAGACGTGAAATAGATACATTACCCAAACTTTAAAATACAAAGAATTTTACCCTAAAATAGATAAGGTAAAAGCTTTTTAAATCTGGTGCATGCAGAATATAAACTGTGACGTAAACGCTATTTAAATGCAGCTGTCCGAGAGAGATAGCGAGATATCCCCACTATAGTCCCCCTTTTTATATCCATATTCAAATTATGAATACTTTATTTTACAAGCAGTTTTGATAGGTACTGTTTGCACAAAAATATATTTTTTGATTGATATTTGCTCTTGTGTGTATCTTATCTTATCTTGTGTAGGGGCTAGTCAGTACAGACCGGCGACACTTCGACCCAGTGGGATCTTTTGTGTCGACTTCTCCAATAACGACTGCCATAGATGTTCATGGCAGCCAGGACCGACGGCTAAACGTGCTCTCCGAGGCACGGAGCAGGCGATAATTGTCAATCAATACGCACATCATTTCGAAAATTCATATAACTTCTGAAAGTCAGAGGTGCGCGACGTGGGTTCGAGCCCGAGACCCTCTGCATTGCAGTCTATTGGTCTCCCTACGTAGCTGTCGCTGCTCTGCTCTTGAGTGTAAAAATAATGAACAAAATCAAACATAGAGAACTACCCTCTAGCTGTCTACTGAAAACAATAATCTTCTATTCTATTCTGTTCTATTCTACTCATTAAGTTTGTGTACAACCGAACCTCGGTTTAAAATGGCTGGGAGTACGTGCAACATTTCTAAAGATCCTACTCTAAGTATCTAAGAGATAAACGCCATGAAAACTAAGTTCCCCAATAAACTTTAATTGAAATGTTTGAATTTAATTTCCTTTATCAGAAATTCGTGATGGAAATAATAATAGCGCTGTTTTATCAATCAGTTACATTAAGTACTGTTATGATGGTCATGTGTTGGATGGGTGATTGTTATTAAAATGTTTTATTTCATATATTTTACGCGTTTATCCCCTAAGTGAGTGTATTACACCCACATTTTGCAAGCTTTAATTTTAGGTGTCGCGTAAAAAATGGCAAACTTTTTGCAGTCATAGCATAATGCCAAATTCCATGCTACTTTTATTAATTTCTTAATAGAAAACTTAATTACACTGTCTGACATGGGAATCGAATCCGAGACCTCATGCTTAGTAGCCATAGCTACTACCGCTGCGCCACTATGGCAGTGCTATTAGGTAGAGGTATACAAAAACTTTTCAGTTCTTGTAAAGCACGGATGGCGGAATGGTTTAAGTGTTGTGGGTTCGATCTCCTGGCGGGACAAAAAATTGTGTGATCCATAAACAGTGGTTCCGAGTCTGGGTGTTCTTTGTGTGTGTTGTTTGAATGTTTGTAAAGTCCCCCGTGACATAAAAATTGTTTCTAGTGCAAGAGTTGTCATTTTTAAATCCTTACTAATATTATATTCGGTCTGTCTGTCTGTTACCTTTCCGCGCTCAATCCGCTGAACCGATTTTGATGTAATTTGGAATGGAGATAGCGTGAGACCCTGGAAAGGACATAGGCTATATAGCATCACGCTACGGCTCACGGGAGCGGCGCAGTAACTACAAATACCACTGACGCGGGTGAGACCGCGGGCTGAGCTAGTAAATAAATAAATAGAAATAGTACTGTCTTGCATACTGTATTAAACTAAAGCAATTGTCCCATAGATCATAGTCGTAGTAGTAGTAGTCACTTGGCGTGCGGTATCATACCGCACGCCAAGTGACTACTAAAAGAACTGCGCCATAGCAAGTCTGAACCTTATCAGATTCTCTCAGGAACCAATTCTACTAACAACATAGCTATTAGATAAGCTTCCGAAACGTTAAAATAACGATAAACGTTATTCTACGTAATAGAGCCCTCTAACTCAGTTTATTACGTCACAGAGTAAGTTTAGTTCACGCGGCTAATTCTAGATAAAAGTTACATTTTCTGGCACTAGAGGTGCCATTGTCGCTATAAGATTGAGCGAATGGAAAACGGTCGTTTGACCCGATGCCTCGAGGCATGCCATGTTGCGCACCAGTTTGAAACGCACGAATTTCTATCGATATGTTTATTCGCTAATACCCCTCACTACAGGGTCCATGACTTCTGGTGCAAAGTACTGTTGGTGCACTTCGAAGGAGTGCATTTCAAACTGGTGCGCAATATGGCATGCCTCGCTGCCACTATGGTAAGTGTTGTTAGCTGGAAGCCCATATGGGATAATTATTTCGAGATCCATAAATTTTTGAGTCTAAGTGTAACGAGAAAAATGACTAAATGAAAAAGAGTCTGTGTAGCTGGAGGTTTGTTGCTTGAATGCCGTTTGGTTTGCTTATTAAAAAAAGGATACCTATGCCAAAGGTTAGCTAGACTGAATCTATTCTTGGTCAACGTAAGGGTTAAAAGGAAAAATTCTAATATAAAACGTCTGTCAACAAAATTGCTTATTCATATTTGCATACATTTTAATCTGGTCGTTGTTGTTAATGTTGATGGAAAAGTGATTTGTCTAGTTTGATATGATATCCTGTTTTTGTAGCTTCAATGTTAGTCAGACCATCCGAGAGATATATCAATGCTTTTTAAGAGTACATGTGTACTTCTTAACTCTTTCACTTATTTACCACAGGCAACGCCACTGTAGCAATGAGCAGGAAAAAACGTGTCTTCATATAATAATATCAACCCTTTTTATAAACTGTCTCACTGCTGGGCACGGGCGTTTTCTCAGTGAGAGGAAGGTTAGCCGTAGTCCACCACGCTGGCGCAGCCTACTTTGAGATCGAACGTGAGACCTCTGGGTGACAGTCTGACAGTCTGCCACTAGCTGGTTCAGTACAAGAGTAAAATACTTAAGTACTCCGTCGAGCTCTTGTCACCTCTGGCGTCCCGGCTCAGCTTGAATCTCACGGCTTGGTACGCGACGATGGCATCCAGATGGAAACCAGATAGTATGTCATTACTGCCATGGAAAATGGGTAGGCCTTTGGTGTGGGACGCAACTTGTGTCAACACCCTTGCGCCATCACATCTTTCTAGCACAACGGGTTGTCCTGGTGCTGCTGCTGCATCAGCGGAGACGCTCAAACGGCGTAAATATCAAAACCTTATTGGTGAGTATATATTTGAGCCGTTTGGTGTCGAATGTCGCCATGGGGTCCAAGTGCTAGGTCTGTTTATAGAGACCTAGCTAAGCGGATCATCGACGCTTCGCGTGACCAGAGGGCTGGTATTTTCTTTGCACAAAGAATAAGTATTGCCATTCAACGTGGTAATGCTGCCAGTCTTCTGGGCACGTTGCCAATTGACGACGATGCGGAGGATAATCTTGACGCTTTTTAATTTTGAAGATTTATTTTCTCTTTGGTTTATATTTCTTGTAAATAATTTGTGTATATATTATGTTAATTATTTAATTATGTTACTAAAATAAAACTGCTATCATAAAATGAAAAAAAAAAAATGTATATACATGTAATTAAATTAAGTACTTACGCGAAAGGTCTCGTATTCCCATAAAACCTATGTTCAGTATAGAACAGGCCTGCTTCCAGTTTCTCAGCGAGTTCATACGCAAGCCCACCGGTGGTCCAGCCAGGGGAGATCGCCCACTCACCGCCCACGAATATCACAATGTTTGAACCAGCAAACTCATTATTGTAATAATAACGCTGAAAAAATAAATAAGAGCGTAAACGTAAAGGTATTATGAGAACTAGCCTTTGGCATGCTTGTTTTTTTTTTTTTTTATGTATGTCCTTATATTTAGCCCTTACAACGTATATGTGCGAAATTTCATGAATTCCATGATGATTGAATGATGAATAACACTAGTTTACATGGTTTTTGTCCTTGAAATGAAAATGGTTTTTCTAACCATTTGAGATGCACCGAGTTTAAAAAAAATATGAAAAAAATCCAACACATCACGTTTCCAAAATATTTATTACATTTTATTTACAAAAAAATGCCTACAAAGGTATTAAAAAACATTAAAAATGTATTGCCTTAGCTTTTTTCTTCTATTTATTTGTGTATGTGTCTCTTATAACAGACCAGCAATAATCATCTAACATGGCTTGGTCCCAGTATCCTTGATAATTTTGTTATAATTATATAAGTCAGTGTAAAAGACACCATCTACTACCTCTTAAAGAACGTCGTGATATTGCAGACATTATTTTTGTACTTAAAATTATAAATAAGAGCATTGATTATCCTGAGCCCTTATCTAAAATTGGATTTAATGTATACATAAACCACATGCCTCTTTTAACTACAGGCAAAACAGCTATTTGGTGCGAGCAAGCACGAACCTTAACAAAATGTTCTTTGAAATTAAACTACTATATACGGATTTTATCACGTTGTTTATTTAACACTGTACCTATTACATAATTTTGAAAACTGTTACACTACTATTACTATTGAGTTTTACTAATTTTTATGTTAATAAAATTATTAAAACTATTCATATTTAGGTTTACACTTTCCCCGACGTTTCGGTTGCTTTTCAGCAGCCATAGTCACGGGGAGAGTCTACCCGTGACGATTTTTGACGATTTTGCGATAGAATCCGTATATAGTAGTTTAATTTCAATGAATAACATTCGCGTAAATAGAAGACAATATTAACAAAATGTGTAAAACATATGACATAGATCCATTTTATAGTAGCATGTCACGAGTACGGAAGTGCTTAACTGATAAGTTTTCAAATAGTATCATTTAAGTATCCATTTCACATTTAAGAGCTATTTTTAATACTTAATATCTTGATAACATGCGGTTGATAAATGTATGCTGTGGTTCATTTATTTTCTATTACAGTTACTATAAGGGAAAACTTGTAATTAGCATACTGTATACCTATCATGTCATTGTTATACATTGTCTGTAGCTGTAAGTTTTCCAAAAGTTAAATATATAAATTTATATTTCTGAACGGCCATCAGTTCCACTATAAGACATTTCCAGGTTATCCATTAATTACCGGACACCCTGTATATATAAATAAATGATCACATCCGAACATGTGACATGGTGCTAAAGGGGACTCCGAAGTCGAGCCTGGGACCTCTCGATCGGCCACAAACAGAAGCGCAATCTTATGTCGCAAGACAGGTAAATGCTCAATTAAGAACAAATAAATGCTCATACGATACGAGCACTTATTTAAACTTATTAAAAATGTATTACACACTTACCATTGGGAAGGTTTGTGTATCATACGCCATGAAGTGATTCAGTCTGACGTCGACCCATCCTTCGACAGGGGTGTTGCGGGAGATCTGCAAGGGGGGTGGAGGTTCCTTTGTATGTAGCGCTAAGCACGGTGACAGAAGTAGGAGTACTGATGCAGCTTTGAGCCCTGTAAGAGTATATGGTGAAAATGAGGTAAAATCTAACTTATATGCTTGTAGCGGCCCACCTCATGGTCAAATCATTTATGGTTTGAAAAGTAAGATTATCTTTAAAGTAAGCTCTATTTGAAACTGGGAAAAAGTGTCCCTATTGAAATCGTTTGCTTTGCATCTGTATATCTCAAGTCTCGTCTCCCGCAACCACTTGGGTCGTAGTTCGATATGTATTTATTTTACTTGTTACTGGTATCAGTAAATATATATATTCATATACAGGATGTCCGGTAATTAATGGATAACCTTGAAATGTCTTATAGTAGAACTGAAGGCAGTTCAGAAAAAAAGAAAAATATATATATTAAAAAGTGCAAGCTATATTAGCATAGCATACTTTTGACTGTCTTTCTATTAGCATAATTAGTGTTTAATAATAAAACAGCAAAAAACCGATGGATTTCATTCATTTATGGTCGTAGTATACAAGAATACATGGTAATTAAAAAAGAAACACATATCTCAGGTAGTAGTTAGGATAGTTTCTTTTTCATATTTTTCTGAACGGCCATCAGTTCCACTATAAGACATTTCCAGGTTATCCATTAATTACCGGACACCCTGTATACCATGAAGCATTTAATTTGGAGGTCCACAACAAAAACATAACCTAAGCTTGAGCATGTTGGGGAACCTACATACTCAAATGAGAGAGATCAAGACACGATAGTATGTAAAATGATCTACTAAATACTAAATAATTTTTGAATGGCTGTGTCGTTTTTTTATGCCGATGGTCTAGAACATTGCTTCGGTGGCGCAGAGGTTGTAAATAGGACACCAGACAGCAGTGACTGCATAAGGTCTTGGGTTAGTTCTCCGGGTCGATCAAAGTTTTGTTTGGGAATTCTTAGTAGTCAGCCCAGAGTTTAAAATAATGTTCTGCCAAGGGTAACGAGTTTACTTCCGATTACGTCGATCTTAAAACTATATTTGGTTAAATGTATAATATGTTAAATAATAATCCATTGATGATTCGGTCGCAATTAGAATATGCGGTCCCTATTTGGAAACCCCTTTTATCAGAAATACATTGCTGAAATCGAGAGAGTCCAGCGCAAATTTCTCCGTGCCATATATTACAGGTGTTTCAGAGATAGGACTCACTTGTCATACTTACAATTACTTATCAAGTTTAAGTTAATCAGTCTAGAAAATAGACGCAAGTACTTGAGGGCCAATGTACTCTATAATATTGTTTACAATAATTTTGATGCCTTGGACCTTACGAGTAAATTATGTTACGTGGTTTCTTGAACAGTAAACGTGCGCAAAGCTCGTACTTGTGCTCTGTTCGCGATTAGTACATGTCGGAATAACTCGGGTTTATATCCTATAATACAAATTTTATAGATATAGATATATTTGCATGCTCGAAATTTCAATTTAAATCTAATGTCTTTAAATCTTTTTGTATGACATAATAAATAATAAATCATTTTAATTATTTAATTGAATCTTGGCTGAAATTGTAATTTTATTATATTCCATTAGTCATTTTATTCTGTATTGTATTTTTTATTTTCAATTTATAATTTAATTCTAATTTATATATAATGTCCATGAATACGCTATCTGTCAACAAATCTATCTCTGTTCTTATTTTGAAATCTATTAATATTTTTATTGCGCACACACTTGTGCACTATAATATCTCCTGCGCTGATGGCCAGTCTCCGTTAAGATTGGTCGCCGTGACCGAAACTCGGCCTGGAAGACATTATTATTATGAATATTTTTATAATGATTAGAATATGTTTTAAGGTTTCATTTAATAGCGTACCTATTATTATCTACCGGAATCGAGCTCAAGACCTTACGACTATTTAATACTTTTATGTAATCACTGCTCTTATATAGGGCTGATTGATAGGCTCGATGGCGTAGTAGTTAGTGTAACCGACTGCCACGCCTGAGCTCCCGGGTTTGATTTCCGCACATGTCAAACATTTGTGTGCATGAACATGGATGTTTGTCTTGGTCTGGGTGTTTCTATGTATAATAAGTATGTACATATGTATTTACAAAAAAGTATAATATGTATGTTTACCCATTGTCTAGTACCCATGGTACAAGCTCTGCTTAGTTTGGGCTAGATGGTGTTGTGTGTATGTGATAGAATATTATTATTAATTTTAAACTACAAAATAATAAAACATTGTAAACTTACACATATTTAGAGTATAATATCACAGTAAATAATAAAAGCCTGCTTTACAGTCGCACGCGCAAGCGATAACTGGCCTACATGATATTCGTTTTATCGTAATCTATCGATAATATGCTAATCACTAATCTAATTCTTTAATTATAGATAAATATATTGATAATATATCTAGTTACTATATATTTTGTTGGTAATGGAAACCTTGAGACTGCCTAATTAGTATACGAAAACTGCCGATTGAAAAGGCTCGGGATCAAATCTTAGGCACTATCGAGATCATATGGATAGTCGGCTAGAACTAATTCCTGTGATATCAGAGGATTGAATAAAATGTACATATTATGTATAATAATAATAACCCCTCTGGTCCGGATCCAGGTCTTCGGTCTTGTTCAGGGAATAGCTATGAGTCTAGATAGACTCATAGCTATTCCCTGGACAGAGAGTGGGTAGAGAGATTAATTGTTGTGAAAATCAGACACTCAGCGCAGTGAACACCACATAAACCACAACGCGATCCATGCAGTCAAGCTTTAAACACAAAAAAATATAACACCTCCATTCTATCCTACTAATTTTTATTTACTATATCGTTCTCCTAATAAAACAGGGACTTAACTCGAAATATGGCAATTAGGCAATTTGAACTCTAATTGAAACACCATTAGAGTTCAAATTGCCTAAATTCCAAATTTCGAGTTAAATCTCTCTTGTATCAAGAGTGCGATATATTAAAAATGTGTAAGTTTGTGTGGTTGGATGGATGGATGCATGTTTGATACCCTTTACGCAAAAATTACTAAACGGATTATAATGAAACTTTACAGTTTTGTACTTGTTTACATGTGTAAACAAGTACAAAACTGTAAAGTTTCATTGTTTTATATATTATATATATGTATTGTTTCTTCGTTGTTCTGATGTCAGAATAACATAATATAGGCTACTTAAAATCTATCTTAACATAAATCTACATTAACGCGAGCGAAGCCGCGGGCAAAATCTAGTTGGATATAATGAGTCAACAAATAGTGTCCCAATACCCTGTGTTTAGGTGGTCAAAAATACCTTTCTTATTTATCATACATAAACAATGCGTTCCGAAGGCTTTCACTATCGCCAGATGATGGGCAGACACGAGCGCGTTGTTATTCAGCACCTGTGATTGTTATTCGCGTGTGTTATTGCGCCCGCGCAGGTCACGTGCGTGTGAATCACGTCACGCAGATGTACGGTCACTGGATGTGGCAGGGCGTAGTTGTTTTGTGCGGTTATGGTTACCAGATATATTTATTTCTCTAATGTTATTATTATGCTAGCCTGTAAATTTATGAAGGTGTTTATATTTTTCACATGTTGAATGAATTTTGAATTTTGGCACACAGATAGACCATTTTCTGGCAATAAATACTGATTTGACTTTTTGTTTTAATATGCGTCCCTGTAATGAACGCAAGCAAAGTCACGTAAAGAAGCTAATAAAAAATAAAGCATCAATTATGTGAAACGTATCGAAAATAATCTGTAGGTACTACCCCAAACACACACACATATATTTTACTATTAAGGTCCAACTTGTTCTATGATACATATAAGAAATTTTACATAGCATATGATTTACAAAGTTGAAATCATGATTATTTTTCTTTTGATCACAAGATACAAAGAACATCTACAGTTAGAATAACTAATCGTGGATTACACAAATGTTTGCCCCGTATCGATATGGCATCTACAATATCGCCGAATGTTATGACATTATGACGCAACTATTATATGATATATGAAACAATATTGATTTGTCAAAGTAAATATAATGATGATTTAGCAGCATCAAGGACTAGTTTGTCATCAATAGATGACTCAACGCGTGACCCATGCTGACGCTTACAACATAATTATTCCATACGGCAACGTCGTAGTAATACTGCTTATGTAATAAGCATACAAAGGCTTGGTGACAGACGATGGTAAGAACATGATTGTAAGCAGGAACCGCTGCTCATAAATAGCTGTATTCCTAAAAACAACAGAAGCAATATTCAAAACACATAATCAATTCGTTACCCTAACTAATATTATGTGAGTTTGTTTGTTTATTACGCTTTCATGCTTAACTACTCGACCGATCATCGTGAAATTTCGCATGCACGTTGCCAGGGGAACAGAAAAGGATATGGGATACCTTTCACCCAGAAAAAGTTCTAAGAGTACCTACGAAGTAGTTTCCAATCTAATCTAACCCACACTTACGCAAATTCTAGTATAATATAATAAAATCAGTATTAAAATATTTACTAATATTATAAAGCTGAAGAATTTGTTTGTTTGTTCTCAGGCACTACTGATACGAATTGAAAAATTATTTTAGTGTTGGATAGCCTATTTATCGAGAAAGGCTGTAGGCTATATAACATGCTGCGACCCACAGGGACGGCGCAGTAACTATAAACGCAGATGAAACTGCGGGCACATCTATAATTATGTATAATAATAATAATATCACACTTTTTTTTTTTTTTTTTTTTTACGTGGGGGAATGCAATGGCGCATATCCCTCCGCGGGGGCGGGCGGAGGGATTATGTCGGACTCGCCGGGGTAAAATAAAGATGTTAAAAAAAAAGATAATGTACCTCCCGGAATACCGACTAAACCTACCACGGTGTTCCTCGACACAACCACTACCGACGGGGCCGCGCGAATCGCTTTCGCATGCGGTCGCGACCCCGCCGAGGTTACGGCCCGCCGTATGAAACGGCAGGCCACTACACGAAAGACCTACCCAAAATAGGCACTACTTCAAATAAAACCCTACTGTCTCCCCCCTAGAGGGAAGACGGACTCGACACAGAGGCGCGCGTGGGAACACGCACGCCGCCTCTCGGACCTGGTGCTGAACGGATGGCGGGCAGGCCCACAAAGCCCGCCACCCCCAGGTCAAACCTCAGGGTGGCTGGAGGTCATCTCGCGCCCTCCGGCGCCCGGTTCTGCGGTTGAGGAGAGGGTTTAAACGCTCCCTCTCCCGCTCCGCCGCCTCCTTGATGGAAATCACTTCCTTGCAAAAGGAGGCGACGGCGTTCCACGACCTCTCACTCCGGACCATAGACTGAACTACGGCCGGGAGCGAGAGGGCAACCGATCCGACTGCCGCGATCAAATCACGACGCTGCGATGCCCAGGCGGGGCAAACCGCCAAAGTGTGCAGCGCCGTGTCCTCAATAACGTCGCGGCAGTCGCCGCAGTGGTGACAACCGGGCGTCTCTTGCCGGCGTATACGACACAGGAACCGGCCAAAACATCCATGGCCAGTCAGAACCTGTGTCAGCCGGAAGGTGAGGGCGCCATGCCGCCTCTCCAGCCACTCCTCAAACACGGGACTTACCGCCACGATCGTGGCGTGCCCGATACTTGCATTAAGCTGTCGGTCTACTAGGCAGGGCCTCTTCTCAGTATGAAAAGTATAAGTTTGACCAACACGCTAGCCCAGTGCGTGTTTTAGAATTGTTTGTAGAATTCTCAGACATGTAAATTTCCTCACGATGTTTTCCTTACCCGTTAAAGCGACTATTACGACTGTTATTATTATAATACGCACGTAACTTTAAAAAGTGTGAAGGTTGTAGAGGCCACCCTCTTACAGAGGCGGGATAGTCCAACTCTTCCAATAGGCTACCGGTGCATTTTTTTATGCACACCGCAAATAAGGAATGTTTGTCCGTTATTTGAAGATTCGTAAAGTACCTGGCGATACAATAGCTACATCTATAATATAATAATAATAATATAATAGTATTCTATCACATACACACAGCATTATCTAGCCCAAACTATGCAGAGCTTATACTAGATGGGTACTAGACAATGGATAAACATACATATTATATACTTTTTTTTGGAAATGCATACATATTATAGATAGAATGTATGTATAATATGTATGTCGGCCTCTATGGCGTAGTGGTTAGTGTAACCGACTGCCACGCTTGAGGTCGCAGGTTCGATTCCCGCACAAATCAAACATTTGTGTGCATGAACATGGATGTTTGTCTTGGTCTGGTTGTTTCTATAATAATAATAATAATAATAACTTAGCACTAACGATCGCAGGGATGTATGGCAGAGCAAGGAGCTTCACGGTAGGTTCTACAAGGCTCTATATGGAGCTGATGTAGACCTGTTAGCCTCCGTGAACTGGCTACGTTTCGGTGACCTCTTTGGGGAAACCGAAGGGTTTGTCTGTGCTATTGCGGACGAAGTTATCAAGACGAATAACTACCGGAGATATATCTTGAGGGATTGTATGGTTGACATTTGTCGGGCGTGCCATCTACCTGGTGAGTCCCTCAGGCATATAGTTTCCGGTTGTTCTCGTCTTGCTAACGGCGAGTATTTGCACAGACATAACCAAGTAGCCAGGATTATTCACCAGCAACTTGCTCTGAAATACAAACTTGTAGATGTTGAAGTGCCGTACTACAGGTATGTAGCTGAATCAGTTCTCGAAAATGGTCATATCACGTTGTACTGGGATCGAACTATCATCACAGACAGGACTGTTGTGGCCAACAAACCTGACATTGTGGTGATACATCGATCAGAGCGCCGCGCATTGATTATCGATGTGACCATTCCGCATGACGGCAATCTCGCGAAAGCTGAAAAAGATAAGCAAATTAAATATCTCGATTTGGCTCGCGAGGTTGTCGACATGTGGGATGTTGATTCGGCAATCATTGTGCCGATAGTCATATCTGTCAATGGTCTAATAGCCAAGAGCCTCGATCACCATCTAAAGAGGCTCGCGTTGGGTGCTTGGATCAAGGGTTTGATGCAGAAGGCAGTGCTTTTAGATACAGCACGCATTGTGAGGAGGTTCCTATCTCTGGAATCCTAACCACCGGCAGCTTGGACCCTGTTCCCGATGCTGGTGGGGTACCATATATTTTATATTTTTAAATGTATTTTTATAGATATATGTATATTTAAAAATGAAAAATATATTGAAAATATTTAAATAAAGAGAATAATAATAATATTCTATCCCATACACACAACACCGTCTAGCCCAAACTAAGCAGAGCTTGTACTATGGGTACTAGAAAATGTATAAACATACATATATACTTTTTCTTTGTAAATACATACATATTTTTTTATGAAAACACCATAAAAATTAGCTGCAAAGGTAAAGAAATATTTTAACGTTCGGTATGAGAAACATTTTGGACGTAGCCGGGATATATCGTTGTCTCACTCGAACGCCTGCATTTAAGCAGCGATCACGTATGTTTTGTAGACTATAATTACAACTGCACATTCTAGTAAATCTACATCCACGTTCGGTCACATGCAAACCACTGGCGTTTTGTCGCACGCCGATGTATTGCTATTAACTCATGATTCATGATCTGACTCATGACACGTTTAACATGTATATGTGGTACTATACACAGTAGCAACCATTGTTTTGAATATTTGATGAGCCGCTGATTTGGCTCATTTGAATGCTGTAGAGGTGTTTAGTACTTTCCCGACAACAGGATCTTTAATTTATTTATTGGTTTACAGATTAATCTATATATTAATACGTAAAGCAAAAACTATGTACCCCTTTTTACGAAAATTGCGCGGCGGAGGAGTATGAAATTTGACACAGTTAAAGTTTATACGGAGAAGGAGTGGCGAATCCTAATATTTTTATAAAATATGCATTAGAGATACATTAAATTAATGAAAAAACACTACACGCACAAAACCATGCATTTGACACGATCAGTCAAATCGCGTTCGTAGTATTTCGTCATTGTTCGGCTGATGTCGTAGAATTTTTCGTAACTATGCTTACATATGTATGTGGAGTAGGTGACTAAATGAAATGTGATTATAAGGGCAGGGTTATAGACAATTAAACCAATAAAACTTAAAATTTAACTCAATTATGGTCGAATTTCGACCACTAGGCGCACGCCTCAAGATTTCTGCTAGGGTATGCACGCCCTACCTGTAACCTCTGCGAGGGCATTACGTTTCATTTATAATGTTTTTGTGTGTAAATATACCTGTATATTATATTGTAGTATTTAATAAATAGATTTCGATTATATAGATTTACATAAGCCAGCGGACTAGGGTATGCAGTGCTTATTTGCTTGTATGAAGCGCACGCGCCTGCTAGTACCTACTAATAAAATTTAATTATTGATAAATATATGTTTATGTAGCAATGTTGCTAATGACATGCCTCCACAATTATTAGCTATTCAAATGGATTATTTATAATACATGAAATTCTTTTTAGTAAAAAAACTAATATTATATATGCGAGTGCGAGTTTGTTCGTGACACTTTCATGTCTAAACTACTCGATCGATCATCATGAATTTTTTGTAACACGGTGTCAAGAGTACAGAAAAGGACATACCTTTTATATAGAGCAGAGGTTCCCAGACTTTATTTGTCATATACCACTTTCAAAATTTAACTGGTTCCGGTGGACCCTACAAGTAGAAATTTAATCCGCCAAGTAAAATATGTAAAAAAGTAATTAAAAAATTAAAAAATTTGATCAAATCTCTATGGATGACCATTTTTATTTCTTTTTTCGACCGACGTTTAAACAAGTAACAGTCGCTGAGCTTCTCAAAATATTATCTGCCTACATTGATAGGTGAAGTCAAGCCAACATTTTAGTTCCTCACTATCGAAAGCAAATAAATTTTTGCGGACCCCCGCTTACGAATTGTGATCCCCCATTTTTTTGTCACGCCGACCTATACCCCCGTCAAGTCTCCCGAGGACCCCTGGGGGTCCAGCTGGACCACTTTGGGAACTAAGAATCTAGAGAAAGTACTGTTCCCGAGGAAAAAAAAATGATTTTACTTACATTTACGCCGCGAAGCGGTTTAATTTAGATTTTGTCGGTGAGGATTGCCCGACTAGTTTTTGTGTTTGATTTGCTTTTTAATGACAACTTCTCGACGAGGAATAAATAAATTCATGTGTCGCGCGAGACTTTACAAATAATTGTAAAATAGACACAAAGAAAACAATTTTACAAACATATTAACAATGGACATAAAAGCACACAGACTTGGAACAATATTTTGTGCAAGACATAAACTTTTGTCCAAAGAGATCTCCATATCGAACCCACAACGCTAGGACTAAATTTGGTTCCTTTGAATAGTATTTAATACTATTAAGTGGTCTTAGCTTTCTTAACTCTAAGACAAGAGGAACTATCAGGATAAAGTAGTCCATATCACTCTAACGCACATTAACTATCCCTGTCTACGCACATTAGCTTTCCACTGCCTCGGTGAAACAGTAGTAATGAATGCGACAGCTGTGCTATGGTCTCGGGTTCAATCATCGGGTCGGCGACACTGTAAGTGTGGGATTTTATATCAAAGAAACTTTCAGCAGCACATCACGATGTCTGGAACTGTACCCCATCGACGTCAATAGGTTCTCTCTTACTTAACACCTGAAATTATTATTGCTAAAATATCATATGTAATATTTAATTATGTTATAATAATCCACACATGAAATGAAATAAACTGTTACTAGAAGAGCGGAATACCCTAACACAAGCATACATTTGCTTAAAAGGCTATTCTAAATATTGTAATATTAATGTGTACAAGAAATTGAAATAAACAATTTATTAATTATTAATTTATTTTATATGTAATGCAATTCTGCCTATCCTGTCAAGGATAGAAGCATGAGACTATGCGCATATATATGCATAAAATCTTGTTAATTCTGCTCTATTGCTTCGTTTAAGAAAGACCAGTAAACACATTTTGGCATTTATAATGGACTAGCTGTGCCCCGCGGTTTCACCAGCGTAAGTCCCGTTGCCGTGGGAATAATAATAATAATAATGTTTATTCATCCAATAAAACAATGGTACAGTTCATCTATCTTAATCTAACATATCATGGACAAAAATAGGATTTACACGCTAAAACGATAGAGTTAAACGACGGTGTCTGAGCTAGTAAAAAACTGTGTTACAGACACCGTAAATCCGGAATATCGGGATAAAAAGTAGCCTTTATGTTAACCCAGGTCTCCAGCTATCTGCATAACAAGTTTCATTGCAATCGGTTTTGTAGTATTTGCTTGAAAGAATAACAAACATCCATACATCCATTCTCACAAACTTTCACATTTATAATACTAGTTTACCCTGCGGTTTCACCCGCATAAGTCACGTTCCCGTGGGAATATTGGGATAAAAAGTGGCCTATGTGTTAATCCAGGTCTTCAGCTATCTACATACCAAGTTTCATTGCAATCGGTTTAGTAGTTTTTGCGTGAAAGAGTAACAAACATCCATACATCCATTCTCACAAACTTTCACATTTATAATATTATAGTAGGACTAGATTTTGCCGGTGGTCTTGCTATTTGCAATCCCTCAGGAATTTCGTTTTCTGTATGAACGTTCTTACCCCTGACGATGTGCATGCTAAATTTCATAAAAATCGGTTGAGTAGTTAAGGCATGCATGCGTAACAAATAAACAAACAGACATTCGCATTTATAATATTAGTTAGGATTAAGGTGGCAAACGAGGATAGGAACCCACTAATTAACCATTAACCTAATAAAAAGTGCGTGTTAGGTTGCCAGGTCAAGGAATAAGGAATATTTTGTGTCTTGACGGCGCGGATTGCAGTGACTAACCCGGGTCTGCTAGGACGGGCGAGTGTTGTGGTTTCGATCCCCAAATGAGACAAAAAATGTGACCTAAAAATAATTGTACTAAAGCTAGACATCAGTTATCAATGTATGTGAAGTCTTTTGCAACATAGGGATCTTATCTTATCTTATCTAGTCAGTACAGAATGGCGACAATTCGATCCAGTGGGATCTTTTGTGTCGACTTCCCCAATAATGTCGATTTTTCCCCAAATTGTCGGCCTCTATGGCGTAGTGGTTAGTGTAACCGACTGCCACGCCTGAAGGCGCGGTTTCGATTCCCGCACAAGTCAAACATTTGTGTGCATTAACATGGATGTTTGTCTTGGTCTGGGTGTTTCTATGTATAATATGTATTTATTTACAAAAAAAACGTATATAAGTATGTTTATCCATTGTCTAGTACCCATAGTACAAGCTCCACTTAGTTTGGGCTAGATGGTGTTGTGTGTATGTGGTAGAATATTATTATTAATGACTACCATAGATGTTCATGGCAGCTGGGACCGACGACTTAACATGCTTTCCGAAGCACGGAGCAGGCGATAATTGTCAATCAATACGCACATAGTTTCGAAAAGTCATATAACTTCCGAAAGTCAGAGGTGCGCGACGTGGTCTCCCTACTGAGCTATCGCTGCTGAAAATAGGGATAATTCTTAGCTAAGGGATAAAGGGAATTGCTCAGTTTGTTAGGGTGCTTCGGCTTGGCGTGGACATTAATTATAAAAATAAATACATTGCTTTTTTAATATCTTATAACCAAAACAAACTAAATATGATAATAAAGCTGTAGCAAGTTGTTAAAATATTGTGATGTAGTGATTGAACTAATATAAATGTACTAGATGTGGCCGCAGTTTCATCCGCATTTATGATTACTGCGCCACCCCCGTGGGTCGTACCGTGATGTTATATAGCCTATAGCCTTCCTTGATAAATGAGCTATTCAACACTAAAAGAATTTTTCAATTCGGATCAGTAGTTCCTGAGATTAGCGCGTTCAAGCAAACAAACAAACAAACTCTTCAGCTTTATTTGATTAGTATAGATGTATACAATAAATTAGAGACAGTAATAAACCTAACTTGTATCAGTGCACATCTCTCTTTTATTTACATAAGTCCCGTCCTTACATGGCGACCCTGTCATTTAAGGTTCAGTTTAGGGTTCTTGGTGGCATGGAACTTTCCATTGTGTCATGACTCGGACATTGACGATAGCCAACAATTTGCTCGGAAAAATGAGAAACTACATCACATATGCCTTTTCTGATATAAATAATATTGCAGTATTATCACTTATAATTGATTGAAAATGAGCATTTCATTGATTGAATAATATCTATATTTATAAAAAAAACGATACTTTATTATGTAATAAAGAAGAACATGTTAAGAAAAACAAGTATCTTATTAAAAATGCACGTTTATTTATATGGTAACCCAGACTGGAGCGCAAAAGAAGAAAAATGGCGGTGCTTATGATTGTTATCAGTTTAAATATTTATTTATGCGTCCCTTTTTAACGAAATATTTCCTGCAACGAGGTATTGTTTAATATTTTTTAATTAATTAATTATAATTATTTGTAAATAGATTTTTACCGAGAAATTTGTTCAAGCAAAGCCGAAAGTTGCTATGCCCATTATAAAATTTTTAAGACCATTTTACAAATTACAGTATTTGTTCAGTAAGGATTCTAAGCCAACTTCATTGCCTATGCCTATCCACTCGAGCATAAAGGTGTGAGACTATGCATGCTATATTTAAAATAATTTACATAAAATTGTTATTATTAACAACAATGCAGGTTAAATAATAACAATTGTAACAACAACAACTCACATAATTTACTCAACCTTCACAAATGTGGTATTTAACTTTAAATAATCGTGAGAAACACTCCCTTCCTCATATTTTTAACGTTGTCTTTGAATTTTTGCACGTTCACACTTATAGTCACATACGATAAGAGAATGTTTTTAAGTAGGCATAGAGTTTGCAGCAAACTTTTGCTTAGCAGCAAATTTTATTGAGATCAGCGATTAAGGAAGCGATCGCTTAATGGGAGACCGTTGAAGTTCTACGCAGAGGTCTCGAGTTCGCTCCAAAGGAACGCAACTCTGACTTTTGAAGTTATGTGCGTATTAAATAATTAATTATAGCTTGCTTTAACGGTGCTGTAATATATGTAAAGTCTACCAATCCGCACCAGGCTAGCGTGGATTTGCAAACCATCAACCGCAAACATATAGGTATACTAGATGCGCCCACGGTTCCATCCGCATTTATAGTTACTGCACCGCCACAGTAGTTCGTAGCGTGATGTTGAGCCTATAACCTTCCCCGATAAAATTTTCAATTCGAACCAGTAGTTCCTGAGACTAGCGTGTTCAGTCAAACAAACAAACTCTTCAACTTTATAATATTAGTATAGATATAATTCAGCACTTTATAAAAACTGTCTGAACCTGAATATGAAAATATGAAATGGGCTAGACAATAGTCTACCACGCCGATCCTGTGCGGGTTGACAGACTTCACATACCTTTATGAAGAACTTTTAGACATGCAGGTTTCCTCACGATATTTTCTTATACCGTTAAAGCGAGCGATAATTAACTATTTAATACGCACATACTGCACGAATGGCGTAATGGTTTAAGTTGATGCCACGCCGCTGCCACTGCACCGAGTGTTGTGGGTTCGAATCCCACACGGGACAAAAATTTGTATGATCCATAAATGGTTGTTACGAGTCTGGGTATTCTTAGTGTCCGTTGTTTGAATGTTTTTTTAACCAGCTTTAGGAAGGAATTATTCCTAGAGTGGAAGTTGTATTAAAAAAAATGCCTTTGAAAAGCCAGAGGTGCGGCCTTCGGATCAAGTTTGAAACCTTGGAAAGACGGGGGTGCGTGCTTTGAGATCGAATTTAAAACCTTTGCGTGGCAATTCAAAGGTTTCCCACTAGGCCACTTCTGCTAAAATCAGCCGCTTACAATTAGCCTAATAAGTTGATGGCCTAATACCATCTTTGTCACAATAATTGTCCTTATTAAGAGCAACTCTTGACACCTGACATTAGTGACTCACTACTACGAGTTAATTTTTTATGTGAGAATATCTCGAACCGGTGACTAATATTAAGCCTTGATGCATTATCCTTAATAATGAATGAATGAAACTCGAATACTAAGCAAGCGAATGATTCAATGAGTACCGTTTGATGAGATAAAAGGTTATTTTACTCAATTTATGTTATTTAAAACAATACCTACTGCCTACTTCTTACATAGCGTTATTAACTTTTCCTTTCATTTTAGAATTTAGTTTTATATGGACAGGGACATATGGCATAATGATTGCAACATCTGGTACATAAATGAGTTGTAAAATACTGAAATTATAATTTGATGGTGATTTAAAAGAGTGGCCTTGAGTTTCTTGCAGGTACCTTCTCATAGGCTCAACCTTTCGGCTGAACCTTGCAACTATCGTAAATGTAAATTCAGTAAATGAAATAAATTCACTAACCCCTTTGACGGTCATAAGTCTTACTTTGTGACCTAAATGAATTAATGATTTTTGACTTTGACAATACATTACTCAAACTTTAATTTTAATGCTGTTCGCACAAAAGGTTTATTTTGATTACTATTAATTGCTCTTGTGCGTAAAATAGGTTTGTTCCGCATTCACCCCTACATTATCTTATCTTATCTTGTGTGGGGGCCAGTCAGTACAGACCGGCGACACTTCGACCCGGTGGGATCTTTTGTGTCGACTTCCCCAATAACGACTGCCATAGATGTTCATGGCAGCCGGGACCGACGGCTTAACGTGCTCTCCGAGATACGGAGCAGGCGATAATTGTCAATCAATACGCACATAATTTCGAAAAGTCATACCTATAGCTTCCGAAAGTCAGAGGTGCGCGACGTGGGTTCGAACCCGAGACCTCTGCATTGCAGTCTATTGGTCTCCCCACTGAACTACATTAAGTCCCACATTCCAAAATGTTCCTCATTCATTTTTTAATTATTCGTTTTCCGTCTTACGTATTTTTGAGATTATTTTAGATAGTAAAAATATTTAAAAAATATATTTTAATCTTTTCAATATGGGGCTCGTGATCAAGGAGGTATTTTAAAATATTTTTCGGCTGACGGTACCTACATCAAAATCTACTATACAAAAAAAACAGGGTCAGAAAAGGAACATAATTCGGGACGAAATAGGAATTACGTTAAGAAATTAATATTTATCTAAATTTCGGGGCATATGAGGAACTATTTTTGGGGCGAATGTGTATTTTTACATTCGGGACGAAACATGAGGGTCGAATGCGGAATAAACCGTAAAATATTGTACAAAATCAGACATAGGCAACAACCTTATTATTTGTTTGTTCTAAAAATGATTGTTATAGTTTGAGTATACTTGTGGCCGTTAATTAATTAATTAATTATTTTTATACAACTAAAGTGGCAAACAACCATACGGCCCACCTGATGGTTAGTGGTCACCGTAGCCTATAGACGCCTGCAACACCAGAGACATCACCTGCGCGTTGCCGACCCTTTAGGAAAGGAAGTGTGAAAGAGAAGGAGTGGAAAGGGGGAAAGAGGGTGATTGGGCCTCCGACACTCTCACTCACCGAACAAAACACAACAGTAGGAATACTGATATTTGACGTCGATATTTTGTGAGGAGTCCTTCCCCGGTCGAGCCATACCTTTATTTACAGCTGCCCGACTAAATAAGGTTGAGACTATACAGGTTGATTTTGAAATCGTGTAATTCCTTTTAACCACGCATTCTACTGGTGATATAGAATAATCCTGACCATATATATTTTTAATTAGAATTGTATTTTTGGCAAAATTAATGTACCGATCTTTTTCATGAAATGTTTTCTTATAGTAATATGTTAACCACCCGACACAATCTTAATATTTTACTAATTTAAAAATAATAACATAACAATAACTGTTGTTGTAAATAATACCTAAGGGGCAATAAAAAGGACCGCCCGTTATTACTTACGACATTAATTATTGATAAGCTATTACATTTTAATTAGTAAAAATTAAAATTGCCTCGGGTGGTTAACATATGACTAACAGTCACCATTTCACGAAAAAAATGATAGTACGATAATTTTTCCAAAAAAATAATTCTAATAAAAATAAAATATGGTCAGGGTTATTCTATACCACCAGTAGAATGCGTGGTTAAAAGGAATTACACGATTTCAAAATCATTCTGTATAAGTTCGCTGTAATATCTTCTCATTAAGCAAGTCCGTAGCAGGTTCAATTCAACTTAATTACGTACAAATTATGAGGGATAGTGACGTAATACAAGGGGCTGTTATGACGTCATAGAAGGGACAAGTGTGACGTATGTATATGACGTCATATAAGCCGTGTCCTACCTTGTTGGGTATAATATTATGATCTGGGTACGATAATTTATCTTAATATAACTGTTAGTTGGAATTATGGTTTGTTTATAATAACTAGTGTTCGAGCAATGGTAGAAATTCGAGCATCATTATTTAAAATTTGAGGGAAACATATTATACGAATGTATATTTGTCAACATTTTAGTCTACTCTTTTACAATCGTCCATTGTAAATCTCAGAATATACACTCTCCAATAGAATTTTTTTTATTGATGAGACGAAAGCTTGTCAATAGCTACTAAAGAAAAATAAAAGAAAATTGGTCGGGAAAAAGAGATAAAGAGGGATAGAAATGTTTACTTCTGGCCTATTTGTTTATAAAATATCAGCTTTGTTTATATAGAAAATATAAGACTACGGACACGGGTCTCTTCTTATAATATACATACGTATCTGTATATACAAAGCCAGCAGTGTTTAAGTAAATAAAATATCTCTATGTAACTAAAAATCGAACCCGGGTCCTTGCGATCGGCAATATAAGCGCAAATTTATCACAGCACCAACGAGGAAGTTCGAATATAAACGTTAATTTTAGTTTATATTTATTTTTCAGCTGCATAATAAAAAAATCCCGGAATCGTGTCACATCACTACTATACAAATCATCATAAATCCCGGAGATTAAAGGGTGGATTGCATACAGAGGATCCACGTCCAATTTTACCTACCCCTTTATTGTATAAATGTAGATACATACATACATAAACACACATATATCTCTGATGGGGTAAGCAGAGGTGAGGTGTATTATACTCTCATTTCGCTAACTAAGTTACTGCACCAAACTGCGCCCTGACGGTTAAGGAAAACATTGTAAAGAAACCTGCATGTCTAAGAGTACTCAATAATGTTCTCAAAGGTATGTGAAGTCTGCCAACCCGTACTGGGCCAGCGTGTTGGATTATGGCCTAACCCTTCCCACACTGAGAAGAGGCCCGTACCCAGCAGTGGGACAGTTTAATACAGAGCTGATATATATATATTAATTACAATAATCTATTTTATACTTTAATGTTGCATGATTTATATAACTAAAAACGTATTTACATATCTTCGTTGAATGGTTGACTTTTTGGCCAGGTGTTGGACGTGATGACAAGCGGACTGCTTGTGCAAAATACCGAGCGTAACCGCGTTACTTACCCGTTGTCAGTTACATTTAATTACAATGAAAAACATTCGTTTGCACCAGTATCTTGTATAGAAAGCTCGCAAAACGCCTGATCGACACTTTGCGTGACCAGAAAGCTGGTCTTTTCTTGGCCAAAAGATATCACCATTCAAAGTGGCAATGCTGCCAATCTTTTGAGTACGTTACCAATAGACAGCGATGTTGACGAATTCTACGACGCCTGAACCAGCCTTGTAAATATTTTGCATTATTATAATTTTTTTTAATACTTGTGTAAATATATAAGCTTAACTTATTGTGTCGCGGCGGCACACCGGTAGCCAGCGACAATAGATTTATAATTATGTCTAGTATTCTAAGACTTGACAGACTACTTAATGTAGTAATATTGAATAATGTCCAATATATCCTAAAGTCCTAACTAATATTATATATGCGAAAATGAGTTTGTTTGTTTGTTACTCTTTTACTCGACCGATCAAACTTTGCATACACTTTGTTAGTGTTATGTCGGGCTCACCGGGGAAAAGATACCCCGGTAATACCGACTAAACCTACCACGGTGTTCCTTGACATAATCATAGACGGCGAGGTCGCGCGAATGGCTTTCACATACAATCGCGACCCCGCCATGGTTTCGGCCCGCCGCGCGCCGTGTGAAATGGCAGAACACTTATACAAAAAAAACGTGGCAACACGCACGCCGCCGCCTCTCGGACCTGGTGCTAATCGGGTGGTGAGCAGGCCCACGTAGCCCACCAACCACAGGTCAAACCTCAGGGTGGCTGGAGGTCATCTCGCGACTGTTACAAACCTAACCTAATCTTACCTAACCTTACGCGAGCGAAGACGGTGGTAAAATCTATTTGTAAATAAATAAATCCGAGTCATGATCTTCACATAAACGTGAGACACTCATTATTTATTTATATTCTATAGGTATACCTACCTGTATTCTCACCCGTAGGGTATAACCACAATGTGTGAACACACATATTGAACGTGACAATAAACATGTTATATGTTCGTAAAGACGTTAAACTTTTGTCACAATCACTTATGGTTTTCCCCATTTTGCAATGAAAAAGATTATTTTTGAATTGGTATTTATGTCGGCTTAGTCACAGTACATAAATATACAGTATTGTAACTCGTCCGTATCTTTGAAATAAATGCCTACAGCCGCGCGGTACGTAAACATGCGATAGGGCTGGGCTGCCCACCTACAGCATTTTAATTAAATCTGCCTACTTTGAGTTTCTATCTATTTTTGTGATTGTAAATATTTTTTATTTTATTTAAACAAATAAAATACTTTGTGAATGGAATAGGAAGTGTTCAATAAAAATGCATGTTGTTTTTTGATTGCTAGACTTAATTTAAAAATAATAATAAATCGGTCTTATAAATTTGCGACTGAAAAATATTTGCGCCCCGACTGAGACGTACGGAATGCTTTATTATTATATTTTGAAGTATAAAAAATCCGCATTCGAATATAAAGATTAATTAAAAATTGTTTTGAGAAACATGGACAAGGAGGAGAAAAAGGAATATCTTTTACATGGTTATATATACCTGCAGCTACTTTACAATTTATATGTTTAGTTTTAAAAGAAGTTCGGCATATTTATTTTTTCTATATATTCCACGAAATCATCGCTAGGTACAATTAAAAAAGTTTGCGAATTAATCTTACTGTAGTCCCGGTACCTTTCAGGAGGGGAAAAAATCCTTTAAAAGGACTTAAATTACGTACCTACATACTAGTAAGTATAATCATTTTATAGTGTTACCTTTTGGAGTTTCCAGGTAATCTAAAAAAGTTATCTCTGGGTGCGTTATTGAGGAATTCTTGCAACCAAAAACAGCACAATATATTCTACTTGTCATATTAAATAGGCTATACTTGTAGTTATTTTGGGTAAAAATCGCACGGTTACTGTTTAAAAAATAACACACCGTCCGTTCGTCACTGCAGCGCATTCGCGACTGGTTGGGTGCCGAGCGCATGCCGACGCCGAGGCGCGTAGGTATGACTCGAGTTCCGACCGTTTGTATGAAGATAGGTTACTGTATATTTATGTACTGTGGCTTAGTAGTCGTTTCGCACGAATTTGTTCGCATATATCGTGCGAAAAGACACTTCTTTAAAATAATATTATTTTGTTGTCTTTTCGCACATATGGAATATATTTTCGTGCGAAACGACTACTAAGCCTTTATATCAGGTAAAATGTAGCCTATTTAACTATACAACTAGTCTCTAAATGGTCGAGACACAATATTACACAACATACATAGTGTTACATCTTTCGAGATAGGTGTACTTACTATCTCTAATTTAAGTCACTGCTTCGGCTGGTCGTAGAAGGTTGTAAGGTCGGTAATTAAAAGTACATTTAGTGAGAAACAAAGTCTTAATTTATTGCAACCCATTCCTACCAGTTACGTCAACCTTCCAGTCGGGCCAGTGTGCAATAACTGGCCAGGGGTTCACTTCTTTGCTAAAAGTTCGTAATCTGCTAAATTCATAAAGGTCGATCATTGGTCGGTCAATGGTCTCGTAACAGGATTGTGGTAGAATGACATGTTGTATTGTCATTATTATAAAACACGTTAGTAGAAGTGATTTTTGAAAAACTATGAACATTTATTCATGCCAGATTTCGTTTTATATATTTTTACATATTATTTATTAGTGTTAAAAGCTTTGATCAAAGGAATTGTCAAAATTTTAACAGATTACCGCATACTTCAGTCATTCATTTGTCATTACGAAATTACCATTATATGCCATTTTTCAATGGTTGACTATCAGAATGTCATAATAACGCCATTATATTAGTAGATTACCAAACTTGTCAAAATCAACAATTATGAAATCAATGATAGACCATTCTGACACTATTGTAAAAGTAGACTTGGGCCCCTGTTCATTCGTTTCACTTACATACAAAGGGGCATGCCAAGACGCCATAGTAATTCGGGCCCACAGTGCACACCTATAAAGGCTAATGATAATAATAGTAAGCAATGCCAATAATTAATTAGCATAAGAAGTGATACAAAAAACTTTGCATTTTAAAGTTATCAAATCTTCTCATATCTCATCAATACAATTTATATTAAATATGTGCTATATCATTTTACACATTATTTTAATTTATTTATGAGTACTGTCTATTAGGAATGAAATAAAACAGAAAACATTGCAGTTTTATAGCTTATAAATAAATACTAACCATCACAATGGAGTTGCAAAACAAGCAATGATATTGACATTTACGTTTTCCGGCGTCATACAAGTTAGATATGGTGTTGCCATAATAAACACAAAACCTCGATACATCGATAATAGACATTACTTTAAGTTAATCAAAGCAATCTTGCAAAGATAAAACTAATAATTATATTATTAGATTTTGTATTACTTTTGTATAAAAAATTAAATGAACGGTTAAAATAATAATTATATAATACAGCAATGGTAAATTACTATTTTTATGGTATATTACCTGTCAATACATTTTGTGTAAAGGAAACATTTTCACGTTAATGTACTTGCTTTCAAGTTTTATTACATAGTTTAGTCGTTTCCTCGTTCAATATTTTTAGAAAACATTACCGACTTATACATAGTAATAAATACAAGGGAAAAATAGGGTAAATATTAATATATTTTTTTTAGTATAGCCAATTTCTTGTGCAACTCTGGACCTAATACTGGCATGCCCCTTTGTTTACCTTACATCACACATCTATATATATTCCCGAAGTCGAAGGCAGAGGTGTATTCAACTTTATTTCGCCAGCTATGATCTTATGTTTGGTGTAATAGGCAGCAATATTGCATCAATGTTTGCAACAATTCCGATCTCGATGGCGTAGAGGTTAGTGTAATCGACTGTCACTCCTGAGGTCGCGGGTTTGATTCCCGCACAAGTCAAACATTTGTGTGCATGAACATGGATGTCTGTCTTGGTCTGTTCAAACTGTTACTTTTTTTTTTTAGAGGACATTACACAATAACGCTTCTGAACTGGGTATCGTACCCGAGAGCTCAATGACAGCAGCCCAACATAAACTGCCACTGCCGGCCCGAAGGGGTATTTTTAAGTAAAATATAAAACCATCTCACTATCTTCAAGTGAGTTGTTTAACCCGTGTAATTTCAAAACAAAAATAAAACAGAATCCCGTAAAAATCCCGGTATGGTACACCACTAGACTGCGGCTTACGACTAAGCCGTCCACGACTTAATTGAGTCAAGCCCTTTAATATAGTCCTGAGCACAGAATTGTTAAAATATTTTTAAAAGAATCTTTTTGAGGGCGAGCTCCAAAAAAGTTTTGGAGAAATTATTAACAATATGCTGTATTTTTTTTCCTAGTCGAGTTTAAGTTAAATTTAAACAGACACAGTTTTGTTTTACGTTTAATTAAATATTTGCTTGTTTTTTTTTGTCTTTTAACTGTTGAGATGCGCTTATGTTTGCACAGATCGCGATTTTTGGGATAGACCAAGGGGATATTGGCCTTTTTTGACAGAAAATTCGCAGCATTAGAAGAGAATGGAGTCTGGAAATATGGTAGACAGACAGCATAATCCTCGCCTCTATTACGAATAACTAGATTTTGCCAGCGGCTTAGCTCTATATCCTACCCTAAATCCTATTCTGTACCCCAGACAAAGTGTACCCGAACTTTCACGATGATCGGTTGAGTAGTTTAGGCGTTAAAGCGTAACAAACAAAATTAGAATATTATCGGTCCTATTTATAAACTGTTATACTGCGGGGTACGGGCCAATTCTCATCATAAGAATGGTTAGATTTTAGTCCTAGTGCGGTTGGCAGACGTCACATACCTTTAGCACATTATGGAGAACTCTTAGAGATGCAGGTTTCCTTACGATATTTTCCTTCACCGTTAAAATGAGCAATAACAAATTATTATCTTTTTATAGTTTATCTAGGAGAACTGTATTTTTTTACCACTCATTGTGGCATATGCATATTTCTAACTGTTTCATAAATGAATCACTGGACCATAATTATAATAAGTTTTCTGTAAACCTACAGTCTCATATCATAAGTATCTATACTAATATTATAAAGCTGAAGATTTGTTTGTTTGAACGTGCTAATCGCAGGAACTAATGGTTCGATTTGAAAAATTCTTGTATAGCCTAAGTGTTGGATAAGCATAAGTGTTGGATAGCCTATTTACCGAGGAAGGTTATAAACTACATAACATCACGCTACGACCCACGGGGGCGACGCAGTAATCATAAACGCGGGTGAAACCGCTGGCACATCTAGTATAAAATAAAAAATAATTATATTTTTATAAATTATTGCTTGGGGATCGAACCCACAACACTCGGCACAGTGGCAATGGTGAGGTGATCACTAAAACCACTACGCCATCCTTCCAGTGAAGTAATGATTGACTGCACACGAAACACTTGAGCACCACCTGTAGGTACTTCTCTGCTTACCCTCGGTATTATATACGCGTGATTATATATCTATATATTAATACTTGAAGCCAAAAATTTGTATCCCTTTTAACGAAAATTGCGCGGACGCAGGAGTATGCAATTTGGCACAGTTAAAAGTTTATATCGAGAAGTAGTGGCAAATCATAATATTTTTATAAAATATGCATTAGAAGCACTACACGCACACAACCATGCATTTAACACACGCAGTCGAATCGCGTTCGTAGTATTTCGGCATTGTTCGGCTGATGTCGCAGAATTCTTCGTAACTATGGTTAAATATCTTAATTACCGTGAAATGTAATTATAAGGGTATAGTTATAGACAATTAAATCTTAATTACGATCAAACTTAAAATTTAAATCAATTATGGTCGAATTTCGACCACTTGGCGACGGCTAATATACTTTAAAGTTCATGCATGACAAACATGATAGGGTAACAATTTTAAAGGGTTCAAGCCAATTGCGGTCAAACATTAAACTGAAATTATTAATTAGTTATAACAAAATAAATACCTAATAATTATAGACATTTCAATTAATCACGACGACCATTTTGCGCAAATGTGACTCAAAATCAAAGTGGGTTTAAAAGCATTAGTTTTATCGACATAAAAACCAAATTATGGTGTAAAAACCGAACAGTAATGCGGACTAGACCACAAACTCATAATAGTTAAGCATTGTGAGTTTGTGGTCTAGTCCGCATTGGCGGTTAGTCTAATAAACTTTTCGCATATTATGACAACTATTCATGCGGTTTCGCCGACTCTGGTAACGTCACCATGGTAGGTTTAGTCGGTAGGACCAGGACGCCCATTTTTTTCGGGTGAGTCTGACATAACCCTCTCGCTGCCCCACATTCCCACATGTAAAAAATAAAATAAGTAATAACTTAATTTACTTTATAGATATACATATTAAACGAACGATATTAGATATTATTCTACTAAATCTTGAAGTTAGCTGGTTCTGCACATTTACATAGAACACTGCGTTCATTTCAATTTAGAGTTGTATTGTATTGGGTTTACGTCACATAATTTTACTTCTATATAAATATTAGAAGTTGTACAAAAACGTGTTGAACTATTTTTAATGCCTATGGACTAGTCTTACGCTAAATGTTTGTTTGATTAGCTGCAGATCATAAAGTTTTAGGTTTGAATCAATATTTTTTCAGTCGAGAGAGTCCGCTCTTAGGAAGTTGGCGATGGTTCGTGTTCCACGTCTTCCAAAGTACTTAAAGCTCTGATGTAAGATCCTGCACCTGATCTGCCTCTGGTCGTGTCGGATTGCTGTCACGTAGGACTATTAGAGTAAGGGCATTTGTGCTTACACAGTCATTTGTGTACAGATGAGTCCGTTAAAATTGGCTATTGAGACCAAAATACAGAGAGATATGTTTTTAAGAATTTTTATTTGGGTAAAAAGTTACTATTATTCTTGTAAACTTAAAATGTGTTCACGTTGGTGGTCCAATGGATGGGATTTAAAACCTTCGACCTCTCGGTCACAAGGCCAATACTTGATCCATTAGGTTATCGTCGATTATGTGTTTTAAGATTTTGTCATTACATTCGTCATATTTACAGAATCAAGTCTATTAATATTCTACATAATATTATAATATTCTACCACATACACACAACACCATCTAGCCCAAACTAAGCAGAACTTGTACTATGGGTACTAGATAATGGATAAACATACATATATACTTTTTTTTGTAAATACATACTTATTATACATAGAAACACTCAGACCAAGACAAACATCCATGTTCATGCACACAAATGTCTGACTTGTGCGGGAATCGAACCCGTGACCTCAGGCATGGCAGTCGGTTACACTAACCACTACGCCACCGAGATTAATATTAATTATTAACTTAATTTAAAATTTTTAATCAGCACTCATAATTAATCTATACTAATATTATAAAGCTGAAGAGTTTGTTTGTTTGAACGCGCTAATCTCAGGAACGACTGGTTCGATATGAAAAATTATTTTAGTGTTGGATAGCCTATTTATCGAGGAAGGTTATATGCTATATAACATCACGCTACGACCCACGGGGGCCGCGCAGTAATCATAAACGTGGGTGAAATCGCGGGCACATCTAGTATACCTATTATATGCCTGCGGTTCCACTGTACCTACGCCGTCGCAACAGTGACGCACACACTACTTCGTTATCAGTGAAAACGTGCGCACGCGCAACCTAATGATTTTAATACTACCGCTACGTAAGACAAGGAAAACAAATAATATATTATATATAAACAAACAATAACTTAACTCTTCCTACACAGAGAAGAGGCCCGCACCCAGAAGCAATACAGTTTATATACAGAGCTAATATCCTATCCTAATCCTAATCCTAACTCTTATCCTTACTATAATATTATAAACGTCAAAGTTTGTATGGATGTTCGTTACTCTTTCACGCAAAAACTGCCGGACCGATTGCAATGAAACTTGGTATGTAGATAGCTGGAGACCTGGATTCACACATAAGTTTTTTATCCCGATGTTCCCACGGAATCGGAACTTACGCGGGTGAAACCGCGCGGAAAACTAGTTATCAATAAATGCAAAAGTGAGTTTGAATGAGTTTATTTGTTTGTTACACTTTAACGCCTTAACTACTCGACCGATTATCATGAAATTTCGCATACACTTTGTCAGGGGTGCAGAAAAGGACATTGGGTACCATTCATCTAGAAAAACGTAATAATAATAATAATAATAATAATTCTATATTTGTTAGAAACATGTGTGTTGTTACATACAGAAGCATGCACGTTGTAGTTATTGAATTAATATGTCCAGTCATGTTTAGCCTCATGCTGTGGCGTACAAATATTTGATATTAAATAAAAAAGTAAAGTATTATTTCAATTATATCACATATGTACATGTCAATGAATATCAATTAAGTAAAGTAAAAGTAAATTATCGTATTTCAATTATGTCACATACATGTCAATGAAAATAAATTAAGTAATGTCAAAGGTATTAGGCAATTGATAAATTATAAGATTATAAATTGAATATGTCAATTAAATAGTGAATAAAAATAAATTATTTGGCAATGAATATAAATAGACAATGGTCAAAATGGTTTACATATACGTAACATCAATAAATTCATGTCTTACTGAAGCAATTTTATATAATTAAGAAATATTATCCATTAGATATTCTGTAACAGCATAATAGGCTTTGCTCGTAAGAAAGTCCTTCAGTTGATTTTTAAATGCATTATTGTTTAATGTTTTCCAATGCTGGGGTAACTTATTAAATATGATTGGTGCCATGCAAAATATACTTTTGCGCATAAGTGCAGTTGTAGCTCTATGTAGCCGAAGTCTACTATTATCGCGCCTGTTACGCGAGACTGTGTCTTCTAGGCGTGGAAAAAGAGTGGAGTTTAATTTGACAAACATTGCAGTTTCCAAAATGTACAAAGATGGTAAGGTTAGGATTTTAAATTTTTGGAAATAACTTTTGCAGCTGTCTGTCGTCTTTAGTCTAAACATAGATCTTAGACATCTCTTTTGGGCTTTAAATGCTATGCCATTATCAGTAGAATTTCCCCAAAAAATGATACCGTACCGCAAGTTTGATGCAATTAGTCCGTGATAAGCCGTAATCAGAGTTTCTGTATTAACTACTGTAGACAATGAATATAAGGCGAAGGCAGAATTGGAAGTTTTTTTACTAAGGTTATTTATGTGTGATTTCCAATCTAGCTTTTTGTCTATTGTTAACCCTAGAAATTTCGACGTGTTTACATTTTCAATTGTTTTGTCGATAAGTTGTATGTTTGGGTCTACTAATTTTGAACGCTGGCTAAAGTGCATTATTTTAGTTTTATCTAAATTCATTTTTAAATTATTAATGTCCAACCATTTCATTATTAATGTCAAGGAATTATCAATGTCAAGTTTATATTGTATCATGTCATTTTTATTGCAAGAAATTGTTACAGTGCTGTCATCTGCAAAGAGAGTCATCGGATGTGGTATTGATTTTGGCAAGTCATTAATGTATAAAGTAAAAAGCAGCGGTCCCAGAACACTACCTTGTGGTACACCGAAAATAACGTGACGTTCTTTTGATGCATAAATATCCTCCCGTTTTGTAATAGGGTTAATTCTGGTAATCTCAGTTCGTTGTTGTCTGTTAGACAAGTACGATTTTATCAGACTCAGTACATTACCTCTCAAGCCATATCTATCAAGTTTTTCAGTTAGTATGTTATGTTGAACGTAATCAAACGCTTGCGTCATATCACAAAACACAGCACATATAGGCACTGTCTTATCCACATTTGTCATTACTGTAAGGAGAAAATTGTAGATTGCCATATTAATAGACGTGTTTTCACGAAAACCAAATTGTGATTTTGAGAATATTTCATTATTGTCTATATATTTGTATAATGCTTTGTGGAAAAATATCTCTAAGATTTTGGAAAAAATTGGTATTAGTGAGATCGGTCTATAGTGTTGCATTAGCTCTCTGTTCTCTTTTTTGAATAGTGGTTTAACTATTGATAGTTTTAATGCCTCGGGGAATTTACCGTCACTGATACATAAATTAGTAATGTGACAAAGGGGAATGCAAATTTCCTGTGCTACAGCTTTTATTACTTTGGTAGAGATATCGTCATATCCCACACTGTTTGTGTTTCTTAGGGTTTGTATGATTTTTACTGTACTGTTACTAATCTACTAATCTATATTTTTTTTTTTGACCCAGGAGAATCCTTTATGGATACCCCCTCCCCCGAGGGGGGAGGGAAGTTATGTGCGACTCTCCGCCCCTGAAGGTGGTCGGTATACACACTAAAAACCTGGGGTGAGCAGTCCCTCCGCCGACGGGGTAGGGCGAGATGGGGGTGGAGAGTGCACACCCCGTCGTCCCCACGATGGGCGTTGAAACGTCTCAACGTAGACATGCTGGTGGAAGCCTCCATCGTCCAGGCCTGGACCCCGATGGGCGAAGGGCCTGTGGAGGCTGAGCTAGAGGCGGAGTGGTTCCGGGGCGCGATGACGCGGATTTGCGACGCGTCGATGCCCCGGGCCAGTGCTCAGCCTCCGAGGCGTCAGGTGTACTGGTGGTCTGACGACATTGGTCAGAAACGCGCCGCTTGCATTGCGGCGCGTCGCCAGTACACTAGGTACCGCCGACGCAGGCGGTACCATGACCTGACCGTGGAGGCACGACTGCGGATCGCGTATAAACAGCGGAAGTACGCCCTGCAGTCCACCATCAGCGAGGCCAAAGCCCAAAGATGGGAAGAGTTCCTGGGGACTCTCGAGGCAGATCCGTGGGGCCGCCCGTACAAGACGTTCAGGGGCAAGCTGCGCCCCTGGGCCCCACCGGTCACCGAGAGTCTCCAGCCCCGGCAATTAGAGGAGGTGGTCTCCGCTCTCTTTCCTTCGAGAGCGGAGCACACGCCTCCCGAAATGGCGCCGCCCGATATTGAGGAGGGCGGTGCCGATGCCGGGGCGCCAGAGGTAACAATGGCGGAGCTCGGCGCGGCAGTGGTTCAGCTCCGGGGCAAAAACACCGCCCCGGGGCCGGACGGAATTCCTGGCCGCGCCTGGGTTTTGGCCTACGACGCCCTAGGGGACCAGCTCCTCAGGCTGTTTAGCGCCTGTTTGGAGTCGGGACGGTTCCCTGCCATGTGGAAGACGGGTAAGCTGGTCCTCCTGAGAAAGGAGGGCCGCCCCACGGACTCTTCCTCCGCGTACCGCCCCATAGTGCTGTTGAATGAGGTGGGCAAGCTCTTTGAGCGTGTATAGTGGTTGGCCGCCTCTCCAGGCATCTGGTGCGGGTTGGCCCCGACTTGTCCGAACGGCAGTTCGGATTCCGAGAGGGCCGATCGACGATTGACGCGATCAGTCGCGTCAAGGCCCTCTCGGATGAGGCGGTCGCCTCGCGCGGGGTGGTGTTGGCGGTGTCCTTGGACATCGCCAACGCGTTCAACATCCTGCCGTGGGCGACTATTAGGGAGGCGCTCCGATTTCATGGGGTGTCTCCCTATCTGCGCCGAATAGTCGGGGACTACCTGCACCAGAGGAGTGTGTTCTGTGTGAGGCGGAACAGAGAGACGTTCCGGAGGGAGGTGTCGTGCGGTGTTCCGCAGGGTTCCGTTCTTGGACCGATCCTGTGGAACATCTGCTACGACTGGGTGCTGCGAGGCGCCCTGCCCCCGGGCGTCGGCGTAACTTGTTACGCCGACGACACGCTGGTCACGGCCCGGGGAGAGGATTACGGGGCAGCTGCCCGTCTTGCCACGGCAGGGATGGCCCTGGTAGTCAGTAGAATTAGGATGTTGGGACTGGAGGTGGCGCTGGAAAAGTCCGAGGCCCTGTTATTTCATGGGCCTCGGCGGGCGCCGCCACCAGATGCCCACATCATAGTTGGAGGGATCCGCATCGAGGTGGAGCCGAGTATGAAATACTTGGGGCTCCACCTCGACGGCCGCTGGAACTTTCGCGTCCATTTTAGCCGTCTGGCCCCCCGGCTGATGTCGGCGGCGGGAGCGCTTAGCTCTCTGCTGCCGAATATCGGGGGGCCGAGTGTCGTCTGCCGCCGCCTCTACTTGGTGGTGGTGCGGTCGATGGCCCTCTACGGGTCGTCCATTTGGGCCGGCGCCCTCGATCGCCGAAACATCGCCCTCCAGAGGAAACCTCAGAGGGCGATGGCGATCAGGGTGTCGCGGGCGTACCGCACCGTCTCCTTTGAGGCGGCGTGCGTCCTGGCGGCATCGCCGCCCTGGGATTTGGAGGCGGTGATCCAAGCGTCGGCGTATCACTGGCGCGTGGACCTCCGGCTCCATGGTGAGGAACCCACTCATGGGGCGGTGGAGACGCGAAGGTCCCAGGCTCGACTGGTCCTCGAGGCCAAGTGGGAGGAGCGACTGGCCCAGCCCCGCTATGGGGTGAGGACAGTCGAGGCTGTCCGTCCGGTGCTAAGGCAATGGACGGACAGACGGCGCGGACCGCTCACCTACCGGCTTGCACAGGTGCTCTCTGGACACGGTTGTTTCGGAGAGTACCTGTGCAAGATAGCCGGTAGGGAGCCGACAACCAGGTGTCACCACTGCGAGGAGTGCGACCGGGACACGGCGCAGCACATGCTGGAGGAGTGTCCAGCGTGGGCCGAGGAGCGCTGTGACCTGGTCGCCGTGATTGGCTCCGACCTCTCGTTGCCGACCGTCGTATCCATGATGGTCGGCGACGACAGGTGCTGGGGCGCAATGAGGTCCTTCTGCGTGGCTGTCATCTCGCAGAAGGAGGCGGCGGAGCGGGGGCGTGAGGAAGATTCTTACGCCCTGGACATCCGCCGCCGGAGGAGGGGGCGCAGGAGACGCGCTTATGTCGCTCTCCTGCCCCCCACCTAAGGGTTCTGGGTGGCAAGGCCTCAGGGGACCCTGCACCCATGAGTAAGAACCCATAGAGGGCGCGCGCGGTGTTCCCGCGCGCCTTCTAACGTCGAAAGGGGAGAGCAGTGAAATGCTCTCCCCCGGGGACGAGAGGAGGTCGGGTCCGATGGACCCGGCCGGCACCCACACGGGGGGGCCTGCTATGTATGAATCTTTTCAGACTCCCAACTGCCCCCCCCCATTGGGTGAGAGAGAGAACATCCCAGGGTTTTTAGTGGGTATACCAGCACTCGGCTGGTGAGTCCCACACGCCCCGCCGGTGCCGTCCCCTAGCCGGCGGGTAGTGCATCAAGCATTTTTTCCTGGGTATCAAAAAAAAAGAAAAGGGCGAGATGGGGTCGCGTTAGCAGTCACCATCACCATGATGCATATATTATTAAGCTCTGAGTCTTCTTCGAAGAGATTACTGAAAACACTATGTGGGTCTGTGTGTCTGTCTGTTAGTGACAGGCATAACTCCGGAACCACTGAACCGATTGACTTGTATCTTGGTGTGCAGACACGATGGGTCATACCTCGGTTGAGATTGAATACGGGCCCTGTGGGTCAAAAGATCCCCGAGATATAAGGGTCACAAGGTCACATGTATTTTAAATGCTTTTACATTTAAGACCTTGTAAACTAGTGTGCAGACACCTTGGGGTCATACCTCGGTCGAGTTTGAATACGGGCCCTGTGGGTCAAAAGATCCCCGAGATATAGGGGTCATTTCTTTTTATTACTTTTACATTTAATACGAAGAGGTTGAATCCCGGGTTTTTAAACCCATCTCGTTTCTATCTTTTTTAATAGACAGCACTTGCACTAGTAATATGAAATATATCATGGGGAACTTTACAAACATTAAAACATCGGTTACTAAGAGCACCCAGACTCGACATATGGGTATATTTGTGTACCGTACAATTTTTATTGTTATAAAGTTATTCCTGCGCGTTTTGTGGGCGTGTCTCGCGCCGTGGCGAGGTGATCTCTGAATCCACTACATCAGAGGTTTCCAGACTTTTTTTGTAATAGACCACTTTCAAAATGAAGCTGATAAATTTCTATTTAGAAATTCTGAAATATCCGTCGACCAACGTTTAAACAAGTAATAGTCGCTGAGTTTCTTAAAATATTATCTGCCTACATTGATAGGTGATGGGGTCCACCTGGACCACTTTGGGAACTAAGGCACTACATGATTCGTCCAAACTACAACAGATTACGCATTGCCATAAAATGTTCCAAATAAAGAAAGCAATGGTCATTTTGTTTCTTTTCTCTTCGGTCGACAGCGGCTAAGCTATTACTGTGGTAGCTTCTGCGTTACTTTCGCAATGAGGAAGGAAATATAAGTATTTCAATGAAGGCACTTAGTTACTATCTGGGGAAACCTAATAGTTTAAACATTAGAGGCCAGTTTTTTAATCCAAAAAACGAAACGTTTTACCTACAGACAGTTAAATTTTGACACATATTCTATGAAAAATATGTTAAAATTTAACTGCCCGTAGCTATAACGCTCGTTTTTATATATTGAAACCCATTAGAAATTGAGCGTCAGTTAAACTTGAAACGTGTATATGCGTACAACGCTTCATATTTAAATTCTGTTTTGTACATTATACCATTTTTCGATTAACTGACTAGTGGTTTGAGCTTCGTTCGAATGAATGAAGACATTATATATTTGGTGGATGTGGATAATCACAGCAAAAAGTATAACATCATGCATTGACTCTTTTTGACGAAACACTATTCATAATTTTAAAAGCAAAAGTATTATTTTTCCGTGAGTAAAACATACTTTTCTTCTCCGCAAAATCATATTTTTATAATTCAAATCAAAGTCTGACTGCGTGTCAAATTTCATCACTGACTTAACGTGACTGAATAAAGAAAATTCAAACATCAGAATATACACATTTTAATTATTATCAATAAACTAGCCCATGATCTGGCCAATGTCAAACCCATGGGATCGGAATATCGGAGTAAAGTTTATTGTATTTGTTAATCCAGGACGTGGACTATCTCTGTATCAAGGTTAAACATTCAAACCTCTTAATACCTTTACCATCTTTTACATTTATAATATCAATAGGATAATAAGGTTAAATAAAACTCAACAGATAGCTCGATACCTAAATATAAAGTGGGATTAACAGTATCTTTATATCAAAAATTCCTAATACAACCAAATACAGTTAAATATCAGCTCTTCCATCTACGTTCATATCATCTCCATAAACTAAAGGGTCAAATGTGAGATTGGAATAAATCTGTTAGCTCCACTTATTCAACCAATAAATTGTACATGAAATTGCAATAACACTTTCATTGTTACTAAAGTAAGGTTAGGTTAGACAGGCATTAAGACTGCAGTTCTAAATTTAGGATAATTCTGTAATATTTTAAAATAATGAGGACACTTTTGTTCATAGTGTTTTTACAATTTGTAATGGCCTTTGCATCTGAAGATCCTCTGGCCAGTATGGCACTTCAATTCTGGCGTAAGTAAAGTTGATAATATGATTGGAAATTTCTGAAATGATGGTACTGTGTTCAAACCAAAATCTACCGAATAAATACTAGTGCCACGGCAAAATTTATAAGTCTTGAACCAACGGACACGAAGAACAATCAGACTTAGAACACCTATTCGTGAATCATATAATTTTTTGACCAATTTATGAACATCAAGCTTACAACATTTGATGCGCAGGCGAAGAGAAAATTTAAACCATCGCACCATTTATGCAGTGGATTAGCTGCTCAGCTTTCATCGATTGATTTTAAAGTGTAGCCGGATTATCAAACGGACTGCTTTGGACGAAACGGAATCCTAGTAAGCGAGGAATTTGCTTCAGTCTATCTCCCAGAAAACTGCCTAACTGATCTAAATTATACTTTGAGGCTAAACCTTTATGACTGTGGGTGTGCATAAAAGTAAGCTAAATTACCAGCTTTATTAGGTGACTTACTTTAGATTCGACTTGCTAATGTGATTTTTCTGACATAAGAGCAATAAAAACCCATCAACTCAGCTCAACTTTAGGTTTTACTTCTACAATATTTCTGCGACACCTGAAAGGGTATGCCTAAAGAGAATGTTTCAGGTATTGAGACTGTCTTGATACAGATATAAAAGCTAATGACTTGGTCTGTTGATTTTTTGTGTCGATAATGGACGAGGTCTATGTTCAGCAGTGGACTGCATCAGACCGTTTGATTGGTTGATTAACTAGGTTTTTCCTCGACTTCACTCGCGTAAAAGTAGGTAAGGTTATGTAAGTAACAAGACTTTCCTTTTTTAAATAAAATATAGCCTATGTTACTTGGTGATAATATAGCTTTCAAATAGTTAACGGTTTTTTAAATCAGTTGAACTGTTTTCGTAATAAATCGGTACAAACAAACAAACAAAAAATCTAATGTTTCCCCTTTATAATATTATAGTATAGATATACAAAAGTTGCGATGTATATAATTAGTTAAATGATTTATTTATTTTCGTAGGTATGGTGCATGAAGACAATTCAACAGATGCGTCATCTTCTTCAAGCGAGGAAGAAGCAACAATTTTAAAAATTACGACTTCTGAAGGAGATGCTAGAAAATAAATAAGCTTACGTCTTCGCTTTTGGGTATATTGTCAAGAAATAAATTGCACTATGTTCTATCTTACACTATTTTAATATTTAGATATTTGTCAAGCACTATAAAGAGGTTCAAAATTATTTTTCAATTTTAATGTAAATTATTTTTATTGATATTACCCAGCTCTTTGAACCTTAAATCTTCTATAATTTTTGTTCATCTTGTCATACCATAATTTTATTAGTATTTCAGCTTAAGTAGATGACACATAATGCCATATATGGATATACCATATATGGCATTATGTGTCATCTACTTACTTGTCAATTAAAATTACTTTTGTCTTTCATCGACAATAAAACACAACACCCATTTAAATTTAAAATTTCAATCAAATTGTACCAGTCAGACGAAAGGACTGTGTTCCACTTTACAAAAGATCGCAGATGAACAATCTTGTATTTTCCATTTTATTTTTTAAAGACAACCCGTACTAGTAATAATTCCTATATCGCGGGGGAGTTACAAATGCGGTTCACAAACATTCAAATGAACACAAAGAACATCCAGACTGGGAACAATGATTTGAGGATCACACAAATTGTATAATTTCTCAACAACGATTATGACCAGACTGCACGAATGGTGTAATGGTTTAATCGGTCGCCTTGCCACTGCCACTGGCATCGAGCGCTGACAAATAGTTCCGAGTCTGGATTCGGAACAACTAGAACGGAACAGCTCTCTGTGTCCGTTGTTAAAATGGTTGTTAAATCACCTGCGATAAAGGAATTATTCCTAGAGTGGGAGATACCCTTAAAATGGAGAAAGCGAGAGATTTTTTTAATGCAAATATTTTAAACAAACAGTCAGGCATTATTTTATTATTTATGGAATATTTTCCTTGAAAGTGCAACAAAACAATCAGTTCTACTTAATATAATAAAAGCCGTGAAAACCGATAACATTATCACATTAGTGGCTGTGAAAATGGTGTATTAGTTAGTCTTTCACTGTTTAGCCATGAAGACCATTTTTTTAATAATACTTATACAAATTGTGGTGACGCTTGGTGATCTGCGTAAATATTAACATACCTTACTTACCTGCCTTACTTAGGGCCTGTTCCACCACCTCCAAATAGCATTTATCTATAACATAAAACTCTCGCTATCTCTCTTCTTTAACCTAACAAGAATGAGACGGCATGCGATTTATTTTTCGGATAACTGTCACTTGATAGTGGTGAAACTGGCCGTTAATATTGTCTTACGTTTACGTGAATGTTATATAGTTAAATTAAAGTACTGTTTATTTATTCTATCTCTGTTTATCTAAATTTCGTGATAATGAATGATGAATGACGACCATCATCTTAGTTTCTTTGTAACCATGGATGCTGGAAAACAATATCGTGGAGAGTTTAAATTTAATCTTCATTATTTTAATAGTTTAAATAGACTAACTGATCTAGCAAACGTTATTCTGCCATATAAATTATTTCTTCAACTAGCGGTATGAAATATACTTTACGATCTATTCTCATACCTACCGAATAAATATAATAATTTTATAAAAATTTGTCGAGCCGTTTCAGAGGAGTGGAATCACAAACAATGTGACACGAGATTTATATAATGTAGATTAGTTGTTATTTTTCTTTAAGTTGTTTTCTAAGTATAAACTGCAATAAAATTAATAGACAGTAATAATTTCAATATAAAACCATTGTCTATTGGTTTTTGATGCCACGTAAGAAGAGCTGTTCATCCTTTGTATTTAAAACAAATATTTGATTAATCCTGATATTGAACAGCCCGTCAGATGCATAATTGCCAACTTATGCATGGGCGCAAGAAGGGCAAGAAGGTATTTGAACAATATTCCTGTGCCATTAAATATAAAAATAGATGACTGCTTTTTTAAAAACAAGTACGGAATGTCTTTGAAGCCATCTCTTGTACAATTCGAATCAACGGATGACGAAAGGTTAAAGTTGTCGTCTCGCTATTACCCCGGCGCCGAGTAATGTGGGTACGATCGCCACACGGTACAAAAATATTAATAATAATGTCCTGACCGAATTTTGGTCACGGCAGCCAACCTTAACAGAGACTGGCCATCGGCACAGGAGATATTATAGTGCACAAGTGTGTGCTCAAACACAAGTGCACTCTCTGTTCCCTAACTCTCTTGGTCCGATGGGACAGATAAACCGACGCGACCGAAGAGAGATCATGTGCAGGACCAACGGCTTTACGTGCTTTCCGAGGCACGGGGGTGTCTAACACCGCCAATTTCCTAACTCCGGGCTCGTATTGAGATTTCTTAACAGAAAATTCCAATAACTTTTTGTTGGTCCGACCCGGGATTCGAACTCGAGACCTCATGCACAGCAGTCACATTCACTACCGCTGCGCCACGGAGGCACAAAAATGTGTGTGATCCTTAAATAATTGTTTCTACCTATACTCCATATGGTTAGGTACTTAACTAAAGGTAAATAATCTTGATGTGTCTTTTCATCTAAAAACTCAGTATAGAAATAAAATGCTGCTAAAGATCAAAGTGAATACAACATCGATTACTAAATCTATTGAACCGTTAGTTTAAGCAGTAGTTTATTTATATAATATGTGTTTGAGTAAAAAGTCACATGAAGATTGTTTACCTTTAGTTAATTACCTAACCAAATGGAGTATACGTGTTCTAGTCTCCATTTTTTCAATGTTTGTAAAGATCCTCGTAACACAGGATTTACTATTAAGGCAGGAGTTGTCTTAAAAAATTCTTCACCACTAGTGCAGACGTTTTCAATGAATAAGATTTTGTATTTATGTATTTCGTTTGTTTTGTTTCTAGGTAAACCGCCACAATGCTTCACACCAATCATACCTGGACAATGTAACCAAGATATGCCTATGTAAGAAATCTAAATTTATATTGATTCAATCTATAGATTATTCGAAACTCAAACGATTCGAACGACATTCGCATGCATTCTAAATGGTTATTGAAAATAATATGTACATAGTCAATTGATTTTATTAGCACAGTGTAAATTGGTATGCAGATGATTAAAGAACTGAATTCTAAATGTTGGACCGAGCAAATACAGGTCAATTCGAGTAAGAAAAGTAACTTACGAAATGAGGCCACGATAAAAACAAAATCGTACATATTTACAATGGGTATTCGAATAAATAATATAGTCAGTAGCAACGCGGCATTCGAATACAGACATTCAATTTCTGAATCATTTGATGAAAGCGATGCACGATTGTCACTAAAAAGTATTCTGTGACAATCGCACATCGCTTTTTTTTTCGTCAACTTTTTGTAATGTCCCACTGCTGGGCAAAAGCCTCTCCCTTGGACTTCTAAATCACTCCGTTGGTGGATATCCCCTGACCTTATGACCTTGTATGTATTTTATATGTCATAAAAATACTGATATAGAAAAATGTTTGGTTGACATACATATGTATATGCATTGACTTAGCCATTCCTGTGGACATGTGCAGAGTTATAAACCACAGCTAGACTTCATGATACTTTGAGCTCATTCTGCGTAAATAGAAACACCAATAATTAAATTATTTTCGGGTACTTTGAAATAACTACACTGGAACATTGAGACAACTACCATCTTAGTCTCCCCGTGACCATGGCTGCTGAAAAGCAACCGAAACGTCGGGGAAAGTGTAAACCAAAAATAAATCGATTTAATAGTTTAAATAATTTTATTAGCTTATAAATTAGTAAAATAAAATCAATAGTAGGAGTAGTGTAATATTTTCAAAATTTTGTAATACAGTGCTAAATAAACAACGCGATAAAATCCGTATATAGTAGTTTAATTTCAATGAATAACATTCGCGTAAACAGAAGACACTATTAACATTTCTTCATTCGATGTTGCAGGTATGGTTATGATGTACAAACCAACAGATGTAAATTCTTCTACTACGGCGGTTGTGGAGGCAATGCCAACCAGTTTCCAAATTACCTTGAATGCAGAAATACCTGTAACGCTGAATAAATGGATGTATTTATAACTTTGTGTGTTTATTTATTTTTCATTTTTATATGTATAACACCCGCTCTAGTAATATGTCCTGTGTCGCGGGGGTCTTTAGAAACAGTCAAACAACAGACTCAAAGAATACCCAGACTCGGAACAACCATTTGTATATCACATAATTTTAATTACTGTGCGTGGATCGAAACGACTATACTTGGCGCGCTGATAGTGGTGAGACGATCTTTTAAACCACTGCGCTATTTATGCAGTCAATACAGACCTCTTACTATGTCACTGTCTATCATGAGTAAAACAAGCCTAAATTGGCCTAGGTTCAAAGGTTACCGCTGATGAAGACACAGTTCCAGCGGTCTACCCGCACCAAGAGCATTAAGCACACTGTTGTGGTTATAATTGATAGGCCCGATCTTCTCCAGGAGAGCACGACATAACCTTCTTATCTCCCGTGGAGAGGAGGCATAAGGTTTAACCCTTAGCCTAAACCTACTCGTAGCAACTGACTTAAATGTAAATTCATTTAACTCACAAATGTAAAATTTGACGTTCATAAGTGTTACTTTGTGGCGTAAACGAAATGATTTTTACTTTGACTTTGACTAAAGTGCATTTCCACACGTAAGAAACTACCGAGCACAGCTGCTCTGAACGGTACAGTTTCCAGAAATCGTGATATTCTGATGTTTAGCAAAAATTTTCATAACTTTTTATTACAAGTTAGATTTTTTTTAATTTTTTTATATGGTATTAATCAGCTTAGGAGGCTTAAAAAAAAACTCTTTTTTTACATTTTAAGCTAGTAACATGTTCTATCGAGGCCCTCAGTGGCACAGACAGAAAACATTGTTAATACAAAACGCTGCATGTTAAATTACAGTGTTATATCGTAACAACTGATGCTTTACTCATTTTGAGATACAGTGTATATGTCTATAGTGTTTCTCAGTAATTTTAAGAGTTAATCAAATATTTATATGCCAGTCTATGTAACTAAGTGCGAGGACTTAATTTTTTACTGTTACGACATTGGCTGTCTCTGAAGATCTCAGTGAATCTCAGTGTTTTGTCGTGAAACGGCAGTACAGCAGCTCTATACCTCTTACTACTACTTTGAATTTTTTGACAGAGGAATCCAAATAATTCTTTGTCTGAGCCAGGTATCTTACTCAAGACCTCATAAACAGCAGTCACCTTCATAACAGCTACACAGCGCAAAAATGGTTCGAATGCCATGACATTATAATTAACCATAAACTAATGAATTAATTTTCATTTACAATGAACACAGACTAATTAGATTCGACATAAATTAATAACAGAAAACAAATAATTAACGTAAGTATAACTAATTAAGAAATTACTTTAGTTTTACTAATATAATAAATGGAATGAAAGTTTGTGAAAGTAAGTGTTTTTCCCAAAACCAATTATTATAACAGTACTTACTATATTTTGCCCGCAGCTCAGCTCACATAAATATAAGTTAGGATGGATGCGTAACAGAAGTTTTTTCTGTATAAAAGGTATCCTATGTCCTTTTCTGTATCCCTGACGATGTGTATGCGAAATTTCATGATGATCGGTCGAGCAGTTAAGATTTAAAAGCGTAGAAAAATATTATACGAAAGTCTTCTATGAACTAAATATCTATTTTGCTCCAAATAATAATAATAATAATATCAGCCCTGTATTAAACTGTCCCACTGCTGGGCACGGGCCTCTTCTCACTGTGAGAAGGGTTAGGCCAGAGTCCACGCTGGCCTAGTGCGGGTTGGCAGACTTCACATATCTTCGAGATTATTATTTCCTCACGATGTTTTCCTTCACCGTTAAGGCAAGCGATACTTAATTATTTATTACGCATGTAACTTCGAAAAGTCAGAGATGCGTGCCTTGGGTTCGAACTCGAGACCAGAGGTCTCGAGGCAGACCAACGGTTTCTCACTAGGCTATCGCTCCAAATAACTTGGGTTTAATAATTTTGCGACCTAAATGACGTATTGGCGTAATACCCAGTTACGATTTGTAGGTTCGATTACTGTGTAGAGTAAAAAACCCGAGACCCCTTTACGCAAAGGCATTCGAATTCACTGATACGGTTCAATGAGGCATTTCTGGTCCAGAACTGGAATGTCTACGTAAACCGTTGGCCAAGCAGCAAGAAGTTATGAGTTCTTCTATCAAGAAATTTTCAATCGTAGCTCGGAGTTAGCAAGTTCGAGGGTTAGACCTTCGTGCCTCGGAAACCACGAGCCGTTGGTCCTGCGCCTGATCTCTCCCCAATTGTGTCGGATTACCGTCCAAACGGACTATAATAGTGAGGGAACAGACCATGCAATTGCACTTTAACCATAATATATCCTGCGAAAACGACTAGTTTACTATATGACATGTGTGGGCTGCCATGGAATGACTTGGTCTGATGTACATGGCACATTTAATATCGTGATTTTGTCTTCTCACATTAAATCATTTCAAAATCTTCGCACAAATTGTCATACGATAATAGCTGCACCTAAAATCCATAGCGATACGACTGTTTGAGATTGTGTGATTATTTTAAATTTAATCTTTAAGTTTATGTCATTATTATTAGGTTTACATTACAATCTTAATTAATTAACCCGTTGATTAGAAAGTACACCAATTAATATTAATAACAATTAATTGATGTACTTTTTTATAGCTTAAGCTGTATGTAATTAAAATGCTATTATTTTTTAAAGATAAAAATGTATTAAAAGGCGGTATTTGGGGCAACCACCGTACTAGGTATAGTTGTAAAGTCATTTTTACAACTGAAATATTAGTGGTAATAGAAAATTACAGTGTTTAATTCAAAAATATTGGCTATCACCCGTAATTTTTCAATGTAGCCAAATATGTTAACCACAATCTTTATTAAAATTAAAAGTATTAATTTCAGTAAAAAGTAGCGCCTTTAAGCCTACTAGCGTTTGCCCGTGGCTTCGCTCGCGTAAACGTAGGTTAGGTTAGTAATAGTTTTTCTGGATAAAACGTACCCTATGTCTTATTCCGTAGAGCTGACAATGTGTATGTGAAATTTCATGATGATCGGTCAAGTAGTTTAGGCATGAAAGCGTAACAAACAGACTCACTTTCGCATTTATAATATTAGTTAGGATGAATGTTTCTGTTGTGTACCTAAGTGGCGCAGCGGTAATAAATGCGACTGCTGTGCATAGGCTCTCCGGTTTGATTCCAGGTCAGAACAAAGCGAAGTCATATTTTTTTTTTATTTCTTGGAGATCCTCAAAAGTAGCTTGTTGTTTGTGTGTGTGTCTTATAGTTACTAGGCACACACACACAATCTGTGTGCAGTTGCAATAGGCACGCGCTCTCTATACTTGGGAACAAAAACTATAGTTGATGGTACGTGGTTTAATACACCTCTGCCTACACTTCTTTTGGGACATAGCGCGAGACTATATACGTGTTTTTATTTTATCATGTTCATATAAAAAAAGATAACTACCGCACTAGGCATAATTATAGAGTCGCGGCGGACTACAAAAATTCAAACAACGGACACAAATATCATCTTATTTGTTTGTGTGGAAAACAAATAAACAAAAAGCAGCGATAGCTTAATGGGGAGACCAACAGACTGCAATACAGAGGGTCTCGGATTCGAACCTACGTCGCGCACCTCTGACTTTCGGAAGTTATATGACTTTTCAAAATATGTGCGTATTGATTGACAATTACCGCCTGCTCCGTGCCTCGGAGAGCACGTTAAGCCGTCGGTCCCGGCTGCCATTAACATCTATGGCAGTCTTTATTGGGAAGTCAGTACCCTATAATATCCTGACACTGGTCTAGCCTTAGGGTATCGTTAGCCTTCAGGTTGCGGAAGTCAGGTGGCAGCCGCTCCGTGTAAAAACTGATATCCAGTGAAATCCGGCTAGACCAGAAAAGCCGACCCCAAGTGACTTGGGAATAATAAGGCTAGGGAGAAGGACACAAATATCATCTAATTTATGGACCACACCAATTTTCTCCATGTAGGAATGGAACCCACATAAAACAATACACCATCCGTGCAGTCAAAAAGTAGGTATGTACATAAATATTTTTTTCTGTTACAGCTGGCCTCTGTTATATCAAGTGCCTATCCTATTAGTTAGTTCACGTCATTTCGACAGTTATTTCGATAATAACTGATATTTGAAATCGGAAAATCTTTTCTGATTTTGAATCCTAACTAATATTATAAATGTGAGTTTCTTTGTTACGCTTGCACGTCTAAACTACTCGACCGATCATCATGTTATTTCGCGTACACGTTGTCAGGGAAACATAAAAGGACATTGGGTACCTTTTATCCAGAATAAAGTACTATTATTAACGTAATTTTTTATTTTTTTTATTTTTATTTATTTTGTGATAACAAACAGCAGCGTATTAAACATTACTATGATAGTACTTAATAACTAAATGTAGAAAATACGCCACCCACGGCATTATCCACAGATTACCATTGAGAAATGTTGTCTACTAATAAAGACAGCTTACATAGATAATACACTAATACCGGGTTAACAGCTTAGACGCTTCACAATATTAATACTAAACAGTGAACAAAATAATAATAATAACGGAGAAAAAGAAATGTAGTAGTTGTGTTTATCAGAGATCTATGGACAAGGACAATTATCCAATACCTTAATAATTCCACTTCTGAACATGGTTTTCGTATAATCGTATAATCTAATCTTATCTATCTAATTTTCTTATCCATTGCTTTCATAATTTATTTGTGTCATTGACTTTCACAGTATTGTTACAAGTTAAGTTTTATATAATTTTCTATTAATTGATGTATACTTGTAATTATAATTGACATTGTTGTATTGTGGCTTGACTTAAAGCGGTACTCGGGAGACTACAAGACGCGGGATTGGTTTTACAAAAAGACAAATGTGAGTTTTTTAAAGATGAAATTAGTTACTTAGGGTATAAAATAAATAAAGATGGGCTTAACAAGTGTCCAGAGAAAATCAAAGCAATACTCGAAGCTCCTACACCCACCAATGTAAACAAGTTACAATCATTTTTAGGGTTGGTTAATTATTACAGGAATTTTGTGGAAAATGCTTCGGGTATTTTAAGCCCTTTATATGATTTGCTTCGAAAAGGGGCAAAGTGGAACTGGAGCCCATTGCATGATAAAGCTTTTAATCAAATTAAAGGAATTCTAGCATCGGATCAAGTTTTAGCTCATTTTAACCCAAATGCGAAACTAATTTTAACTGTAGACGCATCGCCTACGGGCTTAGGGGCTGTATTGTCACAGGTTGAATTAGACGGGTGCGAAAGGCCAATATCGTTCGCGTCTCGTACTCTTAACGCGGCAGAGAAAAATTACGCTCAGATTCAAAAGGAAGCCACCGCCATTATTTTTGGAGTACGACGTTTTCACCAATATTTATATGCCAGGTCTGATCCCTTCGTGTTACGAACGGATCATAAGCCCTTAATTTCAATTTTTGGCCCGCATAAAGGTATTCCAGAAGTAACGGCGAATAGGCTCCAGCGGTACGCGTTATTTTTGAGTGCGTATAATTATCAAATAGAGTATGTTCGTAGTCATAACAACTGCGCGGATTATTTGTCGCGAGCTAGCTTACCGGAGCAGCCGATACACACAGCTGCGAGGAGGGCGGAACCTTCGCACGGCGCCGGCGGCCGCGGTGGCGCGGACGCATCGGTGATCGATGACTCATGCGAGTGGCATTTGCCCGTAGATCGCGCCGCTTATATTAATTTTATTATAGATGGTAGCTTACCCGTGTCATTAAACGAGTTACGGAAAGAGGTTCAAAAGGATATTGTATTAAAAAGTGTAATTAATTATATACTGAATGGTTGGCCGAAAAAAACTACAAACATTAAGCTAAAACCGTATTTCAACTGTAGATTACAGTTGTCTTATGACAATGGGTGTGTAATGAGGGGTCACAAACTAGTCTTACCGGAAAGGTTGCGTATGAGAATTATTTCAGAATTGCATACATCTCATTTAGGTATAGTGAAAACAAAGGCGGCGGCTCGATCGCGATTTTGGTTTCCTGGCATAGACAATGCTTTGGAAACAATGATAGGGTCATGCAACGTGTGTATGCAGTTACGACCGTCTCCACCTCGGGCGCCTCTTTCACCATGGAAATATCCCTCGCATCCTTTTCATAGAATTCACATAGACTTTTTGGGGCCTATAAACGGAAATATGTATTTAATTGTCGTAGATGCCTATTCTAAATGGGTGGAGGTCTATGATATGAAAACCACGTCGACTTCATTAGCAGTAATAGACAATTTATATGAATTTATGTCCAGATATGGAGTGCCGGAACTGATAGTGAGTGACAATGGTAGTGCTTTCGTGTCAGCGGAGTTTAAAAGGTTTTGTATGTCTAACGGCATTTCACACAAAACCTCACCGGTCTATTACCCGGCTAGCAATGGTCAGGCCGAGAGTTACGTGAAAATTGTTAAGAAGGGTATTAAATCGTGTATGTTAGCCAACAGTAACATACGACAAGCTAAACTGAATTTATTAAAGTACCTTTTTGACTATAGAAATTCTGTTCACAGTACCACAGGGGTGTCACCGGCTCAGTTAATATATGGCAAACATTTAAGATCGCGTTTAGATTTCTTAAATCCGAATTTATCCTCATCGCTATCATCGCATGTCATTGCTAATGTCGTAAAAAACAAACAGTGTTCACAGATTAAATCATATGGTGGTAAAAACAAACAGACATTTACTAGAGGCGATAAGGTGTTATACAAAAACTTTGTAAATAATAAAACCATATGGAATAAAGGGGTTATCATAAAGTGCATAGGCACCGTTATGTACTTAATTAAAGATATTTACTCAGGTTTACATGTAAGAAGGCATAAAAATCAAATAGTTATGCATAAGGGACTATCTGAGGATCATGATACATACTGGGATTGTGATAGCGACGGAGAAGGGCCACTCTTGGATGATAGAAGTTCACGCTTGTCATCAGCAGGTTTTGGCCCTGATGATAGACGAAGGAGTGAACCGCAAGCAGACCCACAATTCACACAGGATGAGGGGGCTTCTTCAACTCAGGTCTCGGGGACGAGAGACTCCCCAGGGCCATCCACGCCTGTCCAAGGCGACACTGAAGAGGAGGTCTTTCAAGAGGCATTGCCAGGCGACGACGATAACCCAGTGAACGAGACATTGTCAGAAGCAACGATTCAGAGGGGTGATCCTTCCTCTCGTATAATGTTACGCAATATACCAAGGGTAGACTATAAAGGCTTTTTGTAAAAAATATTGTATTTTCTTGTGAAGCTATGGGGGGAGGAATGTTGTATATGTATGCATATGTACGTATATGTGTGCGTGTGCGCCCGCCCATCCGTCCTTGTAACTCGCTGATTAAACAGTGTGCATTTAGCAAGCAGTCGTTTCACTTGTCCCTAGCTGTCATACATAACAGTTACATATTATTATGTTCTTTATATTGCATGCTGTGATCTCCTGTTATTGAGGAAACACATGTCCTATTTTAGTGTAAATCTGCCTTGTAATAAATGTGTATTTCTTCTTGGAGATTTAAAATAAAATCTAACCTACATTTACGAGCAAAGCCGCGGTCAAAATCTAATGTGTATATAAGTAATTATCGCAAAAATGGCGCTGAAGTCGAATAGCCTTTTAACCGTTGATATATCAATCCAATGACTCGCCCATAAGCCACATGGAGACCCTGAATAGTACGAACAAACAGGTAAAGTTATATTATTTTAATTGCGGTATTATTGTTTATAACAAAGATTTGCTCCTTATTTAATACTTAGGTAAACTTTTGAAATAATTTCTAGCCTATTTAAAATTCATAACAAATTAATTGTTATTCAATTTTGTTTAACGAATAAATTGGAATTTATTTATTTTGCATATATCTTAAGTTATACAATTATTGAAGAGAGAGGAACGCTCCCTCGGATTGCTCACCAACTATTGCAAATGGAAAAGGTTGACAATACTCCTCTGGATAGGGACAGCCGTATCATGGGATAGGTGGACAGCCGTGTCATGGGATAGGTATCTACTCATTTTAATACAATGGACTTCCACCAAGTAACGACTAATTCGATTCAATATATATATATATCTTAAGCGAATACCAGCAATAACCTAATGGGAGACCGTCGGTCTGTCACGCAGAGGTCTCGAGTTCGATCCCAAGTCCTTTGACTTTTCCTTGAAGACTTGACCTTTGAAGTTTGTGCATATTAGATAGTTAATTATCGCTCGCTTTAACAATGAATTTTCATTAACATTGAAATCTACATTTCCGAAATTTCTCCATAATGTTTTCGGGGAAATGTAAAGTCTGCCAATCCATGGTCTAGCGTCCAACGTCCAGCCATTGTCTGCCACTATGGCCTAACCCTTTTCATACCATTTTTAGAAGTAGCATCTTCCCAGCAGGGACGGTTTATATACAAGGCTATTTTTATATATACATATATTTAGTTCAGGCAGGTTCCGCAAGCAATAGGTATGTTAAAAAGGTTTTCTTTAAACTTTAAATTTGCTACAAACAGGTCATACCTAATTTAAACAATAGCCACACTTTTGAAATTTTACATTCATGCCAAAATGGCTTGAATATAAAATTGACATGGCTTTCAAATAAGTGTATTAGAAGAATTAGAGATTAGAAAACCGAATAATAATAAAATGGCTGAACGAACAAATTATAATATATCCCATAATTTTATTACAACGGACTGCCGCCAAGTAACGCCTACTTCGATTTAGTATACAACTCTTTTTATTTTCTTATACAGCCAAGGTGGCAGACAAGCATACGGCCCACCTGATGGTAAGTGGTTATCGTAGCCTATGGACGCCTGCATCACTTGCGCGTTGCCGACCTTTAGGAAAGGATTCTTCCCTTCCTTCTGGAAGTGGCCAGGAGAAGGAGCGGGGAGGAGGAAATGGTGATTGGGGCTCCGGCACTCTCACTCACCGAACGAAACACGACAGTAGGAATACTGTTATTTCACGTCGATATTCTGTGAGAGGGCCCGTTCATGCTGAGATTATCATTCACTCAGAAATTCTCAATATAGTAAAATATTGAACATAATATATTGACGTCTAGGTTTTATGCCTGACGTCATAGGTATATGTAGAAAATTATGACGTCACAAACACGTAGGAAATTTCAGCATAGTACCTATATAAATATCCCTCGTTTGTTTAGCCATACATTTCCCCATAGGTACAAAACTTCAAGCAATCGGCAACAGGAAACAATAACATTCTTGACAAATAATAATATCCTCCAGACCGAATTATGCTACCATAAATCATATACTACGCATGAGATATTATTCTGCACAAGTATGTGACAAAACACAAGTGCACTCTTTCTGTTCCCTAACTCTCATGATCCGATGGGACGACAATCTGACACGACCGGCGAGAGGTCAGGTCTGCACCTGCGTGCTTTACGTGATTTCTGAGGCACGGGGGTGTACCGGGCGCGCATATTGAAAAGCTACTTTTCTATATACGCGTCTCGGGCCCGGGAGTAGAACCTAAGACCTCATGCACAGCAGTCACATTCACTAGTACTGCGCCACGGAGGCAGTTATCTATACTAATATTATAAAGAGGAAATATTCGATTTTTTGTTTGTAAGGTTTTAACTCAAAGACTTCTTGAGGGATTTAAAAATAAATTCCCCATTAGAAAGCCATATTATTACCGAGTAACATTATAATAATAATAATAATTCTCGTCTTGCTAACGGCGAGTACTTGGACAGACATAACCAAGTAGCCAGGATTATTCACCAACAACTTGCTCTGAAATACAAACTTGTAGATGTTGAAGTGCCGTACTACAGGTATGTAGCTGAATCAGTTCTCGAAAATGGTCATGTCACGTTGTACTGGAATCGAACTATCATCACAGACAGGACTGTTGTGGCCAACAAACCTGACATTGTGGTGATAGATCGATCAGAGCGCCGCGCATTGATTATCGATGTCACCATTCCACATGACGGCAATCTCGCGAAAGCTGAAAAAGATAAACAAATTAAATATCTCGATTTGGCTCGCGAGGTTGTCGACATGTGAGATGTTGATTCGGCAATCATTGTGCCGATAGTCATATCTGTCAATGGTCTAATAGCCAAGAGCCTCGATCACCATCTAAAGAGGCTCGCGTTGGGTGCTTGGATCAAGGGTTTGATGCAGAAGGCTGATATTAGATACAGCACGCATTGTGAGGAGGTTCCTATCTCTGGAATCCTAATCACCGTCACCTTGGACCCTGTACGCGATGCCGGTGCGGTACCATATATTTTATATTTTTATAGGTATATGTATATTTAAAAATGAAAAGTATATTGTAAATATTTGAATAAAGAGTATAATAATAATAATAATATCAGCCCTGTATTAAACTGTCCCACTGCTGGGCACGGGCCTCTTCTCAGTGTAAGAAGGGTTAGGCCGTAGTCCACCACGCTGGCCTAGTGCGGATTGGCAGACTTCACATATCTTCGAGAACATTATGGAGAACTCTCAGACATGCAGGTTTCCTCACGATGTTTTCCTTCACCTTTAAAGCAAGCTGTAATTAACTATTTAATACGCATATAACTTCGAAAAGTAAGAGATGCGAGTAACATAGACTACATTTTATTTAAAAATAGTAGTCGCGGTAATACTGACTAAACCAATAATAAACATCATATACCATTGACGTCACAAACAATGTAGGTAGTTTCAGCATACTTAGGTATCTATATCAATATACATCCTTTGTTTAGCCGTACATTTATTTCCTCATAGGTTCAAAACTTTCAGCACTCTGAAACAGGAAACAATAAGACAATTACTATAATAACAGTTGACGTCATATGCGTACTGACTCACAGTACGCATATTATTATGACGTCCAATGACATGCTACACAAAAAGCATATCCTTCTAATCTAGACTTTTCCCATAGAGAACGTCTAATTTAGAGTAGCAATAAGCTATAATGAATAAATAAGTCGAATTATTCGAAACTTTAATGATTATTCTAATAAGTAAACCTTTAGTAAATTCAAGAGCTCCACATAAAAAAACGACTTACCTCTTTATGCCGAGAACGTCAACTAAGCTTCTTTGGACATACATATATTGTCCTCCAGACCGAATTTCGGTCACAGCGGCCAATATTAACGGAGACTGGCCATCTGCGCAGGAGGTTATAGTGCGCAAACCCAAATGCACTCTCTGTTCCCTAACTCTCATGATCCGATGGGACGGTAATCTGACATGACTGGAAGGAGATCAAGCGCAGGACCAACGGCTTTACGTGCTCTCCGAGGCACGGGGGTGTCTTGCACCTCCAACTTCCTACCTCCAGGCTGCTATTGAGATTTCTTAACAGAAAAATTCAATAACTTTTTGTTGGCTCGACCTGGGATTCCAACCCGAGACCTCTTACACAGCACAGGCAGTTGGACATATAATGCTGTCACATATGCATGAGTTGGAGAAGCAGTTGATCGTGGGACAGATGCAGGGGAAGCGCTCCAGGGGCGGAATCCAAACAAGATCGTGTAAAAGTATTGTAGAGACATCAGGAAAAATTCTACAACGACCTATTGAACTGGCGCAAGACAGTAGCAAATGTAGACATATCGTATATGATCATAATCCTCATTAGTGAGGGAACGACAAAGAAGAACCTTTATAAATGATTAATTAGTGAGCTCAGTTGGGAGACCAACAGACTGCAATGCAGAGGGTCTCGGGTTCGAACCCACGTCGCGCACCTCTGACTTTCGGAAGTTATATCACTTTTCGAATTTATGTGTGTATTTGTGATTGACAATTATCACCTGCTCCGTGCCTAGGAGAGCACGTTAGGCCGTCGGTCCCGGCTGCCATGAACATCTATGGCAGTCGTTATTGGGGAAGTTGACACAAAAGATCCCACTGGGTCGAAGTGTCGCCGGTCTGTACCTACTGACTGGCCCCCAACAAGATAAGATAATGATTAATTATTTAGGAACATAACTCCTGGTCTAAGAATACTGTCTGTATCGAGGTGCACTTTACAAATATCAAACGACGGAGACAACAAACTACCAGACTAGGAACAATTCTTTGCGAATCACTCAAATTTGTGTGTTTGCGCTGTTTTATTATTATATAGTTCTAGTCTAAAACAATAGCCAATTATCATTTTAATGAAGAACCTTATTACAAGTGCATAAGAAATATTTTACCGCAACTTTACATTTAGTTTAAATATATTTGGATATGTTTTCTTTCTAAGGATATGTCGTGGTTAATATACCCATAAAATACCAAATTCATTTGTATGTTTGTGAAGAATAACCCACTGTATTATTGATTTCAGCAATTGTTATAAATTAAATAGGTAGCGTTTAAACAATGAGGGAATTTTCTTGTCATCAATTCATCATAATTCGTTATTTTGATATTGATAGTAGGTACTGCAGCTGTAGTCCCGTAATATTTTCTTCTGTTTACGCGAGTGTTACTCGTTGAAATTAAACTCATTTATACGGATTTTATCGCGTTGTTTATTTAACACTTTATTACATAATTTTGAAACTGTTACACTACTACTACTATTGAATTTTACTAATTTTTAAGCTAATAAACTTATTAAAACTTCGGAGGTCAGGCGGCAGCCGCTCCGTGTAAAAACTGATATCCAGTCAAATCCGGTTAGACTAGAAAAGCCGACCCCAAGTGACTTGGGAATAATAAAAGCTAGGGAGGAGAGAGAGCAAGTGCTGGAATAGCCTAGCGTGGCATCTCTGCGTGGCAGTCTAATGGTCTCCCAGAACGTTAAACTGCCACGCAGAGGTCTCGAGTTCGATTCCAAGGAGCGCATGTATGATTTTTCGAAGTTATGTGCGCATTGAACAGTTAATTATCATTGAAATTAAACTACTATATACGGATTTTATCGCGTTGTTTATTTAACACTTTATTACATAATTTAGAAACTGTTACATTACTGTATTACTATTAAACTTTACTAATTTTAAGCTAATTAAATTAATAAAACTATTTATATTTAAGTTTACACTTTCCCCGACGTTTCGGTTGCTTTTTAGCAGCCATGGTCACGAGGAGACTAAGATGGTAGTTGTCTCAATGTTCCAGTGTAGTTATTTCAAAGTACCCAAACATAATTTAATCTTTGGTGTTTCTATTTACGCAGAATGAGCTCAAAGTATCATGAAGTCTAGCTGTGGTTTGCTTCTTCTTGGGTTTGACTATTTGAATTACTGGATCCCAAGCTAGTGGTACATTCCAACCATCTTCTCTATTGAAATTAGGATGTTTTTTAATTTCAATAGCTTCTTTATATCGCTTGCTTTAACGGTGAAGGAAAACATCGTAAGGAAACCTGCATCTCTAAGAGTTCTCTATGATGTTCTCGAAGATTTGTGAAGTCTGCCAATCCGCACTGGGCCAGCGTGGTGGACTTTGGCCTAACCCTTCTCACACGGAGAAGAGACCCGTGCTGCACCGGAAATGAATAGAAGTATATACCTAGGTGGACCGATTACCTGAAAAAGGTAGCTGGGTCAGACTGGATGCGGAAGGCGGAAGACCGGATGTTGTGGCGTAAAATGGGAGAGGCCTATGTCCAGCAGTGGACTGCGGTGGGCTGATTGATTGATTGATATACCTAGTAGTTACGTGAGTCTGCAGAACTCTCATTTGCTGGGCGAAACGCAATAACAGTGATAAGGTATTCTCAGTAACAGCATGAAGTCTACAAGCGGCGGTAGCCCAATGGATACGGCATTTGTCTTGCAATAGAGAGGTCACGGGTTCGAATCGAAAGCCTCTGGCAAATCAATGCATTTTACTATTATATGACGAAATTTTATTCCCAGCACGGATCTTCCATTTTCTCCATTGTGTTTCCATGTTATGTTTGTAAGGGCCAAGTGTGTTTTCAAAACTCCATCAATACTTTAGGGCGAGCAATTATCAAATGTGCTCTTTCGCGCTGGACGGTACGTAGGAAGGTATCAGACTCCTACAGACCAAAACCATAATCGTATTTCTGTCCACACCTTTTATATTCCAGAGTTGCAGGATTCCTGTCGGATTGCTTCGCAACCCTCCATGGAAACCTTTCCTATTAACAATTCTAAATCGGTCACTACTACTTTACTGACGTGATCCCACTCCTAACATAAACATTATAGCTTAGCTGAAGGGTTTAACTATAAAACTAGTAATGTAACACAAATTATTAGCAATCTTTTTAAAAACTAAACTAAATAAAATGACTGATAAATTTTTTTCATTGAAAAGACAACTTCCGCACTAGCAATAATTCCTTTGTCGCTAGGGACTTTACAAACATTCAACCAACGGACACAAAGAACACCCAGATTCAGAACAACCATCTGCAGATCACACAAAGTTGGTTTGGGCATGTAGAAAGAATGGACAAGAAAAGACTGACTAAGAAAGTTTATAAGGCTAGTGTGTATGGAACAGTCGCAAGGGGAAGACCTAGGCGAACGTTTCTTGATCAGATTGGAGACGTTCTGGATAAAGGCCAGGGTAAGAGCACCTTAAACCGGCGAGCGTGTATGAGGAATGTTATGAAAGTGAATGAGGCCAGAGAAGTGTGTCAGGATCGTAGCAAATGGAAATCCGAAGTCTCTGCCTACCCCTCTGGGAAACAGACGTGAATCTATGTATGTATGTACAAAGTTTTGTCCCCCGTGGGATTCGAACCCACAACACACGGCGCAGTGGCAGCGGCGGGGCGCCCATTTAAAGCATTACGGAGTCGAGTCAAGTAAGAATATTGAAAAATGAAAAAAAAATTATTACCAAAGAAAATAAAATTTTTTGTTCAGTGGCCCCACACTAGGCAAGCCTGTCCTATGGGTGCCTACTACGTTTACCAAAACACTTACAAAGAATACTCGGTCGATATCATGAATTTTAAATTAAAGTAAATAAATAGCTTAAGATAAGTATTTAAGATAGGTATTGATTTGTATGATATTTGTGTTATAAATGTATACATATTTATATACAAATAAAATATTTATAAACTGATAATATATATTATAAATTAAATTTCTACTCCTTTTTCTTTTTTTAAATTAATAATTAAACCAGAAATTATCAGGAGCGCTAAAAGGTTGTCGGTTCGATCATATGATAGTGTAAGGAGCCAGTCTGTGATTTGCATCTTTGCCTCACTTATGGAACATACTCTAATATCACATAAGTAGTAGTATACTAGTAATGAAATACAAACAGACAGCAATCTTTAAAAAAATAATCAAAATGCCCGGTGGTGGGAGCCACACCCTCCTATTACATACAATCAAAATATTTTTGCTGAATAAATATGGACAATAAATATACTTTTGCCTACTATTCGGGTATTTCCAAGCATGACTTTACCTATTCAATAATATACCTCATATTATTAAATAGGTAAAGTGATTGTTAAGAAATAGGGTATTTTGTGGTCAACATTTTAATGTTTTTCAATATTTCGGTATTTTACCTAACAACACGGTTATACCATTTCTTATAAAAGCGTTTACGTTTCTGGGGTGTTCCGAATGGTAACGTTGCAAAACATTGCTATATTCTGATATTTTTAAATGTAATCCTAATTAATATTATAAACGCGAATATGAGTTTCTTTGTTACGCTTTCGCCTGAACTATTCGAACGAACATCATGATATTTCACAAACACGTTGACAGGGGAACAGCTAAGGACATAACCTTTCATCCAGAAACAATACAGTTACTAAACTTTTAATTTTTTTTACGTGGGGTATGCATAGACGGATATCCCTCCGCGGGGGCGGGCGGAGGGATTATGTCGGACTCGCCGGGGTAAAGAAAGATATTGAAATGAAAATGGACCTCCCGGAATACCGACTAAACCTACTACGGTGTTCGTCGACAAAACCGCCATCGACGGGGCCGCGCGAATCACTTTCGCATGCGGTGGCGACCCCGCCGAGGTTTCGGCTCGCCATATGAAATGGCAGGCCACTACACAACAAGCCTACCCTATAGGCATTACACGCAAAACGGGAGACGGACTCGACACAGAGGCGCGCGTGGGAACACGCACGCCGCCTCTTGGACCTGGTGCTGAGCGGATGGCGGGCAGGCCCACGAAGCCCGCCACCCCCGGCCAGGTCAAACCTCAGGGTGGCTGGAGGTCGTCCCGCGCCTTCCGGCGCCCGGCTCTGCGGTTGGGGACAGGGTTTAAACGCTCCCTCTCCCGCTCCGCCGCCCCCTTGATGGAAATCACTTCCTCGCAAAAGGAGGCGACGGCGCTCCACGACCTCTCACTCCGGACCATAGACTGAACTACGGCCGGGAGCGAGAGGGCAACCGATCCTACTGCCGCGATCAACTCATGGCGCTGCGATGCCCAGGCGGGGCAAACCGCCAAAGTGTACAGCGGCGTGTCCTCAACATCGTCGCGGCAGTCACCGCAGTGGTGACAACCGGGCGTCTCTTGCCGGCGTATACGACACAGGAACTGGTCAAAACAACCTTGGCCTGTCAATACCTGTGTCAGCCGGAGAGTGAGGATGCCATGCCGCCTCTCCAGCCACTCCTCAAACACGGGACTTACCGCCACGATCGTGGCGTGCCTGGCACTGGGGTGCACAAGTCGCTCCTTCCAATTCGCCACTAGGACCTGGCGGAGCTCGGACCTTACCGCCTTGATAGCGGAAAGACCCGGTCCTTCGCCCCGAGCTAGCGCCTCCTGGCGCCAACGATAGAGCGACGCCAGGAGTGCTGCTTCCAGGTTCCATGGCATCGATCCAGCGAGGAGGCTCGCAGCCTCGAACGAGAGTACAGTTACTAAGTTGATTTTGAGTAATACCACTTGCTGAAGAGCTGAGAATTCCTAAAAAAGAGGTCAGCCGGCCTACCGTTAGAAGGTCAGCCCGCCTACCGTTAGAACGTCAGCCCGCCTACTGTGGTAGGATCAATCACGACAATTTAAAAGTAGAGATTTGATCAATTTTTTTAAATTTTAGTCTAGATTTATGGTAGAAATGTAGCTGCAGGGGATCCACTAGAACCAGCTAAATTTTGAAAGTGGTCTATGAGAAAAAAAGTCTGGGAACCTCTGATCTAGACTCAAAATGTTGTTGTGGAGCACACATTCTATACATAACTATACGTACTGGGCTTACTTATCACCCTAACCTCCCCACTCCCTATGTCCTTTTATGTTTCCCAGATAACGTGTATGCGTAATTTCATGATGATCGGTCGAGTATTTAAGGCGTGAAAGCGTAATAAATAAACGAACCCACAATCGCATTTATAATATTATTAGGATTTATGAGATGAGCCACGCTTCGCGGTTCCACCCGCATAAGTCGCGATGCAGTGAGAATATCAGGGAAACAGTGTTAATCCAGATCACCAGCTCAGCTATCTACATACCAAGTTTCATCGCAATCGGCTCAGTAGTTTTTGCGTGAAAGAGTAACATACATCTATCCATGCTCACAAACTTTATAATATAAGTAGAGATTAGCAATATTTGTCTATAAAAAAAAAACTAAAACAAACGAGTTCCATTTTCTCCAAAACTTATAGTAATTAGCAACCGAGTATTTTTAACACAAAGCCTACACCTATTAGTTTTAATTAACGGCTAATAGCCGCTAACAGTCGTACAATTGAGCCGTACTCAGTAAACTAACTATTTGTAATCAATACGACCTTCTAACTCTTCCGCGAGTAATGACCTACCAATAAAAATACAATACGGTCGGCTGGTGCAAAGAAAATATGTTCAGGTGATTCGTAGACGATCCCAATCTGGGCTGTTTCTGCTATGTAACCCAAACGATGTCGTAACTTATATTGTGCCCTGAGTGCCCCAAAACGTGCACGCATGAAGACTTGATGCTTGCTTCAGAAGATGCAATCAAGGTAGCTGCTTTCTGGCAACTATATATTGAGCAACGATTGCCACCGAAACGCTAAGAAGAAGAGTAAAAATACAGAATAACAGTGTTTCTTCAGCGTTTCAAGCAGCGATTGCCTATTTTTAACCCCCGACGCAAAAACGATGGGGTGTTATAAGTTTGACATATCTGTGTGTGTGTCTATCTGTGGCATCGTAGCTACCGAGCGGATGAACCGATTTTAATTTTGTTTTGTTTTTCTTAGTAATATTTGACGAAAATCGGTCCAAGATGGCCACCGCCACAAAATGACGGATTACATATTTTTTCACAACTCCCTCAATATGAGTATTAGATGAATTTTGTGTCGAAGGTTTTTTTACGTGGGGAATGCATTGACGCTTACCACTCCATGGGGCGACGGAGAGGTTATACCGGACTCACCAGGGGAAAGTGTTCCCGGTAATACCGACTAAACCTACGACGCTGTTCTTCGACATAACCAGAGTCGGCGGGGCGGCGCGAATCGCTTTCCCATGTAAACGCGACCAAGCAGAGAAAGCCTAGTGAGAGACTGTTGGACTGCCTCAAGACTAGGCTAGGCTGAGTTTGATCGCGTATTAAATAGTTAATTAGCGCTTGGTTTAATGGTGAAGGAAAACATCGCGAGGAAACCTGCATGTCCGAGTTCTGCATAATGTTCTCTAAGATATGTGAGGTCTGCGCCAGCGTGGTAAGCGTACCTATATCAGGCTTAGTGATAAAAATATATCGCTGTTGGAAATTTATCTATATTTCTTAATTGATCAGGATTATATTTGAACGCCACTGTATATTGCAAACATGTCTCGAACTTACTCCAACTTTATATCTAGCATGCGATTGTTTATTGTATGTACCTACACATGTTTTTGAGCGAATAGATAAATTGTTATTATTGTTATGGCCTAACCCTTTTCGTATTAAGAAGGGTTAGGCCGTAGTCCACGCTATCTATTGAAAGATTGACATACCAATAAACAACTGCATGGATGGCCTAGCGGGTTAAACAGTAATCTCGTCACTGCTACTGCGACGAATGTTGTGTGCTCGATCCCTACATGAGATAAAAAATTGTGTGATCCACTACCACTTGTTTTGAGTCTGGGTGTATTTTGCGATCGTTGTTTAAATGTTTGTAAAGTCGCCACGACACAGATATCTCCTAGAGCGAGATTAGCCAAAACAATCAAAGACTGACTGACTTCACAACGTAAGAATGCCTCAGTTTTATTTGTTTACGCAACTTTTTGACGTAATTATGACGCAGTTGTATCACGTAATGTATGCTTTTAGAGTAAGTATGTATGTTCGATAAAAAGCAGCGATAGCTCAGTGGGGAGACCAACAGACTGCAATGCAGAGGGTCTCGGGTTCGAACCCACGTCGCGCACCTCTGACTTTCGGAAGTTATATAACTTTTCGAAATTATGTGCGTATTGATTGACAATTATCGCCTGCTCCGTGCCTCGGAGAGCACGTTAAGCCGTCGGTTCCGACTGCCATGAACATCTATGGCAGTCGTTATTGGGGAAGTCGACACAAAAGATCCCACTGCGTCGAAGTGTCGCCGGTCTGTACTGACTGGCCCCCACACAAGATAAGATAAGATAAGATGTATGTTCGAGCAGTACGACCAAAATCAGAGAGGATAATTTCTAGTTAGGGAGGTACTGTATGTGGATTCATACGTATGCCTGTAACTATGTATATATATCCAATATTTGGCAACAAAGCAGGTTGCTGTATAAAAGCTACTTCACACATATACCATATAACATAATATCATCAGTCATGTCATGACAAAACACACTATTCATACAAAAAAAATGTAAGGAATAAATTTACATATAAACTACATGTACAATGTCACGTCTATTTCATATAAGCTAATTCGAATATTATTAAACAAATTATCCTCATTATAATTAATAAGTCTTTTTGTTTTAAAAGACAACTTTCGGACTAGGAATACATTCTGTATAGGTATTTTTTTTTATCGTATACTTTGGCAAACGAGCAGACGTCTTTAGAAACATTTAAACAACGGACATGAAGAACATCGAGACTTGGAAGAATTATTTGTGGAGCAAAAATGTTGTCTTTTACGGGGACTGAACCCACAACACTCAGCGCAGTAATGGCATGGCGACCACATAATCCACTAGGATATTTATGCAGTCAGTGCTAAATTACTCAACTGGAACCATAATATTCATTCAAAAGCAAAAACTTCGGGTCACCAACGTAAACTGAAATAGCTAAGTAAGTGAGATCTTATACAAATTAAGTAGTTAATAGTCAACTAGTTCTTGCTTGTGGCTTCATCCGCCTGAATCACATGGGTTATCTAAAATGGCGTACATGCATGATGAGTGTACAATAGCATACTACTAAAGGACACAGCGATCCCTAAACTGGGACTTGCTCGTATTTTAGAAATCGACGGCTCTCCATTTTGTGTTATAATTTACCATTGCACTTCGTGGACATGATGCACATTATAATATAATACTAGAAGTATTGTATTAGTAGCAGCAATACTCAGTGGGGAGACCAACAGACTGCTATACAGAGGGTCTCGGGTTCGAACCCACGTCGCGCACCTCTGACTTTCGGAAGTTATTTAACTTTTCGAAATTATGTGCGTATTGATTGACAATTATCGCCTGCTCCGTGCCTCGGAGAGCACGTTAAGCCGTCGGTCCCGGCTGCCATGAACATCTATGGCAGTCGTTATTGGGAAGTCAGTGCCCTATAGTATCCTGACACTGGTCTTAGGGTATCGTTAGCCTTCGGGTTGTGGAGGTCAGGTGGCAGTCAAATCCGGTTAGACCAGAAAAAGCGACCCCAAGTGACTTGGGAATAATAAAGGCTAGGGAGAAGAAGAAGTATTGTATTATAATACTGGATAAAGACAACATACAAAAATAAAAGTATTTTGAATCTAAGAAGTAGATGTGTGTATTACATCTCCATTTTGCCGGTTAATTTTTTAGGTCCCTTTTAATAGCGGACCAAGCCTACTGCCACCTACGAGGCACAATTTCAGACTCCATTCTGCTACTGAGAAGAACGTGACAGTAAAACCGAATAAAATTTTACCTGACCCAGAATCGAACTCGAGACCTCATGTAAAGTAGCTGTATACACAACAGTAAGGCCATCGAGATTATCCTATATTAAAACATTAATAAACTTACAACTGCAATATTTTCAAAAATACTTTTACACTTCTCAAACCAACAAATTAATATTTTCTTACGTTTTTAAGATCCTTTAACAAGATTCTTTAGATTTGCCAACAATTTGTGTTCAACACTGTATTAAAGAGCTTGAATGAGACTCTATTAAGTCATGGCTTTGTCTTAAACCGAACAAATAAATATAATTTGGCTTACTATAATATATTAATTTTGCCCGCGGCGTTGTTCGCGTTAATGTTGATTTTGACAAAAAGTTGTATGCCACGGGAACAAACAGAATGAAAAGTATCATATGTCCTTATCTGTAATCTTGTCAATGTGTATGCTAAATGTCATGATAATCGGTCGAGTAGTTAAGGCGTGAAAGCGTAACAAATAAACTCACATTAAATTTGTATTTATAAATACTAGGCAGGATTAGCTTTTGACAAATTGTTTATTCCTTGGTTATATGTATATACAATAAATTAAATATAAATTGCAAAGAATATTTACACCTTAAATATTTTACATTAAATATTTCTACTTTGAGAATTGAACCTGAGACCTCTGGGAGAGAAGTCACATTCATAACCGCTGTGCCACTATGGGCATAGTATCATCTCCGCCTACCCCTTTGGGAAAATTAAAGCATGAGTCTACATATAATATAATATAAAATAATATAATATTCTACCACATACACACAACACTATCTAGCCCAAACTAAGCAGAACTTGTACTATGGGTACTAGGCAATAGATAAACATACATACATACTTTTTTTTTTTGTAAATACGTACATATTATACATAGAAACACCCAGACCAAGACAAACATCCATGTTCATGCACACAAATATTTGTCTTGTGCGGGAATCGAACCCGCGACCTCAGGCGTGGCATTCGGTTACACTAACCACTACGCCATCGAGGCCGTATATAGTACGTATGTATATAATCTGTTCACCTTGCTATTGACCGGGATCGTGATGTTATGAGCCTACATTCATGATTACGCGTATGACGTCATCGGACGCCTAATTTGCTAATGAATGTAACATAGATACTAATTTGATAAGAATTATCATCGTATCAACTTGTACTATTTTTGAGTACAAAGCTAGATGGGGCCGATTCACACAAATTATTTCGATGTGTGCGAATAGACAACTTTTCTTTCTCTTCTCGAGACGATGGTACAATTATTTTAAACTAGCGGTCGCCAAGTGGCCAAAATTCACCCATAATTTATTTAAATTTTAAATTTGATCGTTATTAAATTTTTATTATCTATAACTTAATACCCTTATAATCACATTTCATTTAGTCACCTACTCCACATACATATGTATGCAACCATAGTTACGAAGCATTCTACGAAGTCGACCGACCAATGCCGAAATACTACGAACGCGATTCGACTGCTTGTGTAAAATGCATGGTTGTGTGCGTGTAGTATTTTTCATTAATTTAATGTATTTCTTATGTATATTTTATAACAACATTAGGATTCATCCCTCCTTCTTCATATAAACTTTAACTGTGCCAAATTTCATACTTCTCCGCCCGCGCATTTTCGTAAAAAGGGGTATAAAGATATTGCTTCACGTATTAATATATAGATATGTCCTGCCCAATGTGTAGCCTCGGCAATCGCATCAACAGTTGCGTCCATCAAGTCCTCCATGGTACACCTACAGGGACAATTTGGGCATTTCAACAGATGTGACATGGTTTGATTGGGACAACTAAAAAAAATACTTGGATAGGCGGCAGTGTGGAGGGCGTCGTTTGCCTGCGGCGCCAACTATGCAGTCAAAGGGTGTACCTAATTTTATAATTATATTAGCTGATCCGGAAAACGTTGTACTGCCATATAAATTATATCTCAGCGGTATGAAATATACTTTACGACCTATTCTCATACCTACCAAAAATACATTAAAAAATTCATACAACCCGTTTAGGAGGAGTGCAACCACAAACACCGTGACACGACACTGAGGCAAGGTGAAGCCTGGGGCACGACAAGGCATGGGGCAAAGCAAGGCATGGGGCAAGGCGTTAGGCATTAGGCAAGGCAAAGCGAAGTATGACGCCTAAAATAAAAGGGGATTGACCCACAAAAGAAAAACATGGAATTGATTCAACCTTTCTTCATTACACACCGAACACAAAATAACTGCATTAAATAACATTTATATTACAAGTACCATTAACATCCTTTGTATAAAGAACCAGTTATACACTCATTGATGTGAGATGTGTCACAGATTGACTAGTTCCAGTGACCGCGGCGATACTTCCTAGAATTGCGTACGTGAGTCATTCGCTAAGCGTAAACAAAACGGATTCGAGAGGCGCTGTCGTATGATAACATGTTTTTCTTGGTAGAGCTAGTAGAATATCGTAGAAACGGTTGTATTTAGAAGTTATGGCTTTAGTTTTGCGTTTGGTACAGTGGTTTGATGGTTTATCAGCTAATGTATCGGTATGCTTGCAGGTCATGCGGTCTTGTATTCGAATTATGTGTCAGATAAACTAAAAGTTATTCAGATTTTGTAGAAAGAATTGTTTAGTTTGTCTTATTTAGTAAGCAAATACGGCGTATTCCTAGCTAGAGACTATACATAGAGACTCATATTTTCATATGGTCTAAATACAAACTGTCCTGAAATAATGGATAATCCTAAAACACCTCATTTAAAGCTATTGGGAGTGCAAGAAAGAAATACAAAAAAGAACTCACAAGAATACCTAAGAATAGCCATATATTTCTCTTAGCTACCTATATTTTTTTTTGTATTCTATTCTAGGCTCCGAATAACTATAATACACAATCCTGACCTGTTAGTGTAACCGACTGCCACGCCTGTGGTCGCGGGTTCGATTTCCGCACAAGTCAAACATTTGTGTGCATAAACATGGATGTTTGCCTTGGTCTGGGTGTTCCTATGCATAATATGTACGTATTTACAAAATAAAAGTATAAATGTATGTTTATCCATTGTCTAGTACCCATAGTACAAGCTCTGCTTAGTTTGGGCTAGATGGTGTTGTGTGTATGTGGCAGAATATTATTATAATGTTTCTCTTATCACAGGTATTTTTTAACATATTATAATAGAAAATACCTGGCCCTTTGGGAGGCTTACACGGAGACATGGGTCCAACGTGAAGAGGCCCTTCGAGAGTTTAATCAAAGGTAAGGAACACCTACTGCGACACTAGCCGCAGCAGGCGTAAGACTATTTCTACGTATGGATTCTAATATATCTGCTATGGGTATGGGTATTTGGTGGACCGGTATATTGGTAACTATGGATATATGAAAAACGGCGTCTGCCCTGAATACTCTAATAGTATCAATGCAATGGGCGACGGTGACTCACCAACTCACTAGATGGGCCCCCTGAATAGCCACATAGACATACAAGCCAGCAGCAGAGAGCAATACCGGTGCGAGCGGCTAGGGGTATCGAGCGGGACGGCGCCGGTTTCACCATTACGGAACTCGTGACAACGGAGACCCGGAGCGGGTTTCCCCGTAGTTATGCCCTTGAACATGACACTTCCACCCCCCAAGCATATAGCTCTAGCGGCCCCCCTCTGGCCGGCCGACCAAGGCAAGCCAGAGTTGAGTGTCCTACGGGCGCTCTTGAAGTTCCACCCCGGCCAACCAGTAACGGCAAGCCGGGGACGAGGCCCTAACCAACTCTCTGAGGCATTCAGGACCGCAGTGTCGCCACTCACATTTAGCTCGCCACAAGCTGCCCTGCGGTTTGTGCGCTTTTATTTAACCTGGTGATACATTTATTGTTTATATCATTCCCTCCGATATTGCGTTAGTCTCGTGATGAGATAACGACTGTCCCAGAGGGGTATTATTATTAAATCAATATTCTCTTTATTTTAATCTTGACAATACATTTTTCATTTTTAAATATACATACATAAAAAATAAATTTAAGAATATAAAATATATGATACCCCACCGGCATCGGGAACAGGGTCCAAGCTACTGGTGGTTAGGATTCCAGAGATAGGAACCTCGTCACAATGCGTGCCGTATCTAATAGCACTGCCTTCTACATCAAACCCTTGATCCAAGCACCTAACGCGAGCCACTTTAGATGGTGATCGAGGCTCTTAGCTATTAGACCATTGACAGATATGACTGTCGGCACAATTATTGCCGAATCTACATTGCACATATCGACAACCTCGCGAGCTAAATCGAGATATTTAATTTGTTTATCTTTTTCAGCTTCCGCGAGATTGCCGTCATAAGGAATGGTGACATCGATAATCATTGCGCGGCGCTCTGATCGATCTATCACCACAATGTCAGGTTTGTTGGCTACAACAGTCCTGACTGTGATGACAGTTCGATCTCAGTACAACGTGACATACCATTTTCGAGAACTGATTCAGCTACATACCTGTAGTACGGCACTTCAATATCTACAAATTTGTATTTCAGAGCAAGTTGCTGGTGAATAATCCTGGCTACTTGGTTATGTATGTGCAAGTACTCGCCGTTAGCAAGATGAGAACAACCGCAAACTATATGCCTTAGGGACTTACCAGGTAGGTGGCACGCCCGACAAATGTCAATCGTACCATCCCTCAATATATATCTCTGGTAGTTATTCATCTTGATAACTGCGTCCGCAATAGCACAGACAAAATGTTCGATTTCCCAAAGAGGTCACCGAAACGTAGTCAGTTCACGGAGACTAACAGGTCCACATCGGCTCCATTTAGAGCCTTGTAGAACCTACCGTGAAGCTCCTTGCTCTGCCATACATTCCTGCGATCGTTAGTGCTAAGTACTACAGGCTTGCGCCAGTTCTCTTTAGCCAAACTGAGCGGGGTGAGTTGATAGACTTACTAAAAGTTTCAGTTACTATAAGTAAATCCATCAGCTGTAAATCAGTGTGTGCAAACAACTTTAAGTTATCCATATATAGCAAGTGGGATATTACACCACCACCTCTATGTAACCTCTAACCTAGCCCTGAATCCTCTAGTAATGTACTAAGAGGATTCAATGCTAAGCAGAACCAAAGAGGACTCAGGCTGTCGCCCTGAAATATTATTATTATTATTGTATAGATATCAGTTTATTGCTTATAAGAATTTTATTTTATTGTTTTCCTATAGGAAAACAACTATTATTCATTTAAATGACTAATTTTGTGACTTTGAGAAATATACGTAATATTATTAATACAAGCTAATAAAATGTCAACTATCAATGTTTAATTAATATTAATTAATTACTAATAATAACATACCTATGTACACAATTTATTATTATTTATGTTTAGTAATGTCCCACTTCAGGGCAAAGACTTTTTAGACGACTTTTTTCGCAGTAGGTGTAATTATTGTATCGTGGGGGACAATACACACGACAGTCACAATGACAGATACCCGGAATCTTAAGAACAACAATTTGTGGCTCAGAAAATGTTATGTCCCGTATGGAGATCGAAACTACAGCACTCGACTTAGTGGCAGGGGCGTGGCGACAACATAAACAACTACGCTATCCGCGCCGACAAAGTCACGTTTACTCGCTTGGTGTGACCATGTGATTTAACGTTATAATGTCATACCTAAAAATTTTGCAGCTCTATTTGATGTAAAATTAATAATAATTATTTTACATCAAATATAAGGACTAACGCCAATTACACTATATAATCATTATTTATTAACACCAACAGACTGAAATGCAGAGGGTCTCGAGTTCGAACCCACGTCGCGCACCTCTGACTTTCGGAAGTTATATGAACTTTTCGAAATTATGTGCGTATTGATTGACAATTATCGCCTGCTCCGTGCCTCGGAGAGCACGTTAAGTCATCGGTCCCGGCTGCCATGAACATCTATGGCAGTCGTTATTGGAAAGTCAGTGCCCTATAATATCCTGACACTGGTCTAGCCTTAGATTATTTATATAGATTTTCATATTAAAATTGTGTGTTTTTAAATGTTAAAGCAATAAATGATTGATGCATTCATTAATAATATTTTGACACGAGAAAATTTTTCATCTTTTCCAAGTGAACGCGGACTTTTTTTAATGTGTATATACCTATATATGTATTACTCATTCTTCTCACAATCAACATAACAGTATAAGGAAGCAAGTTCAGTGAGTCATAGGAAGCAAAAGCCAAGGTCACAGATTCGATCCAAGCGCCTACATCACCGAATATGCGTAGTAAAATTCTTTAGTAAAATGAGTAAGAGGTTGACGAACTCTTAAATAAAGACGGATGCTGTTTGATGATGTCAACTTAAACATTGGTTATGCGTATGTCAAATATGTTGACTTATTTTAATATTTAGGTGTTAATTATTCTTGTATCATCATCGAAAATTTCTTGATGGAAATACTCTTTAGCACATTGCGTCACCCGGGCATCAAAGTCAGAGTCAAAAATCTTCATAAGCATATAAATATGTATATGGACACGTCAATTAACGATTATCTACGCTTACTAATATTATAAATGAAAACGTGAGTTTGATTGGTACGCTTTCATGCCTTAAATACTCGACCAAAAATTATGAAATTTCGCTATAATACATGTTGTCAGGTGTACAGAAAAGGACATCGGGTACCACTAATTCAGAAAAATGCGAGCGAAGTCACGGCCAAAAGCTAGTAGATAATAACGCTAAAGAGTATGTATGTATTTGTGTTTTTCTCTTGAACTACTAGTCCGATTTCAAAACATCTGTTTGCATTCCATAGCTTAACTCTTGAGGAAGGTTATAAGATAAGCTATATAACTGATATTATAAAGTTCTTAGACTCTTTGTTTCTACTGATAATTTTTTGACTGTAAGACTCAAGATTGCAAATTCCATGACGCCATTTACAAAAAAACACAACAACACTACTTTATTGAAATTAAACTACTATATACGGATTTTATCGCGTTGTTTATTTATCACTGTATTACAAAATTTTGAAAATATTACACTACTACTACTATTGATTTTATTTTACTAATTTATAAGCTAATAAAATTATTTAAACTATTAAATCTATTTATTTTAGGTTTACACTTTCCCTGACATTCGGTTGCTTTTCAGCAGCCATGGTCACGGGGAGACTAAGATGGTAGTTGTCTCTATGTTCCAGTGTAGTTATTTCATAGTACCCGAACATAATTTAATCATTGGTGTTTCTATTTACGCAGAATGAGCTCAAAGTATCATGAAGTCTAGCTGTGGTTTGTTTCTTCTTGGGTTTCACTATTTGAAGTACTGGATCCCAAGCTGGTGGTACATTCCAACCATCTTCTCTATTGAAATTGGGATGTTTTTTAATTTCAATAGCCTCGCGAAGCATCCTTGGTAGGAATCGGTGTTCTTTAGGGAGAATCTGTGGTTTGTCGAATCTCAGGTAGTGGTTGGTCCCCTGTTGTACATGTTCACACACAGCAGACTTTAACGAGCGTTTGTGTTTTACGTCAGCTATGTGTTCTTTTATGCGGGTGCCTATGCTTCTCTTGGTTTGACCAATGTATGAGAGTCCGCAGTCACAATCTATTTTATAGACCCCTGCATCTTGTAAAGGTAATTGGCACTTGACGGATGGTAAAAATTAACTTATCTTCCTTGGCGATAAAATCCGTATATAGTAGTTTAATTTCAATTAATAACATTCGCGTAAACAGAAGACAACCCTACTTTAACTGGGAATCCAACCGGTCACGACAGGCTATATTTACACATACATATCTAGGTCACATAAAGTGCGTAATGATTACTAAATAATATGTACCTACTATATTACTAACAAATGACCTAGAAAGCGCAAAATGTACGGTAGGTGAATGACCGACAATGGGGAAATACTCTATAAGACATATGCCCAAGTGTTTTGTATTTATATAGGTGTAAACTACAAAACTAAATCCTCCATATTATAAATGTGAAAGTTTGTGAGATGGATGGATGTTTGTTACTTTTTACGCAAAAACTACTAAACCAATTGCGATGAAACTTGGTTTGTAGATAGCTGGAGACCTGGATTAACACGTAGGCTTTTAGCTTAGCTTTTTATCCCGATATTTCCTAAGCATCGGGACTTCGACATCGGGGCGCAGCTGGTATTGCATAAGGTTTTGCGTGTGACTGAAAAATGTGGTCGTTACACATGATGATCCAGACTAAAGCGGCAGCAGCCCAGACTTGCGATGTAGAGGTCGTGGGTTCGAATGCCACTGATGGTGTAAAGTTTTAGGTGGCAGCCTTGCCTCTGCCTCTATGCCAAGTGTTGCGGGTTCGAATCCCATACGGAACAAAGATTTGTGTGATCCATAAAGCTTTTATATATATATACACATACTATAATATATATAATACTGTATTACGCGTGTATTTCTGAAGGGGAAATCAGAAATGTATACAACGTGTCCCAAAATTCAACGATAAGCGGGCCTCAAAAGATGTACCTGCTTATGACTACTCGAGAAAAAAGAAAATAATCTATCTAGATTTTTTTTTATTGTGACTTATTACAGCCTCGCTTTGCCAGCTTTGATTTTATATTACACGATATAACGGGCGAGCCTATAGCCATCTGCTTGGCACAGTTCCTGACTTCGTCCTACTGCTATACTGTGCCTGGCCCGGGAATTAAATCGCTAGGGTTCAAAACCCGGGTAGAGGAAAGTGATATTAGGTAATCTATATATAATGATATATAATGATCTAGAAATTCTCCTTTTCCTTAATTACAAGCTGCTGTTAGTTCCATAAACAGGTAAAATATGGTTTATTTACCGGAAAAGGCATACTGCATTACCGGTGCTTCAATGACATTTATGACAAATCTCTATAAATAATATATACTAGTGTTTTATATACAGGGTGTCCGGTAATTAATGGATAACCTTGAAATGTCTTATAGTAGAACGGGAGGCCGACCAGAAAAATAGAAAAAGGAAAAAAATATATTAAAAAGTACTAGCTAGCACTTAGCACTTAGCATAGCATACTTTTGACTGTCTATCTATTAGCATAATTAGTGTTTAATAAAAAAACAACAAAAAACCTATGGATTTCATTCATTTATGGTCGTAGTATACAAGAAAGTTACACATGGTAATAAAAAAAATCACATATCTCAGGTAGTAGTTAGGATAGTTTTTTTCATATTTTTTTCTGAACGGCCATCAGTTCCACTATAAGACATTTCCAGGTTATCCATTAATTACCGGACACCCTGTATATGCCTTAGCCCTTTAGCCTGTGTCTCGTTAGTCGTGTGAGCGCGTGATAGTGTAATAAATTAAAATTAATTTTACTCAGTCGTGTCCTTATAATAATAATAATAATAATAAAAATTAAATAAAATAAATAAATTTATTGATTAAATATCTGGACTTAGCTCGCGAGGTTGTCGACATGTGGGATGTGGGCTCGGCGATCATTGTACCGATAGTCGTTTCGGTAAACGGCTTAATTGCCAAAAGCCTCCACCATCATCTTAAGGCCTGCGTTGAATGGTTGGCTCAAGTCCTTGATTCAGAAGGCAGTATTGCTCGACACGGCGCGCATAGTGCGGAGGTTCCTTTCTCTGGAGACCTAACCACCGATAGCTTGGTCCCTGCACCCGATATCGGTGGGTTTTCGTGGTCCTATTTCATATTTTTTTATATATAATGTAAAATGTAATCACGAGAAAGTATTGAAATAAATGGAATGATAATAATTTATTTATTTTCTCTTCACAAAAAGGTACATACAATTTTCATAATAATAGAATTTTCACAATGTTTTGTGAGAGACTGGTGCCTGTGATAGGTATTTTAAAACCTGTGTTACGGGTCACCAGGTCCCTACTTTACTGAACATTATTATTTAAATTAATCAGTATTAGAAAATGCTTAGGTAAAGTTTAAAATTCATACATAAATTAATATATATTATTATATTTTTTTTATTATATATTATTTTGTGTTGTATTATATTATTATATTATTGTATCTGTGCATTATATTATTTGTGTCTGTGTGTAAAGTGGATATTATTCTGTTTTTATATATACTGTATAAATATTTTATTTTTATTTTCTTTGTTTATATTCAATTATGTCAACCTCGATGGCGTAGTTTTTCAAACATTTGTGTGCATGAACATAGATGATTGTCTTGGTCTGGGTATTTCTATGTATAATATGTATGTATTTACAAAAAAATATATATTTGTATGTTTATCCATTGTCAAGTACCCATAGTACAAGCTCTGCTTAGTTTGGGTTACATGGTGTTGTGTGTATGTGCTAGAATATTTATAATTTATATTTATTTATTATATTATATATGGTTTTATATCAGTGAGTCACTAAAGGATGGGTCCTTTCAACTGGGGTTGAAAACCAGCGTCAGGCTTTATTTGACACTACTGTTAGGCACTTACTTTAATATGTACTTTCATTTGCTTTTTTTTTTTATTTGGTCTTGTATCACTAAGTTTATTTGTGTACCTATTTATTTTCTTTTATACTTGTTATTATGTGTTTGGGGTATGTGTTAAATAAATATTTTCTTTCTTATTTTCTTTCATTTATTTAGGTGCAAGCCACCGAATAAAATTTGCATTTGACTCGCGTAATTGGTTATCGTAGCATATACTCTCCTTTTTTGTGTTAAAACGAGAACTCCCATTCTAAGTATAATGCCTGTATAACACAACACAAAGAAAAACCATATTTGAAACAAACATTTGCAGATCACACATTTTTTTCCGCCTAGCTACTGCTTCAAGTATTATGCATTCGATCCCACACGGGAAAACATTGTCTGATTGACGCAGTTGTTTCGAGTCTGTGTGCGTTTTGAGGATTACTTGATTGTAAAGTCTCCCACGACACTGAAATGCAGTCTAGTGCGTGAGTAGTATTTTTAAAAGAAAATAGGCAAAGAAAAGAAGACCTATGCGCAGTATATTTGAAGTTCTGGGAGACAACTGTCTTATTATGATACTCAATACTCAATACATTTATTGCACTCCACAAGTTAAATAGATGTTACAATGGTATAATATAAAAAACATGTGTGGGCCTTGTCGGCACGGCAAGATGTAGGAGAGAGGAGGAAGTTTTTCATATTTTATTATTTACATATTTTACCTATGATTGATATTTATTGACTATTATTATATATAGGTAATTTTATTAAGGTGCGCTTACTATAGTTAGATAGATATATTACTATAATTATTTTTTTATATGGTATTCTATTATATAATTAATATTATATTATTTTATTTATATGTTTTAATATTATTATTAATTATATATTATTGTAGATTATCATTATTATCAAAGTTTGTAAAAAAGAAAAGGAATTAAATGTCCCAGATATTATTATTATAAATGTATGTCATGTTTGTTTATATATTATGTATTTATTTGTATTTATGTTATTATTAGGTATATTATTATAAGTAATTATTTAAATTTCCATTTGTTATGTTTCATATACATTTATCATTTAGATATTCATTTATATGGTAGTAACATTTAGTTAATAGAAAGTGTTCTAATTTTTTTATAAATATACTGTCTTTAATTTCATTTTTTATTTGCGGGGGTAGCTTATTATATATTTTTATCGACATGACATGTGGACTAGATGAGTGCATTTTAAGACGGGAGCCTGGTAGGTTTAATCTATTTTTATGTCTTAGTCTTTGGTTTTTGTGTTCTCGTGTTGTATAGAAACTTTGGTGACTTCTAACAAACTTACATATTTCTAAAATGTATAGGCTAGGTAGCGTTAATATTTCGTGTTCTATAAAGTGTGGCTTACAGCTATCAGTATCTTCTATGTGTACAAGTATTCGTATAAGTTTCTTTTGAAGGGTAAAAAGTGATGGCGCCTCTGTGCTGTTTCCCCATAGGATAATGCCATAGCTGAGCCAAGCGTAAGCATAGGGGTAATAGTTGACGAGTGCGGTTTGGATATCTGTGGATTTTTTTACTTCGCGGAGAGCATATGATGTCTCTTGAGCAGCGATAGCTCAGTGGGGAGACCAACAGACTGCAATGCAGAGGGTCTCGGGTTCGAACCCACGTCGCGCACCACTGACTTTCGGAAGTTATATGTCTTTTCGAAATTATGTGCGTATTGATTGACAATTATCGCCTGTTCCGTGCCTCAGAGAGCACGTTAAGACGTCGGCCCCGGCTGCCATGAACATCTATGGCAGTCGTTATTGGGGAAGTCGACACAAAAGAACCCACTGGGTCGAAGTGTCGCCGGTCTGTACTGACTGGCCCCCACACAAGATAAGATAAGATGATGTCTCTTTAAATATTTTTATCTAGTAACTTTAACATAAATGCTTAGACTCACGCTTATTTCCTTGAAGAGTAGACGTAGGCTCAGTTCATGTAAAGGTGTATCTACTATGTTCACGTAATGAGGCAACGATTCCTTAAACTATCTAACCGTATTATTTACATAATGTAGGGCAATATAGGTAGATATTACAGAGCATTATATTAACGACTTAAGTCACGTAAACAGCTGGGAGTAATATTTACTACGTTTTATGATTCAATGGAAAACCGGAGGTTTTGTTTACATTGTATTTCATTCATAAATCCGTGCCACTGTTGAATGACCAATGAGGAAGGTAAAGAAAGTCCTAGCTAGGAAAAACCTGTTTACCGTACCTATAACTGAAAAGTTTGCGTTTAGATTGTCCGGTTATTGTTATTATTTATTATGTTTATGGACTTCCATCTATATTCCCCGAAGGAGTGGCTAGAGGTATGTTGTGGCTTTGTTGTTGTTTTGTCGTCGATGAGGCACATTTTTACACGTCGTGCTATAATATGCAAAAGAAAATTCTAATGCGACAATGTTCGGTCCTATCTCTCTCCGTATCGAAGTCATTTTTTTAACTTGGGGGAATGCTTTGATGCTGTCGGACTGACCCAGGGAAAGATGGTGACCTCTCAGTCATATAGACTAAATCTACCACGGTGTTCCTAGACGTTACCGGAGTGGGCGGGGTCGCGCGAATCTTTTTCATATGCGGATCGCGATCCCGCCGAGGTTTCGGCCCAACGCCGGCGCCGCGTGAAAAGACGGGCCCTATCCAAATACACATTAATTTATGCCCTACTGTGCCAAAGTAGGAAAGAAGACACCAAAGCCTGAATTACTCAACTCGTGATTACCTTAAGCAAGCACTGATAAACTGACATTGCAATTATATGTAACTTGCCACAAATTGCGCTGCGGTATGTGTACTTTTCATTCCTCAAACAATATGCAATTGCTTGTAAAAACATTTAAGTATATAGAATCAAATTAACTCTTACTTTGTAAAGAAGAGAAGAAGAAACGAACGAAGAATGAATAAAGGAACTTACTACGCATCCTCAGATTGACCACTATAACTATCGCAATAGAAAAAGTTTGACAATACTGAACCCCTTCACCAATTTTCAGTCGTCATGTTAATATTTTTAATGTGTCGATAACTTTTTGTGAATATCTTAAGGCATATTCGTTTCGTATTACATAATTATATTCCTGTATTGCAAAAGTCTTTACAACCATTCAAACAATGGAGTCGCCGTATTTAACACAAGAAACACCCAGATTCGGAACAACTTTACCTGGATCACACAAAAATGTCTCTTGTTGGGTTCAATCCTGCAACACTAGTCGAGGTAGTAGTGACGAGGATACCCTAAATACCACTATGCCATCGAAAACAATAATTTTTAAATTGACACCCTTCGATGCTCAGGCTTACTCTTTTACAATTTACAGTCGTAATAGTATTTATTACATGTTATAAACACTTCATGTCCATCCTTTCTGGATCAAACAATGGCAACCATTTAGTACCATTCCTTACCGTTAACCTTCCGGCAACCAGCTATGGTTGCGAAGGTCAGACGATGGTAAGACGTGTAAATACTTATAAACAAACGCATTCTTTAGAGTAAAGGAAGACAGCTTAACATAGGCAGGTATTTTTCTTGTTTAAAAAACGTCAACTTCTATCCTCACGTTGTTTCATAGAGCGATTCTTATTAGCGTTATGAATTATAAAAATAATGTTGTCAATTCGTATCAAGCTTGGTAACTAGGATCTATCAATTTTAATATAAAATGTCTTATTCTTTGTTAAAAAGGGGCAACTCCCGCATTAGGAATATTACTGTGTCGCTTGGGGCTTTATGAACATTCAAACAATGGACACAAAGATCACCCAGTCTCAGACATTTGTAGATCATTCAATTTTCTGACCTGTGTGGAGATCGAACCCACAACGCGGGGTGCAGTGATGCGGCGACCATTTAAAACATTACGCTATCCGAGCAGTCAAACACATAGTCTGAAATTCTTATTGAAAAGATAGCGTTTTACTGACGAATCAGAAATCTTAAGCTCATAACTAACACCACAGATTTTTGTAAGCTTTGTAACATTTGACTGTCTTCGTGGTTCATTAATAATGGAAGCGTCAGCTGGTTGTGCCTCAGGTTCGATTCTCGGGTCCGGTAAATTGTTATTGGGTTTTTTGTCGTGGGTAGACGGCAATAAGTATGTCTATATTGCTTGGAACTTAATAGCATAGCTGGCGTACAAATTATTTTATGTTATGTAATCAGTTTAGATCTATTCCATTTACTAAATAATAAATTATTATATTTAATTAATTAATTTCTCCGCATTGCTGTCACTGTGGAGATGCTGTCGGTAGCCTTGGATACCATGGACTCTCCTGTAGCAGAAGCGCTGGTCAAATTTCTCGCCACGCTAATCTTAAGACATAATACGTGCTCTTGGCACTGCTGGCGTTCCAGCTGTACTTGAACCCAATGGCTTGGTGCGTGACGATGGAAAGAGACCGGTCGGAATGTCATTTTTGTCTTGGAAGATGGGCAGGCCTTTGGTGTGGGACGCAACGTGCGTTGACACCCTTGCGCTATCACATCTTCCAAGCACTGCGGGATGTACCAGCGCTGCTGCTGCAACCGCGGAAACCCTCAAATGGCGCAAATATAGTAATTTAGTCGGAAATTACATTTTTGCGCCGTTTGGGGTGGAAACCCTAAGTTCACGAGGTCCGAGCGCTCGTGTTTTGTACAGGGAGATCGCAAAACGCCTGATCGACGTTTCGCATGATCAGAAGGCTGGTCTTTTCTTGGCCCAAAGAATCAGCATTGCCATTCAACGTGGCAATGCTGCCAGTCTTCTAGGCAACTTACCAGTTGACAGCGATGCTGTAGAATTCTACGATGCCTAATCCATTTCTGTAAATATTTAGTATTATAATTATTTGTGTTTTTGTAATTATGTTATCTTTTTTAATACGTTTATAAATATATATTAGATTAATTCGTTTCAAAATTATCTCTTAAATAAAAAGTATTATTAGAAAATTAAACCGCGATAGAATCCTTATAAAGTTATTAATTACAATTATCATTAGCTAGTTCATATCCAAACTAAAATCCATTTATATAGTTGATACTAATTAGAATTTAATGAGAAATTGTAAGTTATATTATTTTATGTAACAACTATCTGTATTTCATGAGTACCGGGTTGTCAATCCCAATACCAGGGTTTGAAAACCCGGTATATAAAATAGACAACTCGCTCGCTTTAACGGTGAAGGACGATATCGTGAGGAAACCTGCATGATACAGGATCTTCAGTTCAATCCTATCCTACTTAAGCTGTAACTTTCAAAGGTATGTGCGTATTACTGAATTATTGCTCACTTTTACGAAGGAAAATATCGTGGGGAAACCTGCATGTCTAAGAGTTCTTTATAAAGTTCTAGAAGATGTATGAAATCTGCTAGCCCGTTGTGGCCCAGCGTTGTGGACTATGACTCAATACTTGTCACATTGAAAGCGTGCGAACGCGCTCGTGATCATAGTAGGAGTTATTCCACCTTATCCCGCCCACCTCTTTCCTATCCTGAACAACGCGCGCTGGGCTTAGATGCCATTCTTACACGGTAGAGTCGATTAGAGCGCACACCAACAAGTTTGAGTCCTCATACCTCTACTGAACGATTAAGGCATGGAATTCTCTGCCAAGGCACGTGTTTCCTTCTTCCTTCAATCCTGGGTCCTTTAAGCGGGGCGTGAAAAAGCACCTTCTTAGGCCGTCAAAGTAGAAACCTCAACATCGCCTCAGCTGCTATGAGAACGGTGTGGAAGCCACTGCTCTTAGACTACATGACTGCTTATCATCAGGCGGTATGGTCATTTTGACGAGCAACATAAAAAAAGTAAGATAGTTTATATAATATTATCAACAAAATATAAGAAAAGATCAAGACCACCTTGCTTGGTAAAATAAACCATTAACACTGTGCCTAATAACATAATCAAACTCGGGACCACAAGATTCCTAGATACAGCTACTCTCACCTTATGCAATTGCACTAATGACGCACCTAATTAAGATATGAACCACCTATTACATAATGATTTATTACACTGCTTTTAATAAATGCTAATCGTTTTTCTTTATCATTAATTTTACATTACATAATTATAATCATTTGTAGTCCTAACTACGTGCCGTTTTAAACCATTTCGTACCTTATAAGACTCCTCGGTGGTCGATATGGATGGGTGTGTAGCAGGTGCGAAAGTATCTGATGCAAAGAGAAAATTTGATGAGTGTTCTTACGATGGCAGATGGATCCTTTATTAACTTTATGCGGATGTCAAAAACTGACTTCGAACATCTACTAAAGTCAATTGGTACGTCAATAGCTAAAAGAGCAACAAATGCAACAATTAGATGTATCATCAGTTGCGACTGCAGCAGCTCCGTTATATAGAACTACTTTTGCACACAGATTTTCACTACTTTTCGGTCCGTTCCTTTATAATAGACTCGCTAGGATAATTCCAAACTTGGCTAAACTAAATAAACGGACGTTTTGAACCCGCGTCGCACACCTCTTACTTTCGGAAGTTATATGACTTTTGAAAATTATGTGCGTATTGCCGTGCCTCGGAGAGCACGTTAAGCCGTCGGTACCGGCTGCCATGAACATCTATGTCAGTCGTTACTGGGAAGTCATTGACCTATAATATCCTGACACTGGTCTAGAGAGTATCGTTAGCTACTAGCTTACTGTTCTAGCCTTAGGGTATCGTTAGCCTTTGGATTGCGGAGATCAGGTGGCAGCCGCTCCGTGTAAAAACTGATATCCAGTCAAATCCAGTTAGACCAAAAAAGCCGGTCCCAAGTGACTTAGGAATAATAAAGGCTAGGGAGAAGAAGATTTTTAGTGAAATAAAGAATTTGAATTTCATTTTGTATAAATGGTACCAAAGGTCTATGATCTTCTTTGTACCCTTGAAAGCGTGTATGCGAAATATGTATACGAAAGCACAGCAAACAAAAAAACTCACAATCGCATTTATAATATTAGTTAGGATATAAAAATTATAATAAAAGCTAGAATGCGAGCCATTTTAAGTAAGCGAGTTTACATATATAATACATCTAAATTACTCTAGCAATGGAAATAAAAGATTGAAAAGAAAAATAAGTTAACATTATTATTATATTTTCACGCTTTATGTAAAATCCCATATTTACAACAATACTTCTATTGTCAATGAAGTTGTAACTAACGTAGTGGTTTCTATGAATTAGATTTATTGTTTCTCATCGGCTGTGGTTACGTAGTCCGTAGAACGTGTCCGTAAACATACATACTCATGCCTTTATAATAATAATAATATCAGCTCTGTATTACACTGTCCGACTGAACACGGACCTCTTCTTAATGTGTTAAGGGTTCGGCCATAATGCACCACCCTGGCCCAGTGCGGGTTGGCAGACTTTACATATCGCCGATCAATGTACATATAATAACTGACTTTTGGCGATTTTTGTTTTATTGAATTTTTCATTGTAAAATAAAGTAATACACATGCTGACAAATATATTGGGTTCGTTTCTAATTAATGTTGCAAGATAAATAGGTGTTGCTATATATACTAAGTGTTGGTACGTCATTTATGATGGCAATAGATACTGTCTACGGTCAAAGGCGTCCAACAAAAAAAAAAAAAAAAAAATATAATATATGTAGGGGTTACAACTACATATAAACATGTATGCAAACGAATATTGTCTATGTATGCTAATGCTATATTAATGATGTACAACTGTATTCATGGGTTCACTTCACTCACTCGCTCGCCGACCTAGTGCGAACACAATAAAAGTATCGTCAATTCACCAGTGTCTCATTTAATAACCTACGGACGACAGATACCTATATATATATATAAATAAAATAAACTATAAAAAAAATTAAATAGACTTGAAACGTTTTTTTCGCCTCTTAAAAAGTTGCATTTTTGCAGTTATTATTTATTGACTCTTCATCGGCGATATCTTTCAAAACATTAGGGACAACTCTCAAACAGGTAGGATTCAACACGATGTTTTTCTTTTCCTTTAAATCAAGCGATTATTATCTATTTAAAGCGCACATTTTTTTAATACAATTATGGTGGCAAACCAGCATACAGCCCGCCTGATGGTAAGTCACCGTAGCCTATGGACGCCTGCAACACCAGAGGCATCACTTGCGCGTTATCGACCCTTTAGGAAAGGAAGTGGGAAGGAGAAGGAACGGAAAGGTGGAATGAGGGTCCTCCGGCACTCTCACTCATTGAACGAAACACGACAGTAGGAACACTGCTATTTCACGTCGACATTCTGTGAGACGTTAGTCCTTTCTCGGTCGAGCCGGCCCATTCATGCTGAAATAAGTGAGGCTCTACTATTCATAAAACACTAGACTTCGAAATGTCAGAGATACGCGCCTTGCGGTCGAACTCGAGACCCCTAAATTATGAAAACAAAAAATGTCCTATGGCAAAACTACTGAATACATTTGCTTCATAATTTGTAAATCGTCACAGAATACCATGTAGTATATGTGGTATCAATTAATGTGATAATATTTGCGCTACTTTGTATACTTTTTTGTAAATACATAGAAATATCCAGACCAAGACAAACATCCATGTTCATGCACACAAATGTTTGATTTGTGCGGGAATCAAACCCGCGATCTCAAGCGTGGCAGTCGGTTACACTAACCACTACACCATCGAGGCTGACAAAGACTAGATAATAGACTAAGAAATATTGTCTTCTGCTTACGCGTATGTTATTCATTGAAATTACATTACTATATACGGATTTTATCGCGTTGTTTATTGAAGACTATACTTGCATAATTTTGAAACTGTTACACTACTACTACAATTGAATTTTACTAATTTATAAGCTAATAAAAATATCAAATCTATTTATATTTATGGTTTACACTTTTCCGACGTTTCGGTTGCTTTTCAGTAGCCAATGTCACGACGTTACCCCGTGAATCCGAATACCGTATATAGCAGTTTAATTTCAATGACAACGAAATAATTATGACTAACTGTTGCCTAGGGTTTTCATTCACAATTACTGACTACATCATATAGTGCAATATTATGGCACGTGGCCATAATGCTAGGTAACTATTGTTAGGCATTACTATTAGTAGTAATACTAGGAAGTGCCACAAGCACAGGAAGTAATATTTATTGTTTACTAAGCTCACGTGGTTTTAAAGCGCCATTCTTATTAGCGTTATAAATTGTTAAAAGAATAATGTTATCAATTTGTTTCAAGCTTGGAAACTAGGACATTTTTAATTGAATATAAATTCCTGTTCCTTTTTTTTTTGTGGAAGTAAAAGACAATTTCTGCAGTTGCAAAAATTCAAACAACGGACACTAAAATACCTAAACTTGAAACACCCTATATGTATGTGAATCACATATATTGTTGTCCGTCGTTGGATTCGAACGCACAATGCTCAGCTAGCGGCAGTCATAAGTTAATAAAAAAAAACACTTGTAACTGTAAGAGATAAAGTTTAAAATTCTAACTAATATTATTAATGCGAATGTCAGTTTGTTAGACTTACACGCCGTAACTGCTCGACCGATCATCATGCAACTTCGCATACACGTTGACACAAAACAGTATAGAACATAGAGTACACACTGCTACACATCAAGTTAGACACCCTATGTACGCATAACTACGCTACATACAAAATAGAAAATTGTCGGAAAGGGACAGTGCATAGTGGTGTCGATGTAATGGTAAGGATAGAGCGTCGCGTCCCGTTCAGCGTGAATGAGACAAAATAACAAAAATATAACGCACTCTCTCGCACGATTCGCAGCGTTCATCTTCTTATAGTTCAAAGTCCAAACAGTCTAGGTTGATGTGTCGTTGTGTGTACCTTTTATCAAGAAATAGGTTTTATGAGCGAGAAATAAACACTGATATAACTTACATTAATGCCAGCAAAGCGGGTATTCTAACTTCTTTAAGTAAGTTAACATCACAAAACGCGTTTTAAAACACAACTAACTTAACGGAATAATACGCACCTTTAATCTGTCCATAACATAATTAATCATAGAATTCTTGAGAACTTAACAGATTCAGCTTAGAACAATGGGCAATTAAATGAAAAATATAAGATTCCTTTATAATGTTATTCTAAGGAATAAGAAGTATGTTTTCATCTTGTATTTTTCCTGTTTATAACATTTAAAGGACAATGGGCGTCCTGGCCCATTAGCGGCCATTAATAAAACTAGTGTCATTTGAAAGGTGAATGCTTGTAGAACAAATATTGTTCAAGCAGTATGATTAAATATCATTTGAGAAAAAAGATATGGGTTAAATAGTATTTTAATGAATTGTCATATTTTTATCATTCAGCATTTTTTGTTTTTCATCACAAAACATACGAAAAACCTTTGCGTTTTGCTTATTTACAAACGTATGCATTAATAAATAAAGTAATGAAACTATTGAGCTTCCATGTAAATGTAAAATATTTGTCACAATATTCAATACCTTTGTTACCATGCCTTTTATCTGCTAATATGCACTGGGCCGATCGTAAACCATACCAGGATTGCACCGCTTTCAAAGAAAAATGGCGGCAATAATGTGCGGGGCGACCCGAGCACTCAACATCTGCTTTTGTTAACGTATTCGTTGAATGAGCCCCTTCATGTTGGTTTTTGTTTTCAATTCTAGGAACCATTGTTAAAATCAGACTAACCAATTCTACCTGATTCGTGTGACCAATCAGCGACGAGTGCGGCTCCCACAGAACACCCGAGGATTTACGTCAGGTCCGCGAGCAGAGTGCAGTCCATCGTTGACATTTGTTTCGTTGAGTACTGTGCGATTATTTTTGTTTGACCATCTCTTTCGACTCTGGCTTGTATCTCGGACTTGTTGATATCTAACTTGGTGACTTGTGCTTGTTTTACTGGACTTTGTGAATTGTATTCCTATAACTATGGCTGATAACCGTCAAATGTGTGTTTTGTGTAATCGATCTGTGATAAACAGAAGAAGATACGAGATAACACACGCTCGGTTTGAAGACAATCCCGCTGTAGCCCAATATATTATTGAAGCTGTTACTCCTGAACGTCAGGTAAGTCAAACTAAATCATTATGTCTTATTTGTCATGTCAGGAACTGGTAGTTTCTCACTTTAAAAAGTATCGTTATGAAGCGTTTTTACTGGTATTATATTATATAAGTATTTAGAAAAAGGATACTGTTTATCTTTATCGGTTTTTTATTTAGAAGAGTAACTAAGTATTTCATATTGACAGTTTTGTGAAACCATTTAAGCTATGCAGTTTAACTAATTGTAATATTCTCATCTTCAGCTAGAATACAACGGCCAGGAGTATATTTGTCGACCATGCTGGCAACGGGCAGAAAGAGCTGCGCAACCAAATGAAAATACGCAACCACATGAATGTGCATTACAAATCGAAGAATATTCAAGACTCCCTAATACAGCGACGCGTTGTATGTTTGAAAACTGCAGACGAACGTTAATCCGAAGAATTCCGGATAATCTGAAAGTAACATTTTTAATTCATTTTAACTTTTATATTCCCAATAGCGCAAGAGTTTGCGTTCAACATTTGGAATCCAACAATTGGGATCAAATAATTGACAGCCCTAACTTGCTCCACGATTTCAATGCCACACATTTTTTGCATATCATGAGCCTCATGAAAATAGCAGTGCTTCGAGGATCTATATTGGATTTTGATCATATAGATGACATGGACATAAATGAAATATACATTCGATTGGGTGTCAGTCGAGAACAATTTATGAATATTTTGGAACAAACCCCATCATTGTCGAACGTATCAACTCGGCCGAACACAACATTAGCCTGTTACCTAATGAAGCTGCGAAGTGGTGAAGCAAACGAAAGGCTGGCATCACTTTTCAACATGAGCCGGCGAACCCTTGAAAGACATCTTAAGTTAGCCAGGGATTCCCTTTTTTTGGACTTCGTTCCTCGTCATCTGGTTTACGACCATATTGACAGAAGGGACATAGCTAATCGAAATCTTCAAGTGCCAAATGCTGTTTTTGGAAACCCAAATGCAGAACCCTCAAACAGAAAGGCAATTGTGATAGCAGACGCCACTTATATCTACATTCAAAAGTCCACAAATCATTTATTCCAAAGGCGATCATATAGTCTACACAAATTCACGAATTTGTTGAAACCATTTTTAATGGTATGCTGCGATGGTCATATAATAGATGCATTTGGGCCATATGCAGCTACAGAGTCGGATGCACAAATCCTAAAAAATATGATCGAAGACGAAGAAGGCAGTTTTCATTGGTTTTTTAGACAAGGGGATGTGTTCATCTTAGAGCGTGGATTTCGCGACGTAATCGACGATTTACACGCCTATGGATATGAAGCGCACTTGCCAAAAACAAAAAATCGCAACGAAGATCAATTAACGACAGAGCAAGCTAATAAGTCTAGGTTGGTTACCATATGCCGCTGGGTTATCGAAGTTATAAATGGTTGGTTTAAACGCGACTTCAAGTTATTTCGGCAAGATTTTTTTAATCGTGCCTTGCCCCATATGATGAAGGATTTTAAAATAGCCGCTGCGTTATTGAACGCATGCAGAGAACCATTACGTGATAGTGTACACGCAGAAACATTTATAACACTAATAAACCAACGATTAAACCAACCAAATCACCTAGCAGAGTATGTCCTAGGCAACAACTTAAATCGTCGACGGGCTAGCTTTGATAGTATTACTGGTAACCAACCTAACTTAAGTGATTTTCCGTCGCTAACCGAGGACGATTTAATTATTTTTGCACTTGGCACATATCAAGTGAAGTTAGCTCACAGCTATTATGCGGAGCATGTGCGACAAGGCCTATATAATATAGAAGTGTATAGAGATACCCAATGTACAGTTCTAGTCGAGTACGGCATTACAGCTACAAATATTTGGCTTCTCCGTTGCCGAATACAATCACGACATGCGCGGTCTAGAATTTATTATTCTTATATTCTTATAGACAGGCAGAAAAATGGTAGGGAAGCTATAGAAAACTATTATTGCAGTTGCCTTAGCGGTAAACGCACTCTGGGTTGCTGCGCCCACATAATGTGTATAGTTTGGTACTTAGGGTGGGCGAGAAACCAAGAGGAAGACATTCTTTTGCCAGCTGATTTTTTAAATGAAATAATTGTTGATGACGATTAAAGTCCAATAATTATTGTAGTTATTAAGTAATATTGTAGTTATTAAGTAATATTGTATTATTGTAATCTGGCATATATGTTTTTATTTTAATAAATCAACGTATTTAACAAACCTTTTGTTTTATTTAAGCTATCATTATCTTATATTTGTATATTACGTATATAATAACATAGTCATATCATTATAATGTACTTAAAATTCATTATTATATCAATGTAACATCATCACGAGGTGTACAAAATATTGTATTTAAGATACAAACTGTAATCATTCCTTTTAAATGATTTAATTAGTTTTTTTTTTAATATAATCCACCTATGATAACTTTTTATCCAAGGAACTTACAGAAACAGGTTTTTGTAGTCTTATTGTATACATAATTGGCTACTAGAAAATAAATAGTACAGATGTGGCCGCCGATGGGACAAGCTCCATACAATTTTGCCCATTGTCCTTTAACGTCAATATGATGTAATACTAGTTCATTCCCGCGGCTTTGCATGCAAGATTCCCACTAGAACGGAGAGCAGGATAAAAGGAATACAGGGATGGCGCAGTGGCTTATGTGGTCGCTACGCCAGTGCTATAGCGCCGAATGTTGTGGATTCCATCCGGGACAAAAAAAAATTTAGTTCACAAATGGACAGTTGTTCCGAATCTACGTGTTCTTTATTTCCCTTGTTTGAATGTTTGTAAAGTTCCAGCGAAATTTATGCCTAGAGCAGCCTTTCTTAAATAAAATAAAGTATGTGGATTTGGGAGTAAAGTTTTATCTAAATCGTAATCAACTACGTCATTGTATAACAAACATCCAAACAGCATTATGCGGTGGTAACCCAGCGGATAAGGCATTGGACTGGCGATCAAAAGATTTCGGGTTCGAATCCGACCAACTGCACTACCGACCTGAATCTACTCCTAAGACAAGCATTCTAGCATAGCCCTCCAGCTATGCTAGAACCCTTCCGGGTTAACGAGAATACTAGTCATTTGTAACTTCAATTGCTATTAATTTTATTTGAAACATAAAACATCATCACAAACTCAAAGAGCGGGGTATTGCCTTAACGTAAAGGAAAGTTTAATCTAACCGTTATTTTTCTATCAGTCTAGTCTTATGGTGTTGTCCCATAGTAGTCTAAGGCAAGAACGGTTTTCCTTGCTGGTACTTTGTTTAGCTTCCTCATTGGTCATCAAACTTTTGCTTGTTTTTACGTAATAATATGGCTGGTAGACGTCACAAGATACGTCCTATATCTATACTATAATATTATAAAGCTGAAGAGTTTGTTTGGTTGAACGTCCTAATCTCAGCAACTACTGATTCGAATTGAAATTTTTTTTAACATTGAATAGTCTATTTATCAAGGAAGGCTATAGGCTATATAACATCACGTTACGACTCACGGGGGCAGCGCAGTAACCATAAACGTGGGTGAAACCGCGAGCACAGCTATGATGTAATAAACGTGTGTTTACACTTTCAATTATATGTACGCGTGCATCTACATATATATGTGTGGGTTGAGCCAATATAATACTGCCTAGAAACCGTCGACTAGAGACCTGGTATAATAGTTGTAAATACGACTTACAAACAAGATCATTAACTTCATATTTCTTAGGAATCATCATCTTTATATTTCTATACCAGCAATGGCAGTATTTGTGAATAAATATTGAATATATGTGATCTTAATGTGCCATATACTTAGAAATAAATGCTATTCTATTTTATTTTAACCACCACACCCAGACTCGTAACAACTATTTTTTCATGACACAAATGTTTGTTCCGTGTGAGGATTGAGCACACAACACTCGGCACTATGGCTGTGGCGAAGCACTACGTCATCCGTACAGTCAAAACCCATTATAATGTCCTCCAGACCGAATTTCGGTCTGCGACCAATCTTAATGGAGACAGGCCATCTACGCAGGAGATATTATAGTGCAAAAGTGCGCAAACACAAGTGCACTCTCTGTTCCTTAATCAGATCCGATGGGACGGTAATCCGACACAACCGGAGAGAGATCAGGCGCAGGACCAACGGCTTTACGTGCTTTCCGAGGCGCTGGGGTGACTATCACCGCCAACTTCCTGACTCCGAGCTGAGAAACTTACTTAACAGAAAAACCCGATATCTTTTTGTTGGCCCGACCCGAGATTCGATTCCGAGACCTCATGCACAGCAGTTGCATTCACTACCGCTACGACACAAGTAGGCAGTTTAAACAAAACCCATTACGTGGTACTTATAACCATACCAAAAAGTGGATACACACACCTCTGGCTACCCTTGTTGGGATATAACCGTAACTACGTATGGAGCAGATATTCTTATTTCCTTACTTAATATTATAAATTCGAAAGTAACTCTGTCTATCTGTTACCTATACACGGCTAAACCACTCAACCAATTTGGATGAAATTTGATACCGAAGTAGTTTAAAACCTGGGAAAGGATATACGCAACTTTTTATTGATGTAAGTACCACGCGGGCGGAGATGCGCGCAAAAGTTAGTATTATATACTTTTAAGCCAGTTCTAAGCAGTTAGGCTATGACTCATAATATCAGCCGAAAGATGTCTAATACTCAATGTGACTTTAATATAACCTTTATCAAATGTATATAGCATAACAAGTATTTTTCGCTAGTACATGTTTTTTGTGAACGATTTAAGATGGCGTCGCTCTGTTGATGCAATTATCTAACCAGTCTGATCAAGTTTTACTGGAAACTAATCACAATATAACTGATTTAAAGGTCATGATTCTATATGTATACCGTTATAAATGTAACATAGCACTGCTTCTGTGATGAATGCGACTGTTTGTGCAAAAGGTCGTAGGTTCGATTCTGTCGGTTTGCTATTAAAGATTTCGCAGTAGCAGTAGAGTCTGGAACTTTATCTTATAAACGGCAGAAGTTTCACATTTTATATGTTTCCTGCTGAGACTTATAAAATGAGAAACTGTAATTACAAGTACTCCCTACAATCTTCTAGATCAGTATAAGCAAAGCCTGGAGGCTAATTCTCAGGAAATAGTTATTATTGTGTAATCAATTAATAGCGGATTTATTTAAGATTAAAAGCTTTCTAACAGCATCCACCATTTTGACATAGGTATATTTAACAAACCTGTATATATCGTTGGAATAAATCCTCTTCTTTAACTCACTGATAGTGATGAGATACAAGGTTCTTCTTAGCATAGTGAAAACCTCTCAGGGGGTGATTATACTTGTTATTATGAACAACTTTTGTTCTGCGACATTGACGAAATCGCGGTGCAAAACAGCTGTTCCAAACAAAAAATTTAAATAACTTTGTATATGACTCTACCGAAATTCGCCACAGAGCTATATGTCTAGCATTTCTTGTCTAACTACTTCCAAGTAGTGTTTGCATATCATTACTGTACCTAGCTGAAAACCGAGTACATATAAGCTACACTACACTGAACAAATTATTTCATTTATAATAAACAGCTCCCGCACTAGGAATAAATCCTACGTCGCGGACTTTACAAACATCCAAACAACACACACAAAGAGCGCCGAATCTTGACTCACTACCTCTATGAGAATTACAATATTTTTTGCTCCTTGTTGTCGAATCCACAACATTCATTTAATAACACCATTGTAACAGAAATTTCTGCAAAAATAAATAATTTGAACTAGCATTAGCGATACGAGCATTTAAACCGCTACATCCGTACAGTTATCCAGTGTATATTACACTAAAAAATAAAATATTTTTCATCAGAATCTGGCGTCAAAGATTAGAAAAAACAGTCAGTGAAAAATTAAAACTTCATTGTCTGATATGTCACCGGAAGCTGAACGCAGCTGCGACAAATTATTTCCAATAAAAACTCTATCTGTAGAGTCACGATACGACTCTACAAGTACACGTGTAGCGTACTAATCTGAGCAATTCTATGTAAGTTTCCCAAGGCTGGCCTCCATTGTCAACTCTACTATGCGTTTATTTACTAACTGTGACATGCTACTGGTAGAGTCACCGTAAAAATGTAGAGTTTACACTTCAACAAGATAGATTACTTTAGTTTTAAAACTAATAACCAGTATTATTGCAGAAAGGAATTGATGACTGATGATAAAAAAAAAAGATCAATATGAGAATAGGTCGTAAAGTATATTTCATACCACTAGGGTCAGCTAGTAATTAATCATTTTGACTATAGACGAATTGTGTATGAAGTATATGACAAAAGGAGATTGAAGTAAAAAACAGGTTCGTAGTAAATGGATGTTTGGATGCCCTCCGATTGCCAAACGACAGCGCGACAATAGGCGTGTATGAGTTTTATGATTTATGTTATTGCCTACTTATATTTATTATATATGGGGATTAAATATAATGACCATCAAAAAAACTAATTGCACAGCAAATATTGCACAGCATAACGAGCACCTATACGCCTCAAATCACTGCATTCCGTCTCGGCAGGATTAGGTTATGTTAGGTTCCTTCTTAAGCCCACCTAAAAATAGGAGCCCGGGACTCCGTCGACTTAGTTTGATCTCTTTAAATATATTTTGCTGTGCAATTAGTATTTTTGGTAAGCATATTTTGCTGTGCAATTAGTATTTTTTTGCTGTGCAATTACTTCCCTTATATAATTATGTAAAGTATTTCGATTGAGTTTCGAGTTTCGACCACGTGTAAACTATTAACTTCTTTTTTGGATTGAACCCAAAACAAGAAGCATTTTCATACTGTCAGAGTATATTTATCTAGTCTAGTTTATAATAAAGGTATAACTAGCTTTTGCCAACGGCTTCGCTCGCGTAAATGTAGGTTAGTTTATGTTTGTAAAATTCGTTTTAATAAAATGTAGCCCATGTTACTTGATGTTAATATAGCCTTTAATGGTGAAAGAATTTTTAAAATAGGTTAAGTAGTTTTTGAGTTAAATCGTTACAAACAAAAAACATCATCTGTCCTCTTTGTAATATTAGTATAGACTTAAGTAGATACTGTCATACGTGCCGCCATAAGTTACAGACCTATTTATAGTAAAAATTTAGCTTAATCACTTTGTTAGCAGAATTATTGGTTTTACTAACCTCTCCTTAGAACTGACATATAGAGCTAATTTTATTGTATCAAGTATAATTCAGAATGACTCAGTTGATAATTATATAATGTAAGTATATATGAATAATCTTCCTTCCTGAAAGTAAACTTGTCAGTGTATCATAGATTGCCCGTTATGACTACACTGGTCAGATAAATATATCAATGCGGTATGCTAAGCATTCATTTACTCAGTCAATTGCATAAAGGTACTTTTGATTGTATCCTTTTTTCATTTGGAGTGGTGATCTAACAAGAATACGTCTAGCACATCGCAAAATGTGACAAAATGAATAGAGAACAGAATAAAAACAGAATTAAGTTGCCAGAAAATAAATAATAGACATATCATTATTTTTGGTTGGGAATCTGGACTTAAATTAAACAAAATTAAATTATTAAAAGCATCTTAAATTAAACCGATACTTCTCAATGTGAACACTGCATGCAATTACAAAGACTCAAATTACATTTAATAAATAAGATATTAATAAGTAGTTTATTTAATCGACTCTAACAAAAGTATTTATATTTACAAACGTATTAACATAGCTACAAAAAAACACAAATAAATAAAATAAAATTAAATATTTAAATTTAATAAATAAGATATTGGTTATTCTATATAATTACTTTTAGAAATATGTTTTTTGGTAGCTAAAATACATAAAAGAGTAAATTATTACTGACATATTATCACATAACATAATTTATGACGGGTCTAATTTTATGAAGCACAAAATACTTTGAAACATTCTCAACCTAAAATTAAATTAGACTACCTCGAAAATGATTCACAGTCGTCTTTATTCCTAAAGAATAATTAATTTTAATTACCTAATATTACTTAACTTAAGATTTAATATTACTACAATATCATTAATACGCATTAATGTTTGAAGTTATTATGTAATTGACGTATTAACCATTATTTCCGTGGTAAATTGTGCTTCTATTTTATCTTTAAATCACTTATGTACCTATATATGACGTTAAAACCATGTTAAAAACATGTTGTTCTTCTTATAACGTCAATGAAACCACATAAACTTCTACAGTAGTCACCAATAAATGAATCATACTCACAAGCGAGCACAGCCTTGGTTTTCGCCGCGTTATAAAACCAGTCGGGTTGCGACACAAGCTATTTCATTAAGACTACTCGACGAAGTAACACGTACCGCGCAATCATGGGTAGCACTGGTCCTTCGTCCGTTCTTTTATTCATCCTGAACATCCTTCACATCATCTTCGGAGTGGCAATCACCTGTGCATCGATCTGGTTCTTCGTTGAAGTACACAGCATCACAAGTTTAAGAAATTCGAACCATTATCTACTTGACTACAATGTGTATTGGCCGCAAGCGATTCCTTGGGTGTTCATCTTTGCCGGTATCCTGGTGATTTGTGTTTCGTGTTGTGGTTTTGTTGGAGCTAAGAAGAAGAGCAGTGGATTAGTGGTAATGTACATCGCATTTGAAGTTTTAACCATTTTGGCTTTGCTCACCGCTGCGATCGTCGCGCTCACGCTCGCCGATACTAAGGCTACGGAAAGTTTCATGCAAGACGCTATTTGGGATGTTTACACACACATGAAGTCTGATAAGGAAGTTGAGACGGCATTTGGAAATATGGAGAAGAGATTCCAGTGCTGCGGAGCAGGTGGACCCAGAGATTACAAGAATTGGAGGAATGAGTTCCCGATTTCGTGCTGCGATACTTACTACCACGGATGGATTGGATCATACGCTATTGACTGTGATTTTGCCAACAAGCTGGCTAACGAGAGACACGGTTGCACTCAAGTGGCAATTAACTACACAAGTATTTTCATTAAGGTGTTGGCCGCAGCTGGAGCATTCACCGCGTTAATCGGCATCATGAATGTTATCGTAGCAATTACTTTATCGCGAAGCCTAAAAAAAAAACCCAGGTTACCGGTTCAATTAGAATCTGAAAGCAAAAAAGTGTTACTGTAGACTTTTTAAATTCCAAAAATTTTGTGTAATAGTGTCCTACAGGGGTGTGTTCAATGCCCAGTATTGCAGTTTTTTCTATCTTGTATGAGATATAAATAAACTCTATGCAATGCTTACATAAGTGATTGAGTAAGATTGGAAAGTGTGACAGTATTTTAGTGTGGTATTTATTTAAAATGTAGGTGTAAGTTTAGGCTGCCTCGGTGGCGCAGTGGTAAATGCAACTGCTGTGCATGAGGTTACGGGTTCGATTCCCAAGTCGAACAAAATGTTATTGAGAAGAAATTCTTAGCAGTAGCCCGGTGTCTGGGATTGTGACCGGTAGACGTCTATAGGGTCGGGCCTAAAAACCATAGCTGGCAAACCATTTGGGTATACACCTCTGCCTACCCTTCCAGGGATTAAGGCGTGAGGTTATGTATGTATTTAGATGTAAGTATCAGTTTACTGCACATGAGTTATTTATAGCTTTAATTTTGATATTAATCCACCGATTTTCGTCGACTAAAAAGGAATTTAGTCAGACGATCAAATGGTTTTTAAATTATTGAAACGACCATGTGCAGTGACCTTTGGAACAAAATAATAGGACGGCGGGTGAGTCAACGTAATTAATCCTTAACAAGCGAGTCTCTTATTAAATAATGACTGACATTTGACCAAGTGTATTCTTATTAAGTGGTTAGGTTAGAGATACTTTGAGAATGTTTGTACCTGTTATACCAAAACTATTTGTGGAATGTTTGAAATCAATTTTTAAAATGATTGATGTTTCGCCCTATGAGGTGAGAACATCGACGCTAATTATAGTAATTTGAGTTACCGATTAGATACTGAATCTATAAATACAATGGTGTCTTCTATTTGAACAAATACGTGTATATTATTACTTTTAAAACTAGTAAAACTTGTTTGTGTTGTATTTACATCTTGTATAGTTTTCTCAAGTTTTTCCTTGTAAACATTTACTGTGTTGTGCAATTTAAACAATGTGTTTAAAAAATTCTATTGTTGTATACTGAAGACATCTTCGTGTGAAAACGTAAGATATAGCTATTATTATTCTCACACAGTCTCATCGTGGGCTCTTTGTTTGGGTTTAGTATCCGAACAAAGTTATATAGAGATTTTTCGTTAAGAAAAAAAGCTCGAGATTGTGTTTAAATAATGATAAGCCGAATCAAATTGATGTCTAAGCTTTATATTGGAAAACTTCAGCGTTTGTATTTTAATAAAGAAAGCTTTTAAACGTTGCTTTTGCTCATCTACAAATAAAGTAGTTGCGTTATAGTAACACAAACAGCGAAAGCAACATTTCGAAACTTTAAAAACATTGAAAAGCTCGACCTTATTCTCACATGATAAGGGTTAAAATCGCATCACAAATATTATGTAATAAATTATGTATTTTACCAAACATGTGTATTATAAAATCATCGTGAATTTATAGAAACTATAAAAGTATGTCGCAGAAGCTTGAAGTATAAATATAAGGCCCGCCGCACGCTCTCAAGCAACTGTAGGCTAGCTTGATCGATTCTCTATGTATCGATCGATCGATTCTCGATGTATCGCGAACTCAATAGTATTAAGAAAATATTGTTAACTTAATATTAAGTAGTTATATTGATGTATTTGCATTTTAAAATAGACTGGATGTTTTATAAATATGAATTCGTTTTATTAATTTGACGTATATTTACCGTAAGAATACCCGAAATACCAATCACTACCAATATTTCAAATATATATAAGTAGAGGAAGTGATAAATATATTCTATAATTCGTTATTTTACATAAACGAATTAGTTTTCCTTATAGATAGCTAATACATCACATAATTCACGTAAAGTTAATGAAATTACAATAGGTATATATATATATATAGGTAATATTAATTAGTACTACACGTACATAATTTATAATAAAATACATAAAACAAAGAAAACATACCATATATACACTCGGATAGATAGTGTAGTTTATCAATAAAGAAAATTAATAACGATATTATGTTAAATGAATTATTACTATTTAATAATACCGAATATAAATCAGGTTTACAACCTCTTCAACAACTTTCCTCGAACACGAATTACCGAAAATGAATTTGTCCACTAATGTTATCAATTAAATTATCATTGTGTTGCAACAATAGCGATAGTTGAACCGGAAAGTATGCAATTGTCAATAACCACCAAGGTACAATTGCAAATTAGGTCATTAGTTATATTACAACTATGAATAATCTCCCCGCCATCAGTATTACTTGACAGGTGCTTGACGCTACCACAACCGCCTTATTGCGCGTACGCAAGGCGCGGTCGCAGTTTATAAAAGTGGTTGCATCACGCGCACGCCTCTCATTCCGTTGACAACCGCACGCGTGAACAGACATCAACATGGGCAAAGAGGAATTTATTAAAAACGTTCTTTATGTTATGAACATAGTGTACGCGGTGTTCGGGCTTGTGACCGCGGCTACCGGTATCTGGTTCTTTGTGCAGCTAACGGAATTCGTCAGCTTGAGGAATTCCAACCATTATTTACTGGACTACAGGGTGTACTGGCCTCAAGTAGCACCATGGCTGTTCATCTTACTTGGACTGTCCGCGATGATGATCGCCTTCTGCGGCTGGTGTGGTGCCAACAAGGAAAGCAGAGGAGTTCTCGGCATCTATGGAATCTTCATGATCCTGCTTGTGCTCTGTCAAGTGATTGCTGCAACTCTGATCTTCGTGTACGTCGATGGTGATGACACGGACAGATTCATCAAGGATACCGTTTACGATGGATACTACAACTCACAGTCCAACCCTGATACCTTCAAAGCCTTCGGGAGAATCGAGAGGAAACTTAAATGCTGCGGTGCCAACGATGCTCGAGACTACAGGAGTTGGAGAAACGACCTGCCTTTAACGTGTTGTCAAGACAGTTATTATAGAGCTACTTGTCTCTTTACTGATAAAGAGGCTAATGAGCGTTTAGGTTGTGCTAAAGTGGCGGCAGTTTACACCAAGATTATCAGTTCTTCGGTGGCCGGAGCGTCTCTGCTTATCTCGCTAGTGGAAATTACGGGTGTGTTGTTAGCGTGGAAGCTATTCCATTCTCTAAGAGAAGTCGAACATTATATTACGGAGAGAAAAGAAGGTGAAACTGAGTGTTAGGTTTTAGTGCCTCAGTATTAACGATCGACCACTTCGGTACGATATCGATTCGATGCCGGCTGCCTGAGATAACTTTTCCTTTCTAAGTTCTCTTTCTTTCATGGCCCGTTTTCTTGAATAAAGTTCATTTCCTTGTCGCAAGGAAACCGCGAAATCTTTATTCTATTTTCTAGTATTTCTTTCTACATTCCATCCGACTTAGTTTTAATTTTATCTCATAGCATAGTGTCACGCCTTAGGTCAAATATAGGAATCTCAAGCGAGTGGGCCTAATCAGTCGCTTCCTTCTTAACTCAATGATTCATGAGTACCTGCTGATTCATAATAAACCTCAATTGTACCTAAGACGGTGGATCTGTCGGCCTCCCCACCAAGTGTCGCCTCGACACACACGATTAACGTAAGTTAGTTATACATAGCTTGGTATGTAAGTTTCGTAAGTTATATTTCGCGCTAATAAGCGTCCACGGACGACTGGAGATTGTTCGTAGGTAGAAGGCCGTCTATGAGAAAAATGTGACCTCAAAATGGGCAGTGGGCTTGCTGTGACGAGTAGTTAGCGTAGTACGAGTACTTACTTGTGCTTGTGCCAGATTGTGCTTCGATTTGAGGTCGCATTGTGTAATAGATGTTACCTGCGAGGTGTGTCATAATGGCTCTCCGTTTGTATTCGTTTCGATCGCGAGTAGTTCCACTCGATCGGACCATCGAAATATGCTAATTTTTACGCAAGCTGCATTGTGAGAGTTTATAAATTATGCTCAGCGCGAAGCGTACGGTAATTCTTGCGACATATTTGTATTTCACAACTTATAAATGTTTGTAAATTATTATAATAATATCGAAGTGCCAACCATCGGTGTTCTTACCTTTGTAATCACAATAGAGAAATGTATGATTAATTTGTATCTAATAATTAATTTATAGTAATATTTAAAGTAAGTTTTTGGAACGAATTTCCGTCCTTAAATGTGAGTTATACAGAAGCCATATTTAAAAATATTATAATATATAAATATAAATGTGTGTTTGTTACAGTGTGTGTCCAATTGCCAAAGAAAGTATAGGTACAAAACTTTCGAAAAATAAAATAAAAAATATATTTTTTGCATGCAAAAAACATTATGTATCATTATCTAGAATAAGTAAGTAACCGCAATCATGATTACCGTAATAATGTGTAGCTAATAATTATAAGTTATTTTTATACAATTATAATATAAAATGTCATTTAAGTCGAAACTAGTCTTAAGTCGTTCCGTTTGTAATAAAAATTAAAAGTTTTAAATATTTCAAAAATGTATTTTTAATTTGTTTTCTGATTATAACCTTATTTACATAAAATAATTACGACAGAGTTAATTTCCTTACACAAATTGCATAGATTAACATTTGAAAGATGAATAAATATATTAAATATTATAAATAAATATATATTGAGAAATTTTCGTTTTCTTTTTGATCACGTAGGTGACCATTTACAAAATAATTGATCTAATTACATAATTATTATGAACCAAGAAATTCTCATAACAATTTATAAGGGCAATAAACCTTTTAAGAACATGAACTGCGCACAAAATTAAGTGTTTCCTGCGAATTATTACATAATTAACATTTCCTTTTCACGTGACTTCACATAATTGAGAAAGTAAGACTCTCACACACAAAGACAATGATAATTACATAATTAAGGCAATATTTACACCCATAAAGATACCCGTTAAATCTGCCTTAGTCACGCATTTTTTATAAATTATATATGCTTTTAAATCCTTTGTTTTGTTTTGAGTATAAGTGACCCAGAAAGGTGTCATGTCTGTGAGTCACATTTAAATACAAGGTGAATTAGTCCTGGAGAAAAATGATTGCAGAATGATACAAAAATCTGTATTTATTTAATTTAATAAAACTGCACGGATAGTTTTAGAAGTCCCATCATCATTAGTTACGAGCCCATTCGCCCCTCAAGTTTCGCCCACTAGTATTGGTTAGGTTTCTTCTGAAATCTACCCAAAAATAGGAGTCTTTCTATGATAGGGGCGAAAGTCAAGGGGCGTACAGTCTCGTAGCCCGTCATTACTACTGTGTTGTGGTTTGATTCTAAGACCTGGCAAAAAAGGTTGTTCTAAGTCTGGATGTTCTTTGTGTCCGTTGTTTGAACGTCTGTAAATTCCCCCGCGACACAGGAATTAAACCTAGTGCGGGAGATGTCTGTAAAAAAATATTTTAAATTATCTGTGAGATTATTCATCTTTAAAAAGATAAGGCATCAAAATACTCCCTCGCGAAACTTAAATTCACTTTCTTTTATTAAAATCATTCAATTGTAAATCTTTCAAATTTTAACCAATTAAATGAATGCTAAGGAAAGTTTTATAATAAACATCTGCAATAAATTAACTCTTATGCTTTAGTTGTATCTGTCATTACATTCACACACATGCACAAAACTAAACACAGCCTTGACACTCCCACACACATTCTTACAATTGCAAATCGTGTGAGGTATGTCTGCAAAATCATCTATGCAAATTGCAACTGTAGATCGCAACAAAATATTTGTGCTTGGAAGAAATCGAAATTCTTCAATATTGACTATGAATTCATACAAATATTGTCTGTGATTTTGCATGAACTATGGGTTGACCTGAAATTTAATTAGATGTTCATGTATATACCTATGTGGGTAAATATATAAAAAATTGTGAATCACACGTGTAACACCAGTGTTACTGAACAGAATCAAATAAAATACGTTTAAGTTTAATTTGTAATTGGAAAAGGACCTAAACTACAAAAATTGCATTAAATTTTATTCGTGTTTTATGTAATGCCGAAACAAATAGATGGACAAATAAATATTTAAATAGTTATTCCTAATTAATTTCAAAAATATCTTTAAAATGCTAAGAGTTCGTCCACGGTTTCAGTCGCTCGAGAACAGTTCAATTTTTCTGGATGAAAGCTCGTATGTCTTTTTGTGTATCCCTGTCCTTTTGTATACACCTGATGATCTGTCGAGTAGTTAAGGTTAAGTAGAAGTGTAACAAAAACTCACATTCGTATTAATGTCCAGTTGTGTTACAGTTTAATAATAGTATTTAATAGTCCAGTCTGCGGTTTAAGCATAGGAGATAAGGAGCATCCTGTATGCTAATCAGGACAGGACATGTCTATCTGTTCGCCAAGTTTTAACTAAATCTGTTCAATGATTGAATAAATGTCCAAACATCTTCACAAACTTTTACGTTTATAATATTAGAAGAATATTATGTTAGTTATTTGATTATAAAGAATGGTCATTAGTTATTTTGATTGAGTCTTTTATATCTCGACTTTGGAACAGGACTTTGTTTTTGCTTCATTTTTTATTTTCTGTTACTTTTTTATTATTTTAAGTTGATATTTTAATAAATCAAGGAATTTAATTTTGCTGTTCTAAGAAAAACGTTATTTAGTTTTTCTGTTAGAACTTTCTCAGTATCAGCAGGCAATCTTATGTAATATTATACGGAAAGATATATTTTTATTTAACTAATAACAGGACCGATTATAAACTTTCTATCAACACTTAATCTAAACGAAACATACGCTATATAACATCACGCTACAATCCACGGGAGCGGAGCAGTGATTATAATCGTGGGAGAATGAAGGACATTACGAGTACATTAATACTTTTTTTGTTATGTGTATTGTGTTATGTGAGACTTAAAAATGTAACTAACGAAATTTATTTATAATGTATGTAGCTATGGTACGACGAAGAGATTATGTCTCTCAGGTAATGAGCTCACCGGGGGCAAGATACCCCTGTAATACAAACTAAACCTACCACGGTATTCCTCGACATAACCATAGACGACGGGACCGCGCGAATCGGTTTCACATGCAATCGCGAATCTCGCCGATACCTGGGTGGGGCCCAGGTTTCGGCCCGCCGTGTGAAAAGGCAGGCCACGACATAAAAAAGACTCCGTCTACTGTCCCCTTAGGATGGGACGAAGATACGACACGAAGGCGCGCGTGGGAACACGCACGCCGCCTCTCAGACCTGGTGCTGATCATTGATCGGGTGGCGAGCAGGCCTACGAAGCCCACCACCCCCAGGTCGGACCTCAAGGTGGCTAGAAGACATCTCGCGCCGTCCGGCGCTCAGTTCTGCGATTGGGGAGAGGGTTTGAGCGGGAGCGCTCTACCGCTTCGCCCTCTCCTTGATGGAAATTACTTCCTCACAGACGGAGGCGACGGCGTTCCATGATCTCATGTAGATGTGGTACACCTCAACCTCGAAGATACAAAGTTCTTTGTATATATGACTTATATAAATTAATTTAAGACACCTAAAATATTCAAATAATAAAACAATAGAAGTATATATATTGTGTACCATAATTTAAATTATTAAATATTAAAATTACCCAAATTAAATTAAGATAAGATCTAAAATATTGCAGGTATAACTCTCACAGTTATAATTAATTTAATTATAATTACAAGTACGTAAGACAATGCAAAATTTAAAGTTAATTTATAGCCATTTTTAAACAAAGGTTAGTTGTGATTTCGGTTTGATTTTTGTATGAATGGAAATAATTATAGAAGTCGTACTTAGTAATTAAATCCTAGTAAACAAGCTTCTAGCTTCTTTTTACAGTAGTTATGTGTGATTCTCGATTCGATATTCAAATAATTCTAACGTGGAATCGATTGAAATCCAAGAAAGCAATATTTGTCGGTTCGGTATCTATACATATATTAATACGTAAAGCAAAAACTTTGTACCCCTTTTTACGAAAACTGCGCGGACAGAGGAGTATGAAATTTGGCACAGTTTATGTGGAGAAGGAGTGGCGAATCCTAACATTTTTATAAAATATGCATTAGAAATATATCAAATTAATGAAAAAACACTACATACACACAACCATGCATTTGACACATTCGGTCGAATCGCGTTCGTAGTATTTCGACATTGTTCGTCTGACGTCGTATAATTCTTTGTAACTATGGTTACCTATACCTTATTTACCTAGATATAATAGAGAAAAACAGAAAACAAAGTAGCGAGCTTAGGAATTTTGGTCGAATTGTGACCACCAGACGACCGCTAGTTTAATTAATTATTCATTTCTGTCTCAGATATTAACTCGAATTTCGTCATTAAGAATTAGTGTGAATGAAACATTCGACTTACAGCGACATCTTAACTAATATTATAAATTCGAATGTAATTTTGTTTGTTTGTTATACTTTTACGCTTGAACTATATGAACAAACATCATAAAATTTCGCATACACGTTGCCAGGTGTACAGAATAGGACATAGGGTTCCTTTTATCCAGGAAAAAGTTCTGATATAGGTTAGTAGTACTTATTTCTGAATGAAAGGTACCTTACCTACATTTATGCGAGCGATGCCGCGAGCAAGTACCTCTACAATAAATCGAAAAATTATTCGCTCTCGTATCAGTGTCAGTAAAATATAATTCGAATATTTAGTTCTATTTAATTCGAAATAAAATGAGTGATCAATAATCGAATCTGCGAAGGATTCGACATTTTCCCAACAATCGCGCATCGTAATCATCATTATCATCTAAACCGAAAGACGTCCACTACTGGACATAAGCCTCGCGCTTTGTAAATGCAGAAACAAACACCAGAACAACTATCCATAGACCATACAAATATTTTATACGTTGAATCAACACACGCTGTCTATTTCTTTGCAAATGAATGTAAAAGTAAACCGACCGCTTGGAAAAATTCTCCAAATACGATATCGAAAACAGGTTATATTTGTTCGTTTCGTAATCGTAGAAAAATCTGCTGTGCGTTGACGTAATATCGTTAGCAAGTTTTCTCTCGGCGTGTCGAAGTATGGAACCTTAGAAATTGTTTACTTTGCAACGTTTAAAAGGGCCTTTTCTATTGCATGAGACCTCTATGTAGTGTCATTGTTTAATTTATTATTATGGACTGCTACGCTTGTTGATGACTTTCGGATTTGTATTTGGGTGTGAGATGTTTTTATTACTTTATTTGATAACTGGATTATGTTCCTATCCGAGATAATAATTATTCGATAGGTTAATCCATAATATGGTTTATCTATGTGCCAAGTTTTGAGTAAACCCCAGTTTCTGAAATGAGAATTGCAGATTGAGAACGACTCAAACTCTACATAATAATTACTAAAAAAATGTTTTGTTTCCATATCATGTTGCCTTAAACTTTAATAAAATTTGAGCAAGTATTTGAACATTATATACTTAAGTACCTATATGCTCAGTTGAGAGCTGTTTGATGAAGTTCGATTCTATAAAAATAATTAAGAATACTCAGGTGACATTTGCTATTTTTCTCAATTAAAAAACCACGGTTGAACAGTCCGTTGAACAGTCTGAATGTGATTGAGTAAACTAAACCACACACACACATACATTTTTATTAATACTAAATTGGTCAGCAGAACAGCCTAATTTGATTGTCTCGATGGCGCAGCGGTGGTGAAAGCAACTGATGTGCATGGAATCTAGAGATTGACGCCCGGCTCAGCCAAGGGTTACCGGGTTTTCTGTTCAAATTGTTTAATAGGTATATGGGGTCTGGAACTGTGCACGGTAGAGCAATTCACGAGCTAGGAGTTAAGAGAGTAAATGTGAGTGTAAAAATCTCTACTTACTGATATAGAGACTATGTATGTATTCGAAGCAGCCTAGTGAAAGACCGTTGGACTGCCAAGCAGAGGTCTCGAGTTCGATCTCAAGGCGTATCTGACTTTCTGAATAGTTAGTTAACGCTAACTCTAACGGTGAAGGAAAATATCGTGAGGAAACCTGCTTGTCTGAGAGTTTTCTATATTGCTCCTGAAGATATGTAAAGTCTTTTTACCCGCATTGGGTCAGCGTGGTGGATTATGGCCTAACTCTTCTTATGTTGAGAAGAGGGCCGTTCCCAGCAGTGGGATAGTAAAATACAGGGCTGATATTATTATGTAGTTGCAGCTGCAAATATCTAGGCGTGTGTGCTTTAAGGGTGACTAACAAATTCAATGAGTGTTTTGTAATACTCCTACAATATTAGTTCTACTTTAGTAAGGAGGAAGTGTTCATACTTTAGGAATTTGCACAACAAAGGCTTTTGCAATAGATTTAAATGGCGGTACAATTAATGGTAGCCATTTTAGTTTAACAAAGACTGAATATGCTTATTTTATTTGCTGGTTTCTACCCGTGGCTTCGGTTGCAAGAATCACACGAGAAAACTGGGTTAAAAGTCTCTTATATGTTAATCGGGGACGTGGTCCGTGTGTATGCAAAAAAATATCAATATCGATTCAACAGTTTCCGCGTATTTGAGTAATAAAGGTACATCTATACAAACCCATTTTTTACGAACCAATATTTTTGTCTGTTACGCTTTAACGCCTTAAATACTCGACCAATCGTCATGACATATTTTCGCATACACGTTGTCAGGGGTACAAAGGGAGCATACCGCGCCTTTTATCCAAAAAAATTAACAGTTTTTAAAAGGGGCGTAGCCGCTGGTAAAATCTAGTTTATAATATTAATTAGAGTCTCTAGACCTTGTTGATCATATAACCAAGATGGGAAGCATATATAGGTATAGCCAGGTGCGTGCACAAAGATTTCTAGTAGGGTATGCACGCCCTACCCGAAACCTCTGCGAGGGCACTACATTTCATTTATAAATGTTTTTGTGTGTACCTAATTATTATTATTCAGCTTGTAGTATTTAATAAATAGATTTCGATTATTTAGATTTACATAGGCCAGCGGACTAGGGTATGCAGTGCTTATTTGCTTGTATGAAGCGCACGCGCCTGGGTATAGCCAAGTTACCACGGGATAGTAATCAAATGGATGGTAAGGGGTTACTCTAGCTTTTGAATGCTTGCAATACCAGACGACTTCCATGTTGCCATCCCTTCCAAATATTTGTCGCTATGTTGCCATCACGCTGTAAGATCTAACTGTCCAACAGACTGAATAGACTCACATAGACTTTAGTCTATTTTGGAGGCTTAGGTAAAAACCACGGCTTGTCGTCAAAACCCCGGCATAAAAATACATAATTTATCTTACCTCATTCAGTCCTATTATATATTTTAATTTAACTTTAACTGCCTCCGTAGTACAGCGGTAGTGAATGCGATTGCTGTGCATGAGGTTTTGGGTTCGAATCCCGGGTCGGGCTAACAAAAAGTTATTGGGTTTTCTGTTAAGAAATCTCAATACGAGCCAGGAGTTAGACATCCTCGTGCCTCGAAAAGCATTAAAAGCCGTTGGTCCTGCTGATCTCTTTCGGGTCGTGTCGGATTATTCGTCCTATAGGATTATGAGGGATAGGGAACAGAGAGTGCACTTGTGTTTACGCACATACTTGTGCACTATAATATCTCCTGCGCAGATGGCCAGTCTCCGTTAACATTGGCCGCCGTGGTCGAAAGTCGATCTGGAGGATTATTATTATTTTCCAAGCACGCTTATCGGCTTAATGTACTCATAACCTTCTCGTTAATTCAGAGTACGTTCACATAGATCTTACCTTCCTCATTCTTTACTTGCTTATCACTTAATTAGTTCTAAGGAAGTATGATTATATCAGCCCTGTATTAAACTGTCTCACTGGTTGGCATGGGCCTCTTCTCAATGGGAGAAGGGTTAGGCCATAGTCCACCATACTGGCCCAGTGCGGGCTGACAGACTTCACATATCTTCGAGAACATTATGGAGAACTCTTAGACATGCGGGTTTCCTCACGATGTTTTCCTTCACCGTTAAAGCGAGCGATAATTAATTATTTAATACTTAGCTATACATATATACGAATAGATGCGCGTCTAGAGATCGAACTTGAGACCTTTACATGGCAATCCAACGGTCTCCCACTAGGCTAAGTAATTATGGAAGGATTTTAAGCTAAACTGTAACTAGAACTAAATTTCCCACGATATTTTACCGACCTTGACACCAAACCCAGCACCCTACATTCAGTACATATTCATTATACAACTGAGTTATCTTGCTTTCTCATCGATGCGTGAAGAAGGCATAACGTTATGTTAGTGAATGTTATTGTATGTCGGCCTCGATGGCGTAGTGGTTAGTGTAACCGCCTGCCACGCCTGAGGTCGCGGGTTCGATTCCCGCACAAGACAAATATTTGTGTGCATCAACATGGATGTTTGTCTTGGTCTGGGTGTTTCTATGTATAATATGTATGTATTTACAAAAAAAAAAGTATATATGTATGTTTATCCATTGTCTAGTACCCATAGTACAAGCTCTGCTTAGTTTGGGCTAGATAGTGTTGTGTGTATGTGGTAGAATATTATTATATTATTATTATACAATATGATACAGTTGATCGAACTCACGTGCTTAAGCAGTATTACCTGAGAATTCTTCGAATATTTTAGTCTAGCAGGTTGGTGTATCATAAATTTGACTGCATAGATGGCATTGTCGTTTAAGTCGTCGTCTCGCCGCTGATACTGTGCTAAGTGATGTAAGTTCCAAGCTCGTAACAAAAATTTGTATGATCAATAGATTATTCTTCCGGGTCTGGATCTGAGTCAGTAATTGGAATGTTCATAAAGTCCTCCATGACACAGGAAAAATAACTAGTGAAGTAAAGTTTTCTTCTTCTTCTTTCTAGCGATTATTAATCCCAGCTTATGCCAGGGTCCGCTTATTTGCGGTCTAACGAGATTTAGCTGAATATCAGTTTTTACACGGAGCGACTGACGTCTGACCTCCGTAACCCAGATGGATAACATCGTGGTTAGATCAGTCGTCAGGATATTTGAGGGCGCTGACTTCCTAATAGCGACTGCTGTAGATGTTCATGACAGCCGGGACCCACTGTTTAACGTGCTTTCCGACGCACTGGGATGAAACACCGCCAACTTCCTAACTTCCGGGCTAATTATTAAGAACTTTTTGACAGAAATTCTTAATAAATTGTTACTAAGTAATTCTTGACAGAAAATCTTAGTAACGTTTTTCAAACCGACCCGGGAATCGAACTCGAGACCTCATGATCCGCAGTCGTATACACTACCACTGGACCAACGAGTCAGTGAAGTAAAGTAGTCTATTTAAAAAAATATTGCTGGACTGCCACGCAGAGGTCTCGAGTTCGAACCCAAGGCTGTCTGACTTTTCGAAGTTATATGCGTATTAAATAGTTAATTATCGCTAACTTTAACGGTGAAGGAAATCATCGTGAGGAAAACCTGCATGTTTGAGAGTTCTCCATAATGTTCTCGAAGATATGTGAAGTCTGCCAACCCGCACTAGGCCAGCGTGGTGGACTACGGCCTAACCCTTCTCACACAGAGAAGAGGCCCGTGCCCAACAGTGGGACAGTTTTATACAGGGCTGATATTATTATTATTATTATTGGTGGTGGTGAACATGGTAAGACAAAATTGATATATTTATGCATGTAAGTGAATTTGCAAAGGTATTTATTTTATGTTATAGTATCTAAGAATAGGTTGTGTTCATGTTTAATATAGAATTTATTATATTTCTTTAAGTATATCATAATGTTTTGTTGTTAATAAATAAGCCACACAATCGCACCATCGTTTGCAACTTTGCGCATTACACAGGAATAATACCAAGAGCTGGAGTTGTAGTTTAAAAATGCCTTGAGTAGAATACGAAAAGAAATACGCAGGTGAATTATACCATAATATCACCACTTTTGTTTCTAGCTCCTATCTGTCTATCATTAACATTTAAATAAATAAATAAATATTCTACCACATACACACAACACCATCTAGACCAAACTAAGCAAGGCTTGTACTATGGGTACTAGACAATGGATAAACATATACAGGGTGATTTGTTATTCTATATCACCAGTAGAATGCGTGGTTAAAAGGAATTACACGATTTCAAAATCACCCTGTATATATATTTTTTTTGTAAATACGTACATATTATACATAGAAATCCCCAGATCAAGACAAACATCCATGTTCATGCACAGAAATGTTTGACTTGTGCGGGAATCAAACCCGCGACCTCAGCCGTGGCAGTTGGTTACACTAACCACTACGCCATCCAGGCCGACAAAGCATTTCCATGCTTATACTAACAATATCCTTAACAACAGTAAAATAAAAATAAACTAAAACCACATCTTTCAGTAAGTAGTCACGTGTCTAGATTACTTTAGTTAACGAACAAATTGCCTTCATCATCGCCCGAGCTTTTTTATTGCCAATTCAAGAGTTAATCCTTTTAATTGTCACTTACACTAATCAAGGGGTCAATTGTTACTATTTTGGTAGGAAGTGCCGTCGCCAATTTCCTGACGCCTTCATCTTTTAAGGACATCCTTGTAATAAATTGGCGAAATACGAATCGGGTTCGCGCACCGAGGGTTCCGTATAAACTTTTTTATAATAATAATAATATGGGCTCTGTATTAAACTGTCCCTTTGCTGGATACAGGCCTTTTTTCAGTGTGAGAAGGGTTCGGCCATAGTCCACCACGCTGGCCCAGTGCGGCTTGGCAGATTTCATATATCTTCGAGAACATTATGAAGAACTTTCAGACCTGCAGCTGCATGACTAAGAACGGTAAAGGAAAACATTGTGAGGTCTGTCCTAACGATGTTTTCCTTCACCGTTAAAGTGAGCGATAATTAACTTTTAAAACGCACATAACGTCAGAGATACGACGGGAATGAAATAAAAAAATATTATAACAACAAAAAAATGTTTTGTGAAGTATCTACAAATTGAAGGATTTCGGATTTTCCCTTTAATTGTGCTATAAGACATTGCCTCTTGCCAAATTTCATGAGTCTAGGTCTGCAGAAACTACCCCGTAGGTTACCTGTAGGTGTATTTGCAAGTGTCCCATATGCGGCATAAATGGCCATATATTTTGATTGGATTGATTTAGAAGTTTGATTTATTTTTTCATAGTTTCAATGTATTGTAGACTCACCACTAACGTAGTAAGTATTTTATATTAATTTTAATATACTATAATATAATATAATAATTACTTGATACCTCGCGTTCCTGAGAAAAACGTTCTTGATTGATAGACAGAGAGAACAACAAAGTGATCCTATTAGGGTTCTTTTTATCCTTTTGGGGTACGGAACCCTAAAAATGATATGACGACGTCTTAGTTATTTTTGTTGAGAGTTTAATGGCTTCCGGTGCCGACAATAAGAAATATTGGATCAATTTATATTGTTTAAAGTAAAAACAATGAATTTTTGCCAGTTGTGCAGGTCGATAAAAGTCAGACGATAGCACATACATGCACAGTTCTTAACAAGGATTCGTTTATTCATTTTTTAATAATCTTGTTCCTAGCCTTTTATTATTCCCAAGTCACTTGGGGTCGGCTTTTCTGATCTAACCGGATTTGACTGGATATCAGTTTTTAGACGGAGCGGCTGCCACCTGACCTCCGCAACCCAAAGGCTAACGATACCCTAAGGCTAGACCAGTGTCAGGATATTATAGGGCACTGACTTTCCAATAACGACTGCCATAGATGTTCCTGGCACCCGGGACCGACGGCATAACGTGCTCTCCGAGGCACGGAGCAGGCGATAATTGTCAATCATACGCACATAATTTCGAAAAGTCATACAACTGCCGAAAATCAGGGGTGCGCGACGTGGGTTCGAACCCGAGACCCTCTGCATTGCAGTCTGTTGGTCTCCCTACTCACTTTTTTAATAATCATCATAATCATATTATCTTAGTCATAATAAACTATTATGATTATTATTATTATGATTATATTTATTAAACACAGTTTTACAGAGATGTTACAAAATTACATGAGTATCCTGAGGTTTGTCACAAAGGGCGTATAAATATATACAATTATATTAAAATTAATATTTTTTTTATAAGTATTAATCTTTTTTTAAAATAACCCAGTTAGTATGTTTTTTTAAAGTAAATCCGTAGTACATATATGCATAGGTATATAATTATGTGGTTGATTGTTTTGGTGGCGAAGTGGTGGACTGCCGTTGTCCTTAACGGTTTCTAACAAGTTTGTGTTATTGGGGTATTTGTCTAAAAAACTAAGCAGAAACATGGAGTCTGGATCTTTGCTTGGTGAAGATGGCAACAGGCCCGTATCCTATCACGGAGGACCTATATCCATAGCTGGTGAAATGTGGTTGAAATATTTGTCTACATCTTCGGGAATATACGCGAAGGGCTATGTATGTACGCATGCATGTAGCAACAATTTTATCTGCCATGCGTCTGCGTGATGATCAATATAAATATATTGATCATCACGAATCATCATTCAAGGAAAGAAATTGTAATGGTTTAGGTTAAGATATCCATGGAACTGAAACCATTGGTTTCTGTTTTATTGGTTACGTTACCAGATTCCGTGCGACTGCTGAGAATTTTTCGGCAGATAATCCTATGACCACTATGCCTGAAACAAAAACTGAATCCGGGTAGTCGCGATGGCTTCCAAGCGAGCTTTATGCCACGGCACTTATCTTATCTTGTGTGGGGGCCAGTCAGTACAGACCGGCGACACTTCGACCCAGTGGGATCTTTTGTGTCGACTTCCCCAATAACGACTGCCATGGCTGTCGGGACCGACGGCTTAACGTGCTCTCCGAGGCACGGAGCAGGCGATAATTGCCAATCAATACGCACATAATTTCGACAAGTCATATAACTTCCAAAAGTCAGAGGTGCGCGACGTGGGTTCGAACCCGAGACCCTCTGCATTGCAGTCTGTTGGTCTCCCCACTGAGCTATAGCTGCTCTTTGCCACGGCACTTACAATTGAACTAAATTGATTTGTACTTAACAATAATTTGGTAGTCGAATGGTCATACCACTCGCAAACTGCTATTAAATGAAATCATAAAAGGCTTCCACCCACACACGTTTGGATACATTCTTATAATATATTGCTACATTCAATCATTCTAACACAATATTTTATATAGGTATACAATAAATATAACAGTCTGCAATGCAGAGGGTCTTGGGTTCGAACCCGCGTCGCACACCTCTGACTTTCGGAAGTTATATGACTTTTCGAAATTATGTGCGTATTGATTGACAATTATCGCCTGCTCCGTGCCTCGGACAGCACGTTAAGCCGTCGGCGCCGGCTGCCATGAACATATATGGCAGTCGTTGTTGGGAAGTCAGTGCCCTTTAATATCCTGACACTGGTCCAGCCTTAGGGTATCGTTAGCCTTCGGGTTGCGGAGGTCAGGTGGCAGCCACTCCGTGTAAAACTGATATCCAGTCAAATCCGGTGAGACTAGAAAAGCCGACTCCAAGTGACTTGGAAATAATAAAGGCTAGGGAGAAGATACAATAAAGTGATTCACGGACATCTTTAATCAAAGTACATACATACATACATAGATTCACGCCTGTTTCCCAGAGGGGTAGGCAGAGACTACGGATTTCCATTTGCTACGATCCTGACACTCTTATCTGGCTTCATTCACCCGGGGAGATGGGCCTCGTTAGCATTGGCTTGCAACCTGTCTAGAAGAAGGAAAACTCTGAAGTCAAACCAAATTTTAAGGAGCAGACCCGAGAATAAACCACGATCCAAGGTGTTAATCGACCCGTGCCGATGGATTCGTGAACGGAAGGTGCCTATTTTGGTGGTCACAGGGCACAGGATGGATCTATCTTACCTACGTAAAGGGCTCTGCGGAGATGGACAGTATTTTCCTCTTTAATCAAACTGTAGATATATTATTAGATATATCTACAAGACAGCTCTTGCATTAAGTATACCTAGTCTTACTTGAGCGAGGCTTCACGAGCATTGTAACAACAGAAGGATACCCATACACGAAACAATTATTTCTGGAACACACTTTTTTTGTCCGGTGAGATGAAGTCTCAGAACTATCATCTAAAATACATTTAAAACAAAATAAGAACGAGTAATCGATCGATATCGTATTGGGATGTAGGATCATCTGAAATAAGATAAAAGATAAGAATGCGTAGAGCCTAAAACATTAATCAAATGTCCTTGCAGGTATCTTCTCATAGGCTCTTTCTATCATTGCACTCACTGATCGGTAAACGATTAGCGAGATTAAGCAACATTGGATGCGGTCTATAGATGGGTGACCGCTTAGTGGTATTTCATCTAAGCGTCTCCGTGCTTCGGAGGGCACGTAAAAAGTCGGTCCCGGCTGTTGCCAAATTGACAGCAGTCGTTAAGCTTTGTCAGAGGCCTACTTGCTTGAACAACTCTTGGAAACAGATTGGCCACTAATCACACGAAAAGAAAGAAGAAAGATCCCTTACGAGATTTGGCAAAAAACTGTATTATTTACATATTTGTAACACACCTACGCTCGGCACAACAATAGTTGTGTCGAGTTTAGATGTTCTTTGTGTCTGTTGTCTAAATGTTTGTAAAGTCCCCGCGATACAGAAAATATTATAAGAGAATTAGTTGGTCTTCTGAAAAAATATCGGTCATCTATACCTACTGATATTATAAAGAAGAAATATTTGATTATTTGTTTGTTTGCTTGTTAGGGTTTAATTCAAAATCAATTAACCCGATTTTAATAATTCGTTACTATTAGAAAGCTATATTATCAGTTATCAGCGAGTAACTTGGGCTACATTTTATTTTAGAAAATACTGTTACTAACATAACTTAACCTACTTTCACGCAGGCAAAGCCATGAGCAAAAGCTAGTTATCTCATAATACGGTAAATAGATTTTATATACAGTTTGCCTGCCTACCCATATATAAGCTTATATATAACTAGATGAGCACGCGGTTTCACACGCGTTTATGATTACTGCGCCGCCGTCGTAGGTCGTAGCGTGATGTTATATAGCCCATAGCCTTCCTCGATAAATAGGCTATCCATCATTAAAATAATTTTTCCATTCGAACCAGTAGCTCCTGAGATAAGCGCATTCAAACAAACAAACTCTTCAGCTTTATAATATTAGGATAAATACGGTAAAAAATACATCTGCGCAATATACAGTTTCCCTGCCTACCCCTTTGTACATATACCTACAAGCTTATATATAATTTATTTAAACAATTTCTACGTCATATATTGTACAAGAACCAGTTATATATAACACAAAGCAATCACTGTCAATGCCAGCTATAACTAAACTAGATTAGGTTTTTTATCTGATCGGCCTAGAATTCACACTTCAATGAGCTCAGATGAATGACGCGGTATACTATGGTAGTAGGTATTTTAAACGTTGTAATATCACGATATCTTCAGACGTTAGTTAGAGGTGTACTACGAAAGATTTTATTATCGTTTCTGCCCTGGCTGCCAGTAATAAATCTTTTTAAATAAAATAAATATCGCCGATGAAGAGTCAATAAATAATAACTGCAGAAATGCAACTTTTCAGGCGGCGAAAAAAACGTTTCACGGCCATTTAATTTTTTTTATAGTTTATTTTATTTATAATAATAATATTTTTTTTATATTTTTTGTTTTCGCGATTTAGCGTAGATTTTGTCTATTGCCATCATAAATGACGTACCAACACTTAGTATATATTGCAATAACTATTTATCTTGCAAAATTAATAAGAAACGGACCCAAGATCTTTGTCAGCATGTATATTACTTAATTTTACACTGGAAAATTCAATAAAACAAAAATGGCCAAAATGTCAGTTATTATATATTGACTCTTCATCGGCGATATGTCACTTTCTGAATCAAGCCTGTGTCGGGGTAGACTTATATAAATATACCAACAAAACAATCATTTGTCCCGTATGTGTTCCGAGTCTGGCTGTTGTTACTGTCCGTTGTTTGAATGTAAAGTCCCTCGCGACACAGGAATGACTAGTAATGAGGAAGCTGTTTTAAAAAATAAATTCATAGTATTTATACTGCTCTATTTTCACTGCTGGTTATATACATATTCCCAGTCATAGTATACCAAATGAAAATTAGAAAAAACGACCTAGAACTATTTTTTAAGTGAAAACTTCTTTAGGCGCGTTGAGCAATTTTTTTAACAAAAATCATGGAACTCGCGTCATTGTCACCGAACGCTTTCCATGAGCTATAATAATAATAATATATTCTATCACATACACACAACACCATCTAGCCCAAACTAAGCAGAGCTTGTACTATGGGTACTAGACAATGGATAAACATACGTATATATACTTTTTTTTTGTAAATACATAGGTACATATTATACATAGAAACACCCAGACCAAGACAAACATCCATGTTCATGCACACAAATTTTTGACTTGTGCGGGAATCGAACCCGCGACCTCAGGCGTGGCAGTCAGTTACACTAACCACTACACCATCGAAGCCGACTATATGTATACTGTGTACTTTTTGGGTGAGCAAAAAGCGTGAAACTCGCGTGATCGTCACCGCACGCTAGTTACTTAGTTTTCACTTCTATCGGCAGTCCCCAAAGACAGCCCCGCATTTTTTTTGTTTAACAATTTGTAGCCATGGGAAAGACATTTACGATACGTAGTAAGTAATTATAGTAGCGCTTTGGGAAATAATTAGAAAACAATTTTTCTTTCATATTTAACATTTGACTTTCTAAATGATAAAGTATATTTAGGTTACATTTTCTGGTCATTATCATTAGGATATAATAAATGAAACATAAATTACTATTCCGGTGGAATGATTCAATGGTTAACGCGATTCATCATTCATTCATTAAGTGTAAAACTATTAGATGAAATGTAACCAAAAGGCGTGGTCGTATTTAAATACCGTTAACTTTATGAATGAAGTCACCACGATAATTAAAATGTAATTAATAATATATTGTTTAAGAAATATTTTAAATGATACATGTATTGACTCATGTCTATGATAGTTTAGATGTATGGATGTCATTCAATTACATTGTTTTTCTAATTCTTGAGTTCTCATACAGATTTAGAGTACGATGTGATTGGACTAAGTGTTCCTGAGTTTCCTTCCCGAGAAATTCAATTCAATTCAATTCGTTTATTGCCATGCGACGTGGCAATGCTGCCAGTCTTCTGGGCACACTACCAGTCGACTGTCATGCGGAGGAATTCTATGACGCCTATTAGAGGGTTTTAGTTTTCTTTTAATTTTTATTTTTGTTTTATAATGTTTAGGCATAAGTTAGTTTTAAAATGAAAATAACATTGTCAAGAACTAAAAGAAAACGTTTATTGCACTCCATAATGTATATACAGGTCTTATATACTTACGTAGAGAGAAACAATTATGGACCCTATCGGGCACGACAAAATTAGGAGAGAAGAACGAACATTTTATTATCATAAAGCATATTGTTATATATTTTAGTATATAGGGTTTAGTAGATATTTATTTAATTACTCACGTATTATAAAAGAATATTATATTATAGTTTATTATCAATTTATTATAAAAATTAAACTTATTTTCCAAATATACTTAAGTAATTCGTAAATTTTCAGTACCAACACGTATAGAATAGCGCCTAGATGACTGCTTATCCCCTGTTATGAGGTAGCTAAAAGCATGATAGCATGTAGTGATAATAATCATCTCTGCCTATGGGCATAGGCAGAGATGATTATTATTACTTCGAGGATATTAGAGGATTTTTTCTTTTAAATTTAGTCTTCAAAATGACCACATTCCGCCTGATGGTAAGCAGTCGTGTGGTCTAAAAGCAGTGGCCTCCACATCATCCTCTTAGCAGCCGAGGCGATGTTGAGGTCTCAACTTTGACGGCCTGAGAAGGTGCTTTTTCACGCCCCGCTTATAGGACCCAGGATTGAAGGAAGAAGGAAACACGTGCCTTGGCAGACAATTCCATGCCTTGATCGTTCGGCAGAGGTATGAGGACCCAAACTTGTTGGTACGCACTCTAGTCGACTCCATCGTGTAAGGATGGCATCTGAGCCCAGCACGTGTTGTTCTGGATAGGAAAGGGGAGGGCGGGATAAGGTGGAATAACTCTTCAGAGCACTCCCCGTGGTATATTCTGTAGCTCAAGCCTCGACAAAAATGTAGTATAATATAAATATAATTACTCTGTATAAGTACAATCTCTTGATCTCTCAAGACTTTTAAAGATATACCTCTATCTATACTAATATTAAAAGGAGGAAATATTTGTATTTTTGAAAACAACACACAAATCAATAGCCGGTGTTTTTTAATTAATATAATACATTTTATCTGACTCAGACATTTAAATCATCAAGTTATACAATATACAATAAATAACAAAGGAACTAATTCTACCTACGTAGGAACATACAAAATAAAGAAATAACAATAATTGTTTAGAATAATTGTAGAACATATTTCCACGTAGGGATTATAATTAAAACGAAGTCACGTACTCGACGAGGCATTTGCATAGCGGACCGTTTAACAGAAACTGTACCTTTAGGGAGGGTGGAAGCTAGGGATGTAGCTAAATGGTAAAAATAATCGATTTTATTATCGTAATCGAGTTTTTAAAATAGTTCAAAAACGATTCTTGAATACATATTTTCGGTTAAATACAGCCTGAAGCTAATTTCACATTAAGGCTCGTGTAAGCAGTAATCTATTTTTAATTAACATAATTATATACTCTAATAAGCAGCGATAGCTCAGTGGGAAGACCATCAGACTGCAATGCAGAGGGTCTCGTGTACGAACCGACGTCGCGCACCTCTGACTTTCGGAAGTGACTTTCCGAAATTATGTGCGTATTGATTGACCATTATTGCCTGCTCCGTGCCTCGGAGAGCAGGTAAAGCAGTCGGTCCCGGCTGCCATGAACATCTATGGCAGTCGTTATTGGAAAGTCAGTGCCCTATAATATCCTGACACTGGTCGAGCCTTAAGGTATCGTTAGCCTTCAGGTTGCGGAGGTCAGGAGGCAGCCGCTCCGTGTAAAAACTGATATTCAGTCAAATCAGGTTAGACTAGAAGAGCCGATCCGAAGTGACTTGGGAATAATAAAGGCTAGGGAGAAGCCTAGTGGGCGACCCTTGAATACAGGGGTCTCGAGATCGATCCTAAGACAGGGAGCTCTGACTTTTCAAAGTCATTTGCATATAAAAAAATTAGTTATCACTTGCTGTAACAATGTAAGAAAACATCGTTGATCGCATGTTTGAGAGTTCACCATAATGTTTTGAAGATATGTGAAGTCTACCAATCCACAGCAAACCGTTGTATGGACTATGTCCTAACCTATTTAATACTGAGTAGCCCTGTCTCAACAGTAGAACAATTTATAAACAGAATAGATTGTTAATATTATTAATGCGAATATGACTTTGTTTGTAACGATTTCACGCCTTAACTACTCGACCGATCATCATGAAATTTTGCATACACGTTGACAGAGGTACAGAAAAGGAAATAGGTACTTTCATCCAAAAAAAAATATTGTTTTTAAGGTAGAGCTGGTTATTGTATAAAACACAGAAACCAACACAGTCGATTTTTCGAATAGTCGATTCATTTTCACATTCCTAACAAGCAAAGTAAAACTGTGGGATAAAGCATTGTTAGGCTTCTATTTTTGTAGGTTAAAAGGGGTAGAGTAGAGGTGTAGCTATGCATATACTGCTTAATTTTGTTGTACGACTTCGCATTGGTTTGTATATCAATAAAATCGTCTCTTGCGCACCAAATATCGTTTGTAATAATAATAATATCTTCAAGACCGAATTTCGGCCACGGCGGCCAGTCTAAACGGAGACTGACCAAGTACTCAGGAGATATTATAGTGCACAAGTGTGTGCGCAAACACAAGGGCACTCTCTGTTCCCTAACTCTCATGATCTGATGGGACGGTAATCCGACACGACCGGAGAGAGATCAGATGCAGGACCAACGGTTTTACGTGTTTTCCGAGGCACGGAGGTGTCTTACACCGCCAACTTCCTAACTCCGGGCTGCTATTGAGATTTCTTAACTGAAAACCCAATAACATTTTGTTGGCCCGACCCGGGATTTGAACCTGAGACCAGCACACCAGGGAGGCAGTTTTTCTCATTTGTAATATATAGTATTCGATATAGTAAATTAAATGAACGTAAATCTATAAGTATTTTAAGCGTGATTATAAGATCAGACGAGAAGATGAACTGCACAGATGGTCAAGTGGTATAAGTGTTGACCTCGCGACTGCCACTATGTCGAATGGGTACGAATACCACACGGTACAAAATTTTGTATGCACCACAAATAGTTGTTTCGAGTCTAGCTGTTTTTGTGTCCGTTATTTGAATGTTTCTTAAGTCTCCCGTGATACAGGATTTATATATTACTAATGAGAGAGACGTGTTTAAAAATAAATAAACATTAAAAGTCTTTTTTTTTGCTCGTCAAAATAATCACACTCCGACTGATGGTAAGCGATCATGTGGTTTAAGAGCAGTGGCCTCCACACCATCATCACAGCAGCTAAGGCGATGTTGAGGTCCCTACTTTGACGGCCTAAGAAGGTGCTATTTTACGCCCCGCTTTAAGGACCCAGGATTGAAGGAAGAAGGAAAGACGTGCTTTGGCACCGAATACAACATTTAAAAGTTTGTGTGGTGAATAAAATGTTGTTGTAAATATAATGTAATTGGATTGACGATTGTGAATGCTACATGCTGGGCATGAGATGAGATTAGTTCCATTCTTCTGACACTCATAGTGGTACTTTCTGTGAAGAAATTCTCAGAAACGGCACGGGGTCTGGTACCATGTATAATATGTAACTGAACTATAACTGTAAGCCCACTGAGGGCAATAAATAGGGTCAAAACCGTAGCTAGGGAAATGTGATGGAATGGAATTCGAGAATATAGACGAAGACTATAATATATCTATATATAAATAAGTAGATCATATTATAACAGTAGAGACCAACTGATGCCATTTTAATGACACCTCAGTTCGTACTTGAACAAAATTTTTTACATAAATTAAGTAAAAAAATAACACCATACCATTCTTTCTTGTGTATTTTGTAACAATAAAAAAACGTAAAGGTCAAAATGACCTACTTTGGCTTAATGCAGAGACGCGCGTTACGCGGAATTACGCGGTATTTTATGCAAAATTACGCGAAATTACACATTGTGTTTGTTTGCTGACGAATTGTGCTCGATGTCTGCGGTTTAGAATTTATTGTTATTATATGTTATTGTTGTTATTTTTAATAACATAACATGTTATGACGCGTGTATTTTACTTAATGTTTAATGTTAGGCAACGTATTTTCGTTAACCTCATAATACCAATCCCGATTCTGCTAAAGAGTATTTCTATATAACTGTTTATATAACTTCTTTTTTATTTAAATAACGATATTATGATTAATTTTAGTGTCGCTGTAAACTTAACCATGATTTAAAATATTTACAGATTTAACACTCAAACCATTTGTGAACCACACATATTTTTGTCCCGTGTAGCGATCAAACCCACAACATTCGGTGCTATGTCAGTAATAAGACGACCACTTATATCATTACGCCAACAATAATAATAATATTCTATCACATACACACAACACCATCTAGCCCAAACTAAGCAGAGCTTGTACTATGGGTACAAGCTCTGCTTATGGGACAATGGATAAACATACATATATACTTTTTTTTGTAAATACTTACATATTATACATAGAAACACCCAGACCAAGACAAACATCCATGTTCATGCACACAAATGTTTGACTTGTGCGGGAATTGAACCCGCAATGCAGTCACTAAGATCCTACTTCTCATGGAAAACCTAATCATAATTTAACATAAATGAGAATCGAATCTAATGAATGTAGCATGAGATCGGAAGAAGTTTTAGTTACTGATTTCCATCTTAGGTTATATTATCATGTGTGAGGGCCAGTCAGTACAGACCGGCGACACTTCGACCCAGTGGGATCTTTTGTGTCGACTTCCCCAATAACGACTGACATAGATGTTCATGGCAGCCAGGACCGACGGCTTAACGTGCTCTCCGAAGCATGGAGCAGGCGATAATTGTCAATCAATACGCACATAATTTCGAAAAGTCATATAACTTCCGAAAGTCAGAGATGCGCGATGTGGGTTCGAACCCGAAACCCTCTGCATTGCAGTTTGTTGGTCTCCCCACTGAGCTATTGCTGCTCTTAAATTTAAAAGATTTCCATAGTTTAATATGAAGATAGCACCTAGTAATGATTATGGGAATCAAAATGTAGACCTCGCGATAGCCAGATGCGTCTGCGCTTGCTTAAGTATACAAAGTAAGATATTTTAATTTTATATTAGATTTTATTGTAACTTTGTTTGTGTGTAATACATTTTGCATTTATGAATGGTCAATTCATTCATAATAATGTAACGTTTATATTTATTATTATTATTATATTTATAGTATAATTATTCTTATTTTTAATTATTATTTGATAACATAATAACAATATAGTTTATACAAGGTTAATTAAATGTTAGATATAAATGCGTTATTGCTCATAGGCATGAGCAACGATAATAGTTGTGAGTTCCAGGATTCGATTTCCGTTTCAGACAAAGTGTGTACCAAATTTTTGTCACAATCTTCTGTATCAGCTACTCTGCGTCCTTTACTTTTCGTTTAGAATTTTACAATATTAGTACCGAACCTGAAAATGATGGCAAAGTGACCTCTATAATTACTGCGATATACGTATCACCCTCTTTCCTCTTGCCGCTCCTTCTCCTTCCCACTTCCTTTCCTAAAAGGTCGGCAACGCGCAAGTGCTGCCTCTAGTGTTGCAGGCGTCCATAGGCTACGGTGACCACTTACCATCAGGAGGGCCGTATGCTTGTTTGCCACCTTAGTAGTATAAAAAAAACATGCGGGACAGTCTTTGGGGACTGCCGATAGAAGTGAAAACTAAGTAACTAGCGTGCGGTGACGATGACGCAAGTTTCACGCTTTTTGTTCACCCTAAAAGTACACATATATACACAGTATACATATAGCTCATGGAAAGCGTTCGGTGACGATGACGCGAGTTTCATGATTTTTGTTCACCCAAAAAGTGCTCAACGCGCCTAAAGAAGTTTTCACTTCAAAAATGCAGCTGAAACATTACTAAGCTTAAAACACTTCCTCTCTATGAATAAATTTACTCTGTCGCGGGGATCTTTACAAATATTCAAAAAACGGACACATTAACACCCAGACTAGGACAATCATTTGTGGAACACACAAATTATTGTACCGGGATCGAACTCACAATATTCGACGAAGTGATAATGATGAAGCGACTATTACGCCATCCGAACAGTCAATTTCTAGAAAATCTTTACATTTTTAAATACCATCGATTACACAAACGTGCTATAAAACAGTGCCAAGGCTGTGTGTAACCGCTCACAAATAAAAACGATGGGTTAGCACGTTAAATAAAAATACCGCAAACGATTGCAGATTTTTATTAATTCATACATAACTAGCTGATCCCGCGGTTTCGTCCATGTTTCTTCGCTTCTGTGACTCATAGCGTGATGTTATATTGCCTATGTTGCTTCTGGATAAAGTAGCTTCCTAACGGTGAAAGAATTATTCAAATCGGTTCAGCAGTTTTAGAGTTTATCGATTACAAACAAGCAAATCATCCTTATAATTTTAGTATAGAAATACCATCACACTCTCATATAGTCGTATGGGCAGGCAGATGATTGCCTCGGTGGCGCAGTGGGACTGTATATGACTGCGTGCATGAGGTTTCGAATTCGATTTCTGGGATAGCCAAAGTGTTATTGGGTTTTTCTGACAGGAACTCTAGGTAGCAGCACAGTGGTTCAAAACTGCCAACCTAGATTTTATGAAAATTGTTACAGAGTTAGTATGAATACCTATAAGAAAACTACGTACCTACTACTGTCTGAGAAGGTTACAATTTGAAGAAACCACGACCATATTCGCGTGTTACAACTAGTATTAGTTTTAAATGAGTGCCAAGGTCTGCGTGAAACCGCTAGGTAATAAACTTGATGGGTTGAAGATGTTGAATGAAATATTTGTGGTTACATTTTATTTATTCTAAACAGAAAATAGAAATTTGAAACTAAGAATATACTAATAAATGAAATGTATTAGTAAAGGAATGATGATGACTTTTATGACCGAAACGGAGATGGCGGGACGACCTGAACGCTTCTGAAAGGGACTTCTTCTCCTTAGCCTTTATTATTCCCAAGTTACTTGGGATCGGCTTTTCTGGTCTAACCGGTTTTGACTGGATATCAGTTTTTACACGGAGCGGCGGCCATCTGACCTCCGCAACTCGAAGGCTAACGATACCCTAAGGCTAGACCAGGGTCAGGATATTATAGGGCACTGACTTCCCAATAACGACTGCCATAGATGTTCATGGCAGCCGGGACCGACGGCTTAACGTGCTCTCCGAGGCACGGAGCAGGCGGTAATTGTCAATCAATACGCACATAATTTCGAAAAGTCATGTATGTTCCGAAAGTTAGAGGTGCGCTTCTGAAAGGGACTGGCAGAGGATATCCACCATCAGAGTAATTTGGAAGTCAAAAGGATTCTCCCTTCCCTTTTGACCAGCAGTGGGACATATTAAGCCAAATGAAAAATAAAAAGAAATGTAAGGTTAAGTTTTAGACCAAATATCAGATAGTTATCTCAATGTTCTGAAGTAAAGTTATTTCAAAGTACCCGAACATAATTTATTCATTTGTGTTCCTATTTACGCAGTACGAGCTCAAAGTATCATGAAGTCTAGCTGTTGTTAGTGTACTTTGTAACCATGGTTGCTGTAAAGCAACCGAAAATTCGTAAAAATTAAAAACGTTGAAAAAGTGTAATCTTAAATATAAATAGTTTTAATTAATTTAAATAGCTTAAATTGTAGTAGAGTTCAATAATAGTAGTGTTATAGTTCAAAAATTATGTAATAAAAGTGTTAAAAAATAAACAACGCGACAAAATCGGTATAAAGTAGTTTTAATTTCAAGGAAAGATTTGATTTTTGTTTGTGTGTTTGTAAGGATTTAAAAACTTATCACCCGATTTAAAACATTCCTTCGAGGTAAAATAACATAAGCTATATTTTATTTAAAAAAAATAAAGTTTGAAAACTATAAACTGACTACGTAAGAAAAGGGGTCTAAAAAGGACGAAACAAGAAAATAATTCAGATAGAAATCCAGAAATGCATAGGTATAAAAATGTCAAGGTAGAGCCATGGTCACACCTACTCAGTTCAGTACTAATCTAATCAAAAAAATCTGCACTAATCGGTTCAGTAGTTTAGGCGGTACGGTGGAACATAGAAATATTCATACTCAGACTGCCAAAATCTACCCTTCCTTTTGGCTTCGCCATAGTCGGGTAAAAATAAAGTACTGTTACTAACATAACCTAACCTACTTTTATGCAAGTGAAGCCGCGAGCAAGAACTAGTATTATATATTTAGTTTATTATGTTTTGCAGGATTAGTATTTAACTCTATTCTTGTACACACGGCTACACATCAAGTTAGACATCCTATATACGCATAACCACGCTACATACAAAATAGAGAATTGTCGGAAAGGGACAGTGCAGTGTTGTCGATAGAATGATAAGGATAGAGCGTAACAAAAATAAAACGCACTCTCTCGCACGATTCGCAGCGTTCAACTTCTAATAGTTCAAAGTCCAAACAGTCTAGGTTGATGTGTCGTTGTGTATACAATACATTTGAAATCCTAGCGTAGCATCGCTATATTTTCGAAGTTGGTTCATAAGTAGGTATAATCTTTCTTACGTAATTAGGTATAACCTGCAATTAACATAATAATGAACAGCTATTTATAACTTACAATAGACGTTGTTCAATATATACATAGATAGACATTTTCTAATGAGAATGACTCAAACTGTTTACATTGTCATACTTAGAATAGTATAATTTTTTTTTTTTTTTTTTTTTTTTTTTAAAAAAGACAACTCCCGCATTAGGACTAAATCCTGTGTCGCGGGGGACTTTACAAACATACAACTAACGGACACAATGAACACCCAGACTCGAAACAACAATTTATGAATCACACAAAGTATTGTCTCGTGTGGGGATCGAACCCACAACACTCGGCGCAGTGTCAAGCGGCGAGGCGACCGTCTAAACCACTACGCCAACCTATATATACCTGGTTTATATTCACTGATTATGTTATAATACATTAATTTAGATGTTCTCTTATTTATTGAGCACGTTTGTGAGATACCGTTGGAATGCCACGCAGAGGTCTCGACTACAACTCCAAAGTTATATGCGGTTAAGGAAAATATCCTGAGGAAACCTGCATGTCTAAAACAACTTCATAATATTCTTAAATATATGTGAAGTCTGCCAACCCGCATAGGGCCAGCGTGGTGGACTACGGCCTATACGTTTTCATACTGAGAAGAGGCCCATGTCCCAGAAATGGAACAGTTACATACAAACCTGATATTATTGTATTATGATGGCACGTGGAGACAGCACTTACATGACTCGCATGTTTATGTTAAAAACAATGTCTGTTGGCATCCCCTGTTTGTAAACGTTTTGTATTTTTTTAATTATTGCATTTCAAAATGATTATACTCCGCTCGATGCAAAAAAGGCATGTAGTCCACAATCAGAGCCCTTCTGACCATGTACTCATGTAAAGTGGTGGTGCAGGTCTCTATTTAGAGGGTCTAAAGAGGTGCTTTTTGCTCACATGTCGCTTGACCTAGGATCGAAGGAAGAAGGAAACACGTTCCTCGGCAGAAGAGTATTCCAAGTTTAAAAAGAAAACATGTGCCTCGGCAGAGAATTCCAAATTGAAATTGGAAACATGTGCCTCGGCAGAGAATTCCAAATTCAAAAAGAAAACACGTGCCTCGCCAGAGAATTCCAAGTTCAAAAAGAAAACACGTTCCTCAGCAGAGTATTCCATGTTTAAATTACAAACCAATATATACAATAATTTGATTTGTCAGTTGCTAATGCAGCCAAACTTACACCATCGATTGGCCCATAGACAACCAGATGAATCACCAACATAATAAAATATAGAAAGTTGATCGAAATGCCAATATATTTATAACAAACAGCTCGCCATCTTACGAAAGAGTGAACGTACGTTCGATATCGAAGTTTTAAACATCTCCGGCCTTTGATTAGCTGATGACGTAACCGCTTATTAATTTCCATGATCTCAGAATGGATGAAAAACATCGTCTTTTTGTATTATATATTAGTTTAAAGTTCATTCGTGTGTGTTGTAAATCGATTTTATATATCTAGCTTTTGATCGCGACTTTATTCGCGTGGAATTTGGAAGTAGTACCTATATTTTTCTAGTATTTCTGGTATAAATAATAATATCAGCCCTGTATGAAACTGTCCCACTGCTGGGCTCTGGCATCTTCTCAGTGGATTAGGTCATAGTCCGCCATGCTAGCCTAGTGCAGGTTGGCAGATTTCACATATTTTCGAGAACATTATGGAGAATTCTCTGACATGCAGGTTTCCTCATGATGTTTTCCTTCACCATTTAAGCAAGCAAGCAGGTTATTAGGGAGGCGCTCCGATTTCATGGGGTGCCTCCCTACCTGCGCCGAATAGTCGGGGACTACCTGCACCAGAGAAGTGTATTCTGTGTGGGGCGGAACGGAGAGACGTTCCGGAGGGAGGTGTCGTGCGGTGTTCCACAGGGATCAGTTCTGGGTCCGCTCCTGTGGAACATCGGTTACGACTGGGTGCTGCGGGGCGCCCTGCCCCCGGGCGTCGGCGTAACTTGTTACGCCGACGACACGCTGGTTACGGCCCGGGGAGAGGATTACGGGGCAGCTGCCCGTCTTGCCACGGCTGGAGTGGCTCTGGTTGTCGGCAGGATTAGGATGTTGGGACTGGAGGTGGCGCTGGAAAAGTCCGAGGCCCTTCTATTTCACGGGCCTCGGAGGGCGCCGCCACCAGATGCCCACATCATTGTTGGAGGGGTCCGCATCGGGGTGGAGCCGAGTATGAAATACTTGGGGCTCCACCTCGACGGCCGCTGGAACTTTCGCGTTCATTTTAGCCGCCTGGCCCCCCGGCTGATGTCGGCGGCGGGAGCGCTTAGCTCTCTGCTGCCGAATATCGGGGGGCCGAGTGTCATCTGCCGCCGCCTCTATTTGGGGGTGGTGCGGTCGATGGCCCTTTATGGGTCGCCCATTTGGGCTGGCGCCCTGAATCGCCGAAACGTCGCCCTCCTAAGGAGACCTCAGAGGGCGATGGCGATCAGGGTGTCGCGGGCGTACCGCACCGTCTCCTATGAGGCGGCGTGCGTTTTGGCGGCATCGCCGCCCTGGGATTTGGAGGCGGAGGTCCAAGCGTCGGTGTATCACTGGCGCGTGGACCTCCGGCTCCATGGTGAGGAACCCACTCACGGGGCGGTGGAGACGCGAAGGTCCCAGGCTCGACTGGTCCTCGAGGCCAAGTGGGAGGAAAGGCTGGCCCAGCCCCGCTACGGGGTGAGGACCGTCGAGGCTGTCCGTCCGGTGCTAAGGCAATGGATGGACAGACGGCGCGGACCGCTCACCTACCGGCTTACTCAGGTGCTCTCCGGACACGGCTGTTTCGGAGAGTACCTGTGCAAGATAGCCGGTAGGGAGCCGACAACCAGGTGTCACCACTGCGAGGAGTGCGACCGGGACACGGCGCAGCACACGCTGGAGGAGTGTCCAGCGTGGGCCGAGGAGCGCTGTGCCCTGGTCGCCGTGATTGGCCCCGACCTCTCGTTGCCGACCGTCGTATCCATGATGGTCGGCGACGACAGGTGCTGGGGCGCAATGAGGTCCTTCTGCGAGGCTGTCATCTCGCAGAAGGAGGCGGCGGAGCGGGGGCGTGAGGAAGATCCTTACGCCCCGGACATCCACCGCCGGAGGAGGGGGCGCAGGAGACGCGCTTATGTCGCTCTCCTGCCCCCCACCTAAGGGTTCTGGGTGGCAAGGCCTCAGGGGACCCTGCCACCCGTGAGTAAGAACCCATAGAGGGCGCGCGCGGTGTTCCCGCGCGCCTTCTAGCGTCGAAAGGGGAGAGCTGTGAAATGCTCTCCCCCGGGGACGAGAGGAGGTCGGGTCCCATTGACCCGGCCGGCACCCACACGGGGGGGCCTGCTATGGATGAATCTTTTTAGACTCCCAACAGGCCCCCCCCATTGGGTGGGAGAGGGAACACCCCAGGTTTTTTTAGTGGAAAGGTTGGTGATAGAAATTTTTCTTGGATAACAGGTATGTCCCTTTCTGTTACCCTGACAACGTGTATGCGAAATTTCATGATGATCGGTCGAGCAGTTTAAGGCGTGAAAGCGTAACGAACAAACAAACTCACATTCGCATTTATAATATTTGTTGTAAATTGTAACTGGTCGATGTTTGAGGACGTACAAACATCGACCAGTTACAATTTTATTACATTTATATATTCATTTAAATTTCATTTGTGAGTATTGTTAATCGATTTTAGATATCTTTTAGTTGTTTAAGTAGGTATATGTTTATCTATGAATCTTTTTTACTAAAGATTTTTAGTCTTTGGTAAAAAAGCATTCATGGAGTTATTATTATTCTGTATTGGTAGAGCAGCCGTAGTGTATAAGACTGTTATGCATTAGGTCTAAGTTTTGATACCTGGTTTAGGCAGGGTTCTTCTATCCCTAAAATATAAAATCGAATCCGAAAAAGGTTTTCGCTGAAGTAGTTCTAGTTCCAGCGACTTACCTACCATTCAAAGTAGCGAGCTAGCATACCGTCGTAGGTTTAGTTAGTAGGACCCAAGATTTTCGATCTTTCCTCAGGTGAACCTGACATACACTCTCCAGTCCCCTTTTTACCGCGAAGAGGGATGTGTGAATGACATTCCGATAAAAAAGAGCTTGTTCTGTCTAGTAAATTCTCAGTAGTAGTATAGAGCCTGGAACGACAATTGTCTACCTCTATTCTGTAGTACCTAAAACCTTAGCTAGAGGAAATGTGAGTATGATACTCTTACTCCCGCACTAGGAATATTCCCTGTGTCACGGAGGAATTTACTAACATTCAACCTGTAGCGACACTGCTGACGGTTCAGTCTTGTATAGTCAGGCGCAAGTGTACAGTAGCGCCACGCGGCAGTCGTCTCCCCGCAACCACTGAGTTAGGTCATAGTTCAATATGTATTTATATTATAATATAACTGGGTACCAGTAAATAAATAATACCCCTAAATACCAGCTCGACCCACTTGACTCCCTACAAAGACGGGCAGTTTCAATCGTCGATGATCCCAATCTCACGGATAGATTGGAGTCATTGGAGCAACGGAGAGACTTTGGGTCTCTCTGCGTGTTCTACCGATTCTTTCACGGGGAGTGCTCTGAAGAACTGTTTGTTTTGGTACTAGCGGTCCCTTTCTATTATCGTACCACTCGACAACGAAGCAGGGTTCATCCATATCACCTGGAAGCGTTCAAATCCAAGACAGTACGCTTTCAGCGATCATTTCTCCCATGTACGTGCAAGCTCTAGAATGAACTGCCTGCTTCGGTGTATCCCGAGCGCTATGATATGTCCTTCTTCAAACGAGGTTTAAAGAGAGTTCTTCTTTCACGGTAGGCAGCGGCTTTGCTGTGTCCTGACATTGCTGAAGTCCATGAGTAGCGATTACCACTTTCCATCAGGTGGGCCACTTGCTCGTCTGCCAACAAAGCAATAAAAAAATATATATATAATATATAATTTAATTTATTTTCCAATACAATACATAATATATGAAACAGTAAAAATATAACATACCTAGTTCTATTGTTTGTTTATGTGAATAATTACCCCGAAGTTAGGTAAATCCTGTGTTATCGGGGTCATCCATTCGTCCGAAATTATGTTACAGCTTTGTTGAACTAAGGACTTAACAAAAACGTTTCATATAAGTTAATTATAAAATCAAATTAATCTCTGTTTTAAGCTTTGTATGTCTATGAGTGTGCGTGTGTATGTGTGTGTGTGTGTGTGAGTGTGTATATGTGTGTGTGGGTGTGTGCGTGTGTGTGTGTGTGTGCGTGTGCATGGATGTGAGTGTGTATGTGTGTGAGTATATGTGTGTCTGCGTTTGTGTGTGTTTAAGTCTGTATGTATGTTTGTATATATGTGTGTATGTATGCGACAGTACGGGTGTATTTATGTATGTAAATATATATCTATGTATATAGTTATCAAGTTATTTCATTTGAACATCCACAAGAACATTTCTGTTTTGTGTGGGAGACACAAACAACGGACACAAAGAGCACCCAGACTCGGGACAGCTATTTGTGGATTATTCAAACTTTTGTCTCGTATGGGGATTGAACCCTCAACCCTCGGCGTGGCAGTAGTGACGAGGTGGCCACTTAAACCACTACTCCATCCGTTCAGACAATATTATACATTAGAGTTGACTACATCTGCCTTCCTTTCCTTTCGACTCTTATGATATGATTGATACTGCAAGTACGTAGTACGACATATAGATCGATAGGTCACAATATTATTTTTAAATTAAGAGTGGTTGAGCCTCGCTGATTTGACTTGACCGGGGAAGGACTCTCACAGAATATCGACGTGAAATAGCATTCTTACTGTTGTGTACGGTGAGTGAGAGTGCCGGAGGCCCAATCACCCCTCTTTCCCTCTTCACGCTCCTTCTCCTTCCCACTTCCTTTCCTAAAGTGTTAGCAACGCGCAAGTAATGCCTCTGCTATTGCAGGCGTCCATAGGCTACGGTAACCACTTATCATCAGGTGAGCCGTATGCTTTTTTGCCACCTTAGATGCATAAAAAAAATGTTTATTTCCAAACAAACATATACATACATACATTATAATGTGTTACTATTTCCTGGATTTAGTAACAACCTGAATTCAAGGAACAGTGCCTTCTTCATATCTTAGTTCTAAGTTTAACATTTATGTTAATAATATCAGCCCTGAATTAAACTATCCCACTGCTGGGCACGGGCCTCTTCTCAGTGTGAGAAGGGTTAGGCCATAGTTCACCACGCTGGCCTAGTGCGGGTTGGCAGACTTCACATATCTTTGAGAACATTATAGAGAACTCTCAGACATGCAGGTTTCTTCACGATATTTTCCTTCACCGTTAAAGCGAGCGATAATTAACTATTTAATACGCACATAACTTCGAAAAGTCAGAGATGCGCGCCTTGGTATCGAACTCGAGACCTCTGCGTGGCAGTCCAACGGTTTCCCACTAGGCCAGCGCTGCTTATTTATGTTATTTATAAAAAACAAATTAATGTAGAAAGGCATAGAACAAATAAATATCAACTAAGTTTAATAATTGTTTACTATCAGGCAGGTTGTTGTATAAAAAGTGCATTGTAGAGCATAAAGGATCTTTCATCTCTTTTTAATGTCCATTGTTAAAAAGAAATGCATTAAATGTTGAGTAGGAACAGTTACTTTAACCTTTAATAGTTGTTTAAAAGCCGTCATTAGTTTAGTATCTAAATTTATTCACCTGTTTTCTACTATCGTCAGACCTGATTTTACACCTTAGTATCAAAATATTTGAAACAGGTTGTATACATTCTTATAAGCAATAATAAACCTAATTGCTATCAGCATTAAGTTCAAATTACAATACACGAGAGAACTCGACTTGAAATCCAACTTAGATCTCTATGTATCATGCTATTTTCAACTTTGTTACTTTAAAAATAAAGTCTAAATTACTTTGGCTTATTAAGTTATTTATAATAGTAGTCATGCGGTATTATATTGCAAAAACGCATTTAAGGTTGAAAATGTTTATTACACGTTCGTGTAATCGTCAATGCAATACGTCAATCGCTGATTATCAATTGCAGGGATTGTGCAACGTTTTTAAGTAGTCACTTTGCTTACGAAAACCGATATAGAATGCTGTAGCATAATTATTATAATCGGGAGATTGTTATTTTGGTTCAGAAGGTTAATCTGCGATTTCTACTCCACAAAATTTGTTAAAAACTACAACCAGGAATACTTGTAATAATTAGGCTAGAACTGTTCCTTGGTCATAGATTGGATTTCCGAGTTAGACAAATTGAGAATATTCTCGAACACGGAATCTAGTAATGATTGCACGGTTTGCCATAGTGGTTTAAAAAGTCGTCTTGCCACTGCCATAGCCGAACCCACAACTTTCGGTGTGTTGTGGGTTCAAATCCCGCACGGGACAAAAATTTGTGTGTTCCAAATAGTCATTCTGTGTCTGGATGTTCTTTGTGTCCGTTGTTTGAACATTTATAAAGATCCCCACGAAACAGGAATGATTAGTGCGAGAGTTGCCATTTTTAACTCGAAAACATATTTTCTTGGCCGGTAAACAGGATTATTTATAAATTCTATGCTATATGCTAGTCTCTATTACAAAAAGGTGTTTTACACCTCTGCTTTCCCCCTTTCGGGGATACATAGGCGTCTACGTAAGTATATAATATAATAGTATTTAATAGTTCGATTCCCGCACAAGTCAAACATTTGTGTGCATGAACATGGATGTTTGTCTTGGTCTGGGTATTTCTATGTATAATATCTAAGTATTTACAAAAAAAAAGTATATAATATATGTATGTTTATCCATTATTTTGTACCCATAGTACAAGTCCTGCTTAGTTTGGGCTAGATAGTGTTGTGTGTATGTGATAGAATATTATTATTTTATTGCTATTAACGTGATCGTGTATCAATCTCTACATAATTGCAGTGACTCAATACAAGTTTTGCTTGCACACCCATCCGGATTCCGGCCTTGACGAAAGCTGCCGCGGTTGCATCAACGAAATAAACTTTCTGTCTCACTTAAATGGTCATACATAACTTTTTATAAGAATTCAACTTTTAAGGAATTCGTTTCTGGGTCATTGGGTAAGAGATATTAACCAATTCCTTGCAAACAAACTTGTACGACTTTATGCGTTGTGTAAAAGCTTCTTATAGTGACAAATTGAGATGGATAAATTGTATATAGATTCCTTGAGGGTATAAGAATCGTCTTTTTATCGATATAATACTGCATCGATATAGTGAATCGATCTCAACATTCGTCAAGTTAAAATCAAAGTCAAAAATGAGTTAGTAATTTAGGTTAGCAACATTTATGAACGTTAAAACCCATTGGTTAGTTAGTTTACTAAGTTAATGAAGCTTTGCGTTAGTTGCTAGGTTCAGGAAATGGCTTGAGCTTATGAAAATATGCCTTCAACCAAAGATACTCGCAGCCACTCTTTTTAATCACGCATTAAATATGATGTTAATATTTTACGACTCATCTAAACATCGAATCATGGTAATGCCATTCGGAAGAAAAGCAGATCTATTTCAAATATTATACTATCATCCCTGTTTAATATCCTATTGCTAGTCGCGAACCTCTTCGCAGTGTAAGAAGGGTTAAACCATAGTCCAATTATTAATGACTAGATGTGCCCGCGGTTTCACTCGCGTTTATGGTTACTGCGCCGCTCTAGTGAGTCGTAGCGTAATGTTATATAGCATTAGCCTTCCTCGATAAATAGGCTATCCAACACTAAAATAATTTTTCGATTCGAACCAGTAGTTCCTGAGATTAGCGCGTTCAAGCAAACAAACAAACAAACTCTTCAGCTTTATAATATTAGTATATATAGCCTATAGCCTTCCTCGATAAATAGGCTATCCAACACTAAAATAATTTTTCGATTCGAACCAGTAGTTCCTGAGATTAGCGCGTTCAAGCAAACAAACAAACAAACTTTTGTTTTTTTTAATATTAGTATAGATAATATCAAAGACCTCTTCTTAGTTTGAAAAGAGTTATCGACCATGATAAGTAAGGTACTAGTCAACGTTGTGGGATAACAGAGTTCACATATCTTCAAGTATATCAAGGAGAATTCTCATGTATGGAGGTTTCCTTGACCATTAAAGCAAGTAATAATTAACTAATTAACATGAACATATATTTGCAGTCAGAGATGTGTTGCCGTGGGATTGAACTTGAGACGCCTGCGCAGTGCTACGGTCTATGTTGGGTATGGCTGCTCTTGCCAAAGAAAATGTTTTGCATGCCTTTAATTGCATTATATTAAATTTAATATGATTTAATTAGTGCGCAGATGACGTAAGGCCTAAATAGACGCGTGCTACTGCGGCGGAAGTTCTAGATTTCGATGCCCATACTGGTCAAAAACTTGTGTGATTCACAAATTGTTATTCCGGGCAATCCGATAATCTCTTTACCCTGGGACAGAGTTATCTTTTATTAAAAATAAAAATCTGTCTAGTTTGTGTTGTAAATGATAATTTAATTATGAAGTCATAATAAAATATTATATCGTGACTCATAGATTTACCATACATGCTTGAATTGTATGTACACATACACATGTTTATTCAAGTAAAATTAGTATCCTATCTCATCTCTGCTCGTGTTATTACATTTCAACCATATCACTTAAATACCAATTAATATTATGAAATATTCTACATCTTTCTGTAGAGTGATTTGAGTGTAGAGCGATTAAAAAGAGTGGCTATGAGTTTCTTGCCCGTTCTTCTCATGAGCCCTACACCCTTGCTTTGCTGAACGTGAATCCACAATAAAGAAATTTGATTTGATTTGATTTGATTTGAACGTGGCAGTAAATGTAAATTCACAGAAAAAATTTACGTGTAACTTTGACATTCATAAGTGTTACCTTGTAACCTAACTTGAATAAATTTATTTTGATTTGATTTGATTTGAGTGAAGTACCTTGTTAAGTTATGTAGAGAAAAATACCTACCCTGTACCATGTACCCTGCCAACCACTTTAGAGATAAGATCGTATACTTATGCAGTAGGCCAGTACGTATCAGTTTGCGTTTTCTATTCTAAGACGTATAGCTCTATCAATTACGAATATGGAACCAGTAATTTACTGGTCATAGACCTTTGTTTGGTAGCAAAAAAATGATTTTGACACGCGTTGACCCTATAGGAGGCGTTATCTAAATTGCCAGTGTACATATTAGAACGACGCACGTGTTTTTGGTATCTTTTATTCTTCGTTTACAGCGTGTAACAGAAAGGTGAGGTCATATTTTATGACCGTAATATATATTTGATAAATAACCTATGTGCCATATGGCCGGATCAAAAAACATTAGGTATATATGTTTATTATTCAATCCAATCAAAAAGTTTATTTGTGATACGTGGGTTATATACAGATGTTCATTATATAATTATATAAGTACTTAATAATGTCTATTCCATGATCAGCCACTTGGACATACAAATTATTTCAACACATCACAAAATTGCAGCTGGTCATTTTGGGTTTGATAACCATACCCAATATACCATACCTTTTCTGGTACAGCGTGGTAGGTGATGGCTTTTTGCCAAGAAGACGCATGCCCGGCAGTAGAATAGTTTGTATACCGAAGTGATATTATAATATTATATACAGTAGGTGAAGACGCATGCCCGGCAGTAGAATAGTTTGTATACCGAAGTGATATTATAATATTATATACAGTAGGTGAAGACGCATGCCCGGCAGTAGAATAGTTTGTATACAGAAGTGATATTATAATATTATATACAGTAGGTTATGTCGATACAAGGTTTAAAACTGCATATGATCTTACACGACTTATATAAACATATTTATTTATATTTAAAAAAAGAACCCTGCATTAGTAATTCTGTAATAAACAAGACTTTAAAAACATTAAAACAATGAACTCAACAGAATAGTAATATTCGAAACAATTATTTGTGGAACACACAAATTTTTCACTCCTGCGAGACTCAAACCCACAACATTGGCAGTAGTAGATAAGGCCACCACTTTACCCATCGGCATACGTGCAGTCGAAGTCACACATTCTCACGGCGGGCGATGACGTAAGACCAGCTTACGAAGATCACGACAGAGCGTTGTCCTTGTACCTTCTACTACAGTTATCCTTATAAGATGCTTGTGTTATCGTGTGTAGAGGGGAGAGGGGGAAAGGGTACCCCTCCATAAAACCTTGAATTCAGATGCAGATGCCTTGTTACTTGTAAACAATTGATTGCGATATAGTAGGTTCGGATTTTTGTTGTTGCAATGTGATGATAAAATGATTGCTAAATAGCTTTTAATGTTTTTGGTATGTTCTTTTTGGCTTTGCCTCGATGTATTTTAGTGAATGTAGTTGCCGTACATGTCTCAAGTTCGATATTTGAGTAGATAATAAGGAGTTTAAGAGTTATTTTTATTCATTGATATTCAATTACAAATTTACATCCTATGTTTTTGTTACTATTAAAACTATTTATAGTTACAAACGTATTAAAAAACATAACATAATTACAAAAACACAAATAATTATAATACTAAATATTTACAAAAATGGTTTAGGCATCGTAGAATTCGTCAGCATCGCTGTCAACTGGTAACGTGCCCAGAAGACTGGCAGCATTGCCACGTTGAATGGCAATGCTGATTCTTTGGGCCAAGAAAAGACCAACCTTCCGTTAATAAGTAAATTGCTTTAGTGGTTTTATCAAGAACTTCTTAGTGCCAGCAGTTCTGCGTCTGGACTTACCCTCAGTACGTCAAAAGGGTCGGCTTTTATTACGTGAGATATCTACGCATAGCTGAGGAAATGTTGGTGTAATAGACATCTGCCTACCCCTTCAGGGATATGAGCGTGATACAATGTATGTATTGAATTCATATCATGTCTATTATACATATATATATATTATGTACATTTTTTATTTGTTTAAGATAGATTAACTGTCCTATGTTTTATGTGCAAATAAAGTTTTTATTATTTATTATTATTATATGTGCCTAAGTATAGGTTCGGTACCTAGGTCAAGGTTGTATGCAAAAGTTTACTTTATAGCAGACCAGGTAGAAGGGAGCCAGTTAAACACGCTGATGCCTTAAATACTATAGATTCTCGATGGATTAGGGTTAAATCTAGCAGCGGCCAGCTTTTAAAGCCAGCGGCCCCGTAATATACTTTAGCCAGAAATCCAATTCGAGATCGGTAGTTACTCAAGTATGTTTTTTTATCATATTCCGCACTCGGATTAATTCCAGTATGGCGACGACAATTGATATGATCTTCATTACGTGGAACGTTAAACACAGCAGACCACGTATGAATGTAATAGAGCTCTCTTTACGTCTTCGGATAAATATAGAAAGTATATAGGTGTGTCTAGGGTAGGTTATGTGACTGCTGTAGGTAAAGTCCCAGGTTCACGAATCAGGCAAATTGTTACCGGGTTTTTAGGCAAGAAATAATCAGTAGCAGCCAAATGTTTTTTAAAAGAATTAGTGACGTAAATTTTTTTTTTTTAATAAGAAATCTTCCGCTCTACGAATAGTTCCTGTGTCGCGAAGGACTTGTCGCGAAGGACTTGTCGCGAAGGACTTGTCGCGAAGGACTTTACAAATATTGAAACAACGGACACAAAGAACACCCAGACTCGGAACAATCATTTGTGAATCACACAAATTTTTGTGCCGTATGGGAATCGAAGTCACTACACTCGACGTAATAGAAGAGATGAAGCGGCTACTGAAACCGTTACACCATCGGCGTAGTAGATTGGATCAATCTGGCATTCATTATTAGATAGTACATTATTTATATACAGCTTATAATTGTTTACAACTTTCAACACAACTCCAACTCAGAACCAAAAGTTCACCATTACGCAACTGTCCCCATTCGAGACTCGCGCTTGACAATGCCGAAATGTTACTACTGTTTGTACCATACCATGCCTTTAATGGTACCCAAAGATTTAAGTAATAGATGTGGCTTCACGTAACTTCGGTGGGATGGGAAAATATTCACTCTAAGAAGAGTGAGGTCACAAATTAGATGGATAACGAAAGTGTACCATTTTTAACCCCCGACGCAAAAACGACGGGGTGTTATAAGTTTGACGTGTGCGTGTGAGTGCGCGCGCGCGCGTGTGTGTGTGTGCGTGCGTGCGTGTGTGTGTGTGTGTGTGGGTGTGCGTGCGTGCGTGTGTGTGTGTGTGTGTGTGTGCGTGCGTGCGTGTGTGTGTGTGTGTGTGTGTGTGTGTGTGTGTGTGTCTGTCTGTCTGTGGCATCGTAGCTCCCGAACGGATGAACTGATTTTAATTTCATTTCTTTTGTTTGAAAGGTGAATTAGTCGGGAGTTTTTTTAGTTATGTTTGATGAAAATCGGTCCAAGATGGTCGCCGCCACAAAATGGCGGATTACATATTTTTTAACAACTCTCTCAATATGGGTATCAAATGAAATGGCTTGACTAGTACAATACTATACACTATGATAAATTTCTAATCCAAGATGGCCGCTACCACAAAGTTACATATTTTTTAACAAATTTCAATTATCGATATGGGTATCAAATGAATATTGTGCCGGAGGTTTGTTAAATTTTTAATTTTAGTGTAATATGAGTAAGCATGACAATATATATGTATATAGAGAGATCAGCTGATGTTATGTTGGCATTGTGTGGTAGAAGATAACTTAACGTCCAAAAAGTGACCATATTTGAATGTAGTAGGGCGCATTAATGATTCGAATCGTTGATGGTACCTATGACACAAATTAGACATGGTCAGCTCAATACGTACATAGACAAAGTAAAACACATTTATTCGTTCAAGATGCCTTGATTGATTTTTTGGTTTTAATAGAGAATTCCGTTAGTGATTATTATTTCTGTGTCACGAAGGACTTTACAATCATTCAAACAACGTATACAAAAATCGAGCGGGCTCCAACCAACATGAATCATACAATTTTTATCACGTGGGGGTTCAAATCCACAACACTCGGTGCAGTAGCTGAGTTCAGGTAAAAGGCTAAGCCTATAAGGAGATTACACGTTATATGTATACATACATTCACACTGTCTGACGCCTATATTCTCGGAGATTGAACCCCTTACTTAGAGGTTTTGATGTTTCTTACTCTATCAAGTGTATGCCGTTGTATAGATTTGAATAAACTTGGCATACAGATAGACCATGTCCTAGAATAACATCCTAATCCTAACTAATGTTATATATACGAATGCCTCGATGGCGTAGTGGTTAGTGTAACCGACTGCCACGCCTGAGGCGACCTCAGTTCGATTCTCGCACAAGACAAATATTTGTGTGCATGAACATGGATGTTTGTCTTGGTCTGGGTGTTTCTATGTATAATATGTATGTATTTACAAAAAAAAAGTATATATGTATGTTTATCCATTGTCTAGTACCCATAGTACAAGCTCTGCTTAGTTTGGGCTAGATAGTGTTGTGTGTATGTGGTAGAATATTATTATTATCTTTATTTAAATATTTTCAATATATTTTTCATTTTTAAATATACATATATCTATAAAAATACATTTAAAAATATAAAATATATGGTACCCCACCGGCATCGGGAACAGGGTCCAAGCTGCCGGTGGTTAGGATTCCAGAGATAGGAACCTCCAACAATGCGTGCTGTATCTAAAAGCACTGCCTTCTGCATCAAACCCTTGATCCAAGCACCCAACGCGAGCCTCTTTAGATGGTGATCGAGGCTCTTGGCTATTAGACCATTGACAGATATGACTATCGGCACAATGATTGTCGAATCAACATCCCACATTATTATTATTATTATTATTATTAATCTGGGTTTGTTTGTTTGTGACGCTTTTACGCCTCAACTACTCGACCGAGCATCATGAAATGCCCTGTAGACAGCAATAAAAGATTCATAGGATTTAAAACATATCTGGCAAAATATGTTTGTGATATATTTCTGCCTACCTCTTCCACGGTATACTGGCGTGAATATGTGTATATATACTTAAATAACTATTAGGTAATGCCATAACAATTTAATACGTTTTCTGTGTTAAGTAAATGTTGGTTTAGAATTCAGAGACACATTTGTTTGCTTTTCACATGTGCCATGGGCTTGATTGTATTTTCAATTATATTGGACTAGTTGTCCCTTTCGGTTTTACACACGTTTATGATAACTGCTACGTTCCCGTGGCTTGCAGCTTGATGTTATATAGTTTATGCCGCTTGTGGATAAAGTAGCTTTCTAATGATACAAGTATTTTTATGATCGGTACAATAGTTTTTTAGTTTATTCCTTACAAACTGACCCACGCATTTTTTTCCCGTTTTTGTATCATTTTCATTGATGCTCCGCTCCTATTGGTCGTAGCATGATGTTATATAGCCTATAGCCTTTCTCGATATATGATTCGAACCAGTAGTTCCAGAGATAAGCGCGTTCAACCAAACGAACGTACAAATAATTCTTCAGCTTTATAATATTCATATAGATAAACAAATATAGAAAATACAAATCTCTCTTCGTTAAAATATTATTTATTTCATGGTTTACCAGTCTATGCATGTGACTTCGCCTCCAACATTTTTTCGTCCATCACACTCAAAGTTTTAATCATAGTTCCGCTACTATGGCCACCTTTCTGGACGTTAAGTTGTCATCCGACACACAATGACATCTGTATTAATAACTAAATTTAGAATTTAAAAAACCCCCGACACAATATTCATTTGATACCTATATTGAACAATTTTAATTTGTGGAAATGTAATATTCTGGTGGCGGCCATCTTGGATTTGAAATTTATCATAGTGTATAGTATTCTACTAATCAATCCCTTTCATTTGATACCCATATTGAGGGAGTTGTGAAAAAATATGTAATCCGCCATTTTGTGGTGGCGACCATCTTGGACCGATTTTTATCAAACGTAGCTAGGAACACTCCCGACTAATTCACCTTTCAAATAAAAAAAACAAAATTAAAATCGGTTCATACGTTCGGGAGCTACGATGCCACAGACAGACACACACACACACACACAGACACGTCAAACTTATAACACCCGTCGTTTTTGCGTCGGGGGTTAAAAATATAGTATTATCACGCTCACTTATATTGAAAATTGTACACTATTGTCCATAGCGTGACATTTTGCGTGACGCTCGAATTGAGAAACAAACAGTCATAAATATAAAAACATAATTTTCGGTTCAGACCTACAGTTCGTATTTTTAAATGGTAACTTCAATTCCATGTATGATACCTGTATCGCAACCAAAATTTACAAACAAGATCTCTACACTACGTATTTTTATTTCTTTCTCTGATTAATTTCTGTGTCAACAAACCTTCACAATTATTCAGAGAACGGACACAAAAAGTATCTAGGCTCGGAACAACTATTTCGCATGTGGAGAACAACTCACAACACTTAGTGCGGAGAAAGCAGTGAGGCAAACATTTTAACCAATAGACTATCCGGGCAGTCTAATTTTCTTAGCCATTTGTACTAAGGGCAAATCTTTATTGACCTCTGAGTCTTCTTTGAAGAGGTTAATAAAAACACTATGTGGGTCTGTGTGTCTGTCTGTTAGTGACAGGCATAGCTCCGGAACCACTGGACCGATTGACTTATAACTTGGTGTACAGACACCTTGGTCATTCCTTGGTCGAGTTTGAATATGTGGAACAAAATACCCCCGAGATATAGGGGTCACAAGGTCATAAGGTCAGGGGATATCCACCTACAGAGTGATTTGGGATTACAAAAGAGACAAAGAGATATTACAAAGGGATAACAAAGAAAAAAAAGAGCCATGAAGACGAAGAGGTTGAATCCTGGGATTCTACACCCATCTCGTTAAAATATGTTTATGCAACAAATATAATTTTTGAAATTAAACTACTTTAAACGGATTATATCGCGTTGTTTATTTAGCACTGTATTACAAAATTTTGAAAATATTACGCTACTACTACTATTGATTTTATTTTACTAATTTATAAGCTAATAAAATTATTTAAACTATTAAATCTATTTATTTTTGGTTTACACTTTCCCCGACGTTTCGGTTGCTTTCCAGCAGCCATGGTCACGGGGAGACATTCAATTCACAAATATAATTTTCACATAAATCGTTACTAATATTATAAATGTGAATGTGAGTTTGTTCGTTTGTTAATAATAAACATAAAAACGCATAATTTGTCAAGAATGCTTTAAAAAGACGTATACAGAAATATCTTATAAACAATTTTACATACCAAAAATTAGTATGCCATCCCCACACGGAACATTAAGAGTGACCTTTTCTGGTCTTCAAAAAGAAATATGAATGTGGAACCTTGGCTATTTAATGAGGCAATTAGGAGAATGTTCAAAGATAATGGATAATTACGTAATAATCACTTTTTGCGGTACATTCACAGTATTCTATTGATAACAAAACAACTGTAAATACCTTACACCTTTGTGATTGCACGGATGGCGTGGCGATTTCAGTGGTCACCTCGCCACTGGGTGTTGTGGTTTCGTTCTCACACAAGGCAAAAATTGTATGATCCTTAAATGGTCGTTCCGAGTCTGGGAATTCTTTGTGTCCGTTGTTTGAATGTTTGTAAAGTCTCCCGTGATATAGGAGTCATTTCTAATGCGGTAGTTCTCTTTTTAAAAGGAAAAGAAAATAAAACTCTACTTTCGTAGAAATGCTTATGTTTCGCGAAGAATTCTAACTTTGTTTGTTACACTTTCACGCCGAACTACTCTACCAATTAAAATGAAATTTCGCATATGCTTTGTTAGGGGTACATAAAAGGACATAACGTACCTTACATCCAGGAAAAAGTACTATTCCCGAGGGATAAATATTGACATAACCTACATATCCGCGGGTGAAACCGCAGGCAAAACCTATTAATATTATAAATGCGAATGTTAGTTTGTTTGACACGCTTTTACGCCTTAACTACTCGACCTATAATCATGAAATTTCGCATTTTCAGTAGTACAGAAAAGGACATGGGGTATCTTTTATCCAGGAAGAATACTGTTTCGTCGGACGAAAATTCATTGACAAAGTCTAGGTTGACGCGGGTGAAACCGCGGGAAAAATCCAGTACTTGATGTTTTTCTCGTAATGTGTTACGTAGTTATTGTGCGATTGTGTTAAAATTCACACAGTATGTTGTTAGATTTTCAACGATGTTTATATGCAAAATTATGTTTATTTATATCTCAAGTACTTTGCATAGTAGGCGAATGGTGTATAATAAAATTCTTGGGAAGAGAGGAACCCAGCACAAAATATGCGTTTATTTTGTGCTCGAAGCGGAATACTGCAATATGAGTACACCCGGGTCCCACGTCGTGGCTGTCCCTAACCAGAGGAGTTCGGTATTGTCAACCTTTTTCTATTGCAATGGTTGGGTGGGCAATCCGAGGGTGCGTGGCGGGTTCCCCTCCTCCCAATAATTTTATTACAATGGCCTTCCGCCAAGTAACGCCTACTTCGATTCAATAGAACGGTGTATAGCTAAGTGTAGAAACACGTCGCGCACCTCTGACTTTTTGAAGTTATATGACTTTTCGAAATGATGTGCGTATTGATTGACAATTATCGCCTGCTCCGTGCCTCGGAGAGCACGTTAAGCCGTCGGTCCCGGCTGTCATGAACATCTATGGCAGTCGATATTGAGGGAGTCGACACAAAAGATCCCACTGGGTCGAAGTGTCGCCGGTATGTACTGACTGGCCCAGATAAGATAAGATATTTGGATATCCACTAGTTACATTAAATTAATTTTACATAACTAAATAAGACTGTAAATAATAACTAAATGCACAACATTTTAAGGTGTCACAGCAAGCATAATTATGGTGTACCACCGTTATCATTAGCGACAATTATAAAAAATTAACAGTTAGCAATTAGTAAAATGACAACTAAAATAAATACAAAAATTTAAGAACAAACGTAAAGTATTATGGCGGCCTCGGTGGCGTAGTGGTTAGTGTAACCGACTGCCACGCCTAAGGTCGCGGGTTCGATCCCGCACAAGTCAAACATTTGTGTGCATGAACATGGATGTTTGTCTTGGTCTGGGTGTTTCTATGTATAATATGTATGTATTTACAAAAAATAAAAGTATATATGTATGTTTATCCATTGTCTAGTACCCATAGTACAAGCTCTGCTTAGTTTGGGCTAGATGGTGTTGTGTGTATGTGGTAGAATATTATTATTATTATTATATCTGATTCAGACATTTAAATCATCAAGTTATACAATATACAATAAATAACAAAGGAACTAATTCTACCTACGTAGGAACATACAAAATAAAGAAATAACAATAATTGTTTAGAATAATTGTAGAACATATTTCCACGTAGGGATTATAATTAAAACGAAGTCACGTACTCGGCGAGGCATTTGCATAGCGGACCGTTTAACAGAAACTGTACCTTTAGGGAGGGTGGAAGCTAGCGTCCATTTTAGCCGCCTGGCCCCCCGGTTGATGTCGGTGGCGGGAGCGCTTAGCTCTCTGCTGCCGAATATCGGGGGGCCGAGTGTCGTCTGCCGCCGCCTCTATTTGGGGGTGGTGCGGTCGATGGCCCTCTACGGGTCGCCCATTTGGGCCGGCGCCCTCGATCGCCGAAACATCGCCCTCCTGAGGAAACCTCAGAGGGCGATGGCGATCAGGGTGTCGCGGGCGTACCGCACCGTCTCCTTTGAGGCGGCGTGCGTCCTGGCGGCATCGCCGCCCTGGGATTTGGAGGCGGAGGTCCAAGCGTCGGTGTATCACTGGCGCGTGGACCTCCGGCTCCATGGTGAGGAACCCACTCACGGGGCGGTGGAGACGCGAAGGTCCCAGGCTCGACTGGTCCTCGAGGCCAAGTGGGAGGAGCGACTGGCCCAGCCCCGCTACGGGGTGAGGACAGTCGAGGCTGTCCGTCCGGTGCTAAGGCAATGGACGGACAGACGGCGCGGACCGCTCACCTACCGGCTTACTCAGGTGCTCTCCGGACACGGCTGTTTCGGAGAGTACCTGTGCAAGATAGCCGGTAGGGAGCCGACAACCAGGTGTCACCACTGCGAGGAGTGCGACCGGGACACAGCGCAGCACACGCTGGAGGAGTGTCCAGCGTGGGCCGAGGAGCGCTGTGCCCTGGTCGCCGTGATTGGCCCCGACCTCTCGTTGCCGACCGTCGTATCCATGATGGTCGGCGACGACAGGTGCTGGGGTGCAATGAGGTCCTTCTGCGAGGCTGTCATCTCGCAGAAGGAGGCGGCGGAGCGAGGGCGTGAGGAAGATCCTTACGCCCCGGAAATCCGCCGCCGGAGGAGGGGGCGCAGGAGACGCGCTTATGTCGCTCTCCTGCCCCCCACCTAAAGGTTCTGGGTGGCAAGGCCTCAGGGGACCCTGCCACCCGTGAGTAAGAACCCATAGAGGGCGCGCGCGGTGTTCCCGCGCGCCTTCTAACGTCGAAAGGGGAGAGCAGTGAATTGCTCTCCCCCGGGGACGAGAGGAGGTCGGGTCCGATGGACCCGGCCGGCACCCACACGGGGGGGGCCTGCTATGGATGAATCTTTTTAGACTCCCAACTGGCCCCCCCATTGGGTGAGAGAGGGAACACCCCAGGTTTTTTTAGTGGGTATACCAGCAGTAGGCTGGTGAGTCCCACACGCCCCGCCGGTGCCGTCCCCTAGCCGGCGGGTAGTGCATCAAGCATTTTTTCCTGGGTATCAAAAAAAAAAAAAAAAAAGATGGTGTTGTGTGTATGTGGTAGAATATTATTATATTATTATTTAGTTAACTAGCTGTTCCGACAGACGTTGTCCTGTACAGGCGAAAAAAAAAAACAAATCTAAACCATCCTCGAATCCACTTGAACACATACAAAAAAATTCATTCAAATCGGATCCAGCCGTTTAGGAGGAGTTCACTGTCAACATACGTACAGAAGAATTATATATATAAAGATTATCGTTCGCTCTAACGGCGGAAAAAAACATCGAGAAAACCTGCATACCTAAAAGATCTTCATATGTTTCTAGTTCGATTTCAATGTACAAAAAATCTTATAATTAGGTTTGGTAACGATTATGGGCATGGTCGGTCCCATAACTCTTGTTCTTGAAGTTGTTTAAAGTCTGCCAACCGACACTAGGCCAGCGTCGTGGACTATGTCCGAACTTTTTTCAAACAGAGTAGAGGCCCGTGCCCAGCATTGGGACAATATAAACACAGAGATAATACCTTTGTATTCTTGCCAACGTGACTAAGACCCGATGTCTAATATACAGGATGTCTGGTAATTAATGGATAACCTTGAAATGTCTTATAGTAGAACTGAATGCCGTTCAGAAAAAAATAAAAAAAAAATAAAAGAAAATATATTTATTAAAAAGTGCAAGCTATATTAGCATAGCATACTTTTGACTGTCTATCTATTAGCATAATTAGTGTTTAATAATAAAACAACAAAAAACCGATGGATTTCATTCATTTATGGTCGTAGTATACAAGAAAGTTATACATGGTAATTAAAAATAAAACACATATCTCAGGTAGTAGTTAGGATAGATTTTTTCATATTTTTTTCTGAACGGCCATCAGTTCCACTATAAGACATTTCCAGGTTATCCATTAATTACCGGACAACCTGTAGATCTATTTATATTTTAATTCACATTCAATCCCGATAGTGCACAGGTGATGACCCACGCCGGTCATATGGTAGCTCGTATGGGGTCAAGAAGCACAGGTATGCATCGGGTCATTGTACAAGGTAAGGTACGTATCTTATCAGCGCCTGTTTGAGATAAATCCTTATTATCTCGTGTTTTTGTAGCGATACAATTATGAAAATAACTTATAATAAATACATTATTTAAGCCCCGCTTGTTATCTCAGTGGTGCAAACCATGACTTCATGGGCATTAATGCGACTGTTGTGCAAGAGGTCACGGTTTCGAATCCCGAGTTGGATCAGAAAATTAATTGAGATTTTCAGTCAAGAAATTTCTAACTACAGCCCGGAATTAGGAAGTTGGCGTTGTTAAAAACCTTCGTGCTTCGGCAAGCACGTAAAGCAGTTAGTCCTGGGCCTGATCTCTCTCCGGTTGTATCGGAGAGAATTGCCGTCTCATCCGATTATGAGATTTAGGGAATAGAGAGCACACTTGTATTTGCGTACACACTTGTGCATTATAATGTCTTCTGCGCTAATAACCAGTCTCTGTTAAGATTGGCCGCCATGATCAAAATTCGATATGCAGGACCGTTTTAGGAGACTATACTAAAGTTTTGTTGTTTGTTTGTCTGTATAGAACAATAACGTTTTCATGTGGTTTCAGATAATACCGATTTAACCTACAATTTCTTAAAACCACAACAATGAAATATAAATAAAATTACTGAAATTCTTACCTGAAACAACAATTATGTGTAATAATATTATTTTATTATAACTATTATTTGTATGAGTAAGACTTAGACTGCCCTGATGACGTAGTGGATTAAGTGGTTGCCTCGCCTCTGCCGCTGCGCCGAGTTTTGTGGGTTCGATCCCGATACGGGACAAAAATTTGTGAAATCCGCAAATGGTTGTTCCGAGTCTGGGTGTTCTTTGTGTCCGTTGTTTGAATGTTTGTAAAGTCTCCCGCGACGCAGAAAATATTCCCAGAGCGGAAGAAGGCTTTAAGAAAAGTAAAATTGGTTGCTTGACGGTGCAGCGTTAGTAAATACGATAGCTGTACCTATGTGTATGGCGTGGTGGTTAGTGTAACCGACTGCCACGCTTGAGGTCGCGGGTTCGATTCCCCACAAGTCAAACATTTATGTGCATGAACATGGATGTCTGTCTTGGTCTGGGTGTTTCTATGTATACTATGTATGTATTTACAAAAAAGAAAGGATATATATGTATGTTTATCCATTGTCTAGTACCCATATACTCAGCTTAGTTTGGGCTAGATGGTAATGTGTGTATGTGATAGAATATTATTGTTATTATTATTATATCCTGATCGGAAATATCATTACGCTTATCTGTATAGAAATTCTAAAAAACACAGCAATCACGTAGTGTAGCCCGTTGGACTGCCACGAAAAGATCTCGAGTTCGATCCCAAAGCTCTGACTAAACTTGCCGAAATTATTTATTTATTTATTTATTTAGGCATATTTACAGTAAACACAGACATTCACATATAATTAACAGACATCAATGTACAATGTGTGTATATTACAAATATTCACAGCACTGACAGGTAGACAACATGCAAAAACTAAATGATATAATTAAACTGAAGAAAAATAGAACAAATAAAAACAACAACAGGGTAAACAATATTTATATGAAAACAAGTTTTCCCCGCGGTTTCACCCGTTCCCGTGGGAATATCGGGACAAACGTAGCCTTAGTTTGAATCCAGGTCTTCAGCTATCTACATACCAAGTTTGATCGTAATCGATCCAGTAGTTTTTGCGTGAAAGAGTAACAAACATCCATACATCCATACAAACTTTCGCGTTTATAATATTAGTAAGGATTACCAACTTATAATACGTTATTGCTATTAATTATTTTATATTTAAAATTCACAGAATGATCATGAAATATATCTAGGCTGTCTTCTCCAACAATGGTTATAAGATGCAGTAATGATTCCTCGCTTTAACGGTGAAAGAAATCATCGTGATTAATCCTGCATATCTAAGAGTTATCCATAATGTTTCTATTTCAATTTCAATCTTTATAGCATTCTGTAATGGACGAAAGATTTTATAGTTATACTAACTGACCCGGCAAACGTTGTTTTGCCATAAAAAAAATGTTTTGACCAAAAGATTTAAAAAAATGTTAGGGTTGGACAACTGTTTGTGTCTGTCAAAATTGTTGTAATGTTCTCATGGAACCGTTCTTTATGTTGAATATCTCGAGAACCAGAGTAAATCCATACAAAGTAAATACATTTCGGGTATGACTGATGAAGGTGTTTATTAAAACTAGTAACAAAATTGATGGCACAGAAAATATTTTTGTTTCCCAGTATTGTCGATTATACAATTTAAGCCTTTTCGGCAAGTTGTGTCACTGAAAATATCTATTATATCGAAATATGCAAGTTTTGTGATACAAGATATAGGAGAGTGCGACCCTAATACAGTCCTCCTAAATGAAGAATAGAAGGGAGTGATACGTGAACGTGAGTATCTAAACTACTTGGTACCTTAAGTTAAATTTTATTTTAAAGCAGCAGACAGAGAATTTTATTCGATAATAGCTTATGAAGAAACAGTAACAGCTTTTACTAGCTGAGCCGGCAAACGTTGTTTTGCCATAAAAAAAAATGTTTTGACCAGAAGATTAAAAAAATGTTAGGGGTGGACAACCCTTATCACAAAGGGGTATGAAAAATAGATAGTAGCCGATTCTCAGACCTACTAAATATGCATGTAAAATTTCATAAAATCGGTCAAGCCGTTTAGGAGGAGTATGGTAACTAACATTGTGAGACGAGAATTTTATATATAAGATTTCATAACAATTAACTCGCCTTTCCCGTTTGAGACATTCAAGACTATCATTAAAATTATCAAAACCACATCTATATAAGCTTAGCCATTGTAGAATTAGCTCAGATACTTAAAACAGCTATAGATAAAACTTGCATGGTCTGTCCAGTTATTTTCTTTGGTTTTCCTCACGATGCTAAGGCATAACGAGTTTATATCTATGTTTAGGTATATATCGCCACTTGTTTACAACAATTATAAAATAAGTACCTACTTGTAAACTGGCCTTTTTGGATCTAAGATATACAGTTATATGCGAACCCGCATACGGCTCATCGTGAGGTCTTCGTTTTGATTTTTGAGTTGGACAAAGTGTTAGTAAAGTGGATTTTTTTAGGTTATTAACTGATCAAATGTAACCTGTGATGTTCAATTATTATTATATGAAAGGTTTATCTGTAATAATGCAATTTTTTTCATGATGTCTTTTAGGCATGTTTTAAGTTAGAAATTGTTGAAACGCTGAAATATTTACAAATCACAATTATATAATTTTCCAATTGCCGCGCAAACAAGATTTATGACAATCGGCGTTAGGACACAGATAATGCATATAAAACGTACGTTTAGTTTTAGCTCTTAAGCTGCGTTTCGTTGGCGAGTGACGCAAAGAAGCTGCATGGTAAACATATATGTATATTTGAACGAAGCATTAAGTATATTTGTGGGTAACACAATTTTTGTCCCGAGTGGGACTCGAACCAATAACACTCAGTACAGTGGCAGTGGTAAGGTGATCACTTCAACAATTACCGTGGAGTCAAGTAGTTACATCTCTGCTTACCCCTCTGAGAATATAAAGGTAAGTCTACGTATGTATGTAATAAAGTTATGACGTTCTCCAAGAGATTTGATTCGCTTTACCTCAACGTATACATGTCGTTATCTATGCATCTGTATACCTTGTTTACAACGATTATAAAGTACCTGTATAATAGATTATTATGTATTGATTATGTAAGAATAGTACCAGGAAGTTGAAGGTTTAATAGGGCATTTACATTTGTTGTTGAGGCTATGATATATCGACTAGACTCGTGATTAAAGTCAGTATTTTCTAATCTAGACCAATTTGCTGTCATGATGGAATAACCAGATAAACCTTTAGATAGGCAGACAGAATAGCTTATAGCCAGTTGCGCTCAATGATTGCGGTCAGTCTATAGATGGATGACCGCTTAATGGTATTTCATCTAAGCGCCTTTGTGCTTCGGAGGGCACGTAAAATGTCGGTCCCGGTTGTTGCCAAATTGACAGCCGTCGTTAAGCCATGTCAGAGGACTAAGGGCTTAAACAACTCTTGACAACAGGTTGGCCACTAACCACACGAAAAGAAGAAGGCAGACAGACAATTTCTTATATTGTAGTCAGATGGTCTATCGTCGTAATAAAACTGTTCAAAATAGGGTTCCGATCTAGTCTCAGTATTGTAAATATCAAAACATAAACAAGCATAATGTAAGTAGGTAGAAAAAGAAGGTTCAAGAAATTACCAAAGTAAGTTATTAAGACGATGGGACACAAGTTTTACAACATAACGTAAAGTGTATCACGCACCCATCGGCATACCTAATATCATCATATCGTGATTCGAATTCTATTACGATTCGAATTGTAAGAGCGAATAATTACTATTTAGCGAATAGATTCGAATTATATTAACATGAATCGAATACTAACGCGTAAAATCTTCGAATCATTTTCGATTATTTTTGCAGCATCGCTAGTATGATTGTTTTAATGCTCACGATGCTTACTTGACCCTGGACATGTACAATGCATTATGTCACTAAGGTCTCTTAGCATTCATAATTGTATGGCGTCATACCATGTTCAGAACATAATATATTATACCTATCTTTTTATTGCATTATGTAAATAACATATGTACGTCAATATCATCTCTTTTAGGATATAGGCGTGAGAGTATAGATATATATATTATACATATATATACATATATAAGTACATAAATAATTCTCAGGTCTATACAGGGTGTCCGGTAATTAATGGATAACCTTGAAATGTCTTACAGTAGAACTGAAGGCCAAACAGAAAAAAAAATATTAAAAAAGTGCAATAGCTAGTCATAATTTTGACTGTCTATCTATTAGCATAATTAGTGTTTAATAATAACACAACAAAAACCGATGGAATTCATTCATTTATCATATTGGTCGTAGTGTACAAGAAAGTTAAATATAGTAATTTAAAAAATATCATATCTCAGGTAGTAGTTGGGATAGATTTGTTTCATATTTTCGTTCGTTTTGTTTATTAGTTTTACTATAAGACATTTCAAGGTTATCCATTAATCCATTAATTACAGGACACCCTGTATATAGGTGTAGACAGAGGTGTATTACATCCACAGTTTGCCAGGAAATGTGGATGACCTAAGTCTCACTTCTTCTCTTCTTCTTCTTGCCGTCTTCTGGGTGTGCCCAGTGGATCTGTGGATCCAGAATCCGTTCTGCTCCTAAGAATTTTTCACAGGAAAACTTAATAACCAAGACTCAGGAATGCAACCCGAGACAAGCACAGCAATTACATTCACAACTGTTGTGTCTAGGCAAAACCAAGAAATAAAGACATAACCAAATCTTGAATCTTCTTCTCCCTAGCCTTTATTATTCCCAAGTCACTTGGGATCGGCTTTTCTAGTCTAACCGGCTTTGACAGGATATCAGTTTTTAAACGGAGCGGCTGCCACCTGACCTCCGCAACACGAAGGCTAGACCAGTGTCAGGATATTATAGGGCACTGACTTCCCAATAACGACTGTCATAGATATTCATGGCAGCCGGGACCGACGGCTTAACGTGCTCACCGAGACACGAAGCAGGCGATAATTGTCAATCAATACGCACATAATTTCGAAAAGTCATATAACTTCCGAAAGTCAGAGGCACGCGACGTGGGTTCGAACCCGAGACCCTCTGCATTGCAGTCTGTTGGTCTCCCCACTTAGCTATCGCTGCTCTTACCATAGCTAAGTTGATCTAGATAAAAAGAGAGGGTATTAGCAATAACTTTAAGATACCTAAAACTATCTCTGTCTTATGTACAGATTTATAAGTATCTTGTCCTTTTCTAACGCATAAATATTGCGGTGGCAGTGGTTTTAACCGTAATACCGAAGTTATTTGCAACACTTCCTGTTTACCTCTTACTTAATCTGTAGTAGGTACCTATCTAATGGTATATTTTAGGTTTTAATTTGATACAACATTAAATGGCTGGGTAATATTAGTACACAAGTGTGTGCGCAAACACAAGTGCACTCTCTGTTCCCTAACTCTCATGATCCGATGGGACGAATAATCCGACACGACCGGAGAGAGATCAGGCGCAGGACCAACGGCTTTACGTGCTTTCCGAGGCACGGGGGTATCTAACACCGCCAACTTCCTAACTCCGGGCTCGTATTGAGATTTATTAACAGAAAAACCCAATAACATTTTGTTGGCCCGACCCGGGATTCGAACCCGAGACCTCGAATGTATATAATATGTGTACGGTCTCACTATACAATGCTGCCTACACCACAAGTTGCAAAGCGTAGTTGTAGCAGCGCGCACAGCATTTATCGTGTGCTACTTGTTATAAATTAGCGATACAACAAAATACATGGACTCAGTTGAACGTTAACCAAACATAATTGACAAGCTTACTTTACGAGGGCATAAGAAAAATAATGATATCGTAAATAATTAATAGTATTATAAGTATAAGTAGATAAGTTACAGTGAAATAAGACTAATTCTTTCTCTAAGATAATCAGTCACCCGTGGTCATTAGATGAGAGCACATGGATTTAAGGTTTATTCCGCATTCGACCCTCATGTCCCGATCTCGTCCCGAATGTAAAAATACGCATTCGCCCAAAAAATTTGTTTCTCATATGTAATATTGTCTTATGTTTACGCGAATGTTATACATTGAAATTAAACACTTTATACGGATTTTATCGCGTTGTTTATTTTACTTTAAACACTGGTATTACATAATTTTGAAAACTCTAACACTACTATTATTGAAATTTTACTACTATTTAATCTATATATTTTCTAATTAAAACAATTTATATTTGAGTTTACACTTTGCCCCGACGTTTCGGTTGCTTTACAGCAGCCATGTTCACGGGGAGACTAAGATGGTAGTTGTCCCAACGTTCTGAAGTGTAGCTAGTTATTCAAAATTATGTAATACCAGTGTTTAAAGTAAAATAAACAACGCGATAAAATCCGTATAAAGTGTTTAATTTCAATGTTTTTCATATGCCCCGAAATTTAGATAAATATTAATTTCTTAACGTAATTCTATTAACTATTAATTACTTAATGTAAATATTTCGTCCCGAATTATGTTCCTTTTTTACCGGTGAAGAGAGAAATATAACAAAAATAAATAATTGAAGAGTCTGTGACGTATTGGCGTACGCGCAAATCCTTCCATCTACGGGATTAACCGACGATACCATAAGAATGATGATGATATTTTTACTCATACCTTAGTTCTGAGAAAATACAAACCACATTCTTGCAAAGTTATGTTTCAAGAATATAATTAAAACTAGTCTTTTAGGTATAATCATTACTTTAGTTAATTAGTTATAACGACTCTTAATGTTTTGTAACTAACTGTTATTTTGATGTCTCGACAACGACTGTTCTGCTTTAAATCTCAGTTTTGAAACCTGAGTTCGTTTTCTATTCTCAACAGCAGTAGGGAATTTTGAACTGTGCTTCTGTAGACTGTAAGTTCCTGATTCTAATTCCTATTACTTGAGACCTAAGACGATAGTTAGCATATAATACACTTCTGTCAGCCTTTTTTGGGTATAGACATGTGTTTGCGTTTGTATGTTTGGTATTTTCATTCGCGCGAGTCTAGTACTTGTGGTAAATATCAATAATTGGGTATTCGTGGTTGTTTTTTCTTGTAGGTATTTAAGAACTTAGAATCCCATGGACATACATGTTTTCAATAATTGGAATTATAAATATCTAAATAAATGAAGTAAACGGAGCGAATGATGCAAGAGAGATATATTTTGACACGTCATTTGTAGCAAGCAAAACCCCGTGGAATTAAACACTTTATACGGGTTTTGTCGCTTTGTTTATTTTACTTTTAAACACTTTTATTACATAATTTTGAAAACTTTAACACTACTATTATTGAAATTTACTACTATTTAAACTATTTAATTTAATTAAAACTATTTATATTTAAGTTTACACTTGGCCCCGACGTTTCGATTGCTTTACAGCGGCTATGATCACGGGGAGACTAAGATGGTAGTTGTCCCAACGTTCTGAAGTGTACTTAGTTATTTCAAAGGAACTGAACATAATTTAATCTTTGGTGTTTCTATTTACGCAGAATGATCTCAAAGTATTATGAAGTCTAGCTGTGTTTTGCTTCTTCTTGGGTTTGACTATTCGAATTACTGGATCCCAAGCTGGTGGTACATTCCAACCATCCTCTCTATTGAAATTAGGATGTCTTTTAATTTCAATAGCCTCGCGAAGCATCCTTGGTAGGAATCGGTGTTCTTTTGTGAGTACCTATATATGGTTTGTCAAATCGTAGGTAGTGGTTGGACCCCTGTTGCACGTGTTCACACACAGCAGACTTCAACGAGCGTCGGTGTTTAACATCAGCTATATGTTCTTTTATGCGGGTGCCTATGCTTCTCTTGGTTTGATCAATGTATGAGAATCCACAGTCACAATCTATTTTATAGACCCCTGCATCTTCTAAAGGTAATTGGCACTTGACGGATGGTTAAAATTTACTTATCTTCGTTGGCGGCTTGAAGTATGTGTTGATTGAAGCTCGCTGCAAGATGTAGCCAATCTTGTCAGTGACAACCCTTACATATGGTAGTACGGCAGGCTGGCGCTCGACTGTGTTTTTTCGGGATATGTGACGGCGGCGCGGCTGTTGGAGCTTGTTGTCTTGCAGTACTTGCTTGACATGTTGAAGCTCGGCGTCCAGGTGTTTCTTGTCACAGATCCCGTGGGATAACTGTTAAATTCACCGTTTAAGTACCTGTTTGTATGGGTCTTTTTCCTATACACAGTGTGGCTCAAAGTATGATCAGGATTCCTGATGACAAGAACGTCTAAGAAAGCTAATGAATTATTTGCCTCTAATTCCATAGTAAATTGGATGTTGTTATTAATGGAATTAAGATATTTTAGGAATGCATTTACACTATCCGTTGGTAATATTGTAAAATTATCGTCTACATACCTCTTATAAATTCTAGGTGTGATGTTGGTCGTCTGCAAAGCTTGAGCCTCGAAGTCCTCCATATATACATAGGTATGTTGGCAACAACAGGCGATACTGGGGAGCCCATTGCCACACTATCCACTTGTATGTAGAATTTATTGTCCCACAACAGATAGCCAGTTGTTAAGCAATGGTTTAGTATTTCTGCATATTCCTCAGGCATATTGTTCTCTATTAGCTTTCTTTTAGTTATATCAATACAGTCACGAACAGGTATGCATGTAAATAATGACTACATTCGCGTAAATATTTTGTCTATATTATGTAAACCCCGTGGTCTCTGCCTACCCCTCCAGGAAACAGTTTATGTATATGTGTAAGTATGTATAAGAGTCTATATATCCGAATCCTAACTAATATGTAAATGCAAATGTGAGTTCATAGTCACTACTAGATCGATCATTATGAAATATTGCTTACACATTGCCAGGGGTACATAAAAGGACATCGCTCGCCATCGACAGGGACTTCATTCTCACACATTACAACCTAATTGGTGCCACACAAAACGGTTCCAAAGGAATTTTCTCCTGCGGGCGCTCAGGTTGTGGAATAAACTCTCTGCCGAGGCTTTCCCACAAGACTATAATAATAATATTCTACCACATACACACAACACCATCTAGCCCAAACTAAGCAGAGCTTGTACTATGGGTACTAGACAATGGATAAACATACATATATACTTTTTTTTTGTAGATACATACATATTATACATAGAAACACCCAGACCAAGACAAACATCCATGTTCATGCACACAAATATTTGTCTTGTGCGGGAATCGAACTATTAAATACTTATATTTTATATACTTTCATAGAGGCCTATGTATCCTCGAAAGGGAAAGGCAGAGGTCTAAAACATATTTTTGTAATAGAGACCAGCCTATAGCATACCCGCGACCTCAGGCGTGGCAGTCGGTTACACTAACCACTAAGCCATCGAGGCCAACTATAGTATGAGGTTCTTAAAAAAGGGCGTACAAAGGTTTTCAGATGGTCGGCAATGGTTCCAAGTGATACCACTGGTATTGCAGGCATCCATAGGCTACGGTTACTACTTACCTTCAGGTGAAGCGCAGCGATAGCTCAGTGGGGAGCCCAACAGACTGCAATGCAGAAGGTCTCGGGTTCGAACCCACGTCGCGCACCTCTGACTTTCGGAAGATATATGACTTTTCGAAATTATGTGCGTATTGATTGACAATTATCGCTTGCTCCGTGCCTCGGAGAGCACGTTAAGCTGTCGGTCCCGGCTGCCATAAACATCTATGGCAGTCGGTATTGGGGAAGTCGACACAAAAGATCCCACTGGGTCGAAGTGTCGCCGTTCTGTACTGACTGGCACCCCACACAAGATAAGATAAGATACCTTCAGGTGGTATGGTAGATTGCCACTTAAGCAGTATAAAAAAAAAGACAGGGTACCCTTCATCTAGAAGACAATACTACAGTACGTTCCCTAGGGTTAGAAATCTTTTGACAATCTCTACATTAACATAAGCAAAGCCGAGGGCATAACCTTGTATTCACATTAGCGTAAATTAACGTCGTGTCATATTTCTACGACTGACCTGTAATACCAGGCTGTATAAATAAGTGACTAATCATTAACATTCTTCACTAATTCTAATTATACTTAATGATAATTAGAGGCGCCATTTTTGTACGCAATATATCAGTTCTTCATTCAATGCCTTTGTTTATTGTATAACTAGCTTTTAACCGCGGCTTCGCTTGCGTAATGGTAGGTTATATTAGTAACAGTGCCGCAAAGCGCTTTGCCCTGGTCGCCGTGACTGGCCCCGACCTCTCGTTGCCGACCGTCGTTTCCAAGATGGTCGGCGATGACAGGTGCTGGGGCGCAATAAGGTCCTTCTGCGAGATTGTCATCTTGCAGAAGGAGGCGACGGAACGGGGGCGTGAGGAAGATCCTTACGCCCCGGATGTCCGCCACCGGAGGAGGTTGCGAAGGAGACGCGTTTATGTCGCTCTCCTGCCCCCCACCTAGGGGCTCCCTGGCCGGCGGAGATTGCATAAAGCATTTTTGAAGGAACCAAAAAAAAAAGACGTTGTTGGTGTGAGGTTGTTGGCACGCATGTCATCTCTTACGACGTCAAGCCAGCATTTCTTGGGTCTGCCCCGTTTACTCGGGCTAGGTGGAGGTGGCATAGCAAGACATAGTAGTCTTCGATCATTCTATGTAATATATCTCCGGTTCTACGTGACATATAACGTGGTGGCTACTGCTGCGAGTCTTGTCCAATCCTCACAAAAAATTGTGAGATTCAATATATAGTCGTCCTGAGTTTAGATAATACATCCAGATTGTATCCGTTGTTTGAATACTTATAAAGTGCCCCTAGATACTGAAATTATTCCAAATGAGGGAGTAGACTTTAATATAAATTAAAAATTTAAAAAACCCTCACAAAATTCATTTGATGGGAGATGTGAAAATAAAATGTAATTCGCCATTTTGAGGTGGCGGCCATTTTGGATTTGAAATTTATCATAGTATATAGTATTCTACTAGTCAAGCCCTTTCATTTACTACCCATATTGAGGGAGTTGTGAAAAATATGTAATCCGCCATTTTGTGGCGGCGGCTATCTTGGACCGATTTTCATCAAACATAACTAAGAACACCCGACTAATTCACCTCTCAAACAAAAGAATCAAAATTAAAATCGGTTCATCCGTTCGGGAGCTACGATGCCACAGACACACACACAAACACACACACACACACACACACGCGCGCGCGCGCGCGCACACACACACACACGCGCGCGCGCGCGCGCACACACACACACACGCACACATACACACACATACACACACACAGACACGTCAAACTTATAACACCCCGTCGTTTTTGCATCGGGCGTTAAAAAATAGGTTCTACTGAACAGAATGAGATGAAACATCGCTCAGATTATTGTGAAAACTGTATCAAAATCCGGTTATTAGCTTTTTCATGACGCCAAAACAAACTGAATGGTATACAAAGATTCTAAATATCGGTATTTTAAATCACGTTAGAATTTCAATTTTAGTAATTATAAAAATATTTCATGGTGATCGGTCAAGTAGTTACGGCGTGCAAGAGTAATAAACAAACAAACAAAAAGCAAACTGACATTTATAATATAAGTTAGGATTATGATTGTATATTCAACCGTGCTCATACCATAAATATAATATAATGCTTGAAGATCATACATGGTGGCCAGTCACTTAATTATAAGCACCACGGCGACTGTACACGATAATTGAATCAGTGCTGTTAATAGAAGGGGGGATACGGCGGTAGGCAGAGAGATGAGTTACTTGTGTCAATTTAAAGAAATTAAGAAATAAAAATAGGTTTTTTAAACATTCTTCTGGATGTTATAATGTAGTGGTTGAGGTCGATGCCTCACCGTTGTTACTGCGCCGTATGTTGTGACTTCGATCTTAAAAAGGACAAAAGGTTGTCCCAAACTAGGTATTCCTTGTTTTTTTCCATACCACAGGAATTCATCCTAAAGCGGAGAGATTTCTATTTTCAAAGAAGAAGCTTCGGAAAGCATGTAAAGTCGTTGGTCCTGCGCCTGATATCTTTCCAGTTCGGATTGCTGTCTCATCCGATAATGTCAGTTAGGGATCAAGGAATGCACTTATCTTTGCGCACATACTTGTGCACTATAATATCTCCAGCGCAAATTGTCGGTCTCCGTTAAATTTGGCCGTCGTGACCGAAATTTGATTCCAAACCTAATTTAATAATGAGTAGATGTTGAATAATTGCCTGAATGACTTCAAGCAGATTGCACTTTGCTCGAGATTTAATTTACGCGACTAAAATTACGCACTTTATATCTGATTTTACTAAATAGATAGAAAAAAAATCACAGGGAATTTTTTTTGGAAACACACAGGAAAGTTTTTATATCGATATAATTATATCGCGAATTGTACGCGAACGAAGTCGCAGGCAGAAGCTAGTAATTAATAGATTACTATTAACTATTTGAAAATACTCTAAAAAAGCATTAAGAAGTTTTTGCAGAATTAATATCTGAGAGTTATTCATAACGTCTTTTTTGCTACGATGTTAGTATGTGAATACCTATGTTTAACAATAAAAAGATCTCTGATTTCTTAAAAATGTGTGACATCTGCAAACCGGTTTTGGCCTACGTGACCAATGGCACTTCTCGTTTTAAGAGCCCGTGCCCTGCAGTATAAAAAAATTGTAAACAAGACATTAATTTCTAAGGTAGGTAAGTGCGATCGAAAAGTCGGGGGAACAAACCCATCCATTACTCCAACGTCGCGAATCTTAACATAAGTACAGTTTAGCATAGCTCCTACCTAGCTAAGCTAAAATACTTGTTAACAATATATAATGCCTAGTAAACTTGCTTGTTAAAAATACCAAAACTCTATGAATATAATGCTTGAAAATTTTGAAGCCCTTTTCATGCATATTGCGCGTACCGAAGAGTACAAAATTTTGCTAACTTTAAGTTTATTTAGAAACAGAGTGCCGAATGCTAAAATATAGTCCTAATTAATGATTATTATAAATGCTAATGTGAGTTTCTTTGATTGAGATGGTTTAACTTCCTCAACCAAAATCATCATTCAATTTAGCATACATGTAGTCAGCGGTACAGGAAAGGACATAGAGCATCTTTAATCCACAAAATGTACTATTACCGTGGGAACCTAGTATCATTATAAAAAGATATTACATTTATACAAAACTAGATGTGCTCGCGGTTTCACCCGCATTTATCGTTACTGCGCCACCCCTGTGGGTCGTAGCGTGATCTTATATAGCCTATAGCCTTCCTCGATAAATAAGCTATCCAACACTAAAATAATTTTTCAATTTAAACCAGTAGTTCTTGAGATTAGCGCGTTCAAGCAAACAAACAAACTTTTCAGCTTTATAATATTAGTAAAGATTTTACATTTATACAAAATTAATTTCGGTCGAATTTTGATCACTGGTTGACCAGTAGTATTCGATTGCGCAATCTTTCTCATTTGTATAATTTGGCGCGCTTTTTTTTATCTATGCTTAAAAAAGTTAACCTGTGTTGTCGTTATACCAGTTCTAAATGAGATGCGTAAAATTCGCGCCAAAAAACTAGATGCCTATAGAAATTAAATAACGATTTATATTCTTAAGATCTCGTTTGGATTTTATAGTGTGTGTTTTATACATTTCTTTATTTTCGTATAAACATAGAAATAAATCAGCATATGGGTAGTCTGATGGTTAACGGTTACTATAACCTCTTGTATGCGTTTGGCGGGAACATCATTCTGGTGTTGCCATTTAAAAAAAGCTGTGCTGTGAGCCTAAGGTACAAGGTTTTTTTTATTGACAACTGTCGTGACAATTATACGTCATGTATGGTTTACTGGTTTGAATGATGTTTGTTAAGTAGGTATGTAGACTATTCTTATCGGTCCGCCTTTTGCTTAGTGTTTATCGCGAAGTCTTTGTTCGATAACAGGGTATTTTAAAGAGCTGGTAGTTAATCGTCAGATGCCTTCTTTTATAAATATTAACCACTGTTGCAGAGAACTTTACAAACATCCAAACAACGGACACAAAGAACATCCAGAGTCAAAACAACTATGTGTGGATCACACAACAATTTTGCGTTATCCACAAAAAGTTGTAGCAGAGACAGCGATGGGTTAACCATCAAGCCCACTAAGCGATTTGTGTAGTTAATTGTAATTCAATAGATCGGCTTTGCTATAATGGCGTATATCTGGCGGTCCTGGGATCAGGATCGTAGAAATTGAAAATGGTAATCTCTGCCTACTATCTCGTGGAAACAGGCATAACTATGTATGATTATTTATATACAGAGATAGTTAATTTCAAATATAGAAAAACCGTTGAAATAATATAGAAAGAATATAGAAAAACTCGTGTTTTATTTTTATTGTACTTAACAACTTTTTAGCAAGTTAAAAGTTGCATCTATCCAACGCCTAAATGGTGTGTTGTTTGTTGACGCCCAGGCCCCGACTTTCCTTAGCAGCTGCTAATTTCAATATTTGGTGTGTTGTTTGGTGACGCTCAGGCCGCGGCTTTCCTTAGCAGCTACTAATTTCAATATTTTCATTCTTGGATAAATTAATTAAAATATGAATTATGAAAATGTACGAATAAGTCAGTGTTACAAAGAACCTTGTAGGGTTCACTGCAAAATACTAATAACTTAATAATACATTATTATTGTTATTAGGTTCTGAGATGAGGCCCATGTTCGGCAGTAGTAGTTTTTAAACGAAGCTTTTAAATTTAAAGGATAACAGCCATCAAAATGAATATTCGTCATACGTTAACAAATTGCGCAATCATTTCTTTTTGTATCTAAAAACAGATTTATTAACATTGGTATTTTAAACTTACCTGTTTATTTTTTACGTTATTTGGCGCGCTTCTCTATGGTCATCTTTATCTATGGATTCTTAAAAACGATTATTTACATTCTCGTTTATAAATTACCTATTGCAAATGAGATACAAAAAATTCGCGCGCAAGTCTGGGTATAGATATGACGATATATTTTCTAGTCAACTGGTTTTTTAACGCTCCCGACGCATAGTACAACTGCGATGTTCAACTGGTTGTACCACGGGGAAGTAAAGTTATCCATGGTTCAACTGGTTGTTCTACGAGGAAGTATATTTACCAGTGGTTCAACTCGGGACAATGTGCGTTTTAAAATTTCTTCTGTAGATAGGTTTTTGGACGGCTCTATACCTGATGGTTACGTCATGTAAGGTTTACTGGTTTGAATGACGTTTGTTACGTAGGTAGACTATTCTTATTGGTCTGCCCATACATTTAGTGTCTATCGCGAAGTCTTTGTTCGATAACAGGATTTTTTTAACAGCTGGTAGTTAGTCGTTTGAGGCCTTGTTTTATAAATATTAACCTAGGGATTATGAACACAGCGATAGCCTCATGAGAAATCGTTTAACTGCCATGCAGAGGTCTCGAGTTTGATCCCAAGGCTTTAATCTCTGAGTTTTCAAAGCCATGTGCGTAATAAATGGATAGTTAATTTTTGCTTGCTTTAACGGTGAAGTAAAAAAATCATAAAGAAAACCTGTATGTCTGATAGTTTTTCATAATTATACAAGGTTGCTATGATCCATGGACATTAAAATGGACTGAGTATACCATATGGGCTCTGTGTTAATTCGAAACAGTTCGACAGTTCTTGAGGATGGTTAGATTTTATAAAACATCATGCTACAAGGCAAAGCAAAGGAGGGAAATTCAGAAATGTAAGTAAAACTGCGGCGGAAAGCTAGTTTTATATATAAATATGAGATTGCTCCCGGTTATGTCAATTTTCTATCCTTCGGGAAGAGTACTTTTTCTGTATTAAAGGTACCAAATGTCTTTTCTATACCCCTGTCAATTTCTCAATTCCATGATTATTATTGATCGAGTAGTTGAATCGTGAAAGCGTATCAAACAAACAAACAAAGTCATTAGCATTTATTTTATTTTATTTATTTGTAAAACAAACAATTGTACATTAAAGGCTTGCCCTACCACCTCCAGATAGCATTTATCTTAAGATAAAAGTCTCGCCATCTCTCTTCTTTAACCTAACATGAGTGAGACAGCATGCGATTTATCTTTCGGATAATTTTACTTGTTAGTTAGTAGGACTGGCCACAAGCGTTACAAAAAGTTGAACAATATAAAAGATTAACTAATCGTATGATCCATAAGGTTTCCACTCATTACAATAGGGTTAGGAAACGTGTTCTACAAGTATAATGTTAACTATAATTCTGTGTATGCATTTATAATATTAATTAGAAAGATAGGATTAGTAAATATAGATAAAACATGCATATGACCACATTTTCTTGGTACACGATCTCCAGAAAGATGTCAATATCACGTTTATGCAAACATCACATATTTTAACCAAGAATCGAACCTCAATCTAGCTTACGTAGGCGTTCCATCACTATTCGCACTCATAAAACAGCAAAACTCGTAATTTAGAAGTAAGGAAATTTAAACTTTAACTAACACAATTAGAGTGCAAATTGCCTGACTTGCAATTTTCGACTTAAGTCTCTGTTTCATAAAGAGTGCCAATTATGTACATATAATTATGTTATGCAGAATACCTACGAAGCACTACCTATGTTGTAGATATAGTGTTGAAATGTCAAGGTTACGATTGTCATTTGTTGTATTGAAGCAGCAATATTGAGGTAATAGTACAATAATAATATAAATATATCTGTTGTGTGTTTAAAAGCACGTTTGTTTTCTTATATAATACATATATGTACATGTTGTTTGTATAAACCGTTTCCTGGTTTTTGAATAGAAAAACTGACAAATCTCAGCTGAGTAATCTCAAAGCTATATATTAATACGTGAAGCAAAAACTTTGTACCCCTTTTTACGAAAATTGCTCGGACGTAGGAGTATGAAATTTGGCACAATTAAAGTGTACATGGAGAAGGAGGATTCGCCAATCCTAATATTTTTATAAAATATGTATTAAAAATACATTAAATTAAATAAAAAACACTACACGCGTACAACTATGCATTTGACACACGCAGTCGAATCGCGTTCGTATTATTTCGGCGTTGTTCGTCTGACGTCGTACTATTCTTTGTAACTATGGTTACCTATACCTTATTTATATGTAATAAATAAAAAAGAAAACAATCATAGCAAGCTTAGGAATATCGTCAATGAAAGAGTATAGTCAAGTAAATAATAATTTGTTTGAAAAAGATAGGTAAATTTAACCTGTATAGCCTTTGTGAAATCTAAATGAAATGTCATTATAAGGGTAAAGCTATAGACAATAAAACCTTAATAACGATCAAACTTAAAATTTAAATCAATTATGGTCGAATTTTGACAACTAAGCGGCCGCTAGTATTATTTAGAATTTCATTATACCGCTATTAAATGAGCAGTTTGATATAGATGTTTAAATACCTACTCAAATTGTATTACAGTTTAAAGAAACTTGATATACGGCGGCCTCGGTGGCGTAGTGGTTAGTGTAACCGACTGCCACGCCTAAGGTCGCGGGTTCGATTCCCGCACAAGTCAAACTTTTGTGTGCATGAACATGGATGTTTGTCTTGGTCTGGGTGTTTCTATGTATAAAATGTATGTATTTACAAAAAAAAAAAAGGTATTTATGTATGTTTATCCATTGTCTAGTACCCATAGTACAAGCTCTGCTTAGTTTGGGCTAGATGGTGTTGTGTGTATGTGGTAGAATACACAAAAAAACTTTAGGTAATAAGTGTTGTTTATTTTAGAACACTTTTATTACATAATTTACAGCTTGGGATGCAGTAATTCAAATAGGCAAACCCAAGAAGAAGCAAAACACAGCTAGACTTCATGATACGCTGAGCTCATTCTGCGTAAATAGGAACACAAATGATTAAATTATGTTCGGGTACTTTGAAATAACTATTCTTCAGAACATTGAGATAACTACCATCTTAGTCTCCTTGTGAACATGGTTGCTGTAAAGCAACCGAAACGTCGGGGAAGGTTATAAACTTAAATATAAATAGATTTAATTAATTTAAATAGTTTAAATTGTAGTAGAGTTCAATAATAGTAGTGTTATAGTTCAAAAATTATGTAATAAAAGTGTTCTAAAATAAACAACGCGACAAAATTCGTATAAAGTAGTTTAATTTCAATGTATAACATTCGCGTAAACATGAGACAATATTAAGTATTACCTAATTTGTTTTTATTTTGAGTAATTTTTAACATATCTATCTCATTTCAGACACCGGGGTTAAAGGCTTGATTCTCGATTCGAGCAAATGGTTGGTTTTTGTGTCAAGAAGAGTCTGAATCTGAGTCCAATAAGAGGCAATAGACTCGTCTACTATTAGTTAAGACTGAATATCAAGCTAGTGAAATGTAGGTGTAACACCTCTGCCTACCCTTTCAGGGATATATTCTTGAGATATATCGGTAGGTATGTAAAATAATAATATTAAGATTTATTTTATGTAGAGAAAAATAAGTTATATTTATAATATCACACATACATATAGTCACGCTTGTACAGTGCCTAGGGGTTGCTTCAGTAACGCAGAGATAGTGAATGCGACTGCTGTGAGGTCTCGAGTTCAATTCTCGAGTCAGGAAAAGAGACAGATTTTTGTACTGTCAATAATTTATAATAAGCAGCAACCCACGCGGGAATCTTAACCATGCCCGGTAGATGACACTAGGCTGAGTCCTAGTTAAGTGGAACCTAACAACCTAGGAAAACGATCATTTTCTATTTAAAACACAAATAACTTTGGACCGTCAGATGTACTATGCTATCACTGCATTAATTCTACAAATTATTCTTTAAAAGAAAATAAATGCTCTTCCCAACTAACAAGCTATTTCTATACCAAATTCCATAAAATTAGATCAACAGTTTACTCGCGAAAACGTTTCAAACAGACAAAGTTAGTAGACATTTTTAACATTAGTATGCATATTTAAAGAAGCTTAATATGTTATGAACAGGTCAATTCTATATCCGAAAAAAACTCTGCATAATAATACGTGAAAGACAACTTATATACAAGTTTTTTGCTATATTATTAATAACAGCTCACGTGCTAAAGCCCGCTAAAATAACTAAGATAAACGTGGCATCCAACTGGTTTTATAACCGACGAGAATTAATGTGCTATTGACAAAACCTTACTAATATTACAAATACGAATGTGAGTTAGTTTGATACGCTTTCACGCCTTAACTACTCGACCGATTATCATGTAATTTTGCATACATTTTGTCAGGGGAACGGAAAAGGACATAAGAAAAAAGCCTTTTATCCATGAAAAAGTACTGTTACTTTCACTTGCTTAAAAGAAGGTTACGTTATGTCAGTGACAGCACTTTATTTTAAATACAATATGAATTAAAATTTTTAAAATCCTCCGACACAATATTCATTTGATACCCATATTGAAAACTGAAATTTGTTAAAAAACATGTAACTTTGTGGTGGCGGCCATCTTGGATTTGAAATTTATCATAGTGTATAGTATTGTACTAGTCAAGCCCTTTCATTGGATACCCATATTGAGGGAGTTGTTAAAAAATATGTAATCCGCCATTTTGTATGGCGGCTATCTTGGACCGATTTTCATCAAACATAACTAAGAACACTCCCGACAATCAACCTTCTAAACAAAAAAAAACAAAATTTAAATCGGTTCATCCTTTCGGGAGCTACGATGCCATAGACAGACACACACACACACTCACACACACACACACACAGACACGTCAAACTTATAACACCCCGTCGTTTTTGCGTCGGGGGTTAAAAATAAAGTTTTTGTTATGTATTTATTTATTTAAAAACTTCATGCTCAAAACAATACATTGGCGTACTTAATGCCAAGGGTATTCTCTACCAGTCAACCGTAGGGATATGCTGAGATAAAAAGAAGTAGGTACATACGTATACAATAGCATTATAAATATATTATTTAAACTAAAGAATAACACAAAATTAATGCTAACATTAATTTTGTGTTATACATAAATATACAGCTTAGCCTTCTAAAGGTGAAATAACTTTGAAAATCGGTTGAGTAGTTTTTGATCTAAATCCTTATAAAGAAACAAAAATGTAAACTTTTTTTTAAGACAACTCTTACACTAGAAGTAATTCCTGTATTGCGGGGGACTTAACCAACATTTAAACAAGGGACACATTGAATATCCAGACTCGAAACATCTATTTGGGAACATCCACACAATTTTTATCCCGTTCGGGTATCGAACCCACAACACACAGCGTGGCGGCAGAGGCGAGCCGACCACTTAAATTTTACGCCATCCTCTTTATAATATAAGTATAGGCGAGTCGTAATGCTATTGACAAATACCTTATAAGGATTAGCACAAGGCTGGTCGTAAGTGGAGACTGACCACTAACGAGGTCATGAGTGACCAAGAATGTCAATTATGTGACGTCATAAAGGTTATGATGAAAATGGTTGCTTTGAATGTACTTTTTGTTGCGGCCTGTGATAGTAAGCGGCTGTTGTCATCTTTTACAACCATGGATTACACCGCGCATCACTCACGGGGTATTGCACCTTATAACTTCAGCCCTGTATTAAACTGTCCCACTGGTGGGCACGAGCCTTTTCTCAGCATGAGAAGGAAGACCAGAGTTCACCACGCTGGCCCAGTGCTGGTTGACAGACTTCACATGTCTTCGAGAAAATTATGGAGAACTCTTAGACATGTAGGTTTCCTCACGATGTTTTCGTTCACTGTTAAAGCAAACGATAATTAGCTATTTAATACGCACATAACTTCGAAAATTCAGAGACGCGTGCCTTGGGATCGAACTCGAGACCTCTGTGTGGCAGTCCAACAGTTTCCCACTAGGCCACTAGGCTATCGCCTGCAATACCTAAATTTCTATCAATTATAATGACTTATTGTGTCTTCATAAAAGCTATTACTGATATATATATATATATATATAATATGTAACAAGTAGTAACGCGATCATGCATAATGTTTACCTTTTATATGCTTGACGTTTCGACACTCTGACGTTTTGACAGTCACAGAAACAGACAGTCAGCTTGTGACCACGGCCGGTGTAACCTGGTCGAAACGTCAAGCATATAAAAGGTAAACATTATGCATGATCGCGTTAATACCCGTTACATGTTATATATATATCATGCAACGCGAAAGTTTAAAGCTATTACTGATTCTTCATAAGCTATTATCGAATAAAATTATCTGTCTGCTGCTTTTAAATAAAATTAGGCTTAAGGTACCAAGTAGTTTAGATACCTACGTTCACGTATCATTCCCTTTTATCCTTCATTTAAGAGGACTGTATTAGGGTCGCACTCTCCTGTACCTTGTATCACAAAACTTGCATATTTCGATTTAATAGATATTTTCATTGACACAATTTCTTGTTGCCGAAAACGTTTAATTTGTACAATCGATAACACTGGGCGTCAAAAAAATATATATTTTAAGCGGCATTCATTTCATTACTAGTTTTAATAAACACCTTCATCAGTCATATCAAATCTATACTATATATAATATTATAAAAATAAAAAAAGACCAAAAAATCCAAAAAGATCCCACTGCGTCGAAGTGTCGCCGGTCTGTACTGACTGGCCCCCACACAAGATAAGATAAGATCGTGCCAGCTACAGTAACCATTTACCATCCGATTACCCATATACTTGCTTGCCATTATTGTTATACAAACATTATGTAAATATCTGTTGCGAGTGACGTAATAACAGATAGAACGAATCGTAAAGTTCATCAAGCCTTTTATTCGAAGTTTTAAACGTGACATCATACTAATAAAAAAAAAGATTGTTGATGAATGTTATTCATATCGTATGTTATGAATATCATCAACAAACTTGCCTAAATATTTGTATACTAGCTAACCCGCGCAACTTTGTCTGCTTCATATAAGATAAGAGAATTTACTCTGTTTCTGCAACATTATTCATTGCTGCTCCGCTCAAATTGGTCGTAGCATGATATTATATAGCCTATAGCCTTCCTCGATAAATGGGCTATCCAGCACTAAAAAAAATTTTCAATTCGAACCAGTAGTTCGTGAGATTAGTGCGTTCAAGCAAACAAACAAACAAACTCTTCAGCTTTATAATAATAGTATAGATATATATAGTCTATACAAATATAAGGCTATATTTTGCCTCATGCCTGTACATCACTCATGCCTGCCATACAGGCAAGAGTGAATGTTTCGTATGCTCTGTCTAACCTTCGGGCGGGTCAGAACCCACTGGGCCCCTAATATTCGTCCCCCGGAATAAAAGTTGTGGATTCGGCCCCTATATAGGTGCCCATTGGCCCCCCGGTAGGAGACCAGTCAATATTAATTTATTTTTAAGCTACCGACTCGTCCCCTGGAATAAAAGTTATAGATTCGGCACCTGCTCAGGTGCCATAGCCAAGCCATATTTTTACATAAAAAAGCGTTGACATAGTTCATTTGTTAACAGTACTGTTACGAAATTAATTTTAATCAAGTGAATCTATAGATGTGCACGTTCTTTAATTTGTTATTAATCTTTATAGAGAAGCTTCAAAAGTACAAAAAAATCTAATCGTTTGTTTTACAGAAGACTGATTGTTACTAAAACTTATGTTTTGAGAGAGCTTTATGTGATTTGAAATACATATGATATCTACCTATTCACTATATTATTTTTACCCATTGTACATGACTGTACCACAACCACAGGAAGCGAAAGGAAATATCTAAATAAGTAGAGTGAACGGAAAATATAAATAATTTTAAAATAAATAATAGAGCAGGGGACGAGTGGGAACCTCGGACATTTGAGGGGACGAGTGGGCACAGGCTACGAATTTTAGGAAACCAGTGGTTTCTGACCCCTTCGAGCACACTCCTAAAGAGGTAGACGATACATAGGTGTTACCTATACGCCTTGTACATTTCGCCGGCTATCCTTTTAGGATACGATTTAAATCCTACTACGTTTAAATATGGTCACCTTTCTAGATCGTTACGTTGTCATTCGACACACAAACATGTTGTCATGCTTACTTTACATCTTTATTATAAATACTAGTATAATATTATCACGCTCGCACATACTGTAAATTGTACACCATCCTTCTCTATCGTATAAATATAATGTATGTGTAGACATTTCTTAGTGTGGACTTTTGCTCGTGCGATCTAAGTACGGAAAACATCTATGATTTAAATCTTTTCTTTAAGGTCCTATGTAATAGAGCTTATAATACCAAAGATATCATTAGCACGTTGACAATCCTTCAAAACACATATATTCACGCCTGTTTCCCAGAGGGGTAGGCAGAGACTACGGATTTCCATTTGCTACGATCCTTACACACTTCTCTGGCTTCATTCACTTTCATAACATTCCTCATACACGCTCGCCGGTTTAAGGTGCTCTTAACCTGCCCTTTATCCAGAACGTCTCCGATCTGATCCAGAAACCTTTGCCTAGGTCTTCCCCTTGTGACTGTTCCATTCACACTAGCCTTATAAACTTTCTTAGTCAGTCCTTCAAAATAGGATAGCTCATAGCCAGTTGCACTCACTGATCGGTAAACGATTAGCGAGGTTAAGCAACGTTGGGTGCGGTCAGTCTATAGATGGGTGACCGCTCAGTGGTATTTCATCTGGGCATTTCCGTGCTTCGGAGGGCACGTAAAAAGTCGGTCCCAGATGTTGCCAAATTGACAGCAGTCGTTAAGCCATGTCAGAGGCCTACGGGCAGCTTGAACAACTCTTGACAACAAGTTGGCCACTAACCACACGAAAAGAAGAATAGGAATTGTATAACTAGATTATACTGTTCCTTGTTGACACTAAAGCTTCTACTCATTTCAATTCAACTTGTTTATTGCTCTCCATAATGTATACACAGGTCTAATAAATGTAGAAAGAAATAATTATGGACCCCGCCGGGCACGGCAAAATTAGAAAGAAAAACGATCATTCTATTATCTATAACTAAGTAGGTACTTATTTTGTTTCTATTTTATTATTCATGGAGTCTGGAAATCCTACTAACGCTAGTACAGGGCTGCTTAGCTGCAAACTTCTGTAGTGTGGAGGTACTGATTTCGCCAGTCCAACTGCCTCAGGTTTAAAGGAAGATTGCATTGTGCTTAAATTACTGTTATTAAAGGGCTTCTAAACGAGCAATATTTTTACTGCAATATGTGGTTGCAATGTCTTTGACTATAGCCAGACCAGCTTTAGCTTAAGACTGCGCCGAGCGTAAGACGCGTTTGTACTGAATGACAGATATTCAAATGGGCGGCGCGCGGCGGCGCGCGGACGCCATAGTAAAATTGTATGGAGGATTTGAAGTGGTTTTTTGATAAATATGTATCTTTATTGTCAACCAATAACTTAAATATTTGGGACGGACAAATTGTAATATAACTATTTATGTTTCGTTTAAGCTGTAAAATAGGATAGATTTTTACTGTTATAATCTAAAAATCACTTAACACGAGCTTACGTTTTTGTATTTTTCGTGCAAATTTACGTAATTTTGCAGGCGAAAATATTAATTATTTTAAGTTTTTTAGACGGAGTAATTGTAAACACATTCATTGTTATGGTAAATGTATATTTTATATTTGTATTAAACAAAAAGTGTTGATTAAATCAACTTAACTGTGACCGCCTGTTTTGGCACATTTCGCTCGGCGCACTCTTAATAATAATAATAAATTATTTATTGTAACAAAAAGGTATATACCTACAATTAAAGTGTAAGCCCTGATTCCCAAACAAGCATGAGCTGTATAATGGCTATCAGTTCCTCCCCAAAACAAATAATACAAAATTGTTACAAAAAGCATTTGGAACAAACATACATAGTTTAGAACATAGGTACTTAAACAATAGATTTTGTTATTTTTGTGTACCTATGCGTTTGAATGTATGTGCGTGTGAAGTGTGTTAATGACATTCATATGCATCGACCTTTCAAGCCATATGCAAAATATTGACGCGTATTCTATAATATTACTCTTCTGCCGCGGTGGTGGTGGAGCTGTAATAAATGGGACTGCTGTGCACCAGGTCTTGGGTTCGATTCTGTCAATATCGACCCGGAGTTAGAAAGTTTATTTTTATTTATTTATTTGTAATAACTAACGCGGTGGTGTTGATTAGCCGTCCCAACGGATTATGAGCGTTAGGGAATAGAGAGTGCAGTTCTGTTTGCTCACACATTTGTGTACTATAATATTCTCAGCTCAGATGGCTACTATCTATTAAAAAATATCTTTTAAAACAACTGGAACGACAATACGACTTGAAGGATTAAAAAATTTGGCTATTATTTATTATTATTATTGGCCCCTGCATTGCAGATATATAATGCACATATAGAAATCCGTTTATTTATATATCAGAATCAAACGAAAGTTGATGGCACGTGGACAGAGCACTTACATGACGCAGTTATTGACATTTTATGGTCGACAACATGTGAGGAATACATCTGATGTTGCAACCTCCATAAGCTACGGTAAACGGTTTTTTATTTTTTTTATTTTGCTCGTCAAAATGACTACACTCCGCCTGATGGTCACATCCTCCACATCGTCCTCATAGCAGCCGAGGCGATGTTGAGGTCTCTACTTTGACGGCCTGAGAAGGTGCTTTTTCACGCCCCGCCTAAAGGACCCAGGTTTGAAGGAAGAAGGAAACATGTGCCTTGGCAGAGAATTCCATGCCTTGATCGTTCGGCAGAGGTATGAGGACCCAAAGTTGTTGGTACGCACTCTAGTCGACTCCACCGTGTAAGGATGGCATCTGAGCCCAGCACGCGTTGTTCTGGATAGGATAGGTTACCATAAATAAACCGTAGTTTACCGTAGTAACAGCTTACCATCATATGAGCCCATTGCAGAAGCTGTTTGGATATTGTAACTTATTGACACCCAAACCAGTGAACGAGTTTGGATGAAACTTTGCTCATAGATAGACCATATCCTGGATAAACACATAAGCTTATTATCTGAATAATCACGCGGACGAAGATATCCTATTTATAAACTGGCAACTGCTGGGAGCAGCCCTCGTCTCAGCATGAGCAAGATCAGACCATAGTCTATTACGTTGGCCCACGGTTAGCTGGCAGACTTTACATACCTTAGAAAACTTTAAGGAGAACTCTCAGGCATGCGGATTTCTTCATGATATTTTCCATTACCATTAAAGCGAGCAATTATTAACTTATAAATATGCACATTACTTCGAAATCAGTAGTGTGTTCTGTGGGATCGAACTCAAGATATATGCATGGTAGTCTTTCCAACAACGACCTATAATAAAATTGTAACTGGTCGATGTCTGTACATACGAAATATTGAATGTCTTTGTAAGCACAACAACGAATTTTAGAATTTGTCTGCCTTTCTGTCTGTATGTTTATATACGTATATATTCTGTTATAAATGCGAATGGGAGTTGATTTGGTATGTTTTCACGCTTTAATTACTCGACCGGCCATCATGAAATTTCGCATACACGTTGTCAGAGCAATAGAAAAGGACGGAGAAAGAATAAAAAGGTACTGTCACTAATTAAAAGAAAAGGACTGTCACTAATAAATATTTCAATTAATTTTCTTTTTTATTTGTATTTTATTTATTTATTGGTATTTATTGGTATTATTATATACTCTTAAATCATCAATTATCACGTCACTGTATTCATTGAGAGCGTAAAACTGGTTAAATATGTGTTATAATCGAGCGCTAATGCAGTTTGGTGGGTTTAAGAGAATTGTAATATGTTCTTATTTCAATAAAATTCTTAATTATTATTATTATTAATCTAACTTACAGTTACGCGAGTAAAGCCGCAGGCAAAGTCTAGTATAATAAAAGGAAAATCTTCTTAAATAAGCCATCAGTATTGGTCGTAATGTTGTCACGCTTTAGACAACAAATGGCTATCGTTTAGCTCAGGTTTAGCTTACAGAATGATAAGTATATCCCTCGATGTTACGAATACTAAGCAAGTACTTTCACAAACTATCTTGTTGCCAGAATTAATGTGTAGCATACCCTCACGATTGAGTTGTTTGGAGAGGCAGGCTTTAGCATATCTTTATATATGTATATAAATCTTCTGTGCGTGTGTTTGTAATTAAACTCCTCCTAAACGGCTGGACAGATTTTAATAAAAAAATTGTGTGTATTCAAGTGGATTCTAACAGCAATAGCTCAGTGAAGAGACCAACAGACTGTAATGCATAGGGTCTCGGGTTCGAACCCACGTCGCGCACCTCTGACTTTCGGCAGTTATATGACTTTTCGAAATGATGTGCGTATTGATTGACAATTATCGCCTGCTCCGTGCCTCGGAGAGCACGCTAAGCCGTCGGTCCCGGCTGCCATGAACATCTATGGCAGTCGTTATTGGGAAAGTCAGTACCTCCTAATATACTGACACTGGTCTAGCCTTAGGGTATCGTTAGCCTTCGGGTTGCGGAGGTCAGGTGGCAGTCGCTCCGTAAAAACTGATATCCAGTCAAATCCTGTTAGACTAGAAAAAGCCAACCCCAAGTGACTTGGGAATAATAAAGGCTAAGGAGAAGAAGTTCAAGTGGATTCGAAAATGGTTTAGATGTGGTTTTTCTTTTCTTGTTTATAGGGTAACGTCTGTCGGGTCCGCTAGTATAATATATAATAATACTAGCCCCGTATGCAGAAAGTTTTTGGAGTAGCGGTCATACACCGGATGACGCAGCAGGGGTAGGTCTTCCACAAAGTGGATCGACGACCTGGTAAGGGTCGCGGTAAAGCGGTTGGATGCGGGTAGCTGAAGACCTGTCTGTGTGAAAGATTTCGGGGGGAGGCCTATCTCCAACAGTGGACGTCTTCAGCACGGGCCTCTACTCAGTATGAGAAGGGTAGGACCATAGTCCACCACGCTGGTCCAGTGCAGCGGTTGACAGACTTCACATATCTGTAAGAACATTATAAAGAACTCTCAGACATACAAATTTCCTCACGATGTTTTTCTTCACGGTAATTAACTATTTAATACGCACATAGCTTCGAAAAGTCAGAGATGCGCATCTTGGGATTGAACTCGAGACTTCTGCAGTCCAAAGTTTTTCTAGAATGCCATCGCTGCTTATTATTCAGTAGCATATAACTCACAAATTTGACTATACAGATGGAGTAATAGATAAGATTGCCTCGCCGTTGTTGCCGCGCTTTGTCGGTTCGAATCCCATACGGGACTATTATTTGTCTGATCCACAAATGTTTGCTTCGAGACTCGGTGTACTTTGCGTCCATTAATTGTATGTTTGTAAATTTCCAGAGCTTAATATATGTAGCCCTGGAAATTAAGTATTAAAATAAAACTTGCCTTATAACGTAGGAATTAAATAATAATTTGTGAAGTGCTAGTGTTTTACATCTCTGCCTACCCCTAATAATGCACGTGGGTTTATTTTTTAAACACATCTACCATACTAGGTTTGAATCCTGATTTATCGCGGGGGACTTTACAAACATTTAATCAACAGATGCACAATGGTTTTTGGCTGCACAGAGAAAGAGAGAAACAATAATACATATTTTATATATACAGAGTATCCGGTAATTAATGGATAACCTGGAAATGTCTTATAGTGGAACTGATGGCCGTTCAGAAAAAACATGAAAAAATATCTATCCTAACTACTACCTGAGATACGTGCCAGAGGTCACGAGTTCACTGGAACCTCTGCAACTCCGTAAGGATATTGCCTCTTTGGCATGTTTCTACAGAATATACCACAGGGAGTGCTCTGAAGAGTTATTCCACCTTATCCCGCCCTCCCCTTTCCTATCCAGAACAACGCGTGCTGGGCTTAGATGCCATCCTTACACGGTAGAGTCGACTAGAGTGCGTACCAACAAGTTTGGGTCCTCATACCTCTGCCTAACGATCAAGGCATGGAATTCTCTGCCAAGGCACGTGTTTCCTTCTTCCTTCAATTCTGGGTCCTTTAAGCGGGGCGTGAAAAAGCACCTTCTCAGGCCGTCAAAGTAGAGACCTCAACATTGGCTCGGCTGCTATGAGGACGATGTGGAGGCCACTGCTCTTAGACCACACGATTGCTTACCATTAGGCGGAGTGTGATCATTTTGACGAGCAAAATAAAAAAAAATAAAAAAAAACTTTTTTTTAATTACCGTGTATAACTTTCTTGTATACTACGACTATAAATTAATGAAATCTATCGGCTTTTTGTTGTTTTATTATTAAACACTAATTATGGTTATATCTAGATAGACAGTCAAAAGTATGCTATGCTAATATAGCTTGCACTTTTTAATATATTTTTGTTATTATTTATTTTTTCTTTTTTTCTGAACTTATTATTAATTTTTTCTTTTTTTCTTTCAGTTCTACTATAAGACATTTCAAGGTTATCTATTAATTACCGGACACCCTGTATGTATTGGGGTCTTCTGACACAAGTATTGCCATAATTAAAAGGAGGCCTTTACAACATTTGTGTTATAACCTGTTGATAACGAAATAAAGTATTTTCACCCGACTATGGCGAAGCTAAAAGGAAGGATAATGATTTTGGCAGTCAGGGTATGTATGTTTGTATGTTCCACCGTAGCGTCTAAACTACTGAACCAATTTTAATGAATGAGGTGTCAATAGATTCGCAATAATGGCCCGGGTGACATAGGCTATATAAATATTAAATTTGTCCTGTTTAGACCCCTTTTTTACGTAATCGGGTTATAGTTTTCCAACTTTTTATTGTTTTAATTATATATTATTATTTATTATATGTTTTTTTAAAGACTTGTACTGCTCCAGGACCATATCTTGTGTCGCGGGGGACTTTACAAACATTCAAACAACGGACACAAAGAACACCCAGACTCGGCACAACTTTCTATGGATCTCATAATTTTTATTTCCATGTGGGATTCGACCTCACAACACTCGGCGAAATAGTAGTACCGAGGCGACAACTAAGCGACTACTGATTCCAAATACGTAGAAACACAACTTCGGAAAAAAATTAGATACGTCTTTTTTCTTATGAGAGTAGACTATGCCATCCGTGGATTCAATAAAATTATATCCAGTAAAATGTGGATGTATTATACCACTTTTTACTTCTTAAGGAAACAACAGGCTGGAATGTATGTACAATTTTAAACCAAATAACTATACCCAAATAAAAACTTTTAGTAGTAGAGCCTCGCTGATTTCAGCATGAATGGGCTCGGCTCGACCGAGGTAGGACTACCATCTCACAGAATATCGACATGAAATAGCAGTATTCCTCTTGTTGTGTTTCGTTCGGTGAGTGCGAGTGCCAGAGGCGCAATCACCCTCTTTCGCCCTTCCCGATCCATCAACTTTTTATTATTTTTATTTTTTATGGTGTAGTTGGCAAACGAGCAGACGGATCGCCTGATGGTAAACGATTGCCACATTACTTGTATAAAAAAAAACCTGTTCAAAGAAAACCATCCAGAACTTTCGCGCTCAGTACCGGACCTACATTTTCACTTTCGTTTTGGTTTACTCGTGGGTCTTGACTGCGTGCAGTAAGGGCCACTTTCTCTTACGGGTCAAGGTTCGCTCCCGGGTGGGGATACGACGCATCTTGCATCACACGAGTGGCATTTTAATATTTATTTTAAGGTGTGTGTACACTTGTTGTCGCTTAAACTGGTTTTGATATTGATTGCTTCGTATAGTAGTTGTAGTGTTTATCTACCCATGTGGCAGGTGCTGTAGGTTCGGGCACGCCACAATCATGGCAGTAGTCGTTTTTGAGGAGTGGCTGGAGAGGCGCCATGGCGCCATCACCTTTCGGCTGACACTGGTAATGACTGGCCACGTTTGCTTTGGCGAGTTCCTGTGTCGCATAGGCCGGCAAGAGACGCCCAGTTGTCACCACGGCAACTGCTGTGACGTTGTTGAGGACACGGCGCTGCACACTTTGACGGATTGCCCCGCTTGGGCATCGCAGTGCCGTGAGTTGATCGCGGCAGTCAGAATGATTACCCTCTCGCTCCCGGTTGTGGTTCAATCTATAGTCCGGAGCGAGAGTTCGTGGAATGCCGTCGCCTCCTTCTGTGAGGAAGTAATTTCCATCAAGGTGGCGGCGGAGCGGATGAGAGAGTGCTTAACTGTCCCCAATCGTGTTCCCACGCGCGCCTCAGTGTCGTCTGTCGGACCTTCTTAAGAGGGGACAGTAAGGCTTAAATGTAGCGGTGCCCAGAGGTGCCCTTGTGTAGTGGCCTGGCGTTTTAAACGATGGGCCGAAGTGATTCTGTCGATTGCGGTTTTGTCGAGGAACAACGTGGTAGGTTTAGTCAGTATTACCAGGAGGTCCATTATCATCATTACCTATTTTCTTTTACCCCGGTAAGGCCCCGGGTACGCGTCGAAACAATCCCTAAGCAAAAAACAAAATTTATGTGGTATGGTATTTCAAAACTATATATAATATAAAGTGTTTTACAAATGTAAGTAGTTGGTCGGACTATGGGTATGATTTGTTGACATTGTATTAAAATTTTACTGCACAAGCATTTTTTATTGATGTTCATTAATTATTTAATTATGTATTTGCCATACATACATATATATATACATACAAATGTATGTACATAATCGGATAAAAAGTAAAATTTCTACCAGATCGGTAGATCTAGAAATATTAAAAACTAGTTTTTGCCCATGGTTTAGCCTGCATAAATCCTACAGAACAGCTATAGGAAAAATAGGTAGTATTTGTACCTTTCCAGGATATAATCTACGCCCTTAATAATGTCGATATCAGTTCACGGGTTAAATATGAAAGCGTAACAGACGGATAAAGTTACTTTTACTTTTGCCCGTGGGTTCATTCAAGAACAGTACTTTTTCTAAATGAAAGATACTCTCTACCTTGTTATTTTCTGTTCCTATGACAACGGATATGCAACATTTTATGATGATCTGTCTAGTAGTTAGGCGTGAAAGCGTAACAAATAAACTCACATTTGCATTTATAATATTAATAGTTAGAATAATGTAAACAGGGTGTCCGGTAATTAATGGATAACCTTGAAATGTCTTATAGTAGAACTGAAGGGCGTTCAGAAAAAATGAAAAAAGAAAATATATATATATTAGAAAGTGCAAGCTATATTAGCATAGCATACTTTTAACCGTCTATCCATTAGCATAATTAGTGTTTAATAATAAAAAAACAAAAACCGATGGCTTTCATTCATTTATGGTCGTAGTATACAAGAAAGTTAAACATGGTAATTAAAAAAAAAACACATATCTCAGGTAGCAGTTAGGATAGATTTTTCATATTTTTTTCTGAACGGTCATCAGTTCCACTATAAGACATTTCCAGGTTATCCATTAATTACCGGACACCCTGTATATCTCTGCCTATCCTTCTAGAATTAGTAGGCGTGAGGATATACATGTGCAGTGTAAACGTGCGCTTACGCACGTCGCCTTGCGGACCAGTCGCGCCGGTGTCGTAATGCCAGCGTAAATGTTTCATTCACTTATATAATGTGTGTGTATGTAGTTATAACTCACGTGTGTTGTTGTAAACATCTTGCTTTTTATGTATTGGAATGTTATATTATTTACTATAATTATGTCTTTTGCTTGTTCTTGTTTATGGTTGCAGCGTTGTGGTCCTGGGTTCGATATGTTTAGTATCTTATCTTATCTTGTGTGGGGACCAGTCAGTACAGACCGGCGACACTTCGACCCAGTGGGATCTTTTGTGTCAACTTTCTCCAATAACGACTGCCATAGATGTTCATGGCAGCCGGGACCGACGGCTTAACGTGCTCTTCGAGGCACGGAGCAGGCGATGATTGTCAATCAATACGCACATAATTTCGAAAAGTCATATAACTTCCGAAAGTCAGAGGTGCGCGACGTGGGTTCGAACCCGAGACCCTCTGCATTACAGTCTGTTGGTCTCGCCACTGGTATTTTTATTAGTCTTACTAAATGCCACAATGTTATGCTTAAGGTCTAGTGGTTGTAGGTTAGCAGGTTAGTCTATAATTTGTTAATATATCAGACGTGTTATTGTTATCACTCGCTTCAACGATGAAGCAAAACGTCGTGAAGAAACCTTTAAGTCTGAGAGTTTTTTACATTGTGATGATAGTTTGTAAAGGAGACTGGCTTCCGGCCTGAACACCTACAGAAATGAAACTTTTATGAAAAAAAGTTGATATTTACTCTTAACTATTTTCTTCCGTACTATTTTCAGAACGCTTGTCTAAGTGGAGAAAATTAATTTCCAAGTAAGTGGTTACAATGTGAGAAATCGATACTTGCATATAATTGATACATTTAATGAGATTGGTTCCTCTATCACTCATATCTCAAAGTAGGGGTGTTGCCGAATTAGATATTGTACAACATTTTCATTTCAATTCATTTGTTTGTTGGCATCAAACTGTTAATTGTCACCTGTTATAGGTCATTACAAGTTAGTATACTCCTTGGGTCATTATCTGACGTTGTCACTGCGATCCCGCGCCGGTGGCGTTTCTAATGTATAAACATAAAATACAAGTACAATGGCTTCCTGAACCATGTTAAGCCTGAAACTTAACCTTGGTACCTATATAATAATAAAGTAAAGTACAAAATTCATGACATATTAGTGAATTGACATACATGCATATAATATTAAAAGATTTCGTGCATGACTTAACCGTATATCGATGTCATAAGTTAATGTCTTATATCTATTTTCAGACAAGTTTTTGGAAAAAGTGACAACCATACATGGTTTTATAATTAATAATGCTATCAAGAAACATTGAAATTATCCGTATAGGTGACCAGGCCGAACGCTCTTAAGAAACCCGCCAGTCGCCTTTGCTGACCCGTACTGAGCCAGCGTATGCTGGGACTCAACTCAACTTTTGTATGACTTCCCTTTATCTTTTTCTGTACCCCTGACAACATGTTTGCGAAATTTCACGATGATCAGTCGAGTAGATAAGGCGTAAAAGTAAAAAAACAATAATTTTTTCCTCACGATTTTCAACTTCACATATTATGTCTTCACCGCTAAGCGATTATTTTAATACGTACATAATTTCGAAAAGTCAGAAATCTCAGGAACTACTGGTTAGAATTGATAAATTATTTTAGTGTTGGATAGCCCATATAACGACAAAGGCTATAAGCTATATAATATGACATTAAGACCAATAGGAGCGGAGCATCGATAAAAATGTTTTAAAAACGGGCAATACTCTTATGTGATGCAGACGAAGTTGCGCGGGTCAGCTAGTTAAGATATAAGATCAGATCGAACGATTGATTCGAAGAACTGTGTTGTCGGACAACTCAGTATCTATTTTATAAAGATTGGCAACCCGTTAGATTTTCTGCCTGATTCTTAAAAGAAGGCCTGTGAACGCAGTAATAACGCTTGTTTGAAAAAAGTGATTTTCTATTTTTATCTTTATCGAGTTTTTATTCGTTTCGAATTAACACTGAGCCCATATGGAATACTCAGTCCATTTTAATGTCCATGGATCATAGCAACCTTGTATAATTATGAAAAACTCTCAGACATACAGGTTTTCTTCATGATTTTTTTTCTTCACCGTTAAAGCAAGCAAAAATTAACTACCTATTTAATACGCACATGGCTTCGAAAACTCAGAGATGCGCACCTTGGGATCGAACTTGAGACCTCTCCGTGGCATTCCTACTGTTTTGCCACTAAGCTATCGCTGTTAAGTATATGTCACTGCCTAGCCCTTAAGTGACGTACAACCGTGATGTAACACAGCTGACAAAGTATGTAATGACTGCATAAAATTTAACTGATGCTTGGGACAGCAGACAATGGTGCTATTGAAACATAGTTTCACAAATTTCTGGCCATCTTTTAGGCACGTATTTGTGCCATACGTGCCTTGAAAGCTTTATTAAGTCAAGTACCTTACTAGTCGTACATAACCACGCTTGATTGTGTTTATAGGGTGAGCAGAGATGTTTTATTTCCACGTGATTCCGTTTTTTTATGACAAGCTGACAAATTGAAAGAAAGATAATATATTTGTTTTTGTCTTGTTGGCATGGTAACGATTGTTAATTTGAAAGTATTAACAATTAAATCGTAATAAAAATGATTTTTTTTCATTTGTGTGCATGGACATGGATGTTTGTCTTGATCTGGGTGTTTATATGTGTAATATGTATACATTTACAAAGCTCTGCTTAGTTTGGGCTAGATGGTGTTGTGTGTATGTGATAGAATATATACATACCCTACCGGCCAAAAGTTTGAGACCACAAGTTAAAATATTGTTTCACAATAAAATTTGTTAAAAATACATATGATAAACAATTAATTTGAACACCTGCATATACAATGGATATTTAACTATTTTTCGAAGTCATTATTTCTATTTATTTTTATGTAATCATCGTACAAAGGTCTTTTGTCTAGAAACATCAATGGGCGCCGCGTGCGGACCGCGCGCTAAAGTCATTGTAATATTATTGTTACCTGACTATTATTCATTATTTGGGCTTTGTTTTGTATTAACAGAATTTTAGGAAATTTTAACTTCCTAAAACACTGTGAACACCTGAGTTTCCATGGAGTAAATATTTCTTAATCTTGGTTAGTCCGAGCTCATCATTCTTACAGTGAAGACATCTCATTATGGGAAAAGTACGCCAAATTAGCGGTGAAACTCGTGCTGTCATCATTGCTTTACACAACGAAAGCAAATCTGAACGTGCGATTGCTACTCAGCTCAAGTTGTCGAAGACTTGTGTTCATAACACAATAACCCGATACAAGGAGACTGGCAATAATCAAGATCGTTCGCGGTCGGGAAGGCCGAGAGCTACCACTTCTAGCGAGGATAAGTTCATCGTGGTAACAAGCAAGCGGAATAGACGCCTGACAGCACCAGAAATCCGCGCTGAAGTGAACAAATCCCGGTCTATACCTGTGTCCACAGTGAAAAGAAGACTAAGAGACGCTAAGTTATTTGGTCGCGTAGCAGTGCGAAAACCTCTCTTAAGGCCACAAAACAAAAAGAAGAGAATGCAGTGGGCCCTTACCCATCGAGACTGGAGTGAAGAAGACTTCAAAAGAGTTCTTTGGACAGATGAGTCCAAATTTGAAGTGTTTGGGAGCAAAAGACGTGTTTTTGTTCGGCGGAGTGCCGAGGAAAAGATGATGCCAGACTGTGTCCTGCCCACAGTGAAGCATGGCGGTGGTTCCGTTATGGTTTGGGGTTGTTTCTCGAGCCGTAGAACTGGAGATTTGGTACGAGTCGAAGGAATTATGAAAAAGGAGCAGTACAAAGCAATATTGGAGTGTAATGCTGTACCATCGGGACTTCGGCTAGTTGGAGATGGCTTTATTTTCCAACAAGACAACGACCCTAAACACAGCTCCAAATTATGCCGGGGTTATTTAGATACAAAAGAAGCAGAAGGGGTGTTAAAAAACATGGTGTGGCCCGCTCAGAGCCCCGACCTTAACCCTATAGAACTTTTGTGGGAAGAGCTGGACAGAAACGTGCGCAGTTGTTGTCCCAGCTCACAAGAAGATTTGTGGAGAGCATTGCAAGAAAGCTGGAACAATATTTCACAAGAAACAATCGACAAATTGATTGCCCGCATGCCAAGACTTGTCAACAAAGTGATTCAATGCAAGGGAGGGTTTTTTGATGAAAAAGCTGTTTAGCTTGTCAACATATATTTTAAGTTAAATTGTCGAAATATTTAATATTTTTTATTTATATTTAATTGCATTTGCCATACTTAATAAATATCACAATAAATCCTTTCATGTTTAGCTTTTTATTTTGAGTTTTACATCCATTTGCAACTTTGATGTAGGTGGTCTCAAACTTTTGACCGGCAGTATGTATATGATTATATATTTAAAATTTACAAAGATGATTGTTATTTTGAATTTTTGAGCGACGATTTATTTTGAAGCTTATACTTCCTCACTGATCGGTAAACGATTAGCGAGGTTAAGCAACGTTGGATGCAGTCAGTCTATTGATGGATGAACGCTTAGTGGTATTTCATCTGAGCGTCTCCATGCTTCGGAGGGCACGTAAAAAGTCGATTCAGGTTGTTGCCAAATTGACAGCAGTCGTTAAGCCATGTCGGAGGCCTACGGGCTTGAACAGCTCTTGACAACAGGTTGGCCACTAACCACACGAAAAGAAGAGGAAGGTTCTTTTTGGTTTTAGCAGCCATGGTCACGGGGAGACTAAGATGGTGGACGTCTCAGTGTCTTGAAATGTAAGTGTAATTGTCTTAAAGCGCAACGAATGGCGTAGTGGCTTAAGTTGGTCACCTCGTCACAGTCACTGCGCTGAGTGTTGTGGGTTCGAATCCCACACGGGACAAAAATTTGTGTGATCCACAACTTAATGTTCCGAGTCTGGATGTTCTTTGTGTCCGTTGTTTGAAGTCCTTCGCGATACATGAATTATTCCTAGGACGAGAGATGTCTTTGGTTAGAAAAAAAAAACAATTACTCGTATCTGATCAGGGATATCACTTGAGCGTTGCTAATAAATAATGAAAATTCCATGCTGTAATTTATTGGGTACATCGTGTCTAGAAAGTTATTATACAATGTTAGGCATTATTCAAATAGTATTTAGTATTTTGTTCGTATTCATTCACAATCAAAAACCCTCATGCGCACATGCAGTTACTTATCTAACTTGTGCTCTAATTGACATGCGCGAGTTAAGTAACCGCGCGCCTAAGTTCCGGTGAACTAGTAAACCAGTATTTTATGTTTAACTACATAGTTTTTACTCGGAGACTCGCTTCTTGGCTTTGATTTTAGATACTTTTGTCATAATTAACGTGAATTGTTCGCATTCGTTTTGGTGTATGTACACACAGCAACGCATCAACCTAGACTGTTTGGACTTTGAACTATTAGAAGTTGAACGCTGCGAATCGTGCGAGAGAGTGCGTTATATTTTTGTTACGATCTATCCTTACCATTACATCGACTCCACTATGCACTGTCCCTTTCCGACAATTCTCTATTTTGTATGTTGCGTAGTTATGATGTGTAGCCGTGTGTACATTTAATTTTAAAGAAAATAATGTCAAAAATAATAATGTTAGGTACTCAATATAAGTATTGATTCTTTTAATTTAGTTATGTATTTAAAGATTGTCACTTTTTTTTTATTAACGTTTCCTGATCATTTATTGTGAAGTCGTGCATGCTGTGCTTACCTATAAAAGATTGTCATACTCGCTCTAGATCTGCTAGGTTTTTGAAATTGTATATGTGTGAACAATTGTTGGTCAGGCATTTAAATGAGAAAATTAGCACATCATCTATATGTGAGTCAAGTATCATCCAAATCTGTTTAATAGTGTATTTGAATAAATAACAAACTTTCAAAAAATATTCACGACCTTTTTCATTTATAATGTTAATAAGATTACTAGTTTACGGAAACATAGCTACCTAAATCCACTATTAAATATAATAATAATAATAATAATATTCTATCACATACACTCAACACCATCTAGCCCAAACTAAGCAGAGCTTGTACTATGGGAACTAGACAGTGGATAAACATACATACATATATACTTTTTTTTTGTAAATACATACATATTATACATAGAAACACCCAGACCAAGACAAACATCCATGTTCGTGCATACAAATGTTTGACTTGTGCGGGAATCGAATCCGTGACCTCAGGCGTGGCAGTCAGTTACACTAACCACTACGCTACCGAGGCTTGTGTACCTGATACATGGAAACAAGCTTAGCTAATACATTGATTCACGTCTATATTTACCCCAAGGGTAGGCAAACCTGTATTAAATCCATTCTGTGCCAGCTTTAGTTTTAGATTCCACTTAATAAGGCATCGAATAATACCTACATGTCTAAATAATAAGTATATGACGAAGCTCTTGATTACACGAACTGATATTTTTAGATATTTTAAATAAGGACACAATTAATTATTTGTATTATCGAATTCTATATGGATCTATTAATACTAATTCTATGTTTATGCTATAACTAATAAGATAAAATTATAATGTTAACTAATAATGAATACCTATTACACACACACACACACACACACACACACACACACACACACACACACACACACACACACACACACACACACACACACACACACACACACATACTCACACACATGCACTCACACTCACGCATACACATTCACACACCACACACATTTTAAAGTATATGTTTGTATTTATTATAATGTATCCTAGAATTAATTTCATCTTTTCAAATTGTTGTGTTAATTATCACGCTTTGTAAAATATGGAGGAGCGGAGTTTTCTACTACAGGCATTATTTGCTTAAAAGAAGATTTCGAACATAACTTTCTGTAAAACGACTTATTTGACACAATAAATTTTATTTTCATTTTATTTTTTCATTTTCATTTTATTTCACTTTAATTTGAAATGTTTTATATCTATTCCTAATTTCATGGATTTTATATAATCTTCAATTCATTGTACTACGGATTACTTCTATAACAATTAACTATACCTATATAATGATTATAACAATGTTTCCTACTTACCTATCTTACATGATTGCTAGTCAGCTCTCAATATTGCTACGCTTGTAAAAGGCGTTATGTCTTAAGCACATACTATTGTATATCACCATGTACACTTAGTTTTGCAATAAATAAATGAATGAATGAATGAATGAATCGAATTAATTCCCATCTACATACATATATCTAGTATTATGTGGCAGAGAGTACTTATACATAATATATTTTACTTCTGCTTCTCCTACAACGACACTGGTCTGATTAAGTACAAACAAATATGGCGTACCGGGTTTAATTAAGATAGGTCTTTATGTATGTGTGTAGCTAAAAACAATATATACATATGTAGAGCCCACCTTTATACATAAATTGTCTTTGTCAAATTTATTTATTAGAAAACGAAAATGGTTTGAAAGACTGCTTTCAAACTACATTCGTTTTAATTGATATGATAATAAATTTATTACTTTTCAAATAAAATAAAAACGAATCCCTTCTTAATACAATAAAAAGAAAAATGGGCTATATATAAGTTACGAAGTGTTTAAGGTTTAAGCTACACACGCGCATCGAACTGTTGATCAGATGCTGAATATTACAAATACTTCAACACAGAGTAGAAAAGATAGGCTTTAAGGCCATTGACCTGCTTCTAAATTTATTCAATACAAAACAATGTCCTGTCCACTTAGTTAAATGGACAACTTATGTTCAAAGCATGCAAGTTTAAAATGGATACTGTTTTTAAAGTACACGAAGATATTTGTGCAGTCGTCGAAGGTTGTATTGAGCAACCTTTGCGTACTGGCCATTAGAATCTATTATGCCTGCCATTTTTCATGGGCTAAGCTGAGATTAATCACACTTATATTTCACTAACTATAGTTTAGATTCTACGAAGGAATAGAAGAGCGATAGCCTAGTGGGAGAACCATTGGACTGCCACGTAGAGGTCTCGAGTTCGATCCCAAGACGCTCTCGAATCTCTGATTTTGAAGTTATGTGCGTAGTAGTTAGTTATCGCTCGCTTTAACGGTAAAGGAAAATATCGTGAGGAAACCTGCGTGTCTGAGAGTTCTCCATAATGTTCTCGAAGATATATGAAGTCGGTCAACTCGCACTGGGCCTGCGTGGTGGACTTTAGCTTAACCCTTCTCACACTGAGAAAAGGTCCGTACCCAACAGTGGAACAGTTTATACATAGAACATTATATTATGTAAGTCTCAGACAGATAGGTTCTGCGTTAAAGCGAGCGAGGAATAACTATGTAATGCGCACATAATTTCGAAAAGTCAGGGGTGCGTGCCTTGCTGCAGGATGAATGCGCGAGTGATCCCTGCGCCCCAGCCACAGATTGTGCGAAGGAACACCATGGTGGGTTTAGTCGGCAGGACCGGGATGTCACCACCATCCTTCCTCGGGTATGCCTGACATAACGTCTCCGCCGCCCTTGTAGAGGGGCAGGCGGCAAAGCAACCAACCAGGTAAAAAAAAAAATAAGTCGTGCATGCCTTCGGATCGCGCTTGAGATCTCGGCGTGGCAGTCCGACGATGTCCCACTAGGCCAGAGGTTCCTAGACTTTTTCTCATAGTCCACTTTCAATATTTTGGTAGTTCCGTTGGACCCCCTGCAGCTAGAAATTTAACCCGCCAAGTAAAATCGGTATATCACGACCAAAAAGTTAAATTGGGTTAAAATTGAAAAAAACAAATTTCTACGGGCTGATTTTTTTTTATAAATTCTCGTATTGAGTGGTATTCCTCAAAATATCTGTCGATCGACCAACATTTTAGTTCTTTACTATTGAAAGCAAATAAATATTTGTGGACCCCCGCTTACGAATTGTGGACCCCTATTTTTTTGTCACGTCAACGTAGACCCCCGTCGAGTCTCCCGTGGACCCCTGGGGTCCACCTGGACCACTTTGGGAACTAAGGCACTAGCCTATCGCTGCTCTTTTTAGTATAAATGTATGTAAGTTTAAAATCTTTGTACAGTTTCTAAAGTAGATGTACTTGTGCAGTTTGTGAAGGTTGTTCTTTGCGCAACCATCGCGTGGCAGCCACTAGACTGGATAATTATATGGCCTATTACCTTACAGATCTTTATATAGATATAATACATAGTACCTAATTGTTGTTTCTATTCTGATAATTAATTATCGCTTGTTAAGTAGAATTTATTAGTAGTATTATCTATAGACGCTTATAGCCAGTTGCACTCACTGATCAGTAAACGATTAGCAAGGTTGAGCAACGTTGGGTGCGGTCAGTCTATAGGTGGGTGACCGCTTAGTGGTATTTCACCTGAACGTCTCCGTGCTTCGGAGGGCACGTAAAAAGTCGGCCCAGTTGTTGCCAAATTGACAGCAATTAATCCATGTCAGAGGACTACGGGCGGCTTGAACAACTCTTGACAACAGGTTGGCCACTAACCACACGAAAAAAAAGAAAAAGAAAGAACTGACTTCATCTGTTTGTTTGTTACGCTGTCACGCCTTAACTACTGGTCCAATTGTCATGAAATTTCACATACATGTTGTCAGGGGAACAGAAAATGACAATTAAAACATTTCATCCAGAAAAAAGAAGAGTTGCTAATCTAATCTAACATTTTTTTTTTTTTTTTTTGATACCCAGGAAAAAATGCTTGATGCACTACCCGCCGGCTAGGGGATGGCACCGGCGGGGCGTGTGGGACTCACCAGCCTATTGCTGGTATACCCACTAAAAAAACCTGGGGTGTTCCCTCTCTCACCCAGTGGGGGGGGCCTGTTGGGAGTCTAAAAAGATTCATCCATAGCAGGCCCCCCCGTGTGGGTGCCGGCCGGGTCAATGGGACCCGACCTCCTCTCGTCCCCGGGGGAGAGCATTTCACCGCTCTCCCCTTTCGACGTTAGAAGGCGCGCGGGAACACCGCGCGCGCCCTCTATGGGTTCTTACTCACGGGTGGCAGGGTCCCCTGAGGCCTTGCCACCCACAACCCTTAGGTGAGGGGCAGGAGAGCGACATAAGCGCGTCTCCTGCGCCCCCTCCTCCGGCGGCGGATGTCCGGGGCGTATGGATCTTCCTCATGCCCCCGCTCCGCCGCCTCCTTCTGCGAGATGACAGCCTCGCAGAAGGACCTCATTGCACCCCAGCACCTGTCGTCACCGACCATCATGGATACGACGGTCGGCAACGAGAGGTCGGGGCCAATCACGGCGACCAGGGCACAGCGCTCCTCGGCCCACGCCGGACAAATCTAATCTAACCTAACCTAATCTACATTTACGCGACCGAAACCGCGTCCAAAAACTAGTTATCTATACTTATAATAAAATTGTACCTGGTCAATATCTATACATACGTAACTAATATTATGAAGTTGAATGTGAGTTTGTTACGTTTCCATGTTTTAAAGACTCGACCGATAATCATGAAATTTTGCAGAGGTGCACGTTGTCAGGGGTACAGAAAAGGGTCATAGGGTGGGGTGGTATCTTTCTTACAGAAAAATGTATTATTAGAAATCTAACCTAATCTACATTTATGCCAGTGAAGCCGCGGGCTAGGTCTAGTGCGATATATATAAAAATAATCATTGTGAGGTGTCTTTATAAGAGCAATAGAAGCCAACACGGTTACTTTAGAATGTTTGTATGTCTGTCTGCATGTGTGTACACGCATCACGCAAGAACGACTACACGAAATTGAATGTGACTTTTACGATTGTATTGTTGGAGGTTTAACAAATTAAGGGTTAAAATATGAAATTGCCGATTTGTACTGAAAAATTGAAACTCGTTTATTCGTTTAAGATGTACCATATTTATTGAATCGAAATATTTACCCTCATTATCTATAATTTGCTGCCATCTAAACGGAAGTTCGTTTATGCCTTTGCGATAGAACTTCAGGATCTAGATTCGACAAACTGTGTGAAAGCATTTTATCACGTAGAAAATTGTCCAATTCACGAAAAAATGATAGTCCATTGGAGCAAGGTCTGGCGAGTTCAGAGGATGACGTATGGTTTCTAACTGCAGCTCCTGTAGAGTTACAACGGTTTCTCATGCAGTGTGAGGTCTTGCGTTATCATGGAGCAATAATGGTGAAGATCGATTCACGAGTCGGGGCTGCTTCACTGTCAGTTTCGCCATTATTGTTCGAAGTTTGGCACAGTAAACATCTGCTGTTATTGCTTGACCAGACCTGAGAAAGCTATAGTGAATAAATAACGCCATGAAGAGACCACCAAACAGTTACCATTACCTTTTTATTGGTAAGCTTTGCTTTAGGGCACTGTTGCGGCGTTTGACCTGGGGTCAGCCATTGTATTTTTCGTTTTCGGTTATCATAAATAATCCACTTTTCGTCACATGACACCATTAATAATAATAATAATATTCTACCACATACACACAACACCATCTAGCCCAAACTAAGCAGAGCTTGTACTATGGGTACTAGACAATGGATAAATATACATATATACTTTTTTTTGTAAATACATACATATTATACATAGAAACACCCAGACCAAGACAAGCATCCATGTTCATGCACACAAATGTTTGACTTGTGCGGGAATCGAACCCGCGACAGTCAAATCATGAGGCACCCATTTTCATATTTTTTTGTCTTATTGATTTGATGCAAATGAGCCAATATTGTAGGTAGGCTAACGTTAAACTATGAGGCTAATTCCTGGGTAGTTTGACTCGGATCGTTCTACCATATCCTTCGATTCAGCGTTATTCACCTGTGTGGGGGGACTTCCACGTGGTGCGTTCTTCAAATCGAAATTTCCATTACGAAAGCGTTCAAACCAAAAACGCATGCTGCGTTCAGTAGCAATCTCCTCTCCAAAAGCAGCTTTGATATTGCGAGCCGCTTCTGCCACGTTAGCTTCGCGTCGGAACGCGTATTCAAAAATGACTCAGATTTTCGAAATATCCGTCATTCCCGTCTAGTTCGAATAAAAAAACAATTGAAAGTCGAAAATCGATTGTTGCACATTTTTTAAAATAAGAATCTTGTAGGTATTTTGTGAAAAAGTTTCACTTGAAAATCTCACACCATGAAGGTTTTATGTCAATTCAAAGAATCTATTACTATACAACGGCAACTTCATACTTTAACCCCTATTATAATCTGATGCATGGTTCATCTTGATACGCTGCTTAGAAGCAGCATATACGCAGTTTTTACTAAACATACTATCGAAGTCCAAAAACGAATTAGTATTCAAACTCTGTCCCAAATATTCGTCAAGAGTGACTAACTAAACAATAATATGACCTCAAAACACAAACCTAAGACCTTATGCACAAACAATAATAATGACTGCTACTGTCATTACATAATGTATGTTCGCTTGTCACACAATCCTCAAGGATGACTAAACAAAAAATGATGTTAATTCTATATTAGTGTGGGAAACTGATAGGTTGCACGTCTTTATGTATGCAGGTTTCTTTGTTAGATATTTAAATATAAAGTCTAGTGTTAACCTTGAGTGCTAGTTCAGTACGTAAACGTAAAGGTAATTGTTGAATGGGAGATTTTGGATACGATCTCCGGTTTGTGCAGTAAATAGATAGTTAAAACGCAGTGGTACAGCGGTGGTCTCCTTTGCATGTAGTCTCGACTAAATCAATTACCTGTAAGTAGATAATGAGTCGCGGCAGCTTTAAATAAATGATAAAGTAAATAACAGAAAACGTCCGATTTAAAAAAATAAGGTAGTTTACTGCTTAAAACATGCTAGTAGTAGCATTAATTCGCGCACCAACTAGTTTGGGTCCTCATACCTCTTCCGAACGATCAAGGCATGGAATTCTCTGCTAAGGCACGTGTTTCCTTCTTCCTTCAATCCTTTAAGCGGGGTGTGAAAAAGCACCTTCTTAGGCCGTCAAGGTAGGGACCTCAACATCGCCTCAGCTGCTATGAGGATGGTGTGGCGGCCACTGCTCTTAGTCAACGTGATCGCTTACCATCAGGCGGAGTGTGGTCATTTTGACGAGCAAAAGAAAAATTTAAAAAAAATTTGTTCTTCGATTTGCGAATCTTAACGGAAAAAAAAATATACAAAAATAAAATGTGAAAATAAAAAGATCATTCCATATTGTCGATTAAGAAGACTTTAGAATACTAAAAGATAGCCACAGATTATTGTTATACATTGAAATATAATAAAGACAACATAAAAATACATTATTTTAAATGAATAAGTAGTAATAGCTTCTTGAGAAATCGTTGTATTGCCACCGAGGTCTCGAGTTCGAACCCAAGGCGCATCTCTGACTTTTCGAAGTTATGTGCGTATTAAATAGTTATCGCTCGCTTTAACGGTGGAGGAAAACATCGTGAGGAAACATGGGAAACATGTGTGAGAGTTCTCCATAATGTTCTCGAAGACATGTGAAATCTGCCAACCCGCACTGGGCCAGCGTGGTGGACTATGGCCTAACCCTTCTCACACTGAGAAGAGATCCACCAGTGGGTCAGTTTAATACTAGGCTGACATTATTGAATTTATTTATAAGGCGATGCTAACCTATCTGTCACTCTATCTTTATTAATACATATTATTGTTATTATTAAATGAAAAAATAAATCTTATGGTTTTTGGACAGTGAAGCGCAGCGCAATCCTTGTCTAAATTGGTGAACAAAAAGAGATAGCATGACATTTGCTTCAAGTATAATATCTCCATTGCTAATTTAACAGGCAAACAAGAAGTAAGAAACTCGGGTATAAAGACATTTCTACCCAAGACAAACGAAAAATTTCCCCATAAGATAAAAATCACACATAACAATCACAAAGACCATCATGTTACCCCTTCAAACATGTTATGACAAAACGTTCACACTTATTCATATTAGACGTAATCTCAAAAAATCCGGAACATGTTCCGTAAGCCTCGGAACAGGAACATAAGATATGGAACATGTGGTTGTATGTTAAGTGGAACGCATTTGTATGCGTCCCTCGCGAACGGGTGGCTAACATGTTCCTATGACCTTTAGGGAGAGGTAGGCTACAGTGTGAGCGGGTAGCGGGGAATATCATCGCTCTCTCAGAAAGAATACCATATTTGAAAGAGATATATGGCACTAGGTATCAAACCGTAAATCACGTTGGTCTTTACAATAATGAAAATAACGACACTCTTAACAATATAATTTGTGGATCAAACAAAATCTTGTCCTGTGTGGTTACAGAACCCACCACACACTGCGCAATGGCGGCTACTAAAACTAAATAAAAAACAAGTAAATGAAGTCTATACATGTGCTGCATATTTCTGGACTCTACGATGCTGAGAATTTTCTAACAAAATTGTCAATTAAGCTTTTCCCGGCTCCAGTATCAAACTTCACGATTGGCTGTAAATAAATTGAAGTACAAACTTATGATAGGCCATACATATGATAGATTATAAAATAAATAAAATAAAAATATTTATTTTCGTAAACACTTGGTGTTTCCTTAACCTTGTGTTTGGAGTATCCATTTAAGCATATAACAATACTTGTACTAGGACACCCCGCTCTTTCACATCTATACGTACGTTTACAATAAGGTAAGTATTAACAAAGTATGAAAAATTCCTTAATTAATAGGTGTGAGTGTAAGCGTATGTGTTTATGTGTATTTAATTGTGTGTGTGTGTGTGTGTGTGTGTGTGTGTGTGTGTGTGTGTGTGTGTGTGTGTGTGTATGTGTATGTGTGTGTGAGTGCATGTGTTTGTATAATATGACCACACATAAGTATGTTGATTTGAATTTATATTCTGTTGAACATTTAGTTTATTGCATTTCCATAATATAAATATAAATTATGAATGTTGATGTTTTATTCTAAACTAGTTAATATTTTCTCCGTGTCGTCGTAAGACAATTTACTAATCACCTCAGAAATAGTCGTTTTGCAATCATGATAAGTTTTAGGATATATTGTAAGAAGCATAGCAAGAACGGCGTACGAACTAAGCAGAAACGTCATGTATACTGTATGTGTCATGTTACTAATGTATATTCTAATATTCTACTACATACACACATCACCATCTAGCCCAAACTAAGCAGAGCTTGTACTATGGGTACTAGACAATGGATAAACATACATATATACTTTTTTTTTGTAAATACATACATATTATACATAGAAACACCCAGACCAAGACAAACATCCATGTTCATGCACACAAATGTTTGACTTGAACGGGAATCGAACCCGCGACCTTAGGCGTGGCAGTCGGTTACACTACCCACTACGCCACCGAGTATAAAAAAACCAAATATGTATATTTTTTATAACCGTACCGCGTTGTTCTTTCCTGTACCCCTGACAACGTGTGTGCGAAATTTCATGATGATCGGTCGAATAGTTAAGTCGTGAAAGCGTAAAGCGTATTTTATTAACCTGTCAATTGTTAAAATGGCCAAATATCTATTGTTTCTGACAGCCGATGTCCCACTGCGACATATTAGGTTGATTTTTATTGACAAATTTATGTATGTAACATTTTAGTTTGCGTAACTTAGCCAATACGTTGGCAAATTTATTGCCGCTCACCGCTAGCGATAAGACGATAGCCTAGCCAAATGTTAACCGCTTCAAATATGGGAGATTTACCTAAAATGTTTATCTGGACCAAGAATAGATATGCAATAGTTTAGTTAGGACGAAGGTGCTTCAAAACTGAGCCTCGCTCCTAGAATACTAATGCTTTGGAACCTTTTTGAAGGTACTTTGTAGTACGTTATAGAGTTTTTAGTATGTTTTGTGATATTTAGAGGACAGTTTGAGAAGGGTAGCTGATGAGATAGGATTTCAAACTTCTAATGTGATCAATAACAGTACATTTAAAAGCTGAAAATTATAATCTGCCTTTACGGTCGGCTCGTTACTGTCACTGCGTTGAGTATTGTGGATTCCATCCCCGCACGGGAAAAATATTGTTGTATCCACAATTGTTGTTGTGAGCCTGTGTGCTCTTTGTGCCCGTTGTTTGAATGTTTGTACAGTCCCTCGTCACACAGCTTAATTGACAGACCAACAGTTGCCTTTTTAAAATAAAAGTATTGAAGATAGAAATTTAACAAAAACTCAACAGTAGTCATTTAAAACTTTCTCTGGTATCGCTATTAATGTAACGTTTAAGGAAACTTAATAATTTACGATAGGATTCTCGTTTAAGCTTGGGATTATATATAATGGAAAAGTAGCCCTGACATTGCTTTCTTTTCTTTTAATTATTAATTGATTAAGAACGCTAGATTCCTATAACTATTATTATATCAGGCCTGTATATTAACTATTCCACTGCTAGGCACAGCTCTCTTCTCAGTGTGAGAGGAGAGCTGTGAGAGCACGCATGTGAATGAGTTCTTTATAATTTTATTGGCGTTTTCTTGAGGAAACCTGCACAGGTTTCCTCACGAAAACGCCATTTTTTTTTCCAACTAATGTGGCAGACAAGCATACGGCCCACCTGATGGTAAGTGGTCACCATAGACTATGGACGCCTACAACAGCAAAGGCATCATTTGCGCGTTTCCGACCCTTTAGGAAAGGAAGCAGGAAGGAGAATGAGCGGGATGGGGGAAATAGGGTGATTGCGTTAGAACGAACAAGAATTTAATTTTTAAAACGCACATTACTCCCTAAAAGTCAAGGTAACCTTGAGATTGAATTAGAGACCTCTGCGTGTAATCCGACTATCGCTTTCAAATATATTTAATCACATTCTTTTTAGGATTAGTGTGTTTACTGAAGTTACATTTATGGCAGTTGCTAGGTTCAGACAAAGTGTTAACACTTAAGAAACGGAAATTGAGTATAGAATGCAGGCACAAGCGTATTGTTGGTATAATATATGTTATTGAATACACAGGTAGAAGTCTTTGTTATGTGTTGACTAATACTCATGCAGTTGAATGCCTGAATAATTTTATCGTAAGACTAATCTGATTGCTATGAATCATACAAAGCTAAAGGCTTAGAACCTTGAACACAACAGGTATGTAATATAGGTATATTATTATGTTTGTAAGTAAATAAGGTTCGCGTACTGAGACCTATATTACTGTCAATATATAATGACTAATAGGTTTGTTCCGCATTTGCCCCTACATTACGTCCCACATTCCAAAATGTTCCTCATTCGCCCCTCTTTTTAAATTATTCCTTTTTTGCCCTACATTTTTGTACATATGGTTAACAAAACAAAACATGGTTTAAAATTATTTTAAATCTTTTGTTTTCAGGTTCGTGATGTCATGGCCCAAAGTTTTACTGAGAGATCAACGAGGTATTTTAAAATATTTTTCGCCTGACGATACAACAAAAAGTCCATACAAAAAAAAAGAGGGACAAAGAAGGAACATAATCTGGGACGATAGAGGAATTATAATCATTAATAAAATTAATATTTATTTAAATTAAGGGGCATATAAGGAACATTTTTGGGACGAATGCATATTTCTACGCTTGGGGCGAAACATCAGGGACGAATGTGGAACAAACCGACTAATACTTGCGGCGATGGCGGTATAGTTGAAGTATGGTAAACTGTTTATTCTTGTGTTGTAAGGGACTTTACATTATTAATTGATTGCACGAATAGCATAGTGGTTTAAATGGTCGTCTTACCGCTACCATTGCCGCGAGTGTTGTGGGTTGAGTGAGTTAATCTTACGAAGCCTTTTTTCTTTTATAGGCTGCTGTGTGTAGTTGTAATAATAGTTTATTTCAATAAGATTTACACAGTAAAAGTTTGGTAAATCTAAGATACATTATACTAATAAAAAAATGTATGTCACAGCAACTCATATTTACAATTAACTTAACAATATGATTAGGAATATCCTGTGAGTGAAAGCAACTTAATTCCAATCATTTTTATCTTCTACTAGCTGTCCCGACAGACGTTGTCCTGTACACACGAAAAAAGAAATGGCCTCGATGGCGTAGTGGTTAGTGTAACCGACTGCTACGCCTGAGGTCACGGGTTCGATTCCCGCACAAGTCAAACATTTGTGTGCATGAACATGGATGTTTGTCTTGGTCTGGGTGTTTCTATGTATAATATGTATGTATTTACAAAAAAAAATGTATATATGTATGTTTATCCATTGTCTAGTACCCATAGTACAAGCTCTGCTTAGTTTGGGCTAGATGGTGTTGTGTGTATGTGGTAGAATATTTATTTATTAATATCTAAACCATTCTCGAATCAACTTGAACACAAACAAAAAAGTTTTTATCAAAATCGGTCCAGCCATGAGGAGTTTAATTACAAACATATGCATAGAAGATTTATATATTATGTGACTGAGTAATAAGCATTTGGACATAATTTACGTTTCACTACTGTTTTTTTATAAGAGTTAGATTTTAAATGTAACTTGGGAGTTCATTGTAAAGTTCGACTTGAACGCCTAGAATCTAAAAAAACGTCCGTAAAGACCTTTTAGCTTAAGGAAAACGTTGTATTAGGTATTTTGGCTCTAACTTTCCAAAGGTCAGAGTGACATTGGCATGCCCCAAGGCTACCGATGTGTCAACTCATTTATAAAACATTAAATAAAACGTGCTCAGATTCGGTTAACAAGTGAGCTTCCTTACATTGTTTTCAGTGACATGCTCTAAAAGTATATTGAGTTAGCAACGACGAAATGTCGGTACAATATTAGGGCTGGTTTTTGTAGACAGCTATTGGTATTGTGGTATAAGGCTATGTTTATCTTTGCTATTGATTGGTTCGATGGTAAAATATCTAGTAATCTAGCGATAAGAGTTCGAAAGACAAGGTGCGCTTTAGGTGTAAATCCCGTGCTGGGGAATGCTTTAAAAATTTTCAAACAAAGGACATAAAGAACACCTAATTTCGGTACAAATATTTGTGGATCACACAAAATTGTCCCGTGTGTGGATTGAATCCACAATACTCACGCGTAATGGCAGTCGTGGGACCTCTACTTAAGCCACTATGTTGCCCGCGCGGTAGAGTTGTATTATACACATATGCCATAAGGTCCCACGTAATAGAGGACAAATCTGTTGCCATTTACCGGACACTATTCTAGACTATTAGCTGCTACTAAGAATCTCTTCACTCTAAGGGGCAGGATAAACAGAAAAAATGAAAGACGCGGACGCATCGTAGACGCGGCACCATTTTAATAAATTTTCATACAATACTAGCGGAGCCGACAGACGATGCCCAGAATAAATGAAAAAAAAAAGAAAACAAATCTATACTATTCTCGAATCCACTTGAACACACACAAAAAAGTCCATCAAAATCGGTCCAGCCGTTTAGGAGGAGTTTAATATAAATACACGCACAGAAGATTTATATATATAAAGATGTATAGAAGCGTCGCGACACAAAACAGAAAAGACAGGGCGCGGACAGAGCGCGGACGAGACGCGGACACGATACTTCTATACATTTTGTATGAAAATTTATTGAAGGGGCGCCGCGTCTGTGATGCGTCCTCGTCTTACGTCTTTTCTGTTTGTCTTGCCCCTAAAACCCAATAACACACTGTCCGATCCCAAAACCCGTGATCTCTCGCACAGTAGTCGTCGCATTGATTATCTGCACGGATGGTGTAGAGGTTTAATTGGTCGCCGCTCCACTACCACCGCGACGATCGTTACGGGTTCGATCCCCACACGGAACAAAAATTTGTGTTATCCACAAATGGTTTTTCCGAGTCTAGGTGTTCTTTGTGTCCGTTGTTTGAATGTTTATAAAGTCCCCCGCGGCAAAGGAACTATTCGTAGAGAGGGAGATTACTTCTTGAAAAAAAAAAACACTTCTACGCCACTAAGTCTTTTAAAAAACATTTGGTTGCTACTGAGAATGTCTTGTCTAAAAACCCGGTAACAATTTGCCTGATTCGTGAACCTGAGATTTCACTTGCAGCAGTTACATACCCTACCTAAGCAGTTTAGACGCACCATATACTATCTATATTTATCCGAAGACATAAAGAGAGCTCTATTACATTCATACGTGGTCAGCTGTGTTTAACATCCCACGTAATGGAGGTCGTCTAGCAGACCCATTTCCAGACACCGTTGCTACAGAATTAACTCTTATATACTTTTTGGCTTGGTGGCGCAGCGGTAATCAGTAGGATTACAATGTAAGAAGTCTCAAGTTCGATTGGCCGGTCGGGCTACTAATTTTTCAATCAATAATCCATCTGTGAAAAAAATACATCTGTGATTATTGTTATAAATCATTGCGCGACTAAATAAATATAACAAATTCTTATAGTTCTTAGACCTTTGTCAAGCATATGAAAATTACATGTAGGTACACTAAGTTATGAACATACACATAAGCATCGTTTAACATGCAAACCGCTTAAGTAAAAGATTACAATAGCTAAGGCACTCAGTAGGCTACCTTATCGCTATGAGCTCATATCAAGTAGGTTAATGTGAGCCGCGCGAAATATTACCATTAATGTTTACCGTGTGTTTACTTTTTTTGAAAGCTTGCCTTTGTTGGCGGTTTATTTATCATTTTTGTCGTTGTGTCATTGCCTTTGTTGGCCTTCTTTTGTTTTTAAATCTGTCTGAATGGTGCGGTAGAGCTGGATGCAGCAATATAATATTTCGTGGCCTTGATGGCGTAGTGGTTAGTGTAACCGACTGCCACGCCTGAGGTCGCGGGTTGGATTCCCGCACAAGTCAAATATTTGTGTGCATGGACATGGATGTTTGTCTTGGTCTGGGTGTTTCTTTGTATAATATGCATGTATTTACAAAATAATTATATATGTATGTTTATCCATTGTCCAGTACCCATAGTACAAGCTCTGCTTAGATTGGGCCTAGATGGTGTTGTGTGTATGTGATACAATATTATATTATATTTTATATACATATAGAAGGTTTGAACACACCTCGTCCTCGCCCACGCAAAATTTCTTAATTTTAAAATATTTTTTAGTTAATTAGATAATTCTTAACAATACTTGCTTATTTCTACACATTATTAAACTTAAATTATTATCAATGAAATTCATATATATTTTCTTTGATAGCCAATAAATTCTATAATATTGTAAAAGCTATTTTCTAGAAGCCATGACTCCACGAGTATACTTTTTAATTTATGTAAAAGGAGTTCCTTTATCTCTCTAGGTATTTGGTTCTAATTTGTGATAGTCAGCATTTGGCTATTATTTCTATGAAATGTGCTTCTACATCTTTCCATTTTTAATTTGGTAGGATTATGTTTTTGGTGATGGATTTATCCATTCATTCGGGAAATGCTTAGTAGCTTCAGCAATATGAAGTTCGGCACCCGATAGATGTCAATAGACTAGTCTCTATTACATTAACATTGTGTCAACAGTGCCTATTATGCAATGACGTCTTTATTTTTTAGTTGTACCTACCCTCTTAAAATTTATTTATTTGATATTGACGTATTTTATTTCTACCTTTATTCTTGTATATTTTTAAAATGTACCTTATTTATAAACATAATTGAATATACATTTTCCTTGTATATGTATGTCGCAGAATCACATTTATTGTATTTTTGTTGTAATGTTAAGCATTTGCCGCCGTCCGTGCATCACTTGTATCGGGTGACCAACTGAAAACCAGCGCTGGTGCACTCAATTTGGGTGCCCAGCTAATGCTGAGGTGGTGACCCTTTTCAGCGAGGGTATACACATTTTTTTTATTTTTTACCATGTATAATTTTTTTTTGTTTTAATTAACTATGTGTGCTCTGTACGAAATAAACATGATTTCTTTCTTTCTTTCTTTCTACCTGAAAGCTATAACTAGGAAAAGTGGACAGTTAATTGTCACTCGCTTGAACGATAATGGAAATCATTGCGAGGAAATTTGCGTTAATAAAAGCTGATATGGCTTTAATTGCTCTTGGCGGCACCCAAAACAGATATTACACGAAAGCAGCACACAATACAAGCAGTGGCAACAGGAAACAAGCGCTCTCCTTGCCACCGTCACTGCATGTTGTGGGTTCGAATCCCGCACGGCACAATTTTTTAGTTATCTAGAAATTATTGTATGTTTGTAAAGTTCCCCGCAACCCAGAGCTTAGTGAAAGAGTTATGTTTGAAAATATTATTTTCGTCTGGTAGTGTTCAAAACGATATCTCTATTGGCAACATAGATCTGTACAAAACAAACTAACAGACCTAACTACTTACCTCACATATCAAATTGGTTTATTTCTGTCGCGAACACGGGTCATGATATCACATCCGAAGATAAAAATACTTTAGTCACCTCCGTTTACTGTATCTCATAGACAGCTATTATCTATTACAATGAGCTATTTTTTTCGCTGACCTAATCGTAACAACATAAGACACGAAACAAGAAGGAATGAAGGCGAAGGATTTGGTATAAAACTGTTTAAAGAGTTCCACGAAGATAGTCAAATGACCAGCTTTGTAAATGCATTAAATGCTAATAGTATGTGTATTTAGAATTGTAGGCGAGGTAGTGTTGTTGTGCTTGAGATACCGGAGGCCCAACCTCCTCTTCTTCTGGGGAGGAGAGCGGGCAAATTTAAAAGGCCACCAACGCAGTTGTGACTCCTCTCGTGTTGCTGGTGTCCATGGGCGGCGGTAATCGCTTACCATCAAGCGATCTGCACGCTCGATTGCGTACTATAAAATTAAATAAAAATATCGGTTTTAATCCCGAGTCGGGCAAACAAGTTTTCTATGATTTTTGTTTAGAATTTCTTAATTCTGAATAGCAACTTGGAGTTACGATGTTGGCAGTTTTGCATACCTCGTGCACCTGTATTGTGTACCCATCTCTCCGGTCGGGTTGGATTGCCGTCTCGTCGGATTATGAGAGTTAGGAAACAGAGATAGCGCTTATGTTTGCGTTCACATTTGTGCGCTTTAATATCACCTGCATAGTTGAAATGAAATGATTATTTATTTGCATGAAACATGGTAGTAAGTTATTCAAATGGACGTGGTAAAAAATGTTCACATATTTCGCCGGTTTACCCGACATGCATAGAATTTATAATAATTTTAAATAGCAATATATATATATATATTTAAAATCAATAATTTTCAGGTGATACGTAGGTCCTACTTTCTTTTTAGATTGGCCACCATAACCAAATGCGATCTGCAAGACCTTGTATTACCTATCAGGAATTACAGTAGGTATAATATTCAAAAGCAATATAAAAAAATAAATATATAACTCGCTCTGCTGAGGTGCCGTAGTGGTAAAATGCTATTACTTAGAGATTTTCCAGGCAAGAATAATTTCAATAGCAGGACGAAGTCTGGACTAGGCCTGGTAGACGCCAGTAGGCCCGTCCCACATTCTGTGGGGCTTAAAATCAAAGTTGGCAAAATTTACGTTTTATACACTAAGGACAATGGCGTCGGAATAAAAATGTATATGTGTTGCTGCTTAAAAAAATCAATGACACAGCCTGCATTGAGGATCAGTGCTGACACTTTATAATCGGCTGCAAACGAAATGCGGAAGCTTATGAAATGGATCTGTCCTTTCCGAACGAGACAGGCATGCTTATGAGATTGTATTTATTGTTCTATTTTTTACCCATGAACTAGAGAGCAGCGATAGCTCAGTGGGGAGACCAACAGACTGCAATGCATAGGGTCTCGGGTTTGAACCCACGTCGCGCACCTCTGACTTTTGGAAGTTATATGACTTTTCGAAATTATGTGCGTATTGATTGACAATTATCGCCTGCTCCGTGCCTCGGAGAGCACGTTAAGCCGTCGGTCCCGACTGCCATGGCAGTCGGTATTGGGGAAGTCGACACAAAAAGATCCCACTGGGTCGAAGTGTCGCCGGTCTGTACTGACTAGCCCCCACACAAGATAAGATAAGATACCCATGAACTAGAATATTTTATTGCATATACACAGGTGTATTGCTTTAAACTACTTCGCTACACAGGTAGCGGAGTAGTTTAAAACAATATTGAAAGGAAGGAAACCTGCTTCGGAAGAACTTTTTAGTGAACTACAAAATGTATTGTCCAGTTCAGTGGTCGGCAACCTTGTCGTTCAAAAGAACCAAATATAGACAATCAACAAGTGAAATATATTCAAAGAGATTTTATTATTTATTAACTTTTGCTTTTGCTTTAATACCAACTTTAATACTTTTTTTTATTACGAAAAATTTGGATTGAATGTGCACTCTCAGGCTTGCTTTCGTCAAATTTTTTTTAACTAAAAGTAAATAAAATAAAATTTGGTATAATACTTCTTAATGCAAGTTAATAAGTAATATTCCGTGCTTGCACTAAACATTTTGTGGAAGAGCCGCAGCCGAGAAGTCAAAGAGCCGCATGCGGCTCGCGAGCCGCGGGCTGCCGACCCAGTGGTCGGCCTAGTTTAAAGATTAAAACATTAAATGTAACAAGGGGTAACCATTATCACAATTGTACTTTCTAATATCGCCTCAAAGATTACAAAACATTTCTATGTACATATTTTGGGCGATACTAACTAGCCGATTATTAGATATTTTATGCCATTACCATCAAATTAGTCTCACTATTCCGTGGCAGACAACACACAGTGGGACGCGCGCAAATTGCGTTTGCCGCCAATTTAGCACGCCGCCATGACAGTCGCATTGACAGCTGTCAGTGTCACGCGCACGGTAGGCGTGTTCGGTTTAACGTTCTAATGGGCAAGGGTTTTATTTTGTCGATATTCATTATTGTTGTAATAATTATATGTACCTACTTTAAAATATAGTATTATGTTATAAAGAGGGAGTGAGAATTTTGTGAGTTTTTGTGTATATTGAGGGTAATTTCTAGTACAAACGTACATGTTTAAAAACATAATCATTGTTGAAAGGTTATTATTTCAATATTCTAGATGGACATACGCTATACAATATTATGGGCTCCATGTCGAGGAGAGCCATGAGATACTATAGATATATTTACTGAAACTACAACGACTGTTTTGCGATTAAGCTTTCAGTATCAATAAATATAACACACTGCAAGCTTTCAAATCGATGACAGCATTTTAATGTTGAAGAAGATCTTTCAAACTATCTAAAGATCTTCTAATAACTATATTATTATATATATTTGTGTATTTTTCCCATTGCCTTATTGGTTCCAGGCCTAAGTTCGCCTTTATGCTTATACGTTAGTTTCTGGCTAATATATCATCAGGTAATTTTACAGTAGCAGCACAGAGTTGGATTTGGAGTTGTATTAGGGAGGCAATTATATTTCACCATTGAGTCGGTCTGACGCCCTATGTAGTGCCGGGGCGTCGCCGAGGAGTTGTAGACTGCTGGGTGGGTCGCTGAGGTAGTAATTTTGCCAGCGGCCCATCCACTATACAAGGCAGCGAGCGTGCACACCGTGGGGTTTTGGTCCGTAGGCCCGAAGTACGGGAGAGCCGGACATAACCTTCTCGCCTCCCCTTGTGGCGAGAGGGTATGCATCAGGCGCATTTCCCCATGTAAAAAAAAAAAGGGTTGGCACTTATAATTCACCAAGTGCCGACCTACCTCCGCCGCATTGTTAGGGCATATTTATCGGAAAAGGTAGTGATCTACCCGGGTCACTACGGTTGGAGTCGGCGAGAGATGTCGTGCGGTGTTCCACAGGGATCGGTTCTGGGTCCGCTCCTGTGGAACATCGGTTACGACTGGGTGCTGCGAGGTGCGCTCCCTCGTGGCGTCGGCGTTATTTGTTACGCCGACGACACTCTTGTCACGGCGAGGGGTAAGTCGCACCAGGAGGCTGCCATATTGGCGACCGCTGGGGTTGCACAAGTCGTGAGTCGTATCCGGCGATTGGGACTTGAGGTGGCCCTGTCCAAGTCCGAGACCGTCTATTTCCACGGTCCTCGGAAACGGCTACCTAGGGTCTCACGTCATGGTAGGAGGGGTCCATATCGCTGTCGAGCCAACCCTGAAGTATCTGGGTCTCCTGCTCGACAAACGATGGGAATTGTAGCCCACTTTCGTCGACTGGCTCCCCGTCTTCTGGGCGCTGCAGGTGCACTCACGCGTCTGCTGCCCAACCTACGGAGGCCAGGCACCTCCTGCCGGAGGCTCTACGAAGAGGTCGTGCGGTCCATGGCCCTCTTATCCCCAGTTTGGGGAGATAACCTGACGGCCCGTAACATTTCAGCGCTTCGTGCGCCTCAGCGTGCAATGGCCGTCAGGTTAATTAGAGGCTACCGCACGATCTCGTTCGAGGCAGCGAGCCTCCTCGCCGGATCGATGCCCTGGGACTTCTGGCGTCGCTCTACCGTTGGCGCCAGGAGGCGCTGGCTCGAGGCAAAGGACCCCCTCCTCGCGCTCTAGAGGCGGTACGGTCCGAGCACCGCCAGGTCCTGATGGAAGAATGGAGAAATCGACTTGCACACCCCAGTGCCGGGCATGCCACAATAGTGGCGATAAGACCCGTTTTTGAGGAGTGGCTGGAGAGACGGCATGGCGCCCTCACCTTTCGGCTGACACAGGTAATGACTGGCCACGGTTGCTTTGGCCAGTTCCCGTGTCGCATAGACGCCCGGTTGTCACCACTGCGGTGACTGCCGCGACGTTGCTGAGGACTCAGCGCTGCACACTTTGGCGGACTGTCCCGCCTGGGCATCGCTGCGCCGTTGATCGTGGCAGTCGGTATGGTTGCCCTCTCGCTCCCGGCCGTGGTTCAGTCCATGGTCCGGGGTGAGAGGTCTTGGAACGCCGTCGCCTCCTTCTGTGAGGAAGAAATTTCCGTCAAGGAGGCGGCGGAGCGGGAGAGAGAGCGCTTAAGCCTTCTCCCCAACCACAGAACCGGGCGCCGGAGGGTGCGAGATGACCTCCAGCCACCCTGAGGTTTTACCTGGGGGTGGCAGGCTTCGTGGGCCTGCCTGCCATCCGATCAGCACCAGGTCCGAGAGGCGGCGTGCGTGTTCCCACGCGCACCTCTGTGTTGTGTCCGTCTCCCCTCTGGGGGGAGGGAGGGGCAGTAGGGATTTTAAAAGTAGTGGTGACCAAAGGGTAGGTCTTATCGTATAGTGGCCTGCTGTTCATACGGTGAGCCGAAACGTCAGCGGAGTGGCGACTGTATGTGAAAATGATTCGCGCGGCCCCGCCGATTGCGGTTTTGTCGAGGAACACCGTGGTAGGTTTAGTCGGTATTACCGGGAGGTCCATTCTAATCATCATTACCATCTTTCTTTTACCCCGGTGAGTCCGACATAGCCCCTCTACAAACGTGGAAAAAAAAATGGATTGGCAATAATAGGTTCCATTATATAAGGCTTAAAAATAACAAATATCTCGTAAAGGTTAAATAGACATCAGCCTATCCCTTTCGCAAGATATTATATACGGTAGACATCTAGGTTATAAATAATTTCAAATTTAACATGTCCATTCACAAATATTTGAACAGGAAACAACACGGATATGCAATAATTAACAGTTATTATTGTTCTCACGTGAATTCGCAACACGAAGCCTCCTTCCGGTACGAAGCCATGGAATTTTTAATTATTTACGTTGTCAGTTTTAGCGTTAACAATGTGATTTAACTGTTATTTGTGTGTTATGTAATGATTTTAGTTTCGGTATCGATTAGCTGTCTGCAATGCCATGCGGCGAGTGTTGTGGTTTTGGGGCAAAAAATTGTGCAATCCACAAGTAGTGGTGCCGAATCTGGGTGTTCCTTGTGTCTGTTGTTTGAATATTTTTAAGTCCTGCAGGGCACAGAATTTAATATTAGTGCGGTAGTTGTATTTTTAAAAAAACATTAGATTATCACGCCTGTTTCGGGAGGAGTAGCCAGAGACTAAGGATTTTCACTTGCTACGATACTGGGGCACCTCTCATTTTTTAAGCTTCGTTTACTTTCATTATATTCTTTATACACGCTCGACGATTTTGGATAACACGGCCTTCTTTTTAAGAATGTCTTCGATGTGATCAGAGAACTTTCGCCGAGGTCTTCCCCTACCCGTTAGATCTATGATTATATATGTATTTATAGAAGCAAAGGATCTCCCATAAAGATTAAAAATAATGTCTGCTAGAGGCAATTTTGGTTACGACGACCAATCTTATCAGGGCATTCCCTGTGCTCTTTCATTCATTGTGCTCACTTATCATTGTAAGTGAGCACAATCACAAGTACACTATCTAATTACATAGATTATCACGCCTGTTTCGGGAGGAGTAGCCAGAGACTAAGGATTTTCACTTGCTACGATACTGGGGCACCTCTCATTTTTTAAGCTTCGTTTACTTTCATTATATTCTTTATACACGCTCGACGGTTTTGGGTAACACGGCCTTCTTTTTAAGAATGTCTTCGATGTGATCAGGGAACTTTCGCCGAGATCTTCCCCTAACCGTTAGATCTATGATTATATATGTATTTATAGAAGCAAAGGATCTCCCATAATGATTAAAAATAATGTCTGCTAGAGGCAATTTTGGTTACGACGACCAATCTTATCAGGGCATTCCCTGTGCTCTTTCATTCATTGTGCTCACTCATCATTGTAAGTGAGCACAATCACAAGTACACTATCTAATTACATACTCTTAAAGTGCGATGTCAAGGCAATCCCACAAGACCGGAGAAAGATCAGGTGCAGGATTAATGTTTTACCTGCTTTTCAAGACAAGAGGTGTGCAAAACCGCCAACAACCTTAAGCCTGCTGTTAAATTTCTTGACATTGGTGCCAATTCTGTTGTCACAAAATTCTCTTATCTTAGCTAAAATTCTCTAAAATTTATTTTAGTCCTGTCACTTTTAGCGATTTCAGAATACAAAATGTCGTTTGACAGGACTAATCTAAATTTTAGAGATTTTTAGCTAAGCTAAGAGAATTTTGTGACAACAGAATTGGCACCATTATAACTCATATTTTTTTTATTGCTCCAACCTCGATCTTCGATGGCATAGTGGTTAGTGTAACCGACTGCCACACCTGAGGTCGCGGGTTCGATGCCCGCACAAGTCAGACATTTGTGTGCATGAACATGAATGTTTATCTTGGTCTGGGTATTTCTATGTATAATATGTATGTATTTACAAAATAAAGTATATATGTATGTTTATCCATTGTCTAGTACCCATAGTACAAGCTCTGCTTAGTTTGAGCTAGATGGTGTTGTGTGTATGTGATAGAATATTATTATTAGAATATTATTCTTATTCAAGACCTACCGAGGCAGTCAAAGATCTATGTTTGGAAAGTCAAATATGGTTTGGTTAAGCTAAATTATATTCACGATTATGATTACTGCTTTGCTCTCGTGACTCGTAGCGTGATGTTAACCTTGCGCAACAATTGGGCTATCAAATGCCTAAATATTTTCCAGGCCCGTAGCTTTAGTGTTTTTTTTTGTTTGAACGGGTTAATCCAGGCTTAAGAAGCGCCCTATGTCTTTTTTCTGTACCTCTGAAATTTCACACACAAAATACTTGCGAAAATTTTATGACGTTCGGCCGAGAAGTTAAGGCCTGAATGCGTAACAAAAACTCACATTCGCATTTATAATATTAGAAAGGATAGAAATAGTTATATACTGATATAATAAATACCAGCACAATATCAATCTCTGACGAGGGACTATCAATAGTTTACTTTGCCTTGTCTTTACCAACTTAGGTATTATGTAACTAAGCGACGACACGCTTCGTCGAGGTCGCGGGTTCAAAGCCTGCTTTATGGGTTGTATTTTTCTTGTTGATAAATTACATTCTTGCTTAGCATGCGAAGTGCTTGGAATATTTCTAAATATCGTACGTACAGTTTTCAATTTGAGTGAGCGCTTATGTTGTACAATCCTTACCAATATTATAAATGCGAATGTGAGTTTATTTTATATGCTTTCACGCCTTAATTACTCGACCGATTAGCATAAAATGTCGTATAGACGTTGTCAGGGTAAAGGAAAGGACATAGAGTATCTTTCATCCAGAGAATAAGTGCGGTTCTCGAGGTATTGAAAATGGACATAACCTACATTTACGCGGGCGAAGCCGCGAGTGCAATCTGGTAATATTTATTGTTTAGATATTATGTTGGCTTTGTGTGTCGGGTGACAACCTAACGTGCAGAACTATACTATACAATTTTTGTCCTATTTTTTTTATTTACTGATTATATTCTGTGCCATTTTAATTTATTTTACCTATAAGTAGTGAGGTTTGTTAATATTAGTTAAGTTGTGAATTATGATTCTTGCTTCTGTAAATAAATATTCGTTCAAGTTTATGTACAGAAAGTTGACCATAAACCTAGTAGCCGCGCTTCTATCATTTAAATCTTTGACTAAGCCACTAAAATTTTAGAGTGGCTTGAAAGTTAAGCTAACTCGACGGCTTCGATGGCGTAGTGGTTAGTGTAACCGACTGCTACTACCATCCATTGTCTAGTGCCCATATTACAAGCTCTACTTAGTTTGGGCTAGATGGTGTTGTGTGTATGTGATAGAATATTATATTAATATATTATATTATTATATATTATATTATAACTTAGGAATAGAATTCAGTTTATTTACATAAGTAAATAATTGTATAAATCATCGAAACGTATAAAAAATTGCCAATACGAAATCTTTAAACATTTACTTTTTAGGTTTGATTAAATAAAAAAATTATCAATAGAAATATATCAAATAAAATTACCTAAAAATAACTCCAAGACATACATACATACATAAACTCACGCCTGTTTCCCAGAGGGGTAGGCAGAGACTACGGATTTCCATTTGCTACGATCCTGACACACTTCTCTGGCTTCATTCATTTTCATAACATTCCTCATACACGCTCGCCGGTTTAAGGTGCTCTTAACCTGGCCTTTATCCAAAACGTCTCCGATCTGATCAAGAAACGTTCGCCTAGGTCTTCCCCTTGCGACTGTTCCATTCACACTAGCCTTATAAACTTTCTTAGTCAGTCTGTTCTCGTCCATTCTTTCTACATGCCCAAACCAACTTAACATACCCTTTTCTATTCTCGTCACTATATCCACTTTTATGCCGCATCTCTCTCTAATCACACTATTCCTTATTCTATCTTTCAGAGTCACACCACATATATTTCTCAGCATTCTCATTTCTACAGCATTTATTCTGCTCTCATGCTTCTTTTGCCATACCCAACTTTCACTACCATGCATAAGTGTAGGTACTAATAGTCCTCTATGAACAGCCAAACGTGCCTTTTCGGATACATTTCGACTGTTCATAAAAGCGCGTAGAGCGCCATTCACTTTATTGCCAGCAATCGTTCTTCTTTCAATATCTCCCTCATGTGTACCATCCCTTGTAAACAAAGTACCTAGATATACAAACTCTTTCACTTGCTCCACTTGTTCTCCATCAATCATAATATTGCACATCGTCATGCACTCCTCCCTTTCAAATACCATTACTTTCGTCTTGCTTACATTCATTTTCATTCCTTTACTCTCACAAGCATCATGCATAATAGTTACCATCGCCTGCAACTGTTCTGCCGATGACGCAAGTATTACTAACTAACTCCAAGACAATACAAATAAATATCACTATTGCGAATAAATAGAATTCCTATGAAAAACATTACTTTGTACTGGAAGAGTTAAGCGGTATTAAATTGCTTGAGCAAAAAATATCAATATATTTGCGGATTGTAATGGTATCGATTTTGCCTGTTCTGTGGCTACAGATAACTACTGTTACAGGAAAGCTCTTTTATATTATAAAAGGCACGATGACATGCCTATACTTAAATCTGTAGTTCATTGACTAAAGAAGTTGAGGTATACGTTAAACTCGAAGTCAAAAATCTAATAAGTCAAAGTCAAAGTCAAAAATCATATATTCATTTAGGTCACAAAGTAACACTTATGAACGTCAAAATATATAGGTTAGTGAGTTTACTAAGTTCCTGAAGCTACATTTAGGTTGGTTGCTAGGTTCAGGCAAACGGCCACTCTTTTAAATCGCCAATTAAATATAATTTCAGTATTTTACAACTCAGATTAACAAGGTGGTGATTATTTATGTAGGTCACAAAGTAACACTTATGACCATCAAAATTTATGAGTTAGTGAGTTAGTATCTGTTTTTATATTAAGGTTACTTGCTAGGTTTTGTCAAAAGTTTGAGTCTATGTGAAGACACCTGCAAAAAACTTACGGTCACTCTTTCAAATCGCCATCTCTATCCCTTGTATAAGTAATAATAATATAAATAATAATTTAAATTTTGTCTGCCCATTCGTCTTGATACCTACTATAAGAGTATTTTTTTTTATACATCTATGTTGGCAAACAATCGTACGGCCCGCCTGATGGTAAGTGGTCATCGTAGCCTATGGACGCCTGCAACACCAGAGGCATCACTTGCGTGTTACTGACTCTTTAGGACAGGAAGGTTGAAGGAGAAGGAGTGGGAAGGGGGAACGAGGGTGATTGGGCCTCCAGCACTCTCACTCACCGAACGAAACACAACAGTAGCAATACTGCTATTTCACGTCGATATTCTGTGAGAGGATAGTCCTTCCTCGATCGAACCGGGCCCATTCATGCTGAAATCAGCGTTGCTGAAATGTCGTTTTTCATCCATAGTTGCCATTATACCGGTCCATCAAACACATATCTCCATATATGTTAAAATCCATACGGAGCAATAGTCATACGCCTGCTGCGGCTAGTGCAGCGTTCTACCGATTCCCAAAAAGGGGGACCGTTCCAAGCCAGGCAACTATCGACCCATAGCTATCACCTCGATGCTCTCCAAGGTGTTCGAGCGGATTATTATAAACACCCAAATTGTCCGCTACCTGGAGGATCACTCGTTGATCAATGATCGCCAATACGGCTTTCGAGCTAAACGATCAACGGGTGATCTTCTAGCGTTCGTCACGCACCCCTGGGGTGACGCTATGGACAACCACGGCGAATCTTTGGCTGTCAGCCTAGACATAGCCAAAGCTTACGATAGAGTCTGGCACCGGTCTCTTCTTTCCAAGCTTCCGGCCTATGGCTTGCCCCCTCAACTATGCACCTGGATTGCAAGTTTCCTGCAGAAGCGTCGTATTCGGGTCCTTTGCGACGGTCGCGCTTCCAAATGTATGCAGGTCAATGCAGGAGTACCTCAGGTGTCCGTCTTATCCCCTACGCTCTTTCTTCTGCATATCAATGATATGTTAAATCTCGGCAGCATACATTGTTATGCGGACGACAGTACCGTGCATGGGCGATATCTTAGACATCCTGGGGCCAAACAGGCTGAGGTTGAGGGGAAAAGGCAGAATCTTGTCGTTGAACTTGACCAGACCTTGAACCGCATCTCTGAATGGGGTACCAAGAACTTGGTCCAGTTCAATACCAAGAAGACCCAGGCATGCGCGTTCTCAACAAAAAAGTCTCCGTTCCTTCCCCTCCCTTCTCTGAAGAACACTCCACTGGTAATACGTGACAGCCTCTCCATCTTAGGTTATATTACAATAAATCTAACATGATTGCCTTTATTGCATCAAAAACCTTATTGCCTTGAATTATGTTACATTATCGTTAAATTAAATAAATTTTTCGTTTATTTCAGCTGTTTAATAAATGGGTGACTATAATTTAATTCGTTTAATTATTTTAGGGATAAAAATTATCTATATTAAAAATTGCTGGAATTGATTCAGTAGCCGGTTTTGAACAAACTACTTTCAGGAACTATATACTACTATACAACATGTAATAATATTCAGAATGTTGGCCTGAATAGGTTAATTCAACCAGTATCGCTAATGGCTGGTTCATTTGATATCATAAGCTTATTTGTGACCTATATTTACCAAAAGAACATAACTAAAACACAAACTGGCTAGCTACTTCATGTGCCTAACATAAATTTGGAAATTTTGTTCGTACTCTAGAAATGTACTCCAGCAGTAAGACAGAAGATCAGATCTAAATAGCCTTCTGCTGTATTTCTGCAGTTTCCACACACTGCAGAAATACAACTGGGTTGTGCTGCCAGCAATGACATTTGTAGAATCTAAATGTACAAATATTAATAATCCAGAGCTTAGCTTAAATTTAAATTCAGAAAAACCAATACTGTGTTACTTTTCCAAACACCATTTGTTTTCTTCTAAATAAAACCAATAAACAGAATGGCGAGCTTTTAGGACAAAGAATAATAAAGTTGCATTCGATATTTGAAATTCAAATACAGCGTTGCTTTGTCGTCTCGAGGGACCGATCTCACTGACAAGGAGTAAGGGCCAAATTATACTGGCTAAGAGTTAAAATGTGGCGACGCACAGTGGGCTGAAAATCGCCTTTCATAGACTTAGGGTATTCAATTTGTAAGTGTTTTTTGCCGGATATTGCTTCTATTAGCTATTACTATACACAAAAATGTCATCCGAGTTAACTCTGCACAAAAACCAATAAATTAAATCTTTTTACGAAAAATTTGTATAAAACTAGTATAAAAAGCCGACTACAAAGGTTTATAGAAATTTAACTACTATATACGGATTTTATCGCGTTGTTTATTTATCACTTTATTACATAATTTAGAAAACTGTTACCCTACTACTACTATTGAATTTTACTAATTTAAAAGCTAATAAATTTTAATTTTAATTTATTATTTAAACTATTAAAACTATTTATATTTAGGTTTACACTTTTCCCGACGTTTTGGTTGCTTTTCAGCAGCCATGGTCACGGGGAGACTAAGATGGTAGTTGTCTTAATGTTCTAGTGTAGTTATTTCAAAGTACCTGAACATAATTTAGTAATTGGTGTTTCTATTTACGCAAAATGAGCTCAAAGTATCATGAAGTCTAGCTGTGGTCCACAGCTAGACTTAATAATTTTATTAGATTTTAAATTAATAAAATTCAGTAGTAGTAGTAGTGTAACAGTTTTCTAAATTATGTAATACAGTGATAAATAAACAACGCGATAAAATCCGTATATTATACTCGTAGTAGTTTAATTTCAATGAATAACATTCGCGTAAACAGAAGACAATATTAAGGTTTATAGAACTAATGATTTATGATTTTTTGATATAGTCTATATAACGGTTACTGCTGGAGATTATTTTTAAATCGTCGTTACTTTCTTATTTATTTTTAAATACTACACGGTTCCTTTTAGTGTCTCAAAAACCTTGCTCTAAAATTGGGCTATCAAATGCAATATTTATTGTCTTATGTTTACGCGAATGTTATACATTGAAATTAAACACTTTATACGGATTTTATCGCGTTGTTTATTTTACTTTAAACACTGTTATTACATAATTTTGAAAACTCTAACACTACTATTATTGAATTTTACTACTATTTAAGCTATATATTTTCTAATTAAAACTATTTATATTTAAGTTTACACTTTGCCCCGACCATCTTAGTCACCCCGTGAACATGGCTGCTGTAAAGCAACCGAAACGTAGGACTTCAGGCTTCTCCCTCTGAAGTGTACGCTACGACTGATGCAGTACATTCATAGGGAGATAGCTAAGGGATAAATCTTGGGGCTGACACAAAAGATCCCAATGAGTCGAAGTGTCGCCGGTCTGTGCTGACTGGCCCCCATACATAAGATAAGATAAGATACATTAAACGTGCTTTAAGGCCTGTTAAAATTCTTGCCAGTCAAAAACTCAATACAAAATTCTTTTCTAGCTACTTGTAGCTCGCTTCATGCTTTTTGTTTACTCCTTACTGTATGCTAGTCTTTATTCGCTGTCTGTGGGACAAGTCCTAAAAAATCTAGGTTTAGAACTAAGACTAATCTTTGCAGAGCGATGACACGCAATGAAAAAAAATGGCAGACCACAACCCAATTCATGGGATTGGGTAGCTCGCTTTGTGAACACATCAACACAACGATGCAATACAATCAAAAAGCAAGTGTTATTCAATTTTAAACTCTAATACTTAGTAATAAAGACTACGGGTAAAGTTTTTGGTAGTACTAATAAAATTGTAAAAATAGAAACGAATGAAAAATGTTCGGCAAATTTTAGAATTTAAATTTGGAATCACGTCAGTCGTTTTCACGGCTTGCAACTCCAGAGATTATAATCTTTTTGTGATACATTGACGGTTCAATACCGATGTGTCTGAATGTTTCCGTTATGATGCACACCTGTACTCGGAAATTGAATAGTCTAGTTGTCTATGTGTTATCCACATAATAATATGTTGGCCGCTTACAAATTGATTACTTGACCGTTTTAGATAAAACTTACAGATTTAAAGAATAATTTTCCGTAGGAGAGCCACGCTTCGGCACGAATAGGCCGGCTCGACCGGAGTGATACCACGACCTCATAGAAAACCAGCGTGAAATAGCGCTTGCGTTATGTTTCGTCGAGTGAGTGAGGGTACCGAGGGTCCAGCCCCTCCCCCTTAGGCAAAATTTAAAAATTAAAAGGCCGGCAACGCCTTTCTGACTCCTCTGATGTTGAGGTTGCCATAGGCGGCGGTAATCGCTTACTATCAGGCGATCTGTCTACTCGTTGACTCATATACCATAAAATAATATTAATAAAACGTACAAACCGCAGAGCAGCTTGTAGCGAGCTGAATAGGTCTCTGAACTCTTGCTTGTCTTGATCGGCCGAGGGAGGGCCGTTAGAGCTATGCTTGGCGGTGTGAGTGTCATTTTCCCCGCTCCGGGTCTCCGTTGTCACGAGACCCGTGATGGTGAAACCGGTGCCGCACCGTTCGACACCCTTAGCCGCTCGCACCAGAGTTGCCCTCTGCTGCTGGCTTGTATGCCTATGGTGGCTATCCGGGGGGCCCATCTAGTGAGTTGGCGAGTCACCGTCTGCCCATAGCATTGATGCTATCAGAGTATTCAGGGCAGATGCCGTTTTTCATCCATAGTTACCAATACACCGGTTCACCAAACACCCATACCCATAGTCCATATATTTGAATCCATACGTAGCAATAGTCCTACGCTTGCTGCGGCTAGTGCCGCTGGAGGTGTTCCATCCCACCTTTAATTAAAACTCTCGAAGGGCCTCTTCACGTTGGACTTATGTCTCTAATCTCTAATATAATATGTTAGAAAATACCTGTGATTAAGACAAACATAATAATAATAATAATGTCCTCCAGACCGAATTTCGGTCACGGCGGCCAACCTTAACGGAGACTGGCCATCTGCGCAGGAGATATTATAGTGCACGATTGTGTGCATTAACACAAGTGCACTCTCTGTTCCCTTACTCTCATGATCCGATGGGACGGTAATCCGACACGACCAGAGAGAGTTCAGGCACAGGACCAACGGCTTTACGTGCTTTCCGAGGCACGGGGGTGTCTAACACCGACAACTTCCTAACTCCGGGCTGCTTTTGACACTTCTTAACAGAAAACCATAATAAATTTTTGTTGGCCCGACTCGGGATTCGAACCCGAGACCTCATGCACAGCAGTCGCATTTATTACCGCTGCGCCACGAAGGCACGGAGGCCTTATATGTAGATATTATGCAGTGGCAGTGAGAATTCTGCTAAATTACTTGAAAATATTGCGGGCACTGTTTCATACAATCGGAGTAAAGTTAGGACACATCTGTGATTATAACCTTTGGGTATGATTGGTTGTTAGTTTGGTTGACAACTTATGTAGATAGGAGCTATATAAAAGTTTGTAACCTTAAGATAGACATATTTTTAACCTAACAACTAACAAGGTACTTTGAAATGACTACACTTCAAGACATTGCATCAACCAACATCTTAGTCTCCCCGTGAACATGGCTAAGCCACCGAAACGTCAGAGAAAACATAAATCTAAATAAATGTAAACTTACTTAAATGTAAAGTTAACAGTGTGTAATACATAATTTTAAAACAATAATTGTTTTCAAAATTATGTAATAAAAGTGTTAAATCAACAACGCGATAAAATCCGTCTCGAGTAGTTTATTTTCTATTCATAGAAAATAAACTACTACATTCGCGTAAACATAAAACAATATTAACTAACATAAATGTTAATTCTGCAAACTCACTAACCAACAAACTGTGACGATCACAAGTATTATTTCGTGACCTAAACGAACAAATGAGTTTTGATTTTGACTTAAAAATTATGCGTATTTATTTCAAGGACACCTCCACCCCAGCTGACCCTTAAAAACGGTCTAAATTAAATTGTAACAAACAAAGCGGCAGCACGCCAAATTTGCGGCTTGTTTCGCATACGTGATATATGTCGCGGGCTACAGCGGCTAATAAATGCATCATGGCGGTTACAGCGGCACACAATTTAGCTGTATTTGGATTTAATTTAGCGAAAATCATGCGGTTTTATTCAAACGAGATTATTTTTAGAGTAAATATACTGGTATAGCTAACCGATGTGTGTGATTTGCTGTAAATTTATTGCAGTATTTACATTTAAACTGTTAATTGTGTTGTTAGTTAGTCGTGTTTATAGAGCTGGTGTTTTGGTGGAGCTGTTGTAGTAAATACGAGTTGTTCATTTGATTTCAGATTTGTTTTCATTGTAGGACAAGGTAGAGGGTTTCTATAAAAAATGCTGGGCTGGACACGATAGTAGGATCGCTCATATTACGTGGGAAACCCATACTTAGCGAAATATGGATCTAATACACCGCTGTCTGAACCCTCGGTGTATAAAAGTAAGACTACGTGTGTATGTATCTAAATTATACTAAAGAAAAATGGGATGAAGCGATGGTAGCTTATAATTATGAAGTTATCGGATTTGCAATGAGAGAGAGAGGTCTTAAGTTGGATTCCCGCATGTTCCACTACCGACATAAAACTTCTAACACAAGCATACAGCTAAGCTGGAAAAGTAATTAATAAAATATACAACAATTAGTAACACACAACGGCTAGTATATACAGGGTGGTCCAAATATCGTGGATCAAACGAACCAGAGTGATAGAGGAGGCGATTTCCAACAAAAAATCTTTCTACAGCATGGTCATAACTTAATTGGATAAAAAGTGATGATCATTTTTGTTTTTTTTTTCAAATAAACTACCGATTTATTTACAATTTCATTAATACAGAAAAAAGTTGATAAAAAACAACAAAACAAAAGGTGTTGTATTATGACTAGATAATGTATCATTACAAAAAAAAATGAATTGCAGCTCTGGGTACCAAATTTAAAAAGCGATTCATTTTTTCCCGTCAATTTTGAAGCATTACAAAAACTTACTACTCACTTTGAGCGCATCCTGTGAAAAAAGAAATGTACTACGGAAAAGTGACCCTGTATTTAATAAACTTGCTGATTTAATGCTGATTTAAATGAGGTATAACGTGTAGCACCAGCTTCTGGTCAATGATACCAGCCCACATATTAATACCAAACTGATGCTGGAATCGATAATTTCTGATGATATGTGGGTTCACTCTGGAGTAGTAGTGTAAGTTATGGATGTTAAAAATTCCCATTCTTCTAAAACGCCTTTTTCCTTTCTAACAAATTTGCTCCTTGACATGAAAAAAACTCGCATAAAACCTGAACTAAAAGTCTGACATTAAAGTGTTATACCTCATTTAAATCAGCATTAAATCAGCAAGTTTATTAAATACAGGGTCACTTTTCTATAATACTTTTATTTTTCACAGGATGCTCTCAAATTGAGTAGTAATTTTTTGTAATGCTTCAAAATTGACGGGAAAAATTAATTGCTTTTTGAAATTGGTACCCAGAGCTGCAATTCATTTTTTTTTGTAATGATACATTATCTAGTCATAATACAACACCTTTTGTTTTGTTGTTTTTTATCAACTTTTTTCTGTATTAATGAAATTGTAAATAAATCGGTAGTTTATTTGAAAAAAACAAAAATGATCATCACTTTTTATCCAATTAAGTTATGACCATGCTGTAGAAAGATTTTTTGTTGGAAATCGCCTCCTCTATCACTCTGGTTCGTTTGATCCACGATATTTGGGCCACCCTGTATACATAGTTTCTCGCTTATATCTTTTAAGGGATAGGCAGAGATGTATAACACCATCATTTCGTTCCTTCGTTGGATTTAGCTATGGTACCAACCATAGCTAAATCCAGATGTACCAATATCTATTACATGAAAAAAGGGGCACAAATCGAGACTCCGTGTTGCCACTAGGAATTTTTTGACAGAAATACCCAATTGCCATTCAGCTGATCCATAACCAAAACATGAGACCTAATGAAGACCAGTCACTTTCACTTCCAAAAACACTCCTTTTATTGCTAACCTTAAAAAATGAACAGCCAGGTCCATGACCAGTCCTTACCGCTTAGTGTGCCTATAGAAAAAACCTTGATGTCAAAGAAATGTCTCTTCTGCTAATGACCAAAGAGGAAAGAGAAGGTTCACAATATCAACCTTTAAAAAATGCACAGCCGTAAGCAGTCTTTACCGCTTAGTGTAACTATAAAAAAAAAAACCCGAGAGAAATGTCGCTTCTGCAAAAGACCAAAGATTATGTAACAGTTAATCCGGCGACTAATGTAGGTACAAATGATGGGAGTCATCGGCAGTATTACAATAGTGGGACATATAGGCTGTATTTGCGGTACTCAATGGAGCGGCGCGATTCCATTCAATTTGGACTGAATGCCTGTGAATGCCCGCCTTATTCGGGATGATTGTTGTAATACGTCACTGTACGAGAGGGTTTACATGGGACTTTACTTCACTCGTTGTCTTTTAGAATTTAAATGTAATAAAATGTATATGAAGTTGCCGCTTTGTATAAAGAAAATCGGTAACGTTGCGGTTTTTATATAAACTATTTCATCAAAATTTTTTGAATGGTCAATTCTAATTCTTCTTTATGTATGTGCTTATGTTTAGGCCACTATAGTTTGTCATACATTAACGTCATGCCATGTAATTATAGCGCATTTAAACAATGAATACGGGCAGACACTAAGCGACGTACTTTAAATAAAAATTGTATAGAAAGTTCTGATGATATTTATTATTTAATTAATATTATAATATTGTTACATGTTATTTATATATAATAAAGTAGACTGTTCTCAAAATATAATATTTTTTTTATTAGATTTCTATAAGCGGCTATTTCATAGCTAAATATCTAACATTAATACATCTGTAAAAATAACATCAGACCTGTATATGGACTGTTCCACTATTGAGAATGGGTCGCTTTTTCGTGCAAGAACGATTAGGCCATAGGTTAATGTTGGCCCAGTGCGGGTTGGCAGACTACTAATTTTTGAGAATTTCATAAAGCTCTCTCAGATGTGCAATGTGCATGTTTCCTCACGATGTTTCCCTTCACTGTTCCAACTTCTACTCCCACTACAGCTGGGCTATCCAGAGAGCTTTGTCAGCACCTTTAGCCTGTCTGTGGATCTCCCTATTTCTGATTCGATCCCGCAGATAAACTCCGAGCATAGATTGGGAGAGAACTAAGTAGAACTAAGTAAATATAGGTAACTTGTAGATTTAGGATACGATGAGACTGTCATACCTTTGAAAGGTAAAAGACTGTAAATAAAAAAATACTTGCCATCGGGTGGGCTGTTGGCTCCATGAGTAGAAGTTATTATTCACTTATTATGCTGTGAATCGCCTGCGACCTGTAGTAGTATAATGGAAATTCATCAGCTGTTTGGCCCCACTAAAGGTTGCACAACTAAAATCCTTAACGACTTTATGTATCAGAGTTGTGAATAACCGGTTAAACTCATTGGTTTTACCCATATAACATACCATCTGGTTTAAAAACAAGGAAAAAGTATAATTATATAAAAATGCTAATCACGGACAATACCTCTCTCACGCGCACACACACATACATATACATATATATACACACACACACATAAGTTAAAGAGTTCATCTTTGCCAATTATTTGGTGATGATGCACAAATACGCACCTCTCCCCTTTCCTTTCTTTCATCATATAGTCAACTCATTTTATCTGGTTAAAGGGTTAATTTTTTTTTGTTATCGTTACTCGGCAAAATGTTTGTAACGGACCTGATGGAAAGCCCAATTACAGTCCAGAGACAGTGACGACGAGGAGAAGATAGATGTCTTCTAGTCGTCGTCAGTGTCAAGCCGGTCTGACCAGATGCTTCTTCACACTACGTTTGAAGGACCCAATGTCATAGAAGGGAGGGATATCTTATCATCAGACAAGACATATACATGTTCTTCGTATTTTTCGTATAAAAAACACAGACACACGTAGCTATCGACTTCACAGAAGTCATGCTCGTAGGAGCATGACTTCTTTGACACTCTAAGCGGAGTGTTGTACGTTCGAATCCCAGACGATACAAAAATGTGTGTGATGTATAAATGGTTGTTCTGAGTATGGTTGTCTTTTGTGTCGGTTGTTTAAGTGATAAAGGATTTAGTCCTAATGTGGCAGATATGAATAAGTGCCGAGTATACCCTCTCCGGAGGGGACAGAGTTGTAGGACGCTACAATTGTAGCAGCTATGTTAGAGCACTACATATTAAGAGATAAGTTTATTACCGGTTACTATACACAGCTTCAGCTTCTTATAATGTCATAGGTACCTAAACATTTTGCAGCTCTATTTGATTTAAAATAAACAATTATTATTATACATCAAATATGAGGACTTGCGCCAATTACACTATTTAATGATTATTTATTTACACCAACAGACTGCAATGCAGAGGGTCTCGGATTCGAACCCACGTCGCGCACCTCTGACTTTCGGAAGTTATATGACTTTTTGAAATTATGTGCGTATTGATTGACAATTATCGCCTGCTCCGTGCCTCGGAGAGCACGTTAAGCCGTCAGTCCCGGTTGCCAAGAACATCTATTGCGGTCGTTATTGGGAAGTCAGTGCCCTATAGTATCCTGAACCTGGTCTAGCCTTAGGGTATCGTTCGCCTTCGGGTTGCGGAGGTCAGGTGGCAGCCGCTCCGTGTAAAAACTGATTTCCAGTCAAATCTGGTTAGACTAGAAAAGCCGACCCCAAGTGACTTGGGAATAATAAAGGCTAGGGAGAAGAATACTATACACAGCTTCAGATTCCGTGCTGTCAGTGGAAAGATCCCAACTAAAGCAACAGTATTCTCCTTAACCCGAGAGTTAAGCGTGGAAAACTACAATCAATGATGATATCAACTCAGTTTAAAAGCTATACTACTGCCAGTCAGTCTTCTCAGTATGAGAAGAATGATGATTAGGCCATCGTCCACTACGCTGGCTGAATGCAGGTTGCTAGACTTCCCACATCTGTAGAACTCTGATACATGCAGTTTTCCTCAACATATTTTCCTTGGTCGTAAACGTGAAGGATAATGGACTGTTTAATTAAGAAGCGAGCCATAATTAAACATTTCAATTAGGTAAGCACAATTTAGTCCCAATGGACAACTAAAAAAGCAATCGAGTAATATACATCTAGATAATTATTTTTAATTGATTAAATACTAGATTTTGCCGCGTTTGTTCAGAAGCAGGTTAGGTTGTAACAGTGTTTTTCTGGATGAACGATACTTATGTACTTTTATGTTCGCTTGACAACGTGTGAGCGAAATTACATAATGATTGGTTGAGTATTTAAGTCGTGAAAGCGAAACTAACAAATAAATTCATGTTCGTATTTATAATATTAATCAGGATTAGGTACTAGCAATTTGTCTTACCGTCGCAGGAGTAGTGTTTGCGGCTGCTATGTATGGGTTTTGCGGTTCACTTTCTGGTTCTGATAGTCTTATTAGATTTTTCTATCAAGAACCAGCAAGCAGCAAGGAGCAGCGGTAACCTGTAAGTAGGGAGACCAACAGACTGCAATGCAGAGGGTCTTTGGTTCGAACCGACTTCGCGCACCTCTGACTTTCGGAAGTTATACGACTTTTCGAAATTATGAGCGCAATGATTGACAATTATCGCCTGCTCCATGCCTCGGAGAGCACGTTAAGCCGAGTGAGTGAGCTCCGTGGGTCTGCTTGCCACCCGATCAGCACCAGGTCTGAGAGGCGGCGTGCGTGTTCCCACGCGCGCCTCTGAGTCATGTTTTTGTCTCCCCACACGGGGAGAATAGAGGAAGAGTCTTGCGTAGTGGCCTGCCGATTCACACGGCGGGCCGAAACCTCGGCGCGGCCCCGCCGTCTATGGTTATGTCAAGGAAGACCGTGGTAGGTTTAGTCGGTTTTATCAGGGTATCTTTCCCCCGGTGAGCCCGACATAACATCTCCGTCGCCCCGTGGAGAGGTATGCGTAATAGCATTCCCCCACGTACAAAAAAAATATAAGCTAAATGCAAGCAACAGCTCCTGACACAAGGTGTCAGGAGAGGATTCACATCAGTAGTGAAATGGGAAACAATCGATCCACGACCACAACCAGAAAACTTAGGTTATGTTTCTGTCTGCATAATTTATGCAGTAACATAAAGTACATATTGGTTCTGTGTTATATACCATTAATTAACTGCCTCCGTGGCACAGTGGTAGTGAATGCGACTGCTGTGCATGAAGTCTCAGGTTCGAATCTCGGGTCGGGCCAACAAAAAGTTATTGGGTTTTCTGTTAAGAAATCCCAATAACAGCCCGGAGTTAGGAAGTTGGCGGTGTTAGATACCCCCGTGCCTCGGAAAGCATGTAAAGCCGTTGGTCCTGCGCCTAATCTCTCTCCGGTCGTGTCAGATTACCGTGTTAGGAAACAGTGAGTGCACTTGTGTTTTCGCACACGCTTGTGCACTATAATATCTCGTGCGCAGATGGCCAATTTCCGTTAAGATTGGCCGCCGTGACCGAAAACGATCTGGAGGACATTATTATATACCATTAATATGTATTTTGTGGCACTATTTTAACTATTTCTGTTTTTCTTTTTTGTCCTTTACCTCTCAATCGAATTACCAAAGCCTTTTCCCATTGAGTTGCCACCGCTTTGACACCCAATACTTTGTAAGAGCAATGAGTCCAAGATCATGATGCACAGCAGTCGAATTTGTTACAACTGCTTATCCATTTGTAGAAACAAGTCGAGTCTTGATAAAACAAGCTAAGAGTTGGTTGGGTTTTGTTTCACCACGATAATCTCTGGCACTACTCATCAGGTTTTTCATTATTTTTGCATTTAGTAGCTAACTCTTAAGAAAGGTTATGTGCTATGTAACATCATGCTATAATCCAAGGAAGCAGAGCAGCCATCATAAACATGTGCGACATCTAATGTTACACAAGCGCACGTAACAAGCTACAGTAGCGCCAACATTACCATAAAAAACCGTCACATTGCGCATATGCAACATGTCTTGCATTAATTACATTATGATTCATAACAGTTAAGTTAGCCTGAGAACTTCAAGCGCCATAACTTATCCTTATATAGTACATAAACACGTGCGGTATGTATTACTCATGGGTCTGTCTATCAAAAGGAAAAAAACTTGACATCATGATAAATTAAAATGGCATCAAAATGTCATTTTGATTAATCATTGTTGATTAACATTGGTATTAGCGATGTATTATTGTCATCAAAAAAATATCAATTATCTATCGACCATTAAAATATTAAAAATACAACAGCAGATACGATAGCCCAGTGGGAGACCGTTGGACTGCTTCGCAGAGGTCTCGAATTTGATCCCAAGGCACTTATCACTGACTAAAATATTTAATTATAATTCGCTTTAATGGTGAAGGCAAACATCGTGAGGAAAACTGCATGTCAAAGTGTTCTTGAAGTTGTGTTATGTCTGCTAACCCAGCTCAGTCCAGGCTGGGCAAGCTTATTGGACCATGGTCTTACACTTCCCATACTGAGAAGAGGCCCATGCCCAGCAGTAGGACAGTTTATATTAAGAAAAAATATTATATTACTATGTATAATAGAGTCTCATGTCGACCTTATCATACAAAAAAGTTAGAAAGCCAGTATTTATTAAGTCAACCTGCTTTAGGAATAAAACTTGTATCGCGGAAAACTTAAACATTCAAACAACGGACTCAAAAACACAGTCTTGGATCAATTACACTGGGGAGTAGTCATTTTGCGGCATGACAAGTTGAAGTCAATTTTGTGTAAGTTCAGTATGCTGAATACGAGAAAAATATCAGATTTGTTAAATTGACTCTAGTTTATGAGATAAGACTTTATAACTATATATCTGAAAGAAGGTCGAAATAAAAATACAATTACATATTAAATATATATTTTAGAAGCGGCTATATAATAACGACAAGAAAACTTAATACATACGCCATTAATAAAAAATCATAAAAAATATAGGAAAAATTTATTTGTAAGCTTTTCTATTATGTATATGTTTAGGACAATCCCTTATTAAACTCAAGCCATAGTCTGCCATCATATGGCTGTCCCATCGTTCTTTCATTGTTTTAATGTCCTGATGGAACCGTTCTTTATGTTTAACTAATTTACCCGCGTTTCACCCGCGTAAGTCCCGTTCCCGTGCGAATATCGGGATAAAAAGTAACCTATGTATGAATCCAGGTTCACCAATGTTAATCAACAATGATTAATCAAAATGACATTTTAATGTCATTTTAATTAATCATTATTGATTGAAAATTGAAAATGTCATTTTAACGTAATTTTAATTAATCATTGCTGCTCCTCTCCTATTGGTTATAGCGTAATGTTATATAGCCTATAGCCTTCCTCGATAAATAGGCTATCCAACACTAAAATAATTTTTCAATTCGAACCAGTAGTTCCTGAGATTAGCGCGTTCAACCAAACAAACAAACAAACTCTTCAGCTCTATAATGTTAGTATAGATTTAAATAAGTAAGTATGTGTTATGGAAACTCAGTCTATGTCAATAGTTGACTCTTTAGGTATATTTATAAACAATTATAAATGTACCTAAACAATCAATAATTCATGTTATTAAAATTTTAAACAAAATGTGTTCATCATCCTTTTGCGTAAATTGTGGCTTTGTGATTTAAATTGACGACAACAATTAATATTATATTAGAACAATGATGTCAGGGTTAAATATGTTTTGTTTACAATACAACAATCACATGTAAACTTCTAAACCGATTTGAATATCTTGAATTAACATATAAGATACTATTTTTATTTTATTATTATACAGAGTGTCCGGTAATTAATGGATAACCTGGAAATGTCTTATAGTGGAACTGATGGCCGTTGAGAAAAAAAATCTATCCTAACTACTACCTGAGATATGTGTTTTTTTTAATTACCATGTATAATTTTCTTGTATACTACGACCATAAATGAATGAAATCCATCGGTTTTTTGTTGTTTTATTTTAAACACTAATTATGCTAATAGATAGACAGTCAAAAGTATGCTATGCTAATATAGCTTGCACTTTTTAATATATATATATATATTTTTATTTTTTCATTTTTTCTGAACGGCTTTCAGTTCTACTATAAGACATTTCAAGGATATCCATTAATTACCGGACACCCTGTATACATATATATTACTTATATTAACTTTACCAGAAGAAGAAGAAGAATTAACCTTACCAGCTAAAATAATATGCTTAAACCTTCTCTTAACAGAGTGTGTTTACGTGGTGGAGCGTCGCCCAGGAGTCGTCGTCCACAGACATTTCTCGCCTGCTTTGGGCACTGCTGGGTGGCTCGGTCATGTAGTTTCAGTTCCAGCGATCTTAGGTTTAGTCGGTAGTATCTGAGACGTTCCATCTTTCTTCGGGTGAGCCTTACATAACCTCCCTACTCCCTTTTTCCCGCGGAGAGTTATGCGTAAATGCATTCCCCCAGGTTAAAAAAAGGATTGCGTTCACGTTGGTAGTGCAACTGATGGGATTCGAACCCAGAATCGCAAGTACAATGCTTTATCTGTTGGACTGGCATTGGATTAGTTGCTGTGCCTCTGTGCCATTAACGCAAGACTACTCGCCTTCTCCTCTGATACCGACTATTTTTGCTCAATGTCCCTTTGAAAGCAATGCCTGAATGTGAAGTGTGTTTGTGGACGAATAGAAGATTTTATTGTGATGTATGCTTGAAGTTTTGCAAGACGATAGTCTAATTATATCTTAAATTATTGTTACCTTATACCCTTAACACACTTACATAATGTGTAGGTAGACTGACGTCTATTTACCAGAGAATGTATAATACTACAAATCTTAATTTACAAGTTTATGATTGCGACTGAGAAGTCTTGGATTCGATTCCCCATCCCGATCAGGCAGAGTTATTTTTTGACTACGTCTGCAATATACCTGATATACAGCACGTCAATAATGACTATTTCGAGTCTAAGTTTTCTCCGTTGTTTGAATGTTTGTAAAAACCTCATCGCCCTCTGTCTTCTCAAAAAATAAATAGAAATATAATTTGAATGCCAAAGTCCCTAGCATTGTGTGAACCAATCCTTATTGAACGATTACTTGTGATACGTCACCAGTAGCGGTTTTGCTAACTCAGTCGCCTGCCTATCAACGTCACAGAAAAACAACGATACTTTACCATCATACACTTTACATTACCGTTTTTGTATGACGACACCAAATTATTTCTGAATTTTTGCGTTGTAAGACAGCAATGTAGTTGAAGCTTGAGGGTACGATCGTTGCTTAGTGTTGTGAATTTCTTTTTATAGCGGGAAAGTTAATTTTATCTGTGGTTGTATTGTTATTCTGTTGTTTACTACAAGTAATATATTGAGATTAGAAAAAAAAGAAGATATTATACTTGAAGGTCGGATTCGAGGTTTATTTTTATTTCTTATTTTGTTTTTGTTTGAGTAGAAGCTTTCTATTTTAATATAGAACAATCTTAGCAAGGGAGTCTAATTATTTAGAATTGGATTTTTATTACAGTATTCTCGGTGCCAAAATCTGGAACTATAAGTGATCGAAAACAGTTCCAGATTATGCTTCTGAATAGGGGCTGACCTATGCTCAGGCCCTATTACGTAGGACCTACAAAAGTTGGCCAAATGTGGGCGTAAGAAATCTGCCTACCTCTCCAGGTATAAAAGGGTGGGACTATGTTTGTGTGTAGATTTCGCCCCGGATTTCATCTGGGTGGAAAATGGTTTAATATGCAAATATATATAGTTCTGTGCTTGTCATGTTGATAAAAGTGTTATTGAGTTTCTCTGTCAGTCAATTTTAAGTATCATCAAGGATTTGAAGATATATAGATATCCGTATCACACCACAACCACGATTGCGATTGGCAGTATCCGATCGCGCAATATCATCACTGGGCCCTACAGGGGTCGTTTGGATATGCGATCAAGGCAATCACGCCTTACCAGTCGTTTCCATGGCAATGAAACGAGCCATAGTAGATCACACTGGTAGCTTGGCTTCATCTTATACACACATAGGTAATGGCGCCTCTATCCCCAAAGGTCCTACAGAAGAGCAGGCGAGTATTTTATCGTACATCAGGCACAGTTACAGAGAGTTTCTCGACAGGTTAATTCAATAAAACTGCACGACTTGATATTTATTGCAAAGCAGTCCAACTGACTACCGCTGCGCCACCGTGGCAATTTCTAAGACATCCGAATATCTGTTTTCGGTCAAGTTTATTTGTCCAATGGTTGTATCAAGCTTACGCTGACACCAAATATTATTTTAATTACTTTTGGTAATAGAATAGTGAACATGAGCAAACCATCTGACATAATTAGGTATCGTCATACATATAAATTTTACATTCTCATTTTGCTTGTCGATTTCAGATATCAAGTAATCTTTTTTGATAAATGATCACAAAATTCTACGTTTATTGCTTTATCTGATGATTTCCGGGTCTTCACGAACGATAAAGGTAACCACAATGTAACATACACCACGAGACTAAAAAAGCATGTGGAATTAAATTCTCCTATCACAAACTTCGATACGAGCTCAGCTATTATTTTCAGTGTCATTACAAAGATGACGTTACATAAAACGTTCGAAAGTTAAATCGTAGCAATCCGCCATTTTGTGCGGGCGCCATCTTGCGACGCTCACGCGTTTGGCGCGAAACTGCCATAGATGCGTACTTTTATGGTTCTATTAGGATTTCCTCGCGATATTTTATTACAAGTGTAATGTCAAATAAACGGTTTCGTATCAAATTCCCTTATCCAGAAAAGTAATATAGAAATTTGGAGCATAGTGAAGCCATTTTGAGTTGTATATATGTAGTTAATGCGACTGCTGTATTAGATAGGTCTTTGTTTTGATTCCCATGTCGGGCAAATCATTGAAGAATTTTGCTGTTGAGAAATTCTCAGTAGTAGAACGGAGTCTAGAATTGTGTTCGGTGGATGGCAATAGTGGCGCGATATAGATGCTATGCACTTGAGACTACATAGGATTTTATTACACACATAATTATGTAATAAAATCCTACTATATTAAGACTGCTTGTGGGACTGACTTTATGTATACATTTTAACATTTTTTTAAGTAATATTTTTTGGCAAACCGGACCTTTAGATAGGGAAGACCTTTGCTCGAAAATAAAACAGTACAGGTTAAGAAAAAAATACATTTATTTTGAAAAGGTAACACTATTTTTATAACTCGTGGAGTGATAGCACAAAGGAGTAGTAACATACAATTTTGATGTCTTTAAAACAATGCCAAATTGTGGTTGACTTTAAAATTCATTGTTATTTATTTGATATAGAAGACTAGCTTATGTTCTCTGCTTGTTCTACCTTTAGCCTACATCTAAGCAAGATAAAAATAGCCTATGTATCAATCCAAAACATAGACTGTCTGTGTTAAGTTATATCCAAAAATGTTCTATTTTAAAACGACAACGCCTGCGCTAGGAATACATCCTGTGTCGCGGGGACTTTACAAACATTCAAACAACGGAAACAAAAATTTGTGGCAATAACGAGGTGACCACATTGTGGCGTATGTATATACGCACAGGCAACATATAACTTTACGAGAAACCTGGAATCGAACGGAGCATCGTACAACTAGCCGCGCCGAAACCAAGCGACGCGCAAAGGCGATCGAACGGAGCATCATACGTCTAGCCGCAACGATATCAACATTCGAACTGGTGACGCGCGAAGCTTCCCTCTGCTTTTTATACGTGGCACTACTTTTATACTCGCGAACAGATTTCCAAGAAATCATTCGTAAATGTTAGATTTTTGTTTACTTGTCGCTGATTGGTGAAAATGTTTATTGTACACATTAGTGTTAGCGTTACTTGCATGACTAATAAATGGGATATAAGATAGGTGAAAATTGTAAATATATTCTCAGTTGAATCAGTCTGCGTGTTTCATTATAACCCTAACGGTTACCAGCTACGGACCTGGCTTCTGCCCGCCGGCTGGTAACGCGTTAAAACATAAACCACTACGTCATTCGATAGTTTACGCGTGATTGAGTTGCAAACATCTAAAACCCTCTATAAGCTTTCACATATATACTACTAGATGTTGCTCACGGCTTCATCAGCGTAAGAAAGAAAGCAAAGAAAGAAATAAAAATGTTTTATTTAAATCTCCATACATACATAATTTTAAAAAACAATAATAAATACAAGAGAGAAGAAAACGGTACATGGAGATCAAATTCGGCAACTGCGTCAGCTATTGTTGCAGTATAGACTACAACGCTGGTATTCTCGCAGGCGTACTAACAATAATTTATTGCATACGCACACCAATGCATAAGAAAATAAAATATATAAAAAATGGGATAAAATAATAAATATGAATTTATAACAATATAAAAGGTAGTAATAATAATAATGAACTCCAGAATGATTGTAGTCACGGCGGCCAATCTTAACGGAGACTGGCCATCTGCGCAGGAGATATTATAGTGCACAAGTACATGTATGGTATGTGCGCAAACACAAGTGCACTCTCTGTTCCCTAACTCTCATGATCCGATGGGACGGACCCGGAGAGAGATCAGGCGCAGGACCAACGGCTCTACGTGCTTGCCGAGGCACGCAGGTGTCCAACACCGCCAACTTCCTAACTCCGAGATGTTATTGAGATTTCTTAACAGAAAACCCAGTAACTTTTTGCTGCCCCAACCCGGGATTCGAACCCGAGATCTCATGCACAGCAGTCGCGTTCACTACTGCTGTGCCACGGAGGCAGTCAACTCACTAAATTACTAACCTATATATTTTGACGTTCATAAGTGTTACTTTGTGACCTAAATGAATAAATTATTTTGGACTTAGACTTGATTTTGACTTTAAATGTAGGTTAGCGTTGGTCAGGTTTGTAACAGAACTTTTTTCTAAATAAAAGTTACCCAAGTCCTATTCTGTACCCCCGACAACATGTATGCAAAATTTCATATTGATCAGTCGAGTAGTTAAGGCGTGAAAGCGTAACAAATAAACTCACATTTTTTTATTGTTAAAGGCTTGTGTTTGACAGCGATCTCCCCTGATGTTAAGTGAAGATGCAGTTGACGATGGAGCACGCTTGCTTAGACGATACCTACTCACTCCCGACTTGAAGACACCCAGATTGTACGTAGTGAATTCCATTCATTTCATTCGCATTTATAATATTTGTAATGATTTGTAAGATTTACAGTAGAGGTCTTCCTTTGCAATTTTATAATATTATACATGTTCCCTACTTGAACACCATTTTGAATTTCGATTTTCTGGATTACGATACGCGACCATCCTGCATAGAGTCGCTTCTGCATCGTTACGCTACGATCCCTCCAGATTGGGGGCTTTTAATTTTTTTTAAAGCGGCCATTTTGTCAGTAAGGCTTTGTTGCTTATCTCCGGGTAACAATATTGAATGCCCGGGCTCTCAATGGCGGATTATGAGTATGGTCCCCCTTGGGTGTCGTCGTTTATCGAGATACGAATTCGATCTAATACAGGGGATTTTTGTTTCTTGTGTGTTCTTTTTTGTATCTTTATTAGTATGTTGAGTTATGAAATGTAGATTACAAATATCATTAATTTTACAGCAAGTGTGTGTTGTAAATCCCGTAAAAGGAAAGGGCATTTTTCGTTAGCACGATGCAGTAACCCTGTTTTATTGTTAATATTTTATAAAGAAAATAAATTTCAATTAATAAGAATGATGGGTGTCAGTCGTCGCGAAAATTTTAATACTTACAACTTACAAAAACAAATTGCTGTCGCAATTAAAATCTAGACTAGGGCTAGTTTAACAGTGCCGCTTTTGCCAGCGCGGTTAGTAAGCGTCGCGGGCCACGAGCTTTGAGTGTCTTGGATCTTTATAGTAAAACCAATCCGCGCGGATGGCTCGCGCTGATTGCAACTCGGCCGCGCGTTTCAATGATCATCAGCAATCTACTGGCATTGTAAGGATGTGCTTGTATACGCCGTCGTCGTTGCCTTTTTCCGATAAATAATATAATATAATAATTAAGAGTCTCATTGCGACTGTTCGAGGTGGAAAACCGCGCGGCACTGAACTCGTTTTATTGTTACGAGCTGGTCTTCCGCGCGCATACGGGCTGCCCTTTCACCCACGCAGACGGCAAGCGTCACTGTAAAACCAGCCTTAGGACAGCTATCAGTAAATATCATAAATAATTGTCGAAGACGGCAATTATAACGAGTGTAGAGAGTTCTGTTACCACCACATTTCATAGGCTTTGTGTTTAGGTCTTAAGTAATAGAGAATAAGCCTACTGACGTCCATCAGACATTTTCAGATTTATTGTTACTAATTTCTTAACAGAAAACCTTATAATAAAATATGTGTTACTTATTAGGAGATACCAGATTCGATACTTTGGTTTAACCCGAGCATCGAATCTGGTTTCTTACGATACTTCGCAAATTCATGCCATCGGACTAACAATACAATCAGAAATATGTATAGAAACAAGCGACCCGTCCCAGATTCGCACGGGTGGCAGAGCATCAGTGTCGCATCAGCTTTTTTAGAGTTGGAAAACTCTTATTCAACAGCTTTGTCCGTCCGTCTGTCTGTTATACAACTTTCAAATCAAAAACCATAAGAGCTAGAGACTCGTGGTCAACTTCATTCGACTCAGCATAGTCGATATACCCCCGAAATGACTATGTCCTTTGACTTCTGACCTTACGAGGAACACTACTACTACTTAAGTGTAATATTCAAAGGTCACGTGATATCACGTGACCTTTGAATATTACTTGAACCATTGTTGCGAACTCTAAGATTTACGGCAATTCATTGCCATCTCTCACTTGTCATCAAGTGAGTGCCGTCATCGGTGTGAGACTTGCGCTTGAATTTATTTTTGCACGCGTTTATATATCTCCTAAGATATTCATTGAAATTGTAAAGGGCTGTTAAAATGTGCATGAAATGCTTAAGGTTACTAACGTATTTATCCGTCTAATAGATTTCCAATTATCATATTATATGTGACCTAACGTGAGTAAGCTATCCTTAAAAGATAGATACATGACATCACGGACTTTTTTGTATAATATCTATAAAAGAGGAATAATCACCCCATACATTGTTTTGTTATATCTCAAGAGGATAAGGCAGCGTTAACGATTAAAGCTTCCAGTGGGCTTGATTTGCAAGAATTATCGTCATATTTCAACCAATTTACACAAAACCTTAACGAATTATACACTTAAACCTTCGTAATAAAACACTCTATTTATTACTGAATACCGCATGTAAATCCGTTTAGTCGTTTTTTGTTTAAAGCGAACAGACGGACAGATGCGGCTGGGACGTTTGTTTTATAATATGTTGGTAGATTGTGTGTGATTAAACCAATAATATTTGGCGCCTACGATAACACCAACAGATGGTAGGACGTCAATGATAAGCTTTATATGAAAATGAAGTTTGTAACCTAACGTACGTGTAACAAATAAATTATTAACATTTGAAAGCAGTGAATTCTTTAGCCAGTAATCAAGCCTGCGTTTATACATACGCCTTTCTAACAACGCAGCCATGTCCAGCAACATTTACGATACACAACTCAAATAAATCTTCCAAAAACCCTTCTAAACTTTAAATTAAATTTAAAATTTCATCGCATATCTCTACTAAACAGAGTGCTTCATCAAAATGGTAGAAATAAAGTTAAAAAACATGATAAATATACGAAAGTTGAGCACATAATCAGAGACGGCAGAACTAATTTAAGAGATAAATAGAATGTAATAAAAGTGAGAAACATCGCGAGAGACGACGCACACGCGAAAATGTTGCCAACACAACGTATAGATGAATGCAGAAGTACAAGTACGTAATAATATGCATCTAATAAATACATTTATATGATAGTGTCTCACGCTTACATGAATGTTATACATTGAAATTAAACTACTTTTAAAGGATTTTATCGTGTTGTTTATTTTTCTATTGTTACATAATTCTGAAACTCGAAACAACTTTTATTGTACACTGTTGCTAGTTTCTTCTATTTAAGCTATTTAAATTAGGGATTAAAAATAATGACCATCAAAAATACTAATTGCACAGCAAAATATCCTCACTAAAATATATCATAACGAACATCTCTACGCCTCAAATCACTCCATTCCGTCTCGGAAGTTTATTTTAGGTTCCTTCTTAAACCCACCCAAAAATAGGAGCCCCGCCCAGCGGGGCTCCGTCGACCTAGTTTGATCTCTTTGAATATATTTTGCTGTGCAATTAGCATTTTTGGTAAGCATATTTTGATGTGCAATTAGTATTTTTGGTGGAACAATGGCAAAAAATTGAGAATCAGTTAAATTTAAAAAAAAAAAAATTTACACTATTCCTGACGTTTCGATTGCTTTTCAGCAGCCATGTTCACAGTGAGAGAAATGAGTAAAAACTAATTTGCCTAGTGTACCTAATCCATTAGTTTGGACTATGTACTCTCACGCCTATATACTAGAGTAGGCAGAGGTATATATGTACAGCAATATATGGCCAAGTATGTTTTAGGTTCCTCGTAATAGCCGGCGAGCTTATTGCCACCTACCAGGCACGATGCCAGCAACTGAGAAGACACATCTAATAACACTTGTCTCGACCCGGGTATTTAACCAGATTCCTCGTACACAGCAGTCGCAGCCACTGTGCCATTTAATGAATATTTTAAACATTTTATTACTGACTTGGCTTCTCAATTTTCCTCGCAACTATTCTAATGTTAATTCTTTTATAAACAAATATTTAATCATAATAATATCCTTAAACAAATTTTGGTTACGTTTAGATATAGATACAAGTAAAGGCGTTAACGCATATGCATTTTCTATAACCTCACTTTCATCCAAGAGCCCTCATATTATTATTAAACAACACGAACAGCGTAATAGCTTTTTAATTTAATAATCTAAAAAATATTTGTCGTATAATAATGATTTTAAAAAACATTCCAAATTGACTTACTGTTTTTCTCACAACAAGTTGACACAGTGCTTTCGCTGAAATTGAATCTCGTACCCAGTTCTGCACAGTGTTTATAGTTGGAAAACAAACACTACACAGACTGTGTGTAGTGGTAAATCACTTCATATCGCTATCTGTGATGTTTCGTTTTGTTTCGCTGATTCGTCGCCGCTGTAGAGGGAATTAAATAAAATAATGTTTGCAGGCGTAACTTTATCTTAAAAATAATTGTTTCGTTAAAGAAAATATAGAAGCCTGTTCTTTGGTACTCTAGTATAACCTTGCAGGGATCGTGACGTCTCGGGTTTAATAAACGGCGAAGTGTTATTTAGTTGTTCTATCTTGAGAAAAGGACGACCCGGTCTATGACGCCGACACAAGTATTGGCATTTAAGTGAACATAACGATTTTTGACATAATTATGAACTTAGGTGTTAAAAATATAATGGTAATCGGCGGTAGCCCAATGGCTAAGACGTTATAATTATTTGCGATCTACCGTCTTAAATCCTCTCCTGATACTAACATTAGCAAATAATGAGGAAACAGTCTACGACCTATGATAATAAGGTTGTTGTTGTCCTAAGGTGTATCAAAAAATAAAATAAAAATGTCTAAAAAGGAATGTCAAGCCGATAATTCATTAATTTGCCATTGCAAACTCATTGATGATCTCGGTGCTCCCGCGGCATAAGTTTGAGCTTAATTTTGTGGTAATCATAATGTCCAGGGGTCTATTAGGTAGAATCGATCGATTTATTTATTTTTATTTTTATTGTGTGTCCAAGAATTGATTGCACATTTTTATGGAAATAAAGATTTTTGGCTTTGACTTTGACATTGATCGGATCGGAAAAAGCGTGATAGGGTGTTTTTCGTTAGGATTCAAAGTATCAGAACGGAATCTGGCAATGTAGATGGTAACATGACAATTGTCCCCTCACCCATTATTTTGTGAGACTGAAAGCGTAGATTGCAAATGTATTTTTAATACACCTCCACCTACACAATACTACACCTAAACAATGTATATCATTGGAAATAGGTCGATGGGCCAACACAGCGTCGACATTCAAGGCTCTGAATTTTCCAACCAACGCAATGTTCTCAATGAGCCTCTTGGCACGCTTTTCTATTGATTCAAACGCCCCAAGTTGGTATTTGGCCGAACAATCCTAAAGATAAGACTTAGTTACGTACCAGCACTTTTGTGGATACACAGACTAAACTAATAGACGTTTCTTTGCCAAAAATGGTTCTTTACGACCCGGCAGCAAAGTCACTTGCACATATACCTATATATCTCTGAACAGACACACACACAGAGACTGGGTGGACAGAGGTGTAGGTATTACATCCACATCTAAGCTGCTATGTTTGAAGTTCAATATACTCGAAGGCATGAAAACCATACTCCGTGCTTCAGCTGAGAATTTCCTAGGAGAAAAATTAAATATTACTTTAATGAACACACACAGTATCGATTCCAGACCCTAAGGATTTGCGCATAATTATACCATGGGCTTCACCAGTTAACCTTGCAGAAGAATGGAATTACCGGGAGTAACCGGTACCAAATAGTCAGGTTTTTAACCTAGATTGTGTCCCAGGTGGACCTGATAGTACACCGCTTCTTTAAAGAGCCTGGTAGCCCGATACAGAGGAGAACAGCGTCAGGTCAAGGTTATAGGAAAACTACACAAGGTCATGTGGCTGGGATCTTCTATGCAACGAAGGTAAGTGATTAGTTCAGCTGTTCCAGAAGATATCTCGATGTGACTTCTGACCGTTTCACTATATTTTTATTGGAAGTAGGGCCTCTCATAAAAAGATAATAAAAAGCCACAAGAAATACTCTAAACAAAAATCGGAAATTTCGGCAAAACATTTCATTTGAGGTTGTGTCGTTGAGCCTTTACAGTAATCGGTGAACGTAAAACGGTTTACCACTAGCTAGATCTCTACCTACCCCTCGATAAGACTTAACCGCAGATTGGCTAGTAAACCCAGCCAGTATCTGTGATTGATTCTCGTACGAAAGCAGTAAAGCTGTTGTTTCAGTGGTTACGTTTTATCGTACAAGTAGAATAAAAAAAGTTGGGCTTAGAGATTGGAAGAAGGCAAATACTGACGAATTCCTTTTTCTAAATCATGCGTAGCGTAAGTATCAAATTAGATCCCACGGCTTATTAAATAGTTAATTATTGCTTGCTTTGACGGTGAAGGAGAATATTATCAGGTCACGTCACTGCCATTGCGTTAGGTGTTATGGGTTCGATGACACACGCGACAAAAAACGTTATGTTCCACGAGTAGTCAATTTAATTTTGAATGCGTTTTTGGTATTGCGCACGCACAATTGGCAAATTCCATGGGCGGCGGTAATGGCTTACCATCAGGCGATCCGTCTGCTCATTTGAGTCCTATACCATAGAAAAATAAATAAAGAATGGACCTCCATAATGGTAAACGGGGAAACGGACATGACACAGAGGCGCGCGTGGGGACACGCACGCCGCCTCTCGGACCTGGTGCTGATCGGATGGCGGGCGGGCCCATGAAGCCCTCCACCCCCAGGTCAAACCTCAGGGTGGCTGGAGGTCATCGTGCGCCCTCCAGCGCCGGGTTCTGCGGTTGGGGAGAGGGTTTACGCACTCCCTCTCCCGCTCCGTCGCCTTCTTAATGGAAGTTACTCCCTCACAGAAGGAGGCGATGGCGTTCCACGTTCCGTTCCCCTTCTAAGTCCGGACCATGGACTGAACCACGGCCGGGAGCGAGAAGGCAACCACACTGACTGCCGCGATCAACTCACGATGCTGCGTTGCCCAGGCGGGGCAGTCTGTCAAAGTGTGCAGCGCCGTATCCTCAACAACATCGCGGCAGTCGCCGCAGTGGTGGCAACCAGGCGTCTCTTACTACCCTATGCGACACAGGAATCGGACAAAGCAACCGTGACGTCGTTAACTGTGTCAGCCGGAAGATGACGGCGCCATGCCGCCTTACCAGCCACTCCTTAAAAATGAGTCTCACCGCCTTTATTTTATTTTATTTTTTTTTCTTTTTTGGTACCCAGGAAAAACTGGTTGATGCACTACCCGCCGGCTAGGGGACGGCACCGGCGGGGCGTGTGGGACTCACCAGCCGAGTGCTGGTAATACCCACTAAAAAAACCTGGGGTGTTCCCTCTCTCACCCAATGGGGGGGGCCAGAACCTAACCTACGTTTACGCGAGCGAAGCCGCTAGCAAAAGCTATTAGGCTATATAAAATTACGCTGCGAGGAGCACTAAGTAATAATTTAACTACATTTACATACATACATGCATAGATTTACGCCTGTTTCCCAGAGGGGTAGGCAGAGACTACGGATTTCCATTTCCTACGATCCTGACATACTTCTCTGGCTTCATTCACTTTCATAACATTTAATTGTATTATATTTTTATTCCGCCTTTATTATGATTCTAATTTATCAGATTAATCCCCCATTCTACGTATCTTTATAGCATCTTTGTAATTGTGCTATTGCGCAACGTCGTTATGGGGTACTACCCCATACAATCACAGTACTTTACTGTCATTGGGGTCAAACGGTGACACTTAAAGTTCGCTATTAATCTGAACTAATGTCTACCGGGTTAAACGGGCAACTACCATTCTAGATGAAATTTAACTAGCATAATATACTCATTACGTCAGAAATTATGGTATAACGGTAAAGTGCTGCTGCTCCGCATAAGGTCTTGGGTTCGATACCCGGCTCGTAAAGTGTTATAGGTTTCTGCAATATATTTTGTAAAATAATAATAATTTATGCGTTTAATTATTCTGCAAATAAATGTGTATGCAGACCACGGCAAAACATGTCACACTAAGCAAGATTTTCCATACATATAATCTATACTTAATATTATAAAGCTGAAGAGTTTGTTTGTTTGTTTGTTTGAACGCGCTAATCTCAGGTACTACTGGTTCGAATTGAAAAATTATTTTAGTGTTGCATAGCCTATTTATCGAAGAAGGCTATAGATTATATATCATCACGCTATAACGCACGGGGGCGGCGCAGTGACATCTAGTATAATAATATTTTATCACATACACACAACACCAACTAGCCCAAACTAAGCAGAGCTTGTTCTATGGGTACTAGACAATGGATAAACATATATATACTTGTTTTTGTAAATACACATATATTATACATAGAAACACCCAGACCAATACAAACATCCATGTTCATGCACACAAATGTTTGACTTGTGCGGGAATCGAACCCGCGACAGCAGGCGTGGCAGTCGGTTACACTAACCACTACGCCATCGAAGCCGACAGATATGCATGACATGTGAAGTATGTATTATGACAAACAAGTGTTTATATAAATATATGTTCATTATTATTATTAGTTACGTTTTTTCCTCAGCTAGTGGCTTGTTTTAACTATGATTACGGGCCAAAACCGTGCTTAAATATCGTCGGCCTCGATGGCGTAGTGGTTAGTGTAACCGACTACCACGCCCGAGGTCATGGGTTCGATTCCCGCACTAGTTACACAGTTGTATGCATGAACATGGATGTTTGTCTTGGTCTGGGTGTTTCTATGTATAACATGTATATATTTACAAAAAAAAAGGCTATATATGTATGTTTATCCATTGCCTAGTACCCATATACAAGCTCTGCTTAGTTTGGTCTAGATCGTGTGGTGTGTATGTGGTAGAATATTATATTATTATATTATATTATTGTCAATTAATTTTCCATAGCAGCATGGAAATTGAAACTGTGACCAATAGATGACAATAATCTCGAACGGGGAACTAAAATTGCTGGCGAAATGCAGGTTTTGTACCTCTCTGCCTTCCCCTTTGGGGTTTAAGCGTGAGACTATGTGCCTACATATGTTTGCATAGTCTGGAATAGAGTAGGAATTATTGTAACCTAAATTTAATCTTAACAATGTAATGTCATGACTCGATACCTTACCAACCCCTCATTGTGGCCAATGACTTTGATCAGTCTCGTGAGTCCGCTGGACTGGAAGTGAGTTATAGTTAGTCATATCTGTATCAGTGTATTTCATCCATGTTTGCGAAGTTGGACTGCCATGCAGAGGTCTGAAGTTCGATCCGAAAGCAAACATCTCTGACTTTTCTAAAAGCTGTGCGTATGAATTATTTAATTATCGCTTGCTTTAACGGCGAAGGAAAACATCGTGATGAAACCTGCATGTCTTAGAGTTCTCCATAATGTTCTCGAAGATATGTGAAGTTTGCCAACCCGCACTGGGCTAGCGTGGTGAACTATGGCCTAAGCCTTCTCACATTGAAAAGAGGCCCATTTCCAGCAGTGGATCAGTTTACATACAGACCTAATATTATATTGCTTGATTTATTTTAGGTCCTATTTTATATCAGGTATGTCTATATACCTATATAAACCGACCTGCTGATACTAAGAATTGCTCAATTAAAAAACCTAATTACACTTTGCCTGACTCGGAAATCCAACTCGAGATATAACGATAGCCAGCAAACATAAGCCTCGTAAACCTATGCTACAAGAACGGCGCAATCATGCAATTTAATTCAGTATAAAAAACCTCAACTGAAAACATTTCTTTTTGTGGTTGCCTTGAATTTATTTGACTTTGAAATCGAGCCTCGTCGACACTGTGTTTGCTTGTTGGAATACATTGTACTTTTACACGCAAGTCATGATAAAGAGGGTGTTAGAGTTATATTTTCAGGTCCGGTTTTAATGTTGACAGCAAGGATGATGTAATTGGCAAGCGGTCATTTTACCGCTACTGCCACGCGGTGCGTTGTGATTTCTATCATCACATGGGGCAAAAATGTATGTCGCTGAGAGCTGGGTTCAGTCCTAAAACGGAACAAAACTTATCTTCTTCTTCTCCCTAGCCTTTATTATTTCCAAGTCACTTGGGGTCGGCTTTTCTAGTCTAACCGGATTTGACTAGATATCAGTTTTTACACGGAGCGGCTGCCACCTGACCGCCGCAATCCGAAGGCTAACGATATCCTAAGGCAAGACTAGTGTCAGGATATTATAGGGCACTGACTTCCCAATAACAGCTGCCATAGATGTTCATGGCAGCCGGGACCGAAGGCTTAACGTGCTCTCCGAGGCACGGAGCAGGCGATAATTGCCAATCAATACACACATAATTTCGAAAAGTCATATAACTTCCGAAAGTCGGAGCTGCGCGACGTGGGTTCGAACCGTGACCCTCTGCATTGCAGTCTGTTGGTCTCCCCACTGAGCTAAACCAAAAACTTATCTATGAATAATAATTGTGGTGCGTTTTAGTGATCTTTGTGACTGTTGTTTGAATGATTGTCTATCGCTATTTTAATAATTTGTGGATTACACTAATATTTATGCGTTGTGGCATTCAAACTTAGCGCGAGGCAGCTGCAAGGCGACCAATAGCCCTTTGCGCAATCCGTTTAAGTTATTGTATAATTATTTTCTCACGTTAGAATACCAGATATAATTAAAATCTTTTGTGACTGGGCTCCTGTGTGTCTATAAGACTCAATGGATATTTAATCCATTGAGTGACTAACAACGAGCAAACCAAATAAATACATAAACTCCGCCACAAAGAAATACACTATTAAATTCATTTCCCACCATATTTTGGCTCCATAAAATGTTTTCTTTTTCCATCTATTCCAGTCCCGTACTAAAGCCGGCCCAGCATCGAACGTGTGCACTTCCCCTTAGCAGTAAATCAAGCTACGGTCGCGTTATCCACGCGAGGATCTTGTTTTATTTCCCCAGTCAATTGTGTAGCGGAATTAAGTTATTCTCTCTTCTATTTAAGCGGAATTAGGTGGATAAACATCTAAGTATACCGTACGGGTACGTCTGTCTGTTTTGTTATAGTCAAAGCTAGTCTTTTGCCCACGGCTTCGTTTGGAAACAGATGTTAAGCGATACTTATGTGTATGTTAACTTAGTGTCAAGTAAGTTGCATTTGCTAGCTTTTAAATATTCTTTTTTATTTTTTAGTAGGCAAACGAGCATGCGGTTTTCCTGATGGTAAGCGATTACCGCCACCCATGGACACCCGTAACACCAGAGGAGTTACAAGTGCGTTGCCAGCCTTTTAAAAAGGAGTACGCTCTTTTCTTGGAATGTTGAAGGTCGTATTGGCCCGGAAATACCGCAGGCGTCAGCTCATTCCACAGTTTTGTTGTGCAGAAAATTCCTGGAGAAACGCACAGTTGTGGACCGCCAACGATCTAAATGATGGGAATGAAAATGCTGTCACTTAGGACGATGGCGAAAGCTTTTGAAAGAAAGTTTTTTTCTGGATGCGAAACTTTATGATGATCAGTCGCCTAGTTAAGGTTTGAGAGCATAACAAACAAACCCACATTTGCATTTATAATATTAGTTAGGATAGTTAGAATGAGCTCTGCACTGCCATTTAATGTATTTTTGTTTGCTTTTATAGCTTATCAATCACAGCAGTGTGATTATGTCTGCTGTGCATGGTGTAACAATCAAACACACATTCACATTTATAATGTTAGTAAGGATGAGTTTTGGGCTGACTTTGTTAGCCTGCTTTGGTATGGCAGGTATCAGTAATAAGATATATATATTATGTATATATGTATATAGGTATGGTATGTATGTATCTTTATATACAGGTACTGGGTGTTTCTTAGTATAGTGAAAACCTCCCAGAGGGTGATTATACTTGTTATTATGAACAACTTTTGTTCTAAGACATTGCCGAAATCGCGGAAAAAACAGCTGATCCATACAAAATTGGATTTTGACCTCGACAAAATGTATGGAGAAGTTGTTTTTTATTTCGCGATTTCGACAATGTCCTCGGACAAAAGTTGTTCATAATAACAAGTATAATCACCCCCTGATAGGTTTTCACTATACTAAGAAACACCCAGTATAGATAATATACCTTTCCTAGCCTTTATTATTCCAAAGTCACTTGGGATCGGCTTTTCTGGTCCATCCGGATATGACTGGATATCAGATTTTACACGGAGCGGCTGCCACCTGACCTCCGCATCCCGAAGGCTAACGATACCCTAAGGCTAGACCAGTGTTAGGATATTAGGGGGTACTGACTTCCCAATAACGACTGTCATAGATGTTCATGGCAGCCGGGACCGACGGCTTAACGTGCTCTCCGAGGCACGAAGCAGGCGATAATTGTCAATCAATACGTACATAATTTCGAAAAGTCATATAAATTCCGAAAGTCAGAGGTGCGCGACGTGGGTTCGAATCCAAGACCCTCTGCATTGCAGCCTGTTGGTCTTCCCACTTACTATGTATTTGTATAAATTTTATTTATATTATATAATATTTTTATTGGTCTGTATATATTATGTAATATATAATTACTATTGTGATATTCTTTAGTATATTTACATGTATGTTTCGCGTTACTGTATGCACCTACTTCTTTTCATCTCTGCATCACGCTAAGGTCGAGTGGTAGATAATGCCCTTGGCATTAAGCCCGCCATTTTACTATTTTGTGCACAATGTTTTAAAAATAAATAAATAAATAAGTATAGTGAAAGAAAACTTTATAAGAGGTTTTAGATTCGATTTCCGGTGGCAATGTCTTGTTAGATTTTCTAGTTAACAAATTTTTATCCATAAATGTTAACAAATCAATAGGTAGTACATTAAAATCTGAAAAGGATATCTCGCGAAATGTGGAAGTAATACACTCCTCCATTTCACCAAGATGACTCAGTGTTTTAAGTGGTCGTGTCGCCACTGCCCCTGTGACGATTGTTGTAGGTTCGATACCCACGCGAGCCAAAAATTGTGTGATAAACAAACAGTTATGCCCAGGCTGAGAGTTCTCTTCTTCGCGACACAAGAATAATTCCTAGTGCAGGGATTGTCCTCTTCACAAGACCTCCATTGTTCTGGGCGGAACGAAGGTATATTCTATCAAATACATACACACAACACTATCTAGCCCAAACTAAGCAAAGCTTGTACTATGGATACTAAACAATGGATAAACATACATATATACTGTGTTTTTTTTGTAAATTATTATTATTATATCTTAAGTAGTTTATACCTAACTACGACACGTGCACAGAACACGTGTAGCGATGACAAATCAGTAAGCGAAATCTCAGAGTATAGGCATCAACGTGAGTGTTACCGCGAGATGATTCATAGCCTAATATTGACACAGGTCGACCGAGAGTCTTGTCTGGTGATAATTAATTTATTTGTTCTATGATACATCTATACTGAATCTTATTTTAGATAGTATTATATATACGAACGTGTGTTTGTTTGTGTTTTCTGCCTCGGTATGTAGCGGTAGTGAATGCGACTGCTTTGCTTTGTGAGCCGGGATTCGAACCCGAATAGTTACATGCGATGGGTTCGAATCCCGGGTTAAGCCAATAAAAGGTTATTCGATTTTTCATACAATAAATTCTTAGTATCTCGGAGTTAGGAAGTTGGCGATGTTAAACACCTCCAAGATACGGGGGGTATCTTGGAGAGCATGTAAAGCCGTTGGTCCTGCGCCTGAACTCTTGGATAGCCGCCCTATCGGATAATGTAAGTTAGGAAATAGTTCCCTTGTGTTTCCGCACACACTTGTGCACTATAATATGTTCTGCGGAGATGACCAATCTACAGTTAGATTAGCCGCCGTGATCGAAATTCGGTCTGGAGAACATTCATATTATTTTATGTGTTTTTCATGTCGAAAAGAGACAATGATAGATGCTTTAGTCAAAAGTGTGAGTGAGTCAAGGTAGACTTCAGATCTGAGTAAGAATAACGTCTAAAACGCAAGCAAATCAAGGGTGAAATACTAATATTTTTTTGTGGTATGAATCATCTGTTTAGCACGTACTTGTCAATGTAACCATAAAATATATCAAAAGAAACACCTGGCGATACATTCTGTAAATATCACATTGTATTCAGAACTGATTTAATAATAATATCAGGCCTGTATAATAAAAACTATCCCACTGCTGGACACGGGCACAGTACATAAATATACAGTAACCTATCTTCATACAAACGGTCGGAACTCGAGTCATACCTACGCGCCTCGGCGTCGGCATGCGCTCAGCACGCCACCAGTCGCGAATGCGCCGCAGTGACGAACGGACGGTGTGTTGTTTTTTAAACAGTAACCGCGCGATTTTTTACCAAAAATAAGTACAAGTATAGCCTATTTATAGCCAAGTATATCGGGACTACAGTAACAATAAAACGCAAACTTTTTAAAAAAAATGGAAAATATATTCCGAACTTCTTTTAAAACTAAACATAAATAAGTATCTGCAGGTATCTATAACCAAATAAAGGATATTCCTTTTTCTCCTCCTTGTCCATGTTTCCCAAATCAATTTTTAATTAAGCTTTATATTCGAATGCGGATTTATTATACTTTAAAATATAATAATAAAGCATTCCGTACGTCTCAGTCGAGGTGCAAATATTTTTCAGTCGAAAATTTGTAAGACCGATTTGTTATTAAGTTTTAAATCTAACATAAACATGTTTTTTTTAAATTAAATCTACCAATCAAAAAACAACATGCATTTTTATTGAACACTTTCTATTCTATTCACAAAGTATTTTATTTGTTTAAATAAAATAAAACATATTTACAATCACAAAAATAGATAGAAACTCAAAATAGGCAGATTTAATTAAAATGCTGTAGGTGGGCAGCTCTATCGCATGTTTACGTACCGCGCGGCTGTAGGCATTTATTTCAAAGATACAGCTGAGTTACAATACTGTTAGATAATATTACCGTGATACGGGCCTCTTCGTAGTATGAGAAGGGTCAGGCCATACTCTATATAGGCTTAATAGATTTTATGTCATTGTATTAAATTTAGGGTTAGAATATTTCAATCCAGTAAAAAATATTTCACTTAGTTTAATGGCCTCGGTGACGTAGGTAGTTATAATAATAATAATAATAATAATAATAATAATTTATTTATTTTCTCACCACAATATAAACATTATTTACATTTGGTAGGTTACATAATTATTTCAATTAGATATTGTGGGGAGACTGGTACCTAAACTAGACTCAAGGCCTGTATTTCAGGCTACCAGGTCTCCACCCCTTAGGCTTAACATCTTATTATGTACAGCTTACATTAGTTTACGGTAAGATATTTATTACAAACCAAAAATAAAATAAAAGGCAATACAAAACATCTGCATGTGCGTATCTTTGAGCGTGTGCGTACGTGTGTGTGTGTGTGTGTGTGTGTGTGTGTGTGTGTGTGAGTGTGTTTGTGTTTATTCTAAGTCTGACTGGTAAGAATTTTTTCAGTTTCTTCATAATTGAATTGTTGGAGCCAAGCAGTAAATGTCTTCTTACATTTGTATTTTGTGAGTTTAAATATATTTAATGCTTTATTACACTTGTTGTATAGAAATCCACCTAAATGACAGAAAAATCGTTTTGAAAATTTTGTTTTCAGATAAACTTTTGACCTATCCACTGGATTATAGCGCCTCTTTCCCTGAGATATCGAAGGGTCATAGGTTAGTAAATTATGTTGTCTCAGAACCGTGTTTAATATAAATAATTTACGGACTGTTAAGACATTGCATTCCTTGTATAGCTGTTCTGTTGGATATAAGAATGGTCGATTGTAAGAGACTTTGAGGATGGCCCTCTGTGTCCTCTCCAGATCTATTAAAGTAGTTTTAGGAGCACCACCCCAGGACGTAATACAGTATGTCAGTATTGATTGAGCAAGTGCAAAGTAGATTGATTTTAAGAGTTTGTCATCTACCACATTACGTATGGTTTTAAAAACGTATATTAGTTTTCGTAATCTTCCATTTAAGGTGGCGATATGTTCCTGAAACCGTAAGCTGCCGTCGATTATCAGTCCCAGATACTTTATACTCTCCGATTTGCTTAGGTGAGCACAGTGACACATGTTGTTGTGTGGATCAGTGCATGAGTGTGCTATTATTGAGTGCTGTGTATCTATGAAGTTGGGTGGTGTATGGTCTTTGATGGAAAACGTGATATATTTAGTTTTATTAATATTGAGAGTAAGCAGATTATTTCCCAGCCATCCTTGCACTAAGTTAAAGCCTAACTGAGCACACTCATAGACCTCATCCCAGTTATTTGCGCTGAACATTAGAGCCGTGTCATCTGCAAAGGAAACTATTCTACCTCCCGGGAGTGCAAGCGCGCCCAGATCGTTAACATATATGAGAAAAAGTGTAGGGCCGAGTACGGAGCCTTGCGGCGAGCCGTAGGTAGTAGTGTATTCGTCACTAATGTAGTCATCTATCTTAACTCTCTGGGTACGCTCGCTCAAGTAGCTTTCAAAGAGTTTCAGTTGAATCCCTCTTATTCCCAAGCATTCCATCTTGCGAATTAGAATGGGGACAGAGACCGTTTCAAACGCTTTCGCGAGGTCTAGGAATATCCCTAATACTTTCTGTCCATTATCCATATTGGTGACTATGTAATTTGTCAGATCATGAACAGCATCCGCTGTAGATTTGCCTGGTCGAAAACCAAATTGTGAGGAATATAAAAGATTATATTTTTCTAAATAGTCAATAAGCCTGCTGTTCATGATCTTTTCAAGAACTTTGGAAAGGGCAGAAAGCACAGTTATGGGTCTATAATTGTTGACACGATCTCTATCCCCACACTTATAGATCGGATGTATTATAGATTTTTTAAATGCTCTGGGGAATTGACCGGTAGTGAGTGCGAGGTTACATATGTATGTGAGTGGTGGGATTATCGCAATTGAATGTCGCTTAAGAAGGTTGCTGGAGATACCATCCCACCCCACGGCACAGTCACTACGAAGAGACATCAGGAATTTTGAGACCTCTGCCTCATTTGTCTGAAGCATTACCATCGACCTCGAGCTATTATTTGGGGTTACGGTAGTAGGCGTTCCGGTACGATTTATAACTATTTTTTCTGCCAAGTATTTACCTACAGTAGAAAAATAATGATTAACAGAATTAACTGAAAGTTCTGGTGTGATTAATGACGATAACAAATATGAAGAATAATTTTGTTTGACTTTTGTTCTGCCCGATATACTATTTATTGCTGCCCATAAGTGCTTAGGGTTGTTACCACCTTTACTGATTTCGATTTTATTATAATCAATTTTCACTTTTTTAAGTAAGAAGTTACAATAATTTCTGTACCTAGCGAATGTTATTTTCAATAACTCGTTATTAGGCGCCTGTTTAAATTTTCTATGCAAGTTGTCTCTGTGTCGGATGCAACGCAACAAGCCAGGAGTAATCCACGCCTTAATAATCTTTTTGCGGTTTGGAACCTTAACTGTTCTCGAATTAGAATCAATTATATTTTTAATAAGACTAGTCATTGTCTCCGCTGCGATATGAGGATCTTGAGTTTGGTAAACCATATTAAAATCGAGGTGCTTCATATCTGCGTCCAACCGTTCGTGATTGATATGAGTGGTTGTTTTTCTAATGTTTATTTTAGGAATTCTTTTTGAGAGAAATAATAACACAGTATCATGATCAGTTAGCGCAGAATGAGCAACTTTTGTGGACGCGGGTAGTTGTGTTTTTAATATAAAATGATCAAGGCATGAATTGTTACGTGTAGGTAATGTATGTGCGGGTAGCAGGCCGTGTGACGCTAATAGATTAAGATAGTCCAGTTTTGTTGAGCTGTTGCATTGTTGATGTATGTTTATGTTCATGTCTCCGGTAATTATTATATTACTATATTGTGCTAAATTAGTTAGTGTGGTGTTAAGTGAGTTTAAAAATATGGTTATGTCTTTATGAGCTGGCGGTCGATATATCGCTAGGAGCACGGTACTTGGGTCTATTGTTATTTGGAGACAGTTTGCTTCCAGAAATGGTGGTTCTGTCGCGGTTACTGTTATCTCTTTGCGCACATATACAACCACACCCTCATTTTGAGAATGATTATTACCTGTCTGGAAACAGTTATAACCCGTTAAGTCAGGTACATTATGTGTACCTGGGAGCCAACACTCTGTCAATGCAACTATATCCCAGCAAACTTTAGTTCTAGTTAGTGAAATTAGTAAACCAGGCATATTTTTCGAGATACTTCTGATATTTTGGTTAAGAATTTTTAGCCATTGGTTAGGCCTGAAGTTTGGTGGAGTACAATTGTCCAAGTCACAGGTTACAGTTTCCGACACAGAGACTGAGTCAATATTATTATAATTATTTAGTATATTATCGAATGCTTATGAATATATTTACAGCTGTATCATTTCTAAGGTATCTAGCATTGTGTTGGAATAGTGTTATTGTACAGATAATTAAACTACTTACGGTCCGTAAGCATTGTAAGTATAATGTGGTATATATTGTATGTTTCGGTAAGTCGTGAGTGCATGTGTTGTATGTTGTGAGTGTGTGGTATTATGCGTGTAAACAATTTAAAATGTAGACATAATTGCATAACAATAAAATAATGATGTTGCTTCAAGTAAATTATAATGGATAAATAGATAATGTGATTAGTTACAGAGATAAATCGTAGATACGTTTTAAAAAGTATAGGTATAATTAGAATTATAATGGGTTTTTCGATTATAAATAGTATTATTGGTTGATGAAATTGGATGTAAATTATGATTATTTTACTCTTAATACATTCGACATTAATATTATATGTAAGAAATTTATAAGAACTGGTATCAATAGAATTAAAAATAATATAGAAATTTGTATGTTCCGATCTTAGTCATTTTTCTTTCCTCATTTTCGCTATATCTTCCTCACATTTTATCAGCCGACTAGGCATGCCTTCTTTCTCTCGTAAATATACCTTGCCATTTGCGGTCCAACATTGTTGATAGTGGTTATCTTTTACTAGTTCTCGTGCGAGGTAAAACAAGCGTTTGGTTCTCGCCGTGAGCACTTCGGAAACATACAATGGTTGCTTTGTTACTCCATTGAATATGTGGGATGAGCAAAGTCGGTTATCTTTATTTTGTCTGTTGTAGTCTCTGGTTGACTTTAGGAATTGCTCCTTAGCTTTAGGTGTCATAAATTCAACGATAGTTGTACCAACTACTGATGGCGACTTACTTTTCAGGCGAAATATGTCTTTTATTTCGGTCTTACTTATCGGGTGACTCACGATATTGCCTAGTTTTAGTACTGCATCTGATAAGGATTCATAAGTTTCCGGATTCGATTGCGGCATGTTTTTTATTTCAATTGTTGTCGATTTAATGTTTCTCTCAAGGAAGTCGACTTTACTTTCCATTGTTTTTATTATTTGTTTATTATTGCTATTCTCATCCTTCAGCTTTTTAATCTCCAGTAAAGCGTCATCGTATTTATCAGATAAAAAAGCAATAGTCTTTTGTATTTCTTCATTTTGGGTACGAATTTCCGAATTTTGAATACTAATTTTGACATTCTGAGATCTTATTTCTTCGAGGGATGACTGCAGAGTGTCCATTTTGGAATTTTGTTGACTTTGTTTACTAACTAGGTCGGCAAACATACTTTTCATCTCTTGCATCATTATCTCCATTTGATACCATTCGTCCTCACCGCGTTTCCTTTTTCTAAGGGTTATGTTTGTATTTTCACTATTGGTCTCATTGATTGTAGACTATTATTTATAGAAGAAGAACTATTAGTTATAGAAGATATGACTGCTTTGCTGAGGACACGGATTCTATATCTGGATTAAAGTTAGCCAGTGATTTTGAGAAATTCTTAGTGGCAAGGTTTTTTTTTATATTGTAATTGGCTTGCGTTGACCGCGATCTCACCTGATGTTAAGTGAAGTTGCAGTCGAGGATGGAGCACGCTTGCCGAGAAGATACCTATTCATTCGTAACTTGAAGACACCCAGATTGTACCTGAATTGTGTATGTAATAGGCATGTTGACTAAAAAAAAGCTTTTACTCCGTCTTTAAGACTAGCAAAAAATAATGGGCATGTATTTTTTCTTTTGTCACACAAACTAATAATAACGAAGATACAACGGGTTTAAATTTCGTGTTACGTCACTTGTCGGTAGAAATTTTGTAGGACAGTGACGTCACAAGCCCCCACTTTAATGCGTGTCCAATATTTTTTGCTAATCTAAAAGATGGACTAATTCGGATCACTTATTTTTAACCCTATCAACATGGCTATTATATCAATTAGCTCGTATTACAAAGGACCTAAAACCATAACTGCCAATTGTGGGTGTAATACACCCCGCTGACTCCATTTGGGGTTATAATATTAACTGTCAAATACGGTCTCGGTTTTCTCATATTTGGTCTTAAAGTCACAACTCGCAAAATGTGGGAACATTTTTCCTTTCGTACTATACCTTTCCTGACGGGAATATAAGCGTAAAACTACGTATGATAACAATAAAAAAAGTGTGTTACGATAATCAAATTTTGATTCTTGCAATCAGCACTCGAAAGACATTAATTTTAGAATTCAATCAAATACAAAAAATATGTGTATTTAATCATAAGCCACAAAGTAACATTTATGTTATGAATGTCAAAAGTTGCATTATTGTGGTAGATTGCTTGTTGCTGTAAATATAGGGTCAGACCAATACTACAGATACACGTTAAAATAAAATAAAAATCGTGACACAATTATCGAACCCGGTATCACGCAATCAGCACTCGCGCACACGACTAATGAAGCAACATATGGAAACACGATTGCTCATTATCACAAACAATTCCCACTTAAATCAAATCTCCATACACAATGCTTTATACTAATACATACATACGAGTATATGTACAGTCATCCGCAAAAGTTGCGTACAACACAATGGGATGGCACAATGCTGTATAACGTCATGAGGGAGTGGCTGTACTTCCTGTGACGTTTCATGTTTATTGATGTGGAATAATTAGTTCACGTTGCAAAATATGCGTTTGAAGTAACGGGTTCGATGTCTGTAAGAAATAGTTGTGTTACTGATGGCGCATTGATATTAGTGGTTAATGCGAGTATCTGCCACTCGCAGTATCATCGATCTGCACAGTTCACTGGCTTAAGTGGTCGCCTCGCCATTGGCACTGCGCTGAGTGTTGTGGGTTCGGATCCCACACGGGACAAAATTTTTTATGATCCACAAATATTGAAATTAAGCACTTCATATGGATTTTGTTGTTTATTTGTTGTTTATTTTTCGTTGTTTATTTTACTTTAAAACACTTTTATTAAATAATTTTGAAAAGTCTAACACTACTATTATTGAACTTTACTTCTTTTTCTTCTTAGCCTTTATTATTCCCAAGTCACTTGGAGTCGGCTTTTCTGGTCAACCGTATTTGACTGGATATCAGTTTTTACACAGAGCGGCTGCCACCTGACCTCCGCAGCCCGAAGGCTAACGATACCCTAGCCTTAGGGTATCGTTAGCCTAGACCAGTGTCAGGACATTATAGGGCATTGATTTTCCCAATAACAACTGCCGTAGATGTTCATGGCAGCCGGGACCGACGACTTAACGTGCTTTACGGAGGATATTTAAGTTTACTCTTTGCCCTGACGCGACGACGTTTCGGTTGCTTTACAGCAGCCATGTTCACGGGGAGCAACCAAAACGTCAGAGCAAAGTGTAAACTTAAATATAAATAGTTTTAATAAAATTAAATAGCTTAAATAGTAGTAAAGTTCAATAATAGTAGTGTTAGAGTTAAAAATAATTGTAATATAAGTGTTTTAAAGTAAAATAAATAACGCGGCAAAATCCGTATAAAGTGTTTAATTTCAATGTATAACATTCGCGTAAACATAAGACAATGGTGCCAATTCTGTTGTCACAAAATTCTCTTATCTTAGCTAAAAATCTCTAAAATTTAGTTTAGTCCTGTCACTTTTAGCGATTTCAGAATACAAAATGTCGTTTGACAGGACTAAACTAAATTTTAGAGATTTTTAGCTAAGATAAGAGAATTTTGTGACAACAGAATTGGCACCAATATGATACAAAAATAGTTGTTTCGAGTCTGGGTTGTCCGTTGTTTGAATGTTTGTGAAGTTCCCCGCGATGCAGGATCTATTCCTAGTTCCTAGTCTTTTTTGAACAAATAAAAAACAAAAATTATAATCTGATTCGATTACTGTACGGTACAAAATCTTGTGCATTCTATTGATAGATTTATGGTAAATAGTTTTAAGTTAGGCTATCTTGTACATTTGTCACCTGTGATATACGGATTCAGATCAGGTTACACCGACCGTGGTCACAAGGTCAGATTGTAAACACGACCGGTGTAACCTGGTCGAAACGTCAAGCATCATAAGGTAAACATTATGTAGGATTGCGTTAATACCCGTTACGTATTATACAGGGTGTCCGGTAATTAATGGATAACCTTGGAATGTCTTATAGTAGAAATGAAGGCCGTTCAGAAAAATTAAAAAGAAATTTAAAGTGAAACCTAATAAACATAGCATACTTTTGACTGTCTATCTATTAGCATAATTGTGTTTAATAATAAAACAACAAAAAACCGATGGATTTCATTAATTTATGGTCGTAGTATACAAGAAAGTTATACATGGTAATTAAAAAAAAACACATATCTCAGGTAGTAGATAGGATAGATTTTTTTTCATATTTTTTTCTGAACGGCCATCAGTTCCACTGTAAGACATTTCCAGGTTATCCATTAATTACCGGACACTCTGTATACATACATATACAAGTATCATGCAACGCAAAAGTTTAAAATATATGATAATAATATAGGGATTACACTATGATGCGTGAAGTTTTCTAACCGACACCTGATTAAGGAGTTCTGAAAACACTATTTAGGCTGTGGTCTTCTGTGAATTGAGAGCACTTACCCTGACTGGGAGCTGTTACGAATTCAAGTGGCATACCATCCTGGTGTTCTTTCTCTTTTCGGTCCAGCCGTTTAGGAGGATTTTTCTGTCAACACACGTACAGAAGAATTATATATATAAAGATAGCAGTTTATGCAATAGCAAAGTAAATTAAACTTAGTTAATGGAAAATCGTTGGACTGCCACGTAGAGCTCGCAAGTGCGATCCTAAAGCACAAATGTCTGGCTTTTAGCTATGTGCCTATTAAATAGGTTTCAAACCACCACACACCGTTAAATCTCTCGTTTTAACGTTGTGTCTGAGAGTTCTCCATAATGTTCTTGGAGATATTCGAAGTCTGCCAACCCGCACTGGGGCAACGTGCTGAACTATGGCCTTAAACTACAAACGCTGTGAAGAGTTTTGTACCCAGTTGTAGGACAGTTTATACTTATTTATAGGGCTGATATTATTAATATTTTCTCTGGCTTGTTTACATTTACACCTCGTATTGCTTGATACCATTTAACAACAAATAGGCGGCTAATTTGCCACTAGAACCAATAAAATAGAAGCTTTTATTGCACAAAGGCTTCATATTTCAAACAATAACAGTTTCACAAACTGACTCCCAAAATACAAATATCACATGATTTAGTTACAAGCACTGCTGATTCCCAGTTTGCGTATACCCACTATAATTGTTGCCTCTCACAAAGGAATATTAAAAACATAAATTCGCGCAGTTTTTGTCCAATTTTCCGATATGGAGCTTTATCTTTTTTTGGATGCTAAAATGTTGCCGTTAGTTAAAAAGGAAATACTAGTTGGTTTTATAATGGTAGATTTTATTTTGATTGCATTTCAGTTTTCATAGCTGCGTGTAAAATGCAAATTGTGTAATTTTTCTATACGATTAAATTAACTCTTTCGCTGTCCTGAAATAGAGAATCTGCTGCCGTTTATTACTATCTTTTGCCCGCGGCTTCTTCTTCTTTGTTTTCCTTTTTCTTCTCGAAGATAGTTCTTTTATCTGGATTAAAGGTATTCTAAATCTGGATAAAAAGTATGCTGTACCCCTGATAAGGTGCATGCGAAAATGCATGATAATCAGTCGAGTAATTTAGGTGTAAAACAAACAAAAACACTCACATTTAATAATAATAATAATCGTTCATTTCGGGTATAACCCATAGTATTTGACTTAACAAACTATAATGAAATTGAAAATAAATTATAAATTATATTATAGAAAAACAAACATTTATAATATTAAGTATGGATATGTGGTTAATTCGATCGCGCTGATCGTTATTGTACATATGTACATATAATAAAATTATACTTAGCTTATATTCTAACGGATTTAGTATTTATTAGTTATAATATTATATGCTATAGAAGAGCAGCGATCGCTCAGTGGGGAGACTAACAGACTGCAATGCAGAGTGTCTTGGATTCAAACCCACGTCGCGCACCTCTGACTTTCGGAAGTTATATGACCTTTCGAAATTATGTGCGTATTGATTGACAATCATCACCTGCTCCGTGCCTCGGAGAGCACGTTAAGCCGTTGGTCCTGGCTGCCATGAACATCTATGGCAGTCGTTATTGGGGAAGTGGACACAAAAAAGTGTCGCCGGTCTGTACTGACTGGCCCACACACAAGATAAGATAAGATATGCTATAGAAGCTAAAACAATTATTTTTTATATTTTGGTCAGCATATTTGTAGGCGCATCACACAAGGACTACTGCATGAAATTGAATGTGGTTTTTACATTTGTATTGCTATTGGCTCATGCTTCATCTTAATACGCCGCCTTCAAGTCAAATAATATGATCAGCTTTTTCTTGCAAAGAAAGAAAAATAAAGATAGATAGGTACCTATTTCTAAATTACATACCAATTATTTTTCACATACCAATTATTATATTAAAGAGGTAATCTCTTTCTAATCTTATATATAAAATTCTCGTGTCACAATGTTCGTTCCCGTACTCCTCCGAAACGGCTTGACCGATTCTCATGAAATTTTGTGAGCATATTGAGTAGGTCTGAGAATCGGCCAACATCTATTTTTCATACCCCTTAGTGATAAGGGTTGTCCACCCCTAAAATTTTTTTAAATCTTTTGGTCAAAACATTTTTTTATGGCAAAACAACGTTTGCCGGGACAGCTAGTATTAGTATAGATACTACATTTATACAAAATTAATTTCGGTCGAATTTTGATCACTGGTTGACCAGTAGTATAGTAGACACCCTATATACGCATAACTACGCTACATACAAAATAGAGAATTGTCGGCAAGGGACAGTGTATAGTAGTGTCGATGTAATGGTATGGATAGAGCGTAACAAAAATATAACGCACTTTCTCGCAAGATTCACAGCGTTCAACTTCTAATAGTTCAAAGTCCAAACATTCCAGGTTGATGTATCGCTGTGTGTACACTGCTAATTTTAAAATAAAATACTTAAGATGGAAGTAATATAACTTTAATTCTCTTAACCAAAGTAGATTCGCTCTATTCAGCATATCCGCACGAAATGGAGACAATCCACATCTAAACCAAATGATAATTGCTTTTTGAAAATCCACCATCGCAATAAAAAGCTTAATCTTAATCCTTTGAACCTCTCATTGTTCGTATGGATACAATATAATTTAACTAAAACCTTAAAGGGTGGTCCCATGCCTTGTAGCATCACCCTCAGAAAAATATATACAGAAGAAAGTTACATTGAATTGTTTATAGCCAACATGTCAAAATATTCTATTCATCACTTATTTATTTTTAACAATAGAGTTAGACTAGGTTTCAGATTTCAGCCTATTTAGGGGCATACAAACTTATAAGATATCAACTTTTATAAAATTTTTAACAGATGTTTACTTGCAATTGACAAGTTACAGTAAATATCATATTGTGCCATTATACATGTAATTTTGTCTTCTGTGTACGCGAATGTTATTCATTGAAATTAAACTACTATATACGGATTTTATCGCGTTGTTTATTTAACACTGTATTACATAATTTTGAACTGTTACACTACTTCTACTATTGAATTTTACTAATTTATAAGCTAATAAAATTATTAAAACTATTTATATTTAGGTTTACACTTTCTCTGACGTTTCGGTTGCTTTTCAGCAGCCATGGTCTCTAAAAATCTTATTGTATATAAGATATTATCACGTTACTAAAATATAATATACTGCCTACTTCGCAGTCATCTTTTTAAATAAGCCTTTTTTTGTACAACAAGGTTATTAAATAATCTTTGGGCCAGCTTATGATTACTTACAATACCACGCATTCACTCGCGCATTGTTAAATTAATGTAGAAATTAAAATGGCATGGAGGAATGAAAAAGGTAGAAATGTGAGTCTCGGGAACTGCTACTTATTAGGTGAAAGGCAATAATAGTGTTGCTACTCTAACGATGGTTACCTGTAAGAGGACAGTACTTCCATTATTATATGGATTAATGAAATGAAAATGAAATGAAAATATTTATTTGCATTAAATATGTGTGATACATTGCAGCATTGATGTTATACACTTTGAAAGTCCAGCATGTTCTACCGGAATAGGTGTACAAATGAGTGTTGTAGTTATATAGAAAATACAATAATATTTATAAATTAAATGAAGAATGATAGACTTTACTAAAATTAAAACATCTTTAACAACAAGCACAAAGACATCACAAATTGTTATCTATATAACAAAACCAAAATGTGTAAAAAATTTGGTCTCTGGAATAGTCCAGTAATTACGATTTCACGCCTTACACGATCGCACATCATGAACTTTCGCATACACGTTGTCAGGGGTACGGAACAGTACATGGAGTACCTTTCATGCTGAAAAAGGGGTTTGTTCCGCATTCCTCCCTGATATTTCGGCCCAAGCGTAGAAATACGCATTCGTCCCAAAAAATGTTACTTAAATGCCCCTAAATTTAAATTAATATTAATTTCTTAATGTAATTCCTCTTGCGTCCCAGATAATGATCCTTTTTTGTCCCTCTTTTTTTTGTATGGAGTATTTGTTGTCCAGTCAGTCGGAAAATATTTTAAAATACCTCGTTGATCTTTTAATAAAACTTTGGGCTTATAATTTGCATGACATCAAGAAACTGACAACAAAAGATTTAAATAATTTTAAACCATGTTTTGTTTCGTTAACCATATGTACAAAAATATAGGGCAAAAAAGGAATAATTTAAAAAGAGGGACGAAGGAGGAACATTTTGGAAAGTGGGACGTAATATAGGGGCAAATGCGGAACAAACCGAAAAAATTACTGAAACTTATCTCTAACCTATATTTACGCAAGCAAAGTTGCGGGCATAATCTAGTATGACATAATTATATTAGCTAGCCATTATTTACTTAAAAAATAATTGGTTCTCTATTGTGTTACCTAACATTTTTATCCATAATCTAAAGTGCCGTAATTTTTTGTCCTTATTATCATTTACCGAATGAGAACTTGCCCGACCTTAATGTCACATAATATCACATGCCATAAAATAGAAATCTCTTAACACAATAAGCCCTAAAATTTTTTGTCATAAATCTTACAATCAAATCAATAATATACAACAGACTTAAAAGAATTTCAATATAAGTCCTAAATTCAAATTATTTAAATTGTTTATTATTTTACTAAATCCAACTGATACAATACATAAATGTAAAGATGCTGTAGGGGTATGTATGTATGTGTGCGTCGAATGTATGTGTGTGCAAGCGTGGTGTATGCAAGGCGAGTCGGCCAGTTGCTGTGCATTGGCCCGACAGAACGCTAGGTCTTGTAATATGTAATTAGAATTAGTTTTATAAAATATATTGTGATTTTTACCTATATATGTATTACCAGTGTGTGTGTTCATAATAAACAAATTATATATTATTAAAGGTGTTATCTGTCGGACCAGTGCCGGTAATTCCCTTGTAGCGTTTTAGAAAGTCTCGCATTATTGCATATCGTGGACACAAGAGTGAAATAAATAGTAGATGCGGGTTCGATTCCCGTGGAATTTATAAGTTAAATAAAATAGGTATACAAACACAAGATCGCCCCAACATTGGTGACCCCGACGAGTGCAATAAGTGTGGGATTTCTAAAGGGCTACATTGGTTAATTAATAAGGGTTAATATAAGTGTAGAATAATAATATAGTGTACGATGTTCCAAGTGCCGAGCCCCGTGAAGCCAAGCAAAAGTGATAATATGAACAGTGACGAGAAGTTGAACACAGGTATGTCGAACTTGAATTCTTGTGAGCTCGCCGCGATAAGTGTACAGTCACGATTGCCAGAATTTTGGGCGGAGATGCCACGACTATGGTTCGCGCAGATAGAGAGCATTCTAGGACCGCAAAAACAGAGCGATGAGGCTAAATACAATTTAGTGGTAGCGAAGCTTGGACGTGATGCGTTACAGCAGGTCAGCGACATTCTGGTAGCGCCACCAGCCACAGAAAAATTTAACGCCATCAAGGAACGACTACTACAGGTATACGAGGAAAGTGCAGAGCGCCAATTTCAGAAGCTAGTGGGTGAAATGGAGCTGGGAACACAAAAACCCTCACAGCTTTTGCGCCGGATGCGGGACCTGGGAAGAAATGCCCAAACATCAGACAAAACGTTACACAGCCTTTGGATCGCGCGGTTACCAGCGTCTGTAAGAGCAGTACTGACGGTCAGCCAGGATCAAAACTTGGAGAACCTGGCAAATATAGCAGACAAGGTTATGGAGAATACACGGAGCGGGGAAATCGCCGAGGTGAGCGGCGCTTATACCAACAACCAGCAGCCCATTCAACCGCCGATGAACGAGATATTAACGCAGATGCACAAGTTGAACTTGGAAGTAGCGTCCCTGCGTGAAGAGGTTGCGCAGCATCGTCGAAGCGCATTCCGTGGCCGTGGAGGTCGTGGAGCTTTCCGGGGACGGTCAAGGTCTAGATCCAGAACACCAGCGGATCCAAACTGGTTGTGCAGGTGGCATTATCGATACCGAGCCAGAGCATCGAAGTGCGAGAAACCCTGTGCATGGAGGTCACCAGCAGTGCCACAGGCGGGAAACTAGACACGGTACGACCTACAGTGGCGGGGGTGATTGTACCGGGTAGTAACCACCGCCTCAGTGTATTTGATAGGGAGAATGGACTAAAATTTCTAGTGGATACAGGAGCGAACGTGTCCGTCATTCCAGTTAGCAGAAAACAAAGATTATTAGGAGCGCATTCGGACTATAAATTATTTGCAGCAAACGGAAGTGAAATAAAAACATACGGCGTAAAGACTTTACAAGTGAACGTAGGTCTCCGACGCTCATATCGTTGGACATTTGTTGTCGCGGAGGTTAGCCAACCCATATTAGGTGCGGATTTCTTGGAACATCATATGCTAATAGTAGATTTAAGTGAGCGCAAATTAATTGATAAGGAAACAAAATTGCTAACGCTAGGTAGATTAACCCTTTGCGATAATTTATCAATCACCACAGTGGATAGTAATCATCCGTTTAGTGATTTATTGTCAGAATTTTCAGAAATAACTAAGCCTGTCTCATTCAAAAATATGGACTATGACTCTGGTCACGATGTTTTCCATTATATAGAAACCACTGGGCCACCCGTCCATGCTAGAGCGCGACCGTTGCCACCTGACAGGTATCATAAGGTTAAACAGGAATTTAGGTTAATGCAGGAACTAGGTATTTGCAGACCGTCTAAGAGTGAATGGTCTAGCCCGCTGCATGTCGTAGCAAAGAAAAATGGAGATATCCGGCCCGTGGGGGACTACAGGCGATTGAACGCCATCACCAAGCCGGACCGCTATCCCGTACCAAGACTGCTCGACTTCAATTACATACTGGCAGGTAAGAAAATCTTTTCAAAGCTTGATATTAATAAAGCGTATCATTTTGTCAAAATTGCACCGGAAGATATAAAAAAGACTGCGGTGATAACACCTTTCGGGCTATTCGAATTCATGAGATTAAATTTTGGGTTGCGGACAGCTAGTCAAAGTTTTCAAAGATTCATAAATAATACTGTACTCGAGGGCTTAGATTTCCTATTCTGCTTTGTCGATGATATAATTATCGCTAGTGATTCCTTGGAGAGTCATAAAACGCACTTACGAAAGGTATTTGAAAGATTTGCAAAATTTGGCATAACCATAAATACATCAAAGTGTGAATTTGGCAAGGAAAGTATCGAATTTTTAGGTTACCAAGTCTCGACCGAAGGCATTCGACCACTCGACCACAAGGTCAAGGCCATAGTAGAATATCCTCGACCGGATAACGTGGAGCAACTTCGTCGATTCTTAGGTATGATCAACTTTTATAGAAATAGCATTCCTCATGCAGCTGAGCACCAATCAGTGCTGAATAATTTTTTAAAAGGTGCCAAGAAAAGAGACAAGACAAAAATTTCATGGTCACAGGAATCCGATGAAGCATTCAAGGAATGCAAGAGAAGTCTCAGAGATGCGGTGCTGTTATCACATCCGGTAAGTAATGTACCACTTTCGTTACACACAGACGCATCGGACACATGTGCTGGAGCAGCGCTTAACCAATTGATTGATGGTAAGTGGTTACCGTTAGGATACTTTTCTAAGAAGTTTAGTAAAGCTCAACAAAGGTATTCTACGTATGATAGGGAACTTACAGCCATATTTTTAGCAATGAAACATTTTAGATACATGTATGAGGGAAGAGAATTAATAGTTTTTACCGATCATAAACCATTGATCTTTGCATTCAACAAAGTCGAGTCAAAAAGCGAAACACCTCGACGTACTAGGCAGTTGCTATATATCAGTGAATTTACAACGGATATCAGATATGTCGAAGGCAATAACAATGTAACGGCTGACGCGCTCTCTAGGATTGAAACCATACACTGCCCCACAACATTTGATTACGCGGAATTAGCGACCGCACAAGAACAGGATGACAACTTAGCAAAATTATTAAAAGAGAAACAGAATAACATTCGTTTAAAAAAAATGTTTGTACCTAATTGTGATAAGCCTATCTATTGCGAAAATTCGACTCAGATGTGTAGACCTTATTTACCAAAGAAATTTAGGACGTTAGGTTTTCAATCAGTACACGGTGTTAGTCACCCGGGTATCAGGGCAACACGAAAATTAGTAGCGCAAAGATATTTTTGGCCAGGCCTTAATAAAGACGTCGGTCAGTGGGCCAAAACGTGCATCCAGTGTCAAAAGAATAAAGTAGGCAGGCACACAGTATCGGAATTACAACAATTTCCAGAAGCTAAAAGGTTAAGCCACGTTCACATTGACATAGTCGGTCCGTTAGCACCGACCAGGGAAGGCTATAGATATTTAATAACCATGATAGATAGAGGCACTAGATGGCCCGAAGCCATTCCTGTGTGTGATATAACAGCTGAAGTAGTCGCAAAAGTTTTTTACGAAAATTGGATTGCACGATTTGGGGTAACTGACCAAATAACGTCGGATCAAGGCAGGCAATTCGAAAGCAACTTATTTAGAGAGCTCTTAAAGATAATGGGTATAAAAAAATATAGAACTACACCGTATAGACCCCAGAGCAACGGAATAGTGGAACGCTGGCACAGGAGCATGAAGCAGGCCTTAACAGCGCGTCTCACAAACAATACGTCATGGAGTGACGAGCTGCCTACGGTCTTACTTGGGTTGCGTGCAGTAGGCAGAAGTGATAATGGGGTCAGTCCTGCGGAATATTTGTATGGTAAAACAATTCGGTTGCCGGGAGATTTTCATGACACCTCAAACAACCAAAGTGTTTTAGACCACGAGTACTTAGATCGTTTAAGGAAACATATAAGTAGTTTGAAACCAGTTACGCGTAAATTTCGAGATTCGCGCACCCTGTTCGTGCACAACGAATTAGGTAAGTGTGAATACGTCTTTATCAGGAATGATGCAGTACGCAGACCGCTGACGTCACCATATGAAGGACCTTATCGGGTCTTAGAAAGGAACGCAAAGGTATTTACGATCCAGTTACCTAACAGAGTAGTAAATATATCCTTAGATAGGCTGAAGCCAGCTTACATTTTAAATGAGCAAGGTAAAGAAAGTAAGGAACATCAGGTAAATAAAGTACAATTTTGCCAAAATAAAGTGGATGATAAATGTAGCAATGATTACCTCAGCGTTAGCAAAAACATAGATAATAAGTTAGTTGATAAGAAAACGAGGTATGGTCGGCAAATAAGGCCACCAGTTAGATTTAAAATATAGTTTTTTTTAACTACATTGTTTCTTATGGTATGTTGGTATGATAAAATTCATTATAGTAAACTCAGAAAAATCCGTTAAACGTAACATGTTTATGTATATACATACTTACTGATGCATGAAAATCATTGCATCATATCCATGTAAGCAAATTTATTATGTATGTTGAAACACAATAACAATAATTAATTATACAAACTTGCGATTTAACGTAAAGTAGAGCATAAACTATTATGCAAATTATTGATAATTTTAAGGTCGCTTGAATATTTCATTTAATATCTGCATCTTAAACGAGTAACAATTCCAATCAAGTAATTTTGTGTCTGTAAAAAGTCAGTACATTTTACTAAATAATTGTAACAATGGGCAAATCATATAGTAAAAATGAAGAAATAATTATAGCCCAAAATGGAGCAAACCAGATGGATTTTACTAACATTGAAAGTCATATGAAAAGTTATGGAGGATTATTGTTGATAATTTGCATACTATTGTTTACAACAATTATGTGTAAATGTTGTGGATTCTGTTATAACAGAGGAAAGAAATGGGTGCAAAAACAGACGGAAGGTTCCATACAAAAATTACAGCAAGCCCACATACAACAAGTATAGACCGGAAACATCTTTGTAAACACTGTAGTCACCGTGCGGGCTCAGTGTGCCTATGCCCGAAGGCGTGTAACATGACTCCCTGGTGTCGCAATGTTGTTATCAGTATAGCGAGTGACTGTTATAAACTAATGTAATGAATAAAAGGTAATGAATGATAGGGTGACCATAAGATTTTCGATATGCGAATTGTTCTATTGTAATTTGTTTAATTTTTTTTTGCAATATTCATGTAATAAAATTTTTAACCATGTAAAAATTTGGGGGGAGTATTGTAGGGGTATGTATGTATGTGTGCGTCGAATGTATGTGTGTGCAAGCGTGGTGTATGCAAGGCGAGTCGGCCAGTTGCTGTGCATTGGCCCGACAGAACGCTAGGTCTTGTAATATGTAATTAGAATTAGTTTTATAAAATATATTGTGATTTTTACCTATATATGTATTACCAGTGTGTGTGTTCATAATAAACAAATTATATATTATTAAAGGTGTTATCTGTCGGACCAGTGCCGGTAATTCCCTTGTAGCGTTTTAGAAAGTCTCGCATTATTGCATATCGTGGACACAAGAGTGAAATAAATAGTAGATGCGGGTTCGATTCCCGTGGAATTTATAAGTTAAATAAAATAGGTATACAAACACAAGATCGCCCCAACAATGCAAAAGCGGGCTTTTGTCACGGCTCTGGCGCTGCGGGTCTCCGGCGGTCCCACGCGTGCTAATCGGCGCAGACGGCTCAGCCGCGGCGGCGGCTCGCTCGCAGCCTCCTGCTCCTCAGCCCGCGGGCCGCCTCGCCCCTACCGCCGCCACTAGGGGTAGAGCAGAAAAGACTGCGTGGAGTCGAGTTTACAGCGACTCGTTTCTGTTACTTTAAACCTAACCTAATTTTCAGCAAATGTATTAGGACCAACAATTTTATTATAAACGAACATTTGAAATAATACACATTAAAATAATACAATACTTAGGACATATGACTTTATTTCATGCAAAATTAGGAGATTCAATTATTACAGTACTCGATATTATACCAGAATAGTTTTAGAAGTAAAGACAATTTTGTAACACATATTTTCAAGTTTTTGAACATTATGGTTACTGAAGTTTATAGCAAACGTGTTATGGATAATGATTTTCGGACAATCAATTTTAGGAGAAGAAAGGGAAATCGAATCGAAATTAGAATCCAAATTACTAATATTATAAATGCAAACGTAAGTTAGTGTCGCTCTCATGCCTTAACTACTTGACCGACCATCATAAAATTTCGCATACACGTTGTTAGAGGTATAATAAAGTACTGCCCCCAAGCAAACGAAGCCGCGGGCAAAAGCAAGTTAAAAATAATTAAATCATTCGATTCTACAATAACCATTGCGCATCACTAACTAACATTATTCGATATCCAAACAGCCCCGATGCCTAAGATCTCTCTTAGGTATCTAAGTATTAGACGTAAATATTGAGCGACGTTTTAGCTGCCTCTCAATTCACGCACTAACGCACCTCCTGGCACTACCAACGAGTTAGGTCCCCTGCACACGACACATGCTGCAAACCTACTGTCATCCACGTAGCCAACCGACTATGCTCATTTCTGTTACGTGTACATGGGGCATATACGCACTGTTGTGTTGTGACGGAAATTAGAAATTTTATTATCATGCTTTATATACCTTCATATGAATGTTTATAAAGTTGACTACGACAAGGAAATAGTGTAGTTAACTCACTATTTTCGTCAAATAGCAAAATTACCCAAACTCCAAAATACAAATAATGTTTTAAATCTACTCAATAATAAAGAAGATACAAACATTTCAAATGTTGCAAATGACAGAAAAACGATGCACGATACAAATTATGACGTAACCGCTATCTAACTGCTGTCGTGCGAAAGAGATAGCGACACATTCCCAATCCGACTCTAAAAATTGGAGTGTTAGCACATAAAACTCTTTTGATTACTGATTGCTCATATGTAAAATAATATTCAAAATTAAACATAAGTAAAACCTCCATTATTGTTAATGCGGGGATAGTATTTACTCGTTTAAAAATCTAGTGAAACACGATAAATGCATTCAAATTTGGTATCAATAGGTATGAATGTGATTATTGCATACGTATTTTGGCTTCAATTCCTTGTTCTTCTCCCTAGCCTTTATTATTCCCAAGTGACTTGGGGTCGGCTTTTTTAGTCTAACCGGATTTGACTGGATATTAGTTTTTACACGGAGCGGCTGCCACCTGACCTCCGCAACCCGAAGGCTAACGATACCCTAAGGCTAGACCAGTGTCAGGATATTATAGGCCACTGACTTTCCAAAGACGACTGCCATAGATGTTCATGGCAGCCGGGACCAACGGCTTAACGTGCTCTTCGAGGCACGGAGCAAGCGCTAATTGTCAATCAATACGCATATAATTTTGAAAAGTCATATAACTTTCGAAAGTCAGAGGTGCGCGACGTAGTTCGAGCCCTAGACCCTCTGCATTGCATTCTGTTGGTCTCCCTACTGAGCTATCGCTCGTTCCAGGATTGCTGCCGGTATCGAGAGGGTATTTACAACCATTTAGACAACGGTCACGCATAACACGCAGACTCGGAACAATTAGCTGTGGAGCACATACATTTTTGTCATGTATGAAGATCGAACCCACAACACTCGGGATAATAGCAGCGCCTAGTCTAATACTGTATTCGGTTGACGACAGTAGGTTGTCCTGGATTGCATCTAAGGTAATCTTTTAGTCTAGGTTGGTATCCAAAATGGTTACCATAAAACAAAATTAACGCAAACACTAACCATTTAGCTAAATAAACTCATTAACTCGAATAAATTCAATGCAAACGTTCTCTTTGAATCGTTTCATTTGAAAATAAATGTACTTTCATTTATTATATTGCAAATTAAAATGTATTTGGCATTTCACTAATGAAGAGTATTAGTGAAGTAGATTTTAATTGAGTTAAGCCTAAAGGCCTTGAAAATAAAATTAAAATTACGTAAAAAGGATATCTCTTTTTTGGGTAAATTAAATTATTTTACTTCTTATGAATGTTGACGGTGGCGCAGCGTTTGCGACTGCTGAGTATAGGGTCACGTATTCGATTTTCAGAGCAAAATGTTACCGAGTTTTTCTGATAAGAAATCCTCTAATACGTAGGTCTGAAACCATAACTGTCGAAATCTGTGGGTATATCAAACTTTAACTGTTTCTTATACATCTCTATCTACTTTCAAGGGCTTATAACCGTCTATCTCGCATAGTTCCAGATCCTGGATGACTCAGAATTTGGTAACAGAAAACACCAATAAATCTTAGCCCAGTTTTAAAACCTGAGACCTCACACAGCAGTCGCATTCACTATCGCTGGCCTAAGCAGTCATAGGTTCTAAGACTTTTTTTTGTTAAACGTGGTAACTGGTAAATATAAATTCTCATTATTAAATTTAGTGATAACACTCATAAGTGTCATTTTTCGAACTGGACATCGAACTTGACGCGTTATGTTACAGAAGTAACAGGAGCGCTTAGTGGTCGTTTCGCACGAATCTGATGAATTGGGCGAAACGCCACTTTCTTTAGTAAAATCTTTAGGTATCGATTCGCACACCTTCTTTATCAAGCAGGGTCGTTTCGATTCGGTATTATATCGATGTGTGCGAATCGACACTAAGCTAACAAGAGAAGACTTAAATTTAATAAATATAATATAATAAAAATAATATTCTATCACATACACACATTATCTAACCCAAACTAAGTGCTATGAGTACTAGACAATGAATAAACATACATAATATATTTACATACATATTATACATATAAACACCCGGACCAAGACAAACATCCATGTCCATGCACACAAATTTTCAACTTGTGCGGGAATCGAACCCGAATTTGAATTTAATATGTAATTTTCTTTTTAAATCTGCTTAGTAAAATATAAACACTGTATTGTCTGCCTACCCCCTAACGTTTGTATCTCGGGCAGTCACATGGCCAGTTGGCGTTGTGTCAACCCCACGCCACCCTCGTTACACCCCATGTAGGCACAAACTTCACATGCACTTGTAAGTACCATGGGATTGTATTCATTCGCTTACGGCTGTAGTACAGTAAATGTACTATGAAGAAGATTTTGTTTAAACGCCATCTAGTGGACACTTTAAGTATTAAAAATGAATATCCTAATCCTAACTAATATTATAAATGTGAATGTGAGTTTGTTTGTTTGTTTGCTATGCTTTCATGCCTTAACTGTAACTCAATTGATCATCATGAAATTTCACATACACGTTGTCATGGGTACAGAATAGTATATACATACATAAATATATTCACGCCTGTTTCCCAGAGGGGTAGGCAAAGACTACGGATTTCCATTTGCTACGATCCTGATACACCTCTCTGGCTTCATTCATTTTCATAACATAGGTTTAGGTTTAAAGATCTTTATTGTACTCAAAAAGAACATTACAGTCCACTTACTGATCATACAATATAAATAAAAATAAAGTATAAGTATAACAGTAGCACGATCATGAGTGAATCTTATAAGTTACAGTTTTTGTTTTTAATCTATCAATGACCCAAAAACGTATTTAAGTACCTAGTTATTTTTTAATTGTAATAGGTAATATTTTTTATGTTTTATGTTTTACACTAGGTTCATTTATTTTATATTTAAAATAAAGTCTAGTGTAACCAGATTTGTAACCATACAATTTATATCCATACCATACATAAATTGGTATTAGATAAATGCATTGCTAAAATGTACCTATATTTAAAATGTAGTTATATACGTATATATTATTTTACCATTATATATTTTATATTTTTAGGTTTAATATATATATTTTTTTTTAAGTTAGATGTATGTGTTTGTTTACGTAATTTTTAAGTTTAGTTTTAAAATTAGACAAGCTGTCACATTCCTTTATTTCATCCGGTAAATTATTAAACAATTTTATGCCATCGTACAACATACTTCTTTTGCCATATTTAGTTCTTGGTGTAGAAAGCGTCAATTTATTAGTGTTCCTTAAGTTATGTTTGAACTCTCTTTTAGTTAGCGTAGTCTGTGTGTGTATGTGACCCAATAATATTTTCTTAATCAATGTACATATATTTTCTGTGTAGATTTGTTTTAGGGTAAATATACTAGTCTTTTCATAAAGTTTAGGTGTATGTGTTAGCTTATGATATTGAAACAACACTTTTATTGACTTATTTTGTGCACGTTGTAATGGCACGATATTAGTTTTAGCAGCGGAACCCCAGATCTCTATAAGGTAAGTTAGGTTGGATTTTACAAGTGCATTATATATCATCAGTCGTGTTTTGTGCGGTATACAATTAGACATTCTGCATAAGGCACCGGTGAGTTGGTTAATTTTATTTCTCACATGGCCTATATGAGGTTTCCATGTAAGTCTGTCGTCTAAGATTAAACCAAGATACTTTTCCTGATGCGACCTATGTAGTGATTCATTATTAATATTTAGAGACAAATTGCTAGGTATTGGCTTGTTTTTTGCTGAGAAAATCATATAAGCAGTTTTCTTTGCATTTATTGTCATTAGATTACATTGGCACCAAATGCTGTATCGGTGTAAATCTTTCTGTGCTTGTTCTACCAATTCGATCAGTTTTTTGCCAAAATAAAAGAAACACGTATCGTTTGCGTATAACGTTATCTCGCCAGCCAACCCAATTTTGCTTATATTATTAATATATATTAAAAATAATAACGGGCCAACTGGTCGAATCATTAATATCTTATGGACTTAGTGTGTATGGAAGAACCTTTGCTACCTATATAAACCGAATAAAAGTGTTGCAAATTAGGTTTTTAAAAATGCTTGTAAGCAGGGACACAAAACTGAAATGTAAAAATAATTATGACATACTTTACAAGATATGCAAGGTGCTCCCAGCAAACGAGAAAGTAAATTATTTGATAGCCATAGACCAATTTAATTGTAATGACTACAAACATGACAACAATGTGTACAAGTCATTGAGGAAAGACATTAGAACTAAATATGTACAACCAAGAGTGTGTAATTATTACGGTGAGAGGACACTTAAGTATATAACACCAAAAATATTAAATGAAATAAATTTCGAGTACTGTAAAATTAGTAAAGCGACTTTCAAAACAAAATTAAAGATTATGTATCTGAATAAGATTAAAGAGTAGTAGTATTATTATATATGTTTTTTATAGTGTGATCGAGTACTGTAATAAAAATAAAGTAAAATTTAATTGTAAGTTAGTACTGTTAGACACCTAGTAGATAAGCTAATATGATGCATGTATGAGCGCATAGCGCCAACAAACTGTTTTTACAGTTTGGCGCACTTTTAGATTAAGAAACACCTGTATTTAATTAATTGAATAAACATTTTATCTATCTATCTATCAAATTGAGCCTTGTGGAATGCCGCAAGTTATAAGTTGAGGTTTACTTGTATACCGTTCATTGCCTATTTTTACAACTTGGGTCCTGTTCTCTAAATACGACTGGAATATGCTGTACGCCGGTCCCGACAAACCTAGATTTTTTAACTTAGCTAATAATAACGAATGACTCACCGTATCAAATGCCTTTTTTAAGTCAATAAATATTCCCAGACAAAAGCTTTTTCTATCTATTTCTGTGTTAATTCTAGTTACTAAGTCAACTACGGCTGACAATGTGCTACATTTTTTTCGGAAACCATATTGTTGAGTACATATAAAATTGAGTCCATTAAGATGTTTATTTAGACGATTGTATAAAACTTTTTCAAATATCTTGGACATTACAAGTAGGACGGAAATGGGACGATAATTACTTGGGTCTGTCTTTGTGCCTGATTTATAAATTGGACTAACTTTTGCTGTTTTTAAGCTGTCAGGGAAATTGCCAAATTTAATACATTTATTAATGCAATCCGTTAAATTTTCGACTATTAGGTCACTTATGCACATTATTGATTTAGTGGTAATGCCGTCAATACCAGTACTACAATTTACATCTAAACCTCTAATAATATCAAGTACTTCCTTTGTAGTGCATGGTTCAAAATTCGTAATGGTGTACTCGGGTGCCTCTTCTATATAGGTCATAGTATATATCGACTCATCTGGAAAATTTTTAGGTATTTTACTTGCTAATTCAGTGCCGATTGCCGAGAAAAATATATTAAATTGTTCACAAATATCATTAACGTCATTAAATGTTTTATTATGGATAACCAGTTTTGGTGGTTGCGTTACTGCTTTAATTTTATTGTTAGCAAAAGTATTAATTAAATTCCATAATTTTTTTGGGTCATTGTCACAATTTTGAAAGGAGGTATGATAAAATTCTCGTTTAGTTGTTTTGATTAAGGTACGTAGATTATTTCTTTCCATGGTGAATTCTTCTTCTAACTCTTTGTTATTAGGATTTTCTTTGAGCTTTTTCCATAGATTATTTCTTCTGTGTATGCCATTTGTTATATTTTTATTGATCCAGTCCTTTTGTGGGAGGTTTAATATCTTAAACTTGGCAATTTTGTGTAATTTTATTTGCAGCAGTATATAGTGTTCTAAAGTAGTGTAATTATGGTCATTGTTTGTTAATATATGTTCTTTTGTATCCTTGTAAAGTGCTGCATAATCAGTCGCTTCATATGAAACACGCTGGAGAGGGTTGTGCTTGTAGTTGAGCAATTCCACATATATTTGTTTGTGATCAGATAATGATGAATCAATAACACTGATATGAAAATTGTCCTTGTAGAGATTTGTACAGATGTGGTCCAAAATTGTTTTCGTTCTATTAGTTTCTCTAGTGCAATAATTAATGTGTATTTTGTTCAGAATATCGTATCCAGTTGTTTGCAATATATCTCTGTAGTTTGAAGTCTCCTTAGTGTCGCTCAATAGATCAATGTTGAAGTCGCCAAAAACAATGCCTCGTTTCTTACGTTCTAGTTGTGCCATATATTTTTCAAAGAAGAAGAACATTTCTCATTCATGCTCGCCGGTTTAAGTTGCTCTGTTATTTCAAAGTACCCGAACATAATTTAATCTTTGGTGTTTCTATTTACGCAGAATGAGCTCAAAGTATCATGAAGTCTAGCTGTGGTTTACTTTATCTTGGGTTTGACTATTTGAATTACTGGATTAGTACAATTCAATAGTAGTAGTGGTGTAACAGTTTTCAAAATTGTGTAATAGACACAGTTTTATATAACCTGGTCTTTACCCAGAACGTCACCAATCTGATCGAAAAATGTTCGCCTAGGTCTTCCCTTTGCGACTGTTCCATTCACATTAGCCCTAGTGTGAATAGAATATAGTGTATCTTTTATCCAGAAAATAATATTGTTACTAACCTAACCTAAATATAAGTCAGCGAAGGCGCGGGCAAAAACTATGTAGTAAAATAATATAATTATATGGTCAAACAGTTTCTAATAGATGTTTGCAATAATAATATGGCTATCAGTATGTCAGAATTTCTTTACAGATAATTTGTTTGTCTCCACACTTATTATTTCACGCGCCATCAAAATATGTATAGAAAAGGCTTTTAATACATCTAATACTGTCGCGCCGGACCCAAACGAATGTGTTAAAAGATAATTATAAACCTCGGAGTGATTTTGACCTCTGACGTCGTGCTCTCGTATTCCCCTGTTTCCTCCTTCAAAATTGAACCCTTTTTTGTCATGGACGTAACGAGAAGGAATTCGGCTATGTCTGTACGTTTTAATTTATTTAGTTTTGGTAAATTTGTTTGCGGTATGTCAGAAAATTTAAATTATGTATAATAAAATTGGAATTAATTAGCAACTATTGTAGTTAATTTAATGCTACCCACACCCATAGTACCCACACATTTGAACATTTAAAATTTCAGTAGGTATTTTTTAGCCGAAAAGCGTTAAAAAGTTCGTTTAAACTGTGTATCTGGCTTTGCTCGTAGTTTTACGTTATTGTTGGTGCGAATAGTTTCTACTTTTTATTGTTATATGTTCCCATTTTGGGTTTTACGTGTTTATTTAGTTTTTATAACAAATATATACCACGGCAAACCTCTGTTTTTGTTTAAATTACTTTTGCAACGTGTAATATAAAAACGCATATTCTAAAAGTATTTTACTACTAGGTTTTGTCCGGGGCATCGCTCGCGTTAATGTAGATTTGGCCAATAAAATTTCTAACCCTCGCGAACAGTCTTTTATGGATGAAAGTTACCTGTCCTTTTCTGACATCGTATATGCAAAATTTCATGATGATCGGTCGAGTCGTTATAGCGTGAAAGCGAAACAAACAAACTCACATGCGGATTTATAATATTAAGTTACGATATGACTAACATAAGGGAAATAGGACTTGCAATCAAAAGGTCGTGGGTTCGAATCCCACTCATTGCACTACCAACGTGAATTATTCACTCCAAATATAAGCATCCAAGTTTGGCTGGTATAAGCAAAGCTAGAATACTAGTAATTTGGAAACGAGAAATAAAAAGAAAAAAATGTTTGTGTAGATGTTTGAATTTTTGTCATTTAATAATAGAATCCTTTATTTCAGCCGGTACACATTTTGTTAGCAGTGGGTTTAGGTACTATGTAAGCGGCGGAGCCTTTCTTGTGTGCCAGACGCTGCAGTTCTTGACTTCGTACTGGTACTGAAAATTCCTTGATAGAAAAACCCAATAACAGTGTGCCCTAGGTACTCTTTAATCAACCTCGAGAGTTAATGCACAGAAGTTGCATTTGACAAAATAGGTTAATAATTATTGTTTGATTATTCACTTCAATGTTGCCAACTGTTAACGGAAGTCAGTAATATTTGCTCATTATAATTGATTAGATTAATATATAACATATACTTACAGATTGTCTACTGTTATTTTTAATATTTTCACAATAGATAATATTGATTGCTTTTAATTTACTTGGATGTTATTAGTAAATCGGTTGAATTATGGATATGGTATAAAAGCAAGGCACGGTGATTATCCGGGCACTTCTTCTATGGCCGCCGGAGGAATCACTTCTACAATAAATTAAGTATATTGTTATTTTGTTAGAATTATTATATACTGTTGTTATATAAAATAATGTAATTTATATGTAATATGTAATTTAATTTTGTTATTATCGGTATAACAAACAGCCTTGATTTGTTTGTTTAAGGTAATATTTATGATTTATAGTACTTAATAAATGATAAATATAACACTGTAAAATGTTATTTGTAGTTTCTTTCATTAACACACACCATAAATTGCAATATCCTTCATTTAGTCCAGTCAAAGTAAATTAATTATCTATTGCTTATATTTTCCCGATGCTGAATATAACACATTCATTGCTGCAGCGCCACCGAGGTTGTCTAGCTAGACTAGCGATAAAATTTTCATTTAAAAGATAATACATATGAAGTACTATTTACCCCACACAGCAAAGGCAATAAAACAGTTCCATTACCCAAATTTCATCACCAAGAACCCATAACTTTAACGACGGATAAACTTAAGCACAACAAACCACCTCTCTCCCCCTCCAAGTCTATCTATCACAATGAATTACATGCAAATTTGATCAGCACTTTAGATCGGTACCACCAATCCTTGACGAGCGATTCCGTTGAAATTTACTTACTTTATTGTACAATTTCCATAGATTATAGCTAATTTTCTTTTCCCTTACTCAAAGGTACTCCCCTTAAGTAATTAGGGAGGGGACACTGTCGAGTATTGGATGCTTGAGTTAGGCGACAAGTATACGAGTATGTGGCTAAATAATATTTTAATTTGGCTTTTATGAGCATCATTACTATAATATTTATGTTATTATAAAAGTGACAATAATAAAGATATACCGACTATATTTATAGCATATGTAAGTCTTCCATACTCCTTTTAATAAATTATCTTATTAGAATTCCCCATACTTCTTTTATTGATAGTCTTGTCAGTTTAAATTGATACCTATATGACTTAACTTTGTGTTATACAAACATCAAAAAGAATGGTAAAATTTCATTCACTTGTTCAATTTCGGACACAAGGTAAAGGTCCCTGTCAAGGCGCGTGTTTCCTTCTTCCTTCAATCCTGGGTCCTATAAGCGAAGCGTGAAAAACCACCTTCTCTGACCGTCAAAGTAGGGACCTCAACATCGCCTCAACTGCTATGAGGATGGTGTGGAGGCTACTGCTGTTGGACCATATGACTGCTTACCATCAGACGGGGTGTGGTAATATAGACGAGAAAACAAAAAATATAATGAAACGTCACAATATGACTTCCATTTAATTACGGTATTTATTCCGATTAAACTCAAGTTCAATTCGCGGATCGGGCAGTGATGTTGGGATTTCAGTTAGGATATTCAGTAGCAGATTCCGGTAACGTGCATGGTGGAAAGTAAATAACATATCATAAAAATAATATAGAAACATAAGTTTACATAATGTAATTCGCTTGTATATCCACGTGATAGGCAATGCTTTATTACAATCACATTTGGCCAGCTGTTTTAGGTCTTTAAGGAATGACCTACCGGCCCTTGATATCTAACGGACATAATATTTCCATTGCTATCGAAAATTCCCTACCAGACAACCCAAAAACACATTTACTAATTCGAGCGGCGAGACTGGGACAAGTCGATCATATAAACGCAAACTAAAACCGCGAGCCAATGAAGCAGTCACTCATATTTTATTGTTATCCAATTTTATATTCAATCCATTGGACATCTTGAAAATAAATAGTCAAGTGGAACAAATCCATTTATAACTTTTATACTCGAGTAGTCTACTCGCGAGAGTGGCTGTCACATCACTAAAGCCGGTACATTCATATGCTGTAACTGCCAAGCGATCTGGCATCTGTTCAATATCGTTGTCTTTTTCACTCCTTAGACAATTCATCCTTATTTTAACTTAGAATGTGATCATACTATTATTTGATTAACTATACATATATAGTCACACGCCTTTATCCTGAAAAGGTAGGCAGACGTGTATAAAAGCATATCTCGTCGGCTTTTTTAGATCCTATATTATATTAGGGGTCGATTCAATGGCAGTCTAAGGGACTACACACACTTATTCAGCTCTGTTCAGCTTTTGTACATAGAAAACAACGATTTTGTATGAAGACGCGTACGCATCCGTTCAGCTTGCCGTGTCTATTCAACTTTCGCGACAAATAGGCATAAATGAGGACAAATGTGTTTTTATCATGCGAATTCTATAGATGGAGTTTAGCGCTGTTCTGTCGCGTTCAGCGCTATTCTAGCGCATTCAGTACTGTTCTGCCGCGTTCAGGGCTGTACGTGGTCGCAACTTGTCGACGAGGACGTCCGCGTTCAGCGCCGAACGCGTTGGAACAGCGCTGTACACGGATGGTTCCCGACTCCTTGTCGACAAGAAACTTATACTGCTAGTGCAAATTATTCTTATTACCGTATTCGCAGCATATTTAGCGACGACGCTGTTATCTCTGCTGAAATGCTTCTATCTACTGCATACGAATGCAGTAGATAGAAGCATTTCAGCAGAGATAACACGCTGTGATGGCTTTTCTCATTCTTACGACGCTGTACGCGCCTAATAGATGCAGAATTGTATAAGTGTGACTAAAATCTTTCAGCAATACGCGAATGGAGCTGAATAAGTGTGAGTAGTCCCTAAAGTATACAGTTGTAGACTCTTGTTGTTGTCTTAACAACACTTTTGCTCAGAAATCAAACCTGACACTTCATCGCCGGCAGAAAAAGTGTTCCTAAAAATTATGACAAACATGACATGCAGTATAGTATACTATACTGAATGTTTGGGGTCATAATTCTTAGAAATACTTTCATGAAAATTTTGTGTTTTTCTGTAAATAGTTTTTGATATATCAAAAACTATTTGCAGAAAACACAAAATTTTATTCTTGAAAAGTTGCTTGAAATGCTTGATGCAAAAGTCCGCAAGTGATTTTCGTGTTTCACGTATATGTATAATCTATCGTTACATATTTTTACGCATATGACTGTACTCTAGTATATAAACCCTTTATGCCGATGTACCATAGTAACGGGTTGGGAGCCTCGTGCGCTCACCCACAGTCCGCGTAAAGTTGTCAAGGCCCTCAGAGGCCAACAACTAAGACACACAAAAAGAAATATGTACCATAGTAATTGACTGCACGGATAGCGAAGATGTTTTAGTGGTCGCGCCCCCATTGTCACTACGCCGAGTATTGTGGGTTGAAATCCCACTTAGCACCAAAATTTGTGAGGTCCACAAATGGTTGTGTCGAGTCAGGGTTCAATGTCTGTAAAGTCCCCCCATGATACAGATATTATGATTTTGGTCCTACATAACCTGTCATATACATAACATCGATATTAAGTTACTGAAATGGTATTAAAATGTTCGGTATTTAATACTACTTTCTTCTACCTGCGACTTCACTCGCGTGAATCTTTTGAAAAGTATATCAAGACAAAAGTATCTCATGTTAATTCTTCTGCGTGTAAATAATAATAAATGCCCCTATGGCGTAACTATGCAATGGTTGGACTATGGTTTGCCTCAGGAGGTGTGCCTCCTGAGGCACACCTATAGCCAGAAAATACCAGATTCGATGCTGCTAATGATATATTTTCGACAGAGAAACCAAATACTACTTTATCCAACCAAATACCTCATGAACAGAAGTCGCATTCACTGCCGTCGCGGCATAGGGGCATTTATTATTATTTAGAGGCAGAAGAATTAACATGATATACTTTTGTCTTGATATACTTTTCAAATGATTCACGCGAGTGAAGTCGCAGGCAGAAGAAAGTAGTATTAAATACCGAACATTTTAATACAATTTCAGTAACTTAATATCGATGTAATTAATCCAAACGATGCGCTCGAATACCGAACATACCTCACCGAATTCCGTTATAACAGACAGCACCAATTAAAATCGAAACGGAATGAAAAAACATACGGATGTGCGTATATTAAACTTTTAATCCGGTTCAAACCGGTTATATCGAGTCGTAGCCGGAAAATACTGGCGCTATCCACCCCGGTAGGATGACTATTTTTGCGGCTTTACCCGGATATGTTAATGCAAGTAATTAGTAGGTAATTTTTGCATAAATTGCAAAGAAAAATGTTGTGAGTGTGTATGTTGAAAGATTTCCTAAATAAATACTTGTTAGTCTACGAAAACCATAAAAACTTGTTTTATTTTTTCTTACATTGGGTTTACAGTTCCACCAAAGCTTATTTTTTGTAACTGGTGTCTATGCGGACCGAATATAGCTTGAGTTATCAATTTTAAGTACCTAATAGTTTAAGAAAAGAAGTGACTGCTCACCTAGGTGGAAGTCCAAATGATAGAGATCGACTTCAACTATAACAGCTATGGGTATTGCAATGCTAGCTATCTCTCTTCATCATCGCGTCACCAGCTTCAAAGAAAGGTTTTTGAAATAGAATATAAACAGGAATGTGGTTATGTAAAAGCTGATATGAATCCTCCGAACCGTCTATTAACCAAGCAAAAAAGCATTTATAATGTTAGTACTGTTACACCGTTAAGCTGTTCTATTCAAACTATCACTAAATCATTGGCACTTAATGACACCGACACTCAAGAATTCAGCCTAAATATTATTTGTGGCCCTTATCCCTAGATTTGACTTTTCTTTTTAAAGGTCATCAAAAGAACTGCTTCCAAAATTCCTCTATTATATTTTAAGCAATCTTGAGTCTTTTTAAACAATGTTGAGGAACAACCTCAACATTTTTATAATACCTCAGAAAGCGTCTGCGGTCGCGCCTGCGATTGCTGTAACCACACGTCCTACTTTTTTAATTAATTTCATGGCCACCCTAACCCTGGCACGGTTAATTGCATTCCATTGTCTACGCCCAAAGAAAATAGTGATGGGGGAATGTTTCTATCCAGAATGTCAATTTTAATTTGTTGAAAAATTTATGAAACCATTTTATACTGCAAAGAGCTACGATATACGTTATAGATTAAATTTGGATAGATAGTAAGTAGTGAAAAGACTGCGTCGTTCATCAAGTAACATGACTGTATATGCAATTATCCATCGTAAGAACCTAGGCATGGTTTTCAGGCGATTATCGAGTTTTCTTTATATCTGTAGCAAAAGTTTGACCTTACTGTCATGATGTCCCAGATTTGATTGAAGGATCGAGGAATATAATAATATTTATACATTACTTCTTTTTTTAATGGATAATTTGCTACGCCTGTTATTTGAAAATATAACTGCAACAAAGTAACGTACAAACGTAGAAAAAACCAAGTAGTAGCGACCCATCTGAAAATCGAACCAGTGGCGTGGTGACCACTTAATATGTGGTTACCTAATTAGTTGAAGTTCTATTTCTTGTATATTTATCTTATACTAGATTTTGCCAGCGACATCGCTCACGTTAACGTAGATTTTGTCAATAAATTTTTATCCCTCATGAATACCACATTTTTGTAGATGAGAGACATGGAGTACTTCTCTATGTCTTTTTCCGTACTTCTGACAAGGTGTATGCGAAATATCGTGACGATCGGTCAAAATACTTAAAAAAAAAATTGTTGTTTTTATCCAATATAGAAGTGAGATGAATAATTACAATGGTAAATTATGACACAAAATGGAGTGCCATCGATTTCTAAAATACGAGCAAGTCTCAGTTTAGGAATCGCTGTGTCCCTTAGTAGTATGTTATTGTACAACCATCATAATGTGTGCTTTCTCATACGGTGCTTACATACCATTTTTTGTACTTTTTTAGGCAATAAAATATTTATTTAATATCGTGACGATTGGTGAAGCATTTAAGGCGCGGCGACGTAACAAATAAAGAAACTCACATCAGCATATTTTACAATATGAATTAAGATAAATAAGTGATCTTCAAGTCTATCTAAAAACAACCACATCCCAATAAACCGAGCGACGGTTACACATTACTAAACTTCTAAAAACTCATCGTATACGGATTGATTTTCACTTACACGCAATACCATTCGCCGAAGAGCCTTCATACGAACCAAGTGCTCAACTTTAGTCCTTCAAACCAAATCGATATGGTCTCTCAACCGATAAAACTAACTTTAAACGGCACCTAGGGTATTATGCTATCTAACTCGAGTGGTTTTGTGTTAGTGTGTGCACTTACTTTTAAGTGGTTTTGTCTAATATTCCCGAAGAGATAGGCAGAGATGTATATATCCTTCAATTTACTAACTATATCTTTAGACCCTTGTTCCTTAAGCCTATTTTTAAATACGTCTCCCATGTTTGTGTTCAAGCACTGTGATCGAGGTACTTATTTATACATATAATTAGCTTTTTTGCTTGGCTTTGACCTATCGAGAGAAAGGATATAAGGGTACCTTTTATCCAGAAATAAGTGCTGTTATCGGGAACTGTACTTTTTTCTGGTTGGAAGGTACCCTAAGTTCTTTGCTATACTCCTGTTACCGTGTATACGAAATTGATTGACGAGTAGTTAAAGCGTAAAACCGTAACAACCAATCTCATATTCGCATTTATAATATTAGTTGGGATATCAGCTCTGTGTATAAACTTTCCCATTGCTAGGCATGGGCCAATTCTCGGTTTTATACAGGTTAGGATATAGTTGACCACGCTGGCTAAGTGCATGTTAGTACCAATAAAAATATATTTAAGAACAAGAAAGAGACTTTAGAAACATACTAGAGACTATGAGTAGTAGAGCCTCGCTGATTTTAGCATGAATGGGCCGACTCGACCGGGGAAGTACTACCCTTTCACAGAATATTGACGTGAAATAGCAGTGTTCCTACTGTTGTGTTTCGTTTGGTGAGTGAGAGTGCCGGAGACCCAATCACCCTCCTTCCATCTTCCCGCTCCTTCTCCTTTCCACTTCCTTTTTCTTCTAAAGGGTCGGCAATGCGCAAGTGATACCTCTGGTTTTGCAGGCGTCCATAGGCTATGGTGACCACTTACCATCACGTGGGCCATATGCTTGTGCCACCTTAGTTGTATAAAAAAAGAAATACTATTTATGCACATAATTACATCCACGCTCAGGACAATTAGTTAAGCGTCACAGAAATTACTGTTTCATGTGAGGTTCAAAGCCACAACAAAACGCGGCATTTGTGGCAAATCGACCACCTATTATGCTATTATACCATCCGTATAAATTTGATTTGACTGCCGGAAAAATTTTCAGTCGCCGAACAGCGTCTAAGAATTTTCTTCGACATAAAAATTTTACCCAAGACAAACAAATTTTTGCCACGGAAACAATGAGACACTTTCCAGAAATTGCTCAAAAATGTTGATAACACAAACAGCTAATTGAAACCTAGAGTACCAAAATTAGGTACCAGTATCATTTTAAGTACCATATAAAATAATATTACTACCATTACTAAGTCCAACTAGCCAATTTTACTGTCTACTGTCTAGCATTAACCATTGACGACGAGGAAGGCACCACTTATCAGTTTAGGCTTATCTCTTGTCTTATCTTGTGTGGGGGCCAGTCAGTACAGATCGGCGACACTTCGACCTAGTGGGATCTTTTGTGTCGACTTCCCCAATAACGACTGCCATAGATGTGCATGGCAGTCGGGACCGCCGGCTTAACGTGCTCTCCGAGGCACGGAGCAGGCGATAATTGTCAATCAATACGCATATAATTTCGAAAAGTCATATAACTTCCGAAAGTCAGAGGTGCGCGACGTGGGTTCGAACCCGAGACCCTCTGTATTGCCGTCTGTTGGTCTCCCCACTGAGCTATCGCTGCTCCAGTTTAGGCTAAAAGCTCGATGTCTATTGTACGCATTGAATCTGTCCCTAGTACACTGAATAGCTTCTCGTGAATTGTATTTGCACTTGACTTTGCGAATAAGCAGCGCTGTGGATAAAGTGGTCGCTTTGTCACTTTCACTGTGCCAAGTGTGGGTTAAAATCCTACACGGGACAAAAATTTGTGAGATTCGCAAATTATTGTTGCGAGTCAATGTGTTCTCTTTGTCCGTTGTTTAAATGTTTGTGAAGTTCCCTGCGATATAGGAACTATTTCTAGTGCGGGAGATGTTTTTTTTAACATTAACATATATATTATACTTTATTTATTTTTATTTACAAACTGTTATTACAATACTACATACGTGAGAATATTTTTGAGTCTTAACCCATTGAAATTAAACACTTTATACGGATTTTATCGCGTTGTTTATTTTACTTTAAACACTGTTATTACATAATTTTGAAAACTCTAACACTACTATTATTGAATTTTACTACTATTTAAGCTATATAATTTTTCTAATTAAAATTATTTGTATTTAAGTTTACACTTTGCCCCGACGTTTCGGTTGCTTTACAGCAGCCATGTTCACGGGGAGACTAATATGGTAGTTGTCCCAACGTTCTGAAGTGTAGCTAGTTATTTTAAAGCTTTTCAAAATTATATATAACAGTGTTTAAAGTAAAATAAACAACGCGATAAAATCCGTATAAAGTGTTTAATTTCAATGTATAACATTCGCGTAAACATAAGACAATATTATCTTAACCCATTGCTCTAATTATATTATAGATAAATTCAGCATCAGAGCCGGGCGCCGGAGGGCGCGCGATGACCTCCAGCCACCCTGAGGTTTGACCTGGGGGTGGCGGGCTTTGTGGGCCTGCCCGCCATCCGTTCAGCACCAGGTCCGAGAGGCGGCGTGCGTGTTCCCACGCGCGCCTCTGTGTCGAGTCCGTCTCGTCCCTCTAGGGGGGAGACAGTAGGGAATTTTTGAGGGAGCCTGCCGTTTCATACGGCGGGCAGAAACCTCGGCGGGGTCGCGACCGCATGCGAAAGCGATTCGCGCGGCCCCGCCGATAGTGGTTTTGTCGAGGAACACCGTGGTAGGTTTAGTCGGTATTCCGGGAGGTACATTATTTCTTTTCCATCTTTCTTTTACCCCGGCGAGTCCGACATAATCCCTCCGCCCGCCCCCGCGGAGGGATATGCGTCATTGCATTCCCCCACGTAAAAAAAAAAAAAAAAAAAAAAAAAAAAAGCATACATTATATTTTAGTTCTAACAGTGATAAGATAAAATTTTCATAGGAAATATTATTTATTTTTACGATAACAACATAAGAAGATTCCAACATTCCTACCATCAGAAGATTCCAATGATCAGCTCATATCACCAGTGTTAACAAAATTCTTATCGATATCGATGAAAAATAAGACATCGACAACTCGTCCAAGTCCCATCTCTATTAGCAAATGTGTCCGGGCCACGATTTGTAGTGCGTCGCTTGAGTTAGAGTCCCCGGATAAAAAGATTTGTGATAACGACTCAGATAGGGGAAAATCTCAGTGCAACGAGAAATGGAAAGTCCCGGGGGTATATATCTTTGGCTATGGTGCGGACAGGGTATTATTTATGGGTGCCATTTATTGTAAAGGTTTTGTGATAGGAGGGTAGTTTGGATTTTGACCGTTTTCAAATCTTTTTAGGGTTAAGAATTTTAAAGTGCTGAAAGGCATTCTGGAGAAATGAGTATTTTATTGGTCCCGTGTTAATATTTCGTTTAGTTTGTGGTTGGTTTTAAAATCCCACGTTCGATTCCCGAATCGGGTTAAATATTATACCAGATCGGTCAACTGTTATGGTTTCATCTTTTAAGGAAGTATTTCTTTTCAGATTGCTTCATTGGCGCAGCGGTGGCGAATGCGGCTGATATACATGTTTTGAGTTGGAATTCCGAATAAGCCAAAGTTTATAGCAGTTTTTTACTGTCAAGAAGGTCTCCGTAGCAACACGTAACTTGGAACTGTACAGAAGATGGCGATATGTCTCACGCAATAGAGACCTTAAACCATATCTAAGCCAGTAAACCAATTATTGGATTACATACATAGATTCACGCCTGTTTTCCAGAGGGGTAGACAGAGACTACGGATTGCAATTTGCTACGATCCTGACACACTTCTCTGGCTTCTTTCATTTTCATCACTTAAATCATACACGCCGGTATTGAAAAAATCTGAAAATGTACCTGACAGGAGACAATTGGCTTACCTTTAGTAGGCAAGTCCAACTTTTTATGTTTAAGTTAAGTCCCGTTCTAATTTACTAATTTTGGTATCGAACCTACAACACTCGACCCAGTAATAGTGGCAAGACGACCACTTAAACTATATGCCATTCGTGAGTTTAAATAATATAATTGATGAATGATTTGAAAAAATTAAATGTTTACAACTTAAAATTTGAATTTTTATAACATTATTATTAGTCTATATAGCGATAGCTCAGTGGGGAGACCAACAGACTGCAATGCAGAGGGTCTCGGGTTCGAACCCACGTCGCGCACCACTGGCTTTCGCAAGTTATATGACTTTTCGTAATTATGTGTGTATTGATTGACAATTATCGCCTGCTCCGTGCCTCGGAGAGCACGTTAAGCCGTCGGTCCCGGCTGCCATGAACATCTATGGAAGTCGTTATAGGGAAATTAGTGCCCTATAACATCCTGACACTGGTCTAGCCTTAGGGTATCGTTAGCCTTAGGGTTGGGGAGGTCAGGTGGCAGCCGCTCCGTGTAAAAACTGATATCTAGTCAAATCCGGTTACACTAGAAAAGCCAGCTCCAAATGACTTGGGAATAATAAAGTCTAGGGCGAAAAAGATGATCTATTTATCCCTCAGGGACAAACTATGCCTAGTCAAAGTTGATGATGAAATGTTTATCGACTGACTTCGACCAGTACAAGTGTGGTGTACGTGTGGAAGAGAAATACCTTACGAAGCTCACGAGATAGGTCTGTTGTTTTGAGTGCATAACAAGCTTGCTCCTAGCTCTGTATAAATGTTTGTTAAACCTCCAATAGTCCGAAGTCAAAAATCATTTATTCATTTAGGTTAAAAAGTAACAGTTATAAACTTTATGAATGAATCGTTTTCTAAATTGTGAAAAATGTACGAGTGCCTTAGCAAATTACATACTATGCTCAATTGGGCTATATAAAAATATGTTTAAAATTAAATAAGTTGATGTGTTTTTCAAAATGCGAATGGAAAAGGAAAGGGGGAGTTTTTCTGATATGATGATACTTATTTAATTTTTGGTCTTTCTTTTTCGCATAAATAATTATGAAGGCAAGCTGTGTTTTTTTTTTTCGGGTTTTGTAGTGCTCATTTCAGTCACAAGAAAAGGAAAACACAACAATACTTTATGATACTTTGAGCTCATTCTGCGTAAGTAACACCAAAAATTTAATTATGCTCGGGGAACTTTTAAACAACGGGTACAAAGAACAGAAACTCGTAACAACCATTTGTGGAGCACCCAAATTTTTATCCTGTGTGGAATTCGAACCTACAATACTCGGAAAAGAGGCAGTGGCGACCCGTTAAACCATAACGCCATCGCTGTATATATTATAAACAATATAAGCACAAGCTCCTACATTCCTAAAGAGGTGAGCAGAGATATTATATTGCTACCATTTCACCCGCTATAGGCTTGTGACTAGGTCGGCAAACCTATTGCTGTCTATCAGACCCAGACAGCCTATTATACTATTCGCCAAAGCAAGAAAAAGATGTATGCTAGGTTCCCAGCCAGTGGAAATTTATAGTCTCTATCCAATCCCTTCGGAGAGCAGGCGTGAGTTTATGTAAACTGACTTCATCAATATGTTCTCATATGGCAACTGTTAGTAATTGACCGGCTGCGAGCCTGTACTTGCATATTATTAAATTAGTGTTTATCTAAACCAACGTAAATACCAACGTTGCTTATAATTGACCATGGAAACAGGCATCCAATCTATTTTTCTTTGATGAGACTACTTACTTTGATCCGACGGGTTGTAAATTTCTGTGACGTGCTCTTAGTTAACCCAAGTCTAGGTTCTCGGACTTCCAAATATTGAATAGGAGCCTTTCTCCGCGGCTTCGCCTGCTCGGGAATAGCTTTTGTTTTGGATAAAAGATGTGTGTGTATATGTTTGTATGTATCTATGTCCTTTTCTCAACCCCAGAAAATGCGTAAGCAAAATGTCATGATGATCGGTTTAGAAGTTAAGGCGTAAAATCGTAGCAAAGTAACTCATATTCGCATTTACAATATTAATTAGGTTCTTCTTCTCCCTAGACTTTATTATTCCCAAGTGACTTGAGGTCGGCTTTTCTGGTTTAACCAGATTTGACTGGATATCAGTTGTTACACGGAGCGGCTGCCACCTGACCTCCGCAACCCGAAGGCTAACGATACCCTAGGGCTAGACCAATGTCAGGATATTATAGAGCACTGACTTACCAATAACGACTGCCATAGATGTTCATGGCAGCCGGGACCGACGGCTTAACGTACTCTCCGAGGCACGAAGCAGGCGATAATTGTCAATCAAGTTAGGTTATGCTCAAGAGCAGTGATAGCTCAGTGGGGAGACTGACAGGCTGCAATGCAGAGGGTCTCGGGTTTGGACCCACGTCGCGCACCTCTGACTTTCGGAAGTTAAATGACTTTTCGAAATTATGTGCGTATTGATTGAGAATTATCGCCTGCTCCGTGCCTCGGAAAGCACGTTATGCCGTCGGACCCGGCTGTCATGAACATCTATGGCAGTTGTTGTTGGGGAAGTCGACACAAAAGATCCCACTGGGTCGAAGTGTCGCCGGTCTGTACTGACTGTCCCCCATACAATATAAGATAGGTTATGCTCGATAAAATGTCGACCTACTAAGCATTTATTATTAAATACAAGCTTGCTGGAAAACTAAAACAAAATATTCCATTCCCATTCCTAAATGGGTTAGAAGGTGTACTGGGAATACTATCATATGTAACCCCAAGAGGTATTGCTGGTGAAATTCTTAGTTCAAGTTGTTGGCTTGTAATGTTGCTTTAGTTAATCTAACTAAAAATCCTTCACCTTAAAAAGATTTTAATTTCATTCATGCATTTAGGTCACCAAGTAACACTCGTGAACGTCAAACATAATCAGCTTGTAAATTTTCTAAAGTTATTAGATTTATATTATATTATATTACTTGCTAGGCTCAGACAAGCGGTTGACGCTACGAAAAGATAACTTGCAAGAGACTTACGGACACTCTTGAAAATCGTATACCGCACTATAAATAAAAAACAAAAAAGAACTTTATTCTAACAAAAAGTTAGTAATAATCAATGTGCGAGCCCTGATGATTCCTTTCCAGAAATAATAATACAAAATAGTTACAATGCAGTTTTTAGGTAAGTACATAAAATATTACAAATTATTTAAGAACTATGCTGTATATTACAGTAATATTTATGTGTATTTTAATGTAACGCGCATTTATAACTGAGTGTGTATATGCATAATTATGTAAATGTATGTGTAGTTGCTAAATGTTATTAAATTATCAAAAAATATAACAACTTTGTAATTGCAATAGTGTTGGTGACAGTTGTCATTATGTTACTTCAAAAGTCTTGCCGAATTATTTTACTGAAAAATTATTGTTCTTACAAACATGTGCATGTCGTGAGAGACCAAAATGTATCTGGCACTGTTAGTTACACTTAAATATTTTGTATGTACCTATTTTCTGAGCAAATAAAAGTATTCACTCGTTACTGTTCAGTTTGTTGATATGATATTAGAATGCAAACATTTATATAGAGCCTTTGGAAATCACCTCTAGATAGTTTGGATATGCAGCCGATGAGCCAATGTTTGAAATAGTTTGCAAATATTTGAACCAGCGCCTCAATACCAACTTAACCGACCAACTAATGATGTCACGAAAGATTTGCGCTATATAGGACCCTTTCAACATTAAAGCGGTTCGAACGACTCCAATTATTAATTCTTGGATTACCCAAATCCCTTGTGATCTAATCCTTAAAAATCAACATATCGCAACTAAAACTACCTCGATGGTACAGCGGTTGTGAATGCGACTGCTGTACATGAAGTGTCAGGTTCGATTCCTAGGTTGGGCAAAATGTCAGCATGGAGTATGGAACTGTACCTGGTAGATGACAATAAGCGTGTTTCCTAATACATGGAACCTAAAATAAAAATGGTGAAATGGGGATATAATACATTTTTGTTTACGTCTCCAAGAATTTGAGCTTGTAACCATGTATGGATGTAACTCAGAAAAGTCAGAGACGTTTTCTTTGAAATCCTTGTTGTGCATTTAGTTACTATATATGGTCTTATTTAGTTATGTACTAATAATGTAAAAACTACTGGATGTCCCAATAAAAAAATAAATCGAACTCGAGACCTTTGCATGGCAGTCCTACTCCCAACTAAGCTATCTTATCAATAGTTACAAATAAAAATCGTTTAGCAACAAATAGTCTTTGTCATCAGATCCGTGCGTGCACATTAGTGGTGCCACTGATAAAGTGTCCCTCGACGCTGATTTACCGGGACATAGAGACGCTGTCACAGTGTAAGAGACTACCGCAGTAGGTTAAATAAACTAATACGTTATCAACAATGATATTATACACTGAAGACAAGCAGAAGGAAAGGCAATTAGCAAATGCAACGCAAAGACTCAAAAACTCAATGGGTGAGTTTTCTAATGGTCTCAAAATAAAATCTGTTGAACAAAATACCTTGATATAGAGGTAAACCGTTATTGTTCGATAACTATCTCTTTCACGAATAATATAATAAATATAATATAATAATATTCTACCACATACACACAACACTATCTAGCCCATACTAAGCAGAGCTTGTACTATGGGTACTAGACAATGGATAAACATACATATATACTTTATTTTTTGTAAATACTTACATATTATACATAGAAACACCCATACCAAGATAAACATCCATGTTCATGCACACAAATGCAGGTATGCAGGAATCGAACCCGTGACCTCAGGCGTGGCAGTCGGTTACACTAACCATTACGCCTTCGAGGCCGACGATATAAGCTATAAGCTGTCTTACTTCTGAGCACAGCCATCTTCTCAGTGTTAGAAAGTTTAAGCCATAGTCCGCCACGCTGGTCTAGTGCGGATTGACCCAGTGTACATATCTTAGAGAACATTATAGAGAACATTCAAACGTGCTTTTACCTCAGTGTTAAAGCGAGTGATAATAAATTATTTTACATACATAACTTCGAGAAGTAATAGGTGCGTGCCTTGAGATCGATCTCAAGATCTCTGCATGACAGTCCAAGCTAATGCGTTATCAAATAATCAATCAGTATCAAAGATAAATGAATTCGAATATTTGATGTAGTTTATAATCGAAAAGTGTTTCTTATAACCTATAAGTGTAAGGAGAGGCCTACGGGAACAACTCTTAACAACAGGTTGGCCACTAACCACACGAAAAGAAGAAGAGGAAGTGTAAGTGTAACAATGTAAGTGGAGAATACCCTTTTTGAGATTTGAGATTTTAGCAGTGAAATATAATTTTAATAGTCATATTACAATGGATAATAAATTATTATATCATAAGCTTTGTAGATGTCATATTAAATTGCCATTTTATATAAAAAAATGCCCACTTTTAAACTAGCTAATATGTCTCCATTTTCTCTCTAGACTCTTGTAGCTATAACATTTTGATTAATAATATAATATTACTAGATTTAGCCTGCGGCTTCGTCCACGTTAATATATATATACTAGCTGTCCCGGCAAACGTTGTTTTGCCATAAAACATTTTTTGACCAAAAGATTTAAAAAAAATTTTAGTGGTTTAATTTTACAACCCTTATCACTTGCACTACCCCTTGTATGAAAAATAGATGTTGGCCGATTCTCAGACCTACTCAATATGGTCACAAAATTTCATGAGAATCGGTCAAGCCGTTTCGGAGGAGTACGGGAACGAACATTGTGACATGAGAATTTTATATATAAGATAACTATCCCTCCAACAATAAAGATTTTCTGAGAAAAAGGTACCATGTCTTTTTCTGTAACCACTGTGATAACGTGTGTTCGAATTGTTATGATGTTCGGATGCGTTAAGGCGTGAAAGCGTAACATATAAATAAACAATCAAACTCACAATCGCATTTATAATATTAGTTAGCATGTTTTGGATATCTCGATTGCTTAAAGATTTGAATGTTATTTATTTTATCGTTATATAATTATTTATTTATTGGTGACAACAAACAGCTACACTATACATGTTATACTTAAAGAATATATGTTGTAATAAGAAAATAGTTAACAATAGTGCAGCCCACAGCGTTATCCACAGATTAATAACTAAGCAATCGGTAGAAACAATTCAAAATTAAATAAATGACATTACGCATACAAATGTACATTTCAGAGAATAGATCACATAAAGTAAGTTTAATTGTTAATTGAGCCTTGAGCACTAAACAGATGATAGTTTATGTCTAAGGTCTTTTTTAAATTTAGTGATAGTTGTGTTAAATAAGTCTAAACTGACAAAGTTTTCGTTGTAAGTGTGAGCCATGCGGCGAGTAGGGACGCGATGTCCGCTGTTGGTACGGCACGACTTCAGTGCGAACAGGCGGTTTACGCGAGCCTCTCGCATTCGCACGGTTCTGGGTACGGCATAATTAATTTTTGAGACTAAACTTGTACAGTCAAAATAATTATTGATAATTTTATACAGAATACACATTTCTAAGTATTTACGTCTATTTTCTAATGATACTATGTTATATTTGTTGAGCAGATCGGTATAAATCATATAATTTTTGTTACATCTATATTGCATAGTACGCAAAAATTTCCGCTGGACTCTCTCAATAGCATCAGTATATTTATTATAGAAGGGGTTCCATATAATGGAACCATATTCTAGTTGAGAACGAACAAGAGTTTTATATAAGTATAGGTATGTTGAAGGACGTTTAAACTCAGTACACGACCTCATTACAAAGCCATACATTTTGAAAGCTTTATTAATAATGTTATTGACATGGATATCAAGACAAAGTTTAGAATCCAAGTACACGCTGAGGTCTCTCAAATTTGATGTCTTAGTTAGTAAAGTATTGCATAGCTTGTATATATATGTAAAGTTAATGATATTTTTAGTGAAACTAATTTGATTACATTTCGGTAGACTTAAATATAGTTTATTTATAGCACAGTATCTGCTAAGTCGGTCAAGATCTTGCTGAAATTCAATGCAGTCGTCAATTGATTTGATGGATTTATAAACTTTAAGATCATCTGCATATAGAAGAAAATTTGTATTTTGAAAGCAATGCTTGATATCATTAATAAAAAGTATAAAGAGCAACGGCCCGAGAATAGACCCCTGGGGAACTCCAGAAGTAGCAGTGATACTCCTAGACTGGTACCCATTGACGACTACTTTCTGAGACCTATTCTGAATATATGAAGAGAACCAACGTAATAGATTACCCCGTATCCCGTTAAAAGCTATTTTGTTCAAAAGTATTTCATGATCAATTTTGTCAAACGCTTTTTTATAATCTGTATAGATTGCATCCACTTGAACGCGATTATCAAGGTTTTCAAATAAGAAATCTGTAAATATGAGTAGATTGGAAACTGTAGACCTGCTTTTGACAAAACCGTGCTGTTCTTCAATTAAAGTGTTATGTAAAATTGGATATATCTGATTGTGTAACAACCTTTCGAATATTTTCGATAGTGTCGATAATATGGAAATTGGTCGGTATTGTTCAACATTATGTTTACAACCCCCCTTATATATAGGAGTGATGTTGGCACGTTTCCATATATCGGGGAAAGTACCTTCGAGCATGCACCTGTTATATATTATATAAAGGGGTTTATATATGCTCTTGGCAGTGTTTTTAAACAATATGGGTGGCAACCCGTCGGGACCAGCACCTTTAGAAACGTCTAGTGACAATAATACTTTTAATATTTGAGATTCAGTGAAATGAATGTTAGTGAGTATAATATTATTGTAAGATATATCTGGTGGTGGTTGCCATTGTGCGAGTGTCGGTGCGGACGGCTCGTACACGGATAAGAAGTAATCTGCAAACATATTGCAGATCGTTTCTGGATTACTAGATGAACTGTCACCAAGTTGCATGGTGGAGGGAATTACGGGTTTTACCTTTCGTTGCGAAATATAACGCCAGAAATGCCTTATATTATTAGTTAAGTTATCTTCTACTGATGTAATATATTTTTTATAATATTGTTTACACGTTTCTTTAAACTCTGCTCTGTAATTCGAGAAAACTTCGTAATCGGACTCGTTATGATACTTTTTCCATTTAACCCACGCTTTCTGTTTTTTATTAAGTATTTTTATCAACTTATGCGGAAACCAAACCGGGAAAGAAGAAGTCTTAGGTTTTGATCTAGGTGTAAATTGTTTAATTATGTTGTCAAATTCATTATAAAAAATGTCAAGTGTTCCTTCTGAGGTTGGGTCTTGTAATAGTTCCTCCCAGTTGGTTTCACGGATTTTATTATTTATACTATCAAAATCAGCCTTGTAAAAATTATATTTCATAATAGATCGTCGTTTCATGGGTTGAGCGGCATGCGTCAGATTAATGGTGACTTCAAAAGGAGGATGGTGGGCATCTATAGGCAATAATGGCGTACGTTGTAAGCTATTTATAATACAGGATGAATTAGATATCACTAGGTCTAGGATCTTGCCATTCTCGTTAACAACGTCGTTATATTGAGCTGCATTAAGTTGGGACATAAAGTTAATGAGCAAAGAACTCGTATCTGTAAAGCTCAGTCCAGTTACGCGGAGCGGGCTTAACCCTCGAGAGTTATTTGATATTGTCGCCTCCCATCCTAATTCCGGAATATTATAATCTCCCATCACATAAAAAGTATCAACAAAAGAATGGTTAATAGAATCTTGCAACATATCGAGGTGGCTGTCATAGACAGCTGAGGGAGTTCGGGGAGGAATATAGGCTGCACTTATAATGTGCTTCATGCCGTGGGTGATGCTTGGTATTTCTATAATAATATGTTCTATAATGTTAGGTTGCGCATAGTTTGTAAATTTTGAAAAATCAAAACGAGCCGAGTTATATGTTCAACGTAAAGTAAAGATTGACTATTAGCAAGCCATATGACTGTTTGCCAGACTGCAGTACTTACCATAAGCAAACTTAATTTAAAGAGCTATTTGTATTCCAATTCCATCAAATATACTTAACGTGAAAACTCGTTCTACTGCAAACGTTTTTTTGCAGAACTCAATATTAAAATAACGCTTCCAAATCTTACATCTATCAATCATGCTACGTTTACAATTTCAAACACAAAATGAAATCTCAGCGAAAATGATTTGACAAAAAATAATATTTGAAATCTGCAAAACTTTTAATTAAATCATGTCGGCCATTTGCGAGTTTGCAAAAAGAGAATTTAATGCAATTTGAGTACGTTGGGAATCACTGTAATGTATGTAAATGAGAATTGTATGACAAATTTCTATGATGACATTTAAATTGCTATTTACTTAATCAAGTTCTCATCGTCTAACTAATGAAGAGTGATTTCGTTCGTGTTAGAGTTCAAACAGTCTATCTACAATGTGGTTTCTTAACCCTTGATGCAACTTACAAGTTTGAATGCCGGAACCTTTCAGTAAAGGAATAGTACTAGACATAATCCTGGCAAGGCAGAAGTTGCCAGGAGTATCTCTCGCGCTATACCAACATTGAAAAAATGAAGACTTGTTGCCAGTGCATTGGCTTAATCTATCAAGTTGTTCACAGCGCAGAGCCTTTTTGCAAAGTCAAGAAACCATATTCACCGCAAGAACCGAACAATTGTGGAGGAATATGACGTGATGTCCCTCCAACAAATGGGAGGATACTCGAACCTGGCAGCGGTCATGCATGGCAGGCCGCGACCCAACTGTTATTGTTATTGTACTTGTATCTATAATATTATACTTGTTGGCTTCCGTACGTCACAATAACAGGCTCCAGTGGAAGACCAGTGTCTGGTTCTTGGGACCCAGGCAAATGCTGAACTGGAGTCCTGATTGCTGCAGCTGTGGTACGCATGTGTCTCAAGAGGTTTAAATATTTTATGTTACTGTATATGTTATGTTTTATTTCTTCCTTTTTTTATTGTAATTGTTATTTTTTTTTTCATCTTCATAAACATTGTGCCCACCTGAAAGCTATATAATAGCAATAAAGATTTTTTCTTTCTTTCTTTCTTTCTATATATAGTAATTTGTAGTGTAAACTTCAATTGCGTCATTCAGAATTACATGGCGTAGTGTGTTATTATGTTTACATGCGCTTTAGCGCCGTCTCTTGTCGTGTCTTGTAGCTTCTTGTTTGTATGGAGTCACTATACAATATTATTTGACTTTAACCTATTGAGTGCAGCGGCACTCTGACGGCTATCCACAATAGATTTTCAATTATGTCTTGCATGTCAACAATTGGCAGGTTAAGGTTATGTAGGCTGGAGGTTCCTACTTAGTCTGGATATCCAAGGTCTTAATAGAAAACACTACAAATGTAACATCATAAGTTATCAAGTTGATGGAGATAATATCAATATTTTTCATTGTTTTGTTACTCAGAGATCTAGCTGCGGAAGCTTGGTTTTAGCAATGGCAAATAATTATTATAACTGATAATTGACTGCATGGCGTAACGTTTCAAATGGTCGCTTCGCTACTGTCTCTACGGCGAGTGTAGTGGCTTCGAATCTGTGAGATTCTGTAGGCTAATTTAGTAAGATTCAGTTAGTGTTCTTTGTGTCAATTATTGAAACCTTTGTACGGTCCAATGCTACACAAGAATTATTTCTAACATTCTTTATTTAAAAAAAACATGCTAGTGGTAAAATATTAATAAACATAAAGAATAATATGTAAATAAATGCGTTATCGTTCCGTAAAAAGGAATAAAAATATATATATATTATAGATACGGGTAAAAATTGATATTTTGGTTTGGCTTCAGACCTCTCTAAATGAATTTCTCAATTCCAATAAGCTCATAAACATCTGCTCGTTCAAGTTGTATATTAAAGATAGATGTACTTAAACATCATAACTATTGTCATTACCAAAATTCTCCGCAGCAACAAGCAAACAAAGAAGCTCCAGAGCCTTCACCCTCCGAGCGGAACATTAAAAATCGATGATCGCGAAGTATTCTCAAAGTTGTCAAACTTCCAACACTTAAATACATCGACAAACTCCGGACCTTTGTTGATTATGACTTGCTTCTTGCTTGTCTTTATTGGGTTTTAAGATGGTACCTATTTATATATAATTTAAGTTTTGAAGACGTATTTTATGTTATTGAGGTGGCAAATAAGTGGATGTTGGCTCAATGGTAACATCAGGAGCATAATTTGCATTCTATTAAACTTTTATACCATGCGAATGCCACTTCGGCATTCAAATAAGTTGATTATTTTATTGTTTTTAAAATGTGTTGGAATAACATTATATTTAGATTCCTTCAGTGCCGCTGCAGTAGTAAACGCGATGTTTGAGGTCAAGGAATTTTTAGTAGAGCCCAGACTCCGTGTGTGGGCTCTTGCCTGGTAGGTGGCAACAGGCACAGACACAAGACATAAAGCCATAGCTGTATCAGCGAAATATGGGTGGATTGTACCTCTGACTACCCCTTTAGGGATGTAAGCGGGCGACTATACATGTTATTGCTTATACACATGCGTTTTTTACCAGACATTCAACGGGTTAAATAGTGATTTGGAAATCCAAGGAAAGTCTTTATCCAGCAATGGGACGTACGCAAAATATTATTAGTGATAAAAAAGAATTAAATGTATTTACAGCTGATTAGATACAATATAATAATATATGAAACACGTAATCAAATGTAAATTGAACTCAAATCTTAGTGCAATAAGTTTTATCACCTTCAAACCTTTAATCTGTCAAAAACCAATCAATTACGAAAAAGGAAAGCCTTTCAGCTGTATAACCCTGAGAGATAGACAAAGTTGCAAAACATTTACATTTTGCTGTTTATGTTTTTAATCCCTTGCAACGGACGGCGAATCTATTCCCACATTTGCAGCCTCAGTGCTGCAACTGCGAACTTCCCAGGCGAAAACTACCATAGCACATCAGGAATCCAACCTTTCGTTCAACAAACATACAACCAAAGCAAGTCTTTTAGAAATCAATCAAGTACAAATTCATAACAAAAGTGCAGTAGATACTTCCCCTGGTCGCCCTTGGCCTGGTTACGAAAGCTCTCGTGAACCAAAAATAAAAGGTAGTAAAGGCACGCACTCAAACCAGTTCTGATTCAAGAGCCTTGAATATCAGCGCGAGGCACGATTTTTATAATACTCTGATTGTAAAATTGAATGTTATTGTTTGATAAAGTACCTACTGGTGAAATGTTTTTATATTCATTCAGGGTATATTTTTCGCAGACGTCGAGTATCATATACTTTTATTAATCTATACTAATATTATATGAAGCTGTAGAGTCTGTTTGTTTGTTTGCTTGAACGCACTAATCTCAGGAACTACTGGTTCGAATTGAAAAATCTTTTCGTGTTGGATAGCCCATTTATCGAGGAAGGCTATATAACACCACGCTACGACCAATTGAAGCGGAGCAGCAATGAAAAATGTTGCAAAACGGGGTAAATTCTCTTATCTTATATGAAGCAGACGTCAATCATCAATCAGAAGTTGCGCGCGTCAGTTAGTTCTGTAGATAAATGGCATGCGTCTTGGGTATGATTCCTAGGTTAGTATAACAGAAAGGCATTAGGCTTTTCTATCAAGTTTTTTTTCAGATTTTAGTTCTTAGTCTTATTTCATCTCGGAAACCCCGTAGAGCCTTTTGGTCCTGTAACTGTTCCTGTATTTGAAAAGGTCCACAAGACATGTTTACTAGGTATTTCCTCTAGGCAGATATAAGCAGAGATGTAATTCGCCAGATATGTTTTAGGCCATATGTAATCACGTTTCCTAACTTCGTGCTACTTTTGATAATTTTCTAACAATCCCCTAGTAACAGATCTTGAGCTGTTATAGATAACTAGATTATGCCTGCGACATCGCCCGTGTTAGTCTAGATTTTAGTCAATAGATATTTCTATTTCTCGAAAATAATACTTTCTTTTCCGGATGAAAGGTCCTTTTCCGTACCCTTGACAACGTATATACAAAAATTACATGATAATCGGTTGAGTGAATTAAGTTAAAGCATCAAAGCATAACAAACAAATAAAGAAACAAACAAACTCACATTCGTATTTATAATATTAGTAAGGATTTAGATATATTGACAGAAAACGCAATAATACTTAAGCAGATTCGAACTCGAGACCACAAACGATGCTTGTCACAGCCGCATTCAGAGAGGAAATATTAAAGAGAAATCTGCAAACTTACCTTTAATGACAAATCTTTAATAGGTACAGGAAAACAACGAATTCTCAGAAGCAAATCCAATCACAACATAATTAATAATGATTCATACAACTGTTAGAATGAAAGTAAAATACTCCACAAGTTACTCATAGCGCAATTTGTTGCACAATTTGCTTCTGCAACCAATATTCTAGAAGCGAAGCAATTGAATAATAGCTTCGCTGAATCTGTGCTGTTATAGGATGTATGAGATGAAAGAGGATAGATTGGTTGGGTTATTTTGTTATTGCTTGCATGAATCATTTGTAGTATGAGAAAACGCCGGCGCTATTTCATTCTAAGGAGACAGATATCTTAGTCATTCAAGTCAAGTCTTCATGATACATAATATTGTCGAAGTTAATTGTTTTATACTTTTTGCTGTACGTAGTTGTTCGATCTGTACCTTTATCATACAAAAGATAAAACAACTTTGTATAGCGTTTCTACTGTGAGTAAGGCTCTCAGGCTCAAGAAGGCGCTATGGTATCAGTTAACTGCCTCCTAGGCACAGCGATAGTGAATGCGACTGCTGCACATGAGATTTCGGGTTCGAATCCCAGGTCAGGCCAACAAAAGTTAGTGGTTAGTGCAACCGACTCCACGCCTGAGGTCGCGGGTTCGATCCCGCACAAGTCAAAGATTTGTGTGCATGAACATGGATGTTTGTCTTGGTCTGGGTATTTCTATGTATAATATGTATGTATTTACAAAAAAAAAGTATATATGTATGTTTATCCATTGTCTAGTACCCATAGTACAAGCTCTGCTTAGTTTGGGCTGGATGGTGTTGTGTGTATATGATAGAATATTATTATATTATAATTATAATAGCAGTCTGGAGTTAGGATGTCGGAGGTGTTACACACACTTGTGCCTGGGAAAGCACGTAGAGCCGTCAATCCTGCGCCTATTCTCTCTTCGGTCGTGTTGGATTACTGACTCATCGTCCCATGAGAGTTAGGGACCAGACAGTACACTTGTGTTTGCGCACACACTTGTGCACTATTATAATAGTTTTTGTGGAGATGACCAGTCTCGATAGGATTGGCCGCCGTGACCAAAATTCGGTCATAACTATTACAGATTAATATTAGGGAAGAATTACTATTATGATATCAGTAGGAGAGTAATATGATCCTTGTCTGCCGTTGGTGGCAAACAAGCACTCTCTTCTCCGTTTAAGAAATATTAGGCCAGTCCACTACACTGACCTAAAGTGGGTTGGTAGACTCAGCAAATCTTCAAGAACATTACGCAGATCTCTCAGAGCTTTCCTCACAATGTTTTTCGTCACCATTAAAGCAAGCAATGTCAACTAAACAACAATGAAAAGTCGGTAATGCGGGCCTTGGCGCTAATATGAGACCTCTAGTGGAAATCCAACGGTCTCCTACCAGGTTATTCTATCCTAACTAATATTATCCGAATGTGAGTTTGATTGTTTGTTACGCTTTCACGCCTTAACTACTTGACCGACCATCATAAAATTTTGCATACATGTTGTCAAATGTATAAAATAGGACATAGAGTACCTTTCATTCCGTAAAAAGTACTGTTGCCGAGGCATGGAAATTTATTGAGAAGCGAGTGAAGCTAATAAATTCTAGTAACTGCATGAAGATAATTTACTATAAAGAAACATTATAGCTTTTCCTACCGCCCATTGTACTCTGTGTCCCTCTCTCAACCTACCAGTAATTACACGTACCGCTGACTGGTCCCCCCGTCTCCTCGCAGGGGGACGGCGACTAATCACGAATTAGATGAACCCTTCGATACAAGGGACCTTGCTACCGATACTTATTAGGTACGGGACTTAAATGAGTTAGATTGAACTGATTAAGAGAGTCTTTACTTTTATGACCTCCTATTCGGAGTGGTAGTTTCTAAATGCGCGGTTTTATTGCTTTAGAGGTCCAGACGGCGTTAAGGCTGTATATTTTGCAACGATGAGGTAGAAGTGTATTTCTCTCTCTTATATTTTGCTACGTTTGAACAGATTTTTCACAGGGACATTTTCAAATATCTTAGTTAGTTGGACGTGTGTTATTCCCACATAGTCCCATAATTGGGCCAGTGTGCGTAAGTAACCGACGCGAAATATCGTTCGGTTACTCATACTACCCCAGCTCCGTCCAGAAAGATAATAGGGGATTGATGTTGCGCAGTACCTCCTTCATCGTTTCTGGAGTGTTTAGAAGTTACGCACGTTGGTTGCTCGCGTTTCTACAATGTAGGAGCACGTGAGCCGGTGTCTCCTCGGTCTCGATGCAGCTTCTACATAAGGGATTGTCAGTGATGCCAATGTTGAATAGGTGTCTGTTGAGTGAGCAATGGCCTGTTATTATACCCACTAGGTAGTGAAGGTTTTTCCTTGTAGAACGTCGCAGTTTGTGTGACAGATGTTTGTCTAAGTACCTTGCTGCAAATAAAAATTGCATAATAAACAAACTATATTCGACACAATTGAGTTATAAAGAAACTCAATGATACATTTTCCTCAATTCAGAATTTCTCCATTTATTCGCAGTAATGAATGTCACTGCTGTGCATAAGGTCTAAGGTTCGATTCCCGAGATGAGAAAAGTATTGAGTTGGTCATGAAGTTCTTAGTAGTAGCGTGAAGTCTGGTTAATGTAAACGGCAATAGGTGTGCCACTTAAAACATGTTGCCTAAAACTTTTCAAGACAAACATGGATAAGATAGTTTTTAATAAATCTCATATTTCGTAGCCATTTCAATTAAAACTTATTATTATTGCATACACCATCCTCCCCAACCTACAAATTCCTCAATCTATTTAAAATAAATAACCCCTTTGCAAGACTCGCGAATCGAATCCCGATCATCACAGTCAGTCATAACCATACCCACAAACTCGTACCATGGGACCGAAACGACAATCTTCCATTATTTATATAAATAGAATGCTATGAAAGAAATTATGATACGTAGTACCCATTTACAGAATGGGTACTGCCCCATTCATAGCCATATCGGGATAACAAAATAGGCTCCAGGGAGCTATTGTTATTATAGCTAACATTACGTTGCGCCGTCAGTGGGTAAGCAGAAACCACTTAGATTCTGCAAAGTTCAACCTCTAGACGTTTTTATGGTTAGTGGTAAAACTATTGTCAAGTTAAGAAAGGGTTAATAATAAAAATTGGTGACACGCCTGTGTAGGAAAACTAGATTGTGCTCGTGGCTTTGCTCGCATAAATATAGGTAAGATTAAAGGTAAAAATGTAGTGACAGACCCTTCCCTCTACAGACTACTCAAGTTTATGATATAGCGTTCCCACTTTCCCACCTGTTAGGTATATAAAAGAGAGCTGCTGTACTTTCCAGTGCCCGAGAGCACCTTCAGGGACCAGTTATAGACAGGTCTTGTCCCCAAATCCTAAGACCCAGTTCTCGTAAGCGAGCTATCTCGTGCCAAAGTGGCACTACCTATTGTCCAGATAGGTGCCGGAGCAATAAAACCGCTCACCAATTGCGAACTCTGAGAGTTGCTAACGATATCGTCACTGAGGCCAACGGAGAAGCCGCCTCTCATATTTCCAGTATGGTGCCGGAGCTGTAAGGCATGCTCACTTACCGACGTACATCCATATGTCTGCCTTTTCTGGCCTACAAGCCGGGTATTGCCCGCTATGCTATGACTCTTACTTGCTGAGCAGGCAAGCGCCCGAGATGCATCGTGGCAGTGACACCATACTACCACGACGCTAAAGACAACTCCATGCCTCGCGCGACCAACTGGTTCGCACTAGCCGCGCATGATGCCGACGCTCGAACGCCACGTGCTTGCCGAGCAACAAAAATGCAGTCCTCTGCGGCTACCCACATAGCCACTACGAGTCCAACTCAATGTCCTGACAACGGGCACTCTAATCAGCGGCCGATAGAACACGCCTTTCGAGGCGCGGTGGGCTAGCCTGACTCCGTAGTACCCTGATCCTAAGGGTGAGACCAGTAGTTCTCCCCCCGAAACCCTGTCTACTCGGGTCCTGTAAGATAGGAGACAGACGTAGTGACAGTTTTTGTTTTTTAGAAGAAAGGTATCCTACTCTGTTTCCCTCACAACGTGTATACAACATTTTATGATGATCGCTCGAGTGGTTTAGGCGTGAAAGCGTAACAAATAAACAAACGCACAATCGTGTTTATAATATTAGTTAGGACTAGCTTTTGCCAACGGGTTCGCTCGCTCGGGAATTTTTTTTTTTCTGGATGTAAGGTTTTCTTTCCTGTACCCCTAAAAAGGCTTATTCAAAATTTCATGATCATCGATCAAATAGTTAAGATTTAAAAACCTAACAAACAAACAAACCTACATTCTCATTTAAAATATAAGTATTAGTTTGGATAACACTTCATGTAGGCAACTATCATTTTCTATGCTATGTACTTTACTGAACCTTTTTTGATATCTCTAACTGTTCTTAACAAAAAGGATTTCAAGTCCTAACGATACATATCACCGCGTGAAGTTTTGAACAAGAAATATGGAGAATCGTAAACTTAGATATCATACCTGTCCAAAAAATGCCCCTCTAAGGAACACCTTTACATAAAAAATGGCCGGTATCGCATCAATCGTCGGCCTCGATGGCGTAGTGGTTTGTGTAACCGACTGCTACGCCTGAGGTCGCGGGTTCGATTCCCGCACAAGTCAAACATTTGTGTGCATGAACATGGATGTTTGTCTTGGTCTGGGTGTTTCTATGTATAATATGTATGTATTTACAAAAAGAAAGTATATATGTATGTTTATCCATTGTCTAGTACCCATAGTACAAGCTCTGCTTAGTTTGGGCTAGATGGTGTTGTGTGTATGTGATAGAATATTTATTATTATTATTATTATTATTAAATCTACTACGTTTCCTTCCTTTCTGCTACGTTTTTTCATAGTTTAAAAGTTCCTTCCCAAAATCGGGGTAATATAAAATGCAATGTTTTATCGTTCAGGGCTGGCAGTAACAAATACTCAGTTTTTTTATTTATACTAATATTATAAAGAGGAAAGAATCGGATTTTTTGTTTGTTTGTATGTAAGGGTTTAACTCGAAAATTATTCAACAAATTTAAAATTCTTTCTCCATTTGAAAAAATGGTGTGAGAATTTTTCTAATCGATTGAGCCTATATTATCAGATAGGCTATATTTTATTTTAAAAAAGTAATGCGCGAGCAAAAGCTGGTTGTGCTGAGTGAATGGCTGAATGTGCTGACGGATTCTCTGTAAGAAATTTTTCATTAGCGGTAGCGAGTTTGGAAATAGAGACAGATGAATAGCTTTTCATTTATTTAAAACGTATGCCAACATTGGTATGTCGATAGTGGGACGAATTAAATAGCTATAGGACAGACAATTGCAAACTAGCCGCATAACAGGGATATTTGGTAAAGCGAGAGGCAGGCCTTTGCGGGACAAAACAGATTATAATAACATGTCAACTGCTGTGCGACTTCAACCGCGTAAAAATTCTTTTACATGGATGCACCATATCGTCAGTTTTACTAACTTCAGATGCAATTCGGTCGGCCTCGATGGCGTAGTGGTTAGTATAACCGACTGTCACGCCTGAGGTCGCGAGTTCGATTTTGATTCCCGCACAAGACAAATATTTGTGTGCATGAACATGGATGTTTGTCTTGGTCTGGGTGTTTCCATGTATAATATGTATGCATTTACAAAAAAAAAGGTATATATGTATGTTTATCCATTGTCTAGTACCCATAGTACAAGCTCTGCTTAGTTTGGGCTAGATGGTGTTGTGTGTATGTGGTAGAATATTATATTATTATTAATTTAGATTATATTTCAAGGTGAACCTCAAGCTACTAAACAGTGAAAACCGTATTAAAATCTGTTCAATGGTTTTTGCTTGGTACCAGATAAAACGTTTGTTTTATCTGGTACCAATTTTTATTTTTGTTTTTGCCTATCTATCTGTTTAGATAGATGGGCAAAAACAAAAATAAAAATTGTTTTGTGTTAGAAGCTTAGAAGCTTAACACAACAATAAATAAAATAGTACATTTCAATTTGATTCTAAACAAATCTTTAAGGCTACAATACTGTTTTGGCACAACCCTATATTCGGACAAATTGGAGCTACCCATATTATTTCCCAGTACGGAAATATGAGGAATATATCCTGAGCGGTATTATGTATGGGGGAACGTTTCACTAGCCATTTGTTTAAAGGCCCCGACTTAGTTACAAGGAACCTCTGGGACGGTAACGCGCGAAGTGTTTTGAACCTCGTTTTGAGACATATATTACAATCCTTCTAATATAATAGATGAGAAAGTTAGAGTGTGAGTGTCAGGATGTTTGTTATTCAATCACAAGTAGGTAAACCGTTGTACGGATTTGTATATATTTGGCATGTCCTAAATTAATATATAGGACACTTTTAGAGTTCAAATAAACTCTTATACAACAGCTTAGTCCGTCTGTCTGTTATACAACTTTCAACTCAAGAACCGTAAGAGCTAGTGAGTCGCGGTCGACGCCATTCGACTCAGCATAGTCGATATACCTCGAAATTACTATGACCTTTGACCTCTGACCTCAAGGTCACATGATATAATTTTTTCGAACTCTAAGATTTACGGCAATTCATTGCCGTTTTTCACTTGTTTATCTGGTGAGATTCATTCAGGTAAAGTCACTAATAAATAAATATGTTCTAATCCTTATGCCGTCAGTATAAGGTTTAGATCATAGTCTACCAGGATTTCCCATTATGAGTTTAACCTAAAACCGCCACGTTATGGTTATTTTGAGTCTGATTGACGCTATTGGTTACCAGATATATTACAAACCGGTTTGATACTATCAAATGTAAAGTTACCCATTCGAGAAAGTTCAAAAACATTCCCGAACATTTCCAAAATACGCTGCTATCAATATGGGTTATAAACGCGGGTGGATCACGTTGGTCATGCGATGTAAGAGATGTCGGTGCTTACAAACTCAAGTGGCTCAAAATGCTTAGGTTATCCGCGTTGTATATAAAAGCTATAAACAATTAATAAATTGGGCAGAGAGAAACCCACCACATACCTTCAAATTGCCAACACCAACTATTGCAATATAAAAAAGTCGATAATACCAAATTTCTATGATAATGGACAGCCGTATTCAGGCGCGTGCGCTTCATACAAGCAAATAAGCACTGCATTACCTAGTCCGCTGGCTTATGTAAATCTATATAATCGAAATCTATTTATTAAATACAACAATATAATATACAGATATATATACACACAAATTATTTATAAATGAAATGTAGTGCCCTCGCAGAGGTTTCGGGTAGGGCGTGCATACCCTACCAGAAATCTTTGTGCACGCCTCTGGCCGTATTATGGGATCCGGGCTTACTACAACTTGCAGTATACCGCTTCGAGTACATGTATGCAACACGTGTTTCGTCTCAGCGCTCGACATCCTCAGGATAGTTTGGCAACAAATGAGCTATTCCTTCAGCCGGATACTACGACGCAGCTGTCCTTCATCTGAGGTCGGTATTGTCAACCTTTGTCTATAACAATAGTTGCGGTGGGCAAACCGAGGATGCGTAGCGTTCCTCTCTCGCCAATTATTTCATAACAATGGATTGCCGCCTAGTAACACCTACTAATTCGATTCAATACAAGAGACATTTATACTCCAATAATGAAATGCTTTATATACTATACATACCACACACACACATACACGCACAATGTTTGTAACATCTCTTTGATATAAGATGTTAATTGATAAGTGTTTATAATTGTAAACATAACAGAGATATAAAAGAGCGCGGACTTTTGTTACAAGTATTGTATATACTTAAAAGGAGACCTAACCACTTGGTTAAAAATGACCAAATGTTTACGAAAAAAAAGATCTTTTATTATATTTATTATTATACTTTGTTGATACACGAAATTTAACAAACATGTAACTTGCTTTTATTTTCAACCCCGAAATTTATGAAACTAAAAGGACATTGGCCTCAAAGCTTATAATTATAATTATTATGACTAGCTTTTGCTCGCAGCTTTGGTTTCGTCAAAGTAGATTAGGTAATGTTAGTTGTTACTAGCCATAGCCTATGTTTCTTGCTGGTAATATAGCTTTATAACAGCGAAAGAATTTTAAAAATCTGTTTAGTAGTTTTGATTTAAACCCATACAAAAAATAAACAATATTAGTATATCAACATGTCAATGTTGTTTTATTTTTGTCAAATAGACGAATTTTCATTCTATCTTTAAAACTATGCGATGCATGACTTTGAATAGTAATATGCACGGCAAAAATTGTTTCTTTTGGCATACCAAATGTAAGGTTCAGTGCATTAGGTCACAAGCGATATGCACGCAATGAAAATCAACGTTATGTACAAGAGCTATAAACGCAAAAAAAACATCATCCTCAATGATTGTATTTGATAAATAAGTGTCTGTTAAAACCGCTTCCGTATCCTGTTCTAACGGTTGTCCTCCTTACAAATCTATGTCTTTAAACAATGTCTAGCGGTTTCTGTCACAATTGATTGACCACTAAGATCAATCAAAAGTTCACCCATTTATCTTCTTACATCGAAAATAGTTAAAGGAATCAATCTCATAGAAATAGATAACAAAAACACGTGTGTGGGTGGAACAGTAGCGTCTTATAATGACAACACACAGAGACATAAGGCTATACAGCTCTGAATGGGTTCGCAAAGGAGTATTTATAGTTAAATTTAACCAGCATACATTTAAGTTAACATATAAAAGCATATTTCCTGGACATATTGCGAAACGTAAATTCAAATGTCTTTCTATATTTAAAATTCCTCATATCGCCAGCATTTACAATCAAGGTATTCTGATTTAATGTACATCATATAGGTAACGCCCGTATCCCAGAAAGAATAGACCTTACCCCCACATTTCACCAGTTCTGTTTGTCAGCCTCGATGGCGTAGTGGTTAGTGTAGGACTGCTACGCATGAGGTCACGAGTTCGATTCCCGCAAAAGTCAAACATTTGTGTGCATGAACATGGATGTCTATCTTGGTCTGGGTGTTTCTATGTATCTTATCTTATCTTGTGTAGGGGCTAGTCAGTACAGACCGACACTTCTACCCAGTAGGATCTTTTGTGACGACTTCCCCAATAACGACTGCCATAGATGTTCATGGCAACCGGGACCGACGGCTTAACGTGCTCTCCGAGGCACGGAGCAGGCGATAATTGTAAATCAATACGCACATATAATTTCGAAAAGTCATATATATAACTTCCGAAAGTCAGCGGTGCGCGACGTGGTTTCGAACCCAAGTCCCTCTGCATTGCAGTCTGTTGGTCTCCCCACTGAGCTATCTCTGCTCGTTTCTATGTACAATAAGTATGTATTTACAAAAAAAAAAAATATGTTTATCAATTGTCTCTAACACATAGTATAAGCTCTGCTTAGTTCGGGCTAGATGGTGTTATGTGTTACATGTGATAGAATATATTTTATATTTATTTATAGGTTACACGAGCCAAATGGAGACGGTGTTGTTGAAGATGTTCCAGATTTCCACATTTCACCAGCCTTTACAATAAGTGAATTATCTTGATTATAAATACATATGTATATATTTAGTCTCACCCAGGCCTGTATCCCCGAAGGGGTACGCAGTTATGTATTTCGCCGAGTTATGTTTTTAATATTGTCTTATGTTTACGCGAATGTTATACATTGAAATTAAACACTTTATACGGATTTTGTCGCATTATTTATTTTACTTTAAACACTGTTAATATATAATTTTGAAAACTCTAACTATATTATAAAACTCTAACTATACTATTATTATTGAACTTTACTACAAAATATTTAAGCTATAAAAATATATAGCTTAAATATTTAGTAGTACTCTAGTACTCTGAATTTCAACCAGATAGTTTGTACAGCCTTAAAAAAAACGAATCCCGCACTAGGCGTAATTAGTGTCGCAGGCAACTTTATAAACATTTAAACACTGGACTCAAAAAACGTTCAGACTTAGAACAACCATTTGTGGACTACACAATTTTTTGTCCCGTGTAGAGGTCGAACCCACAACACTCAGGTCTACGCCATCTGTGCAGTCATTTAAAGCGAAATTCACTGCTCAAATCCAAATCCAATAATTTATTTGCTGAATAGAGGTCAGGATCAGTGGTGTTTACATTATAGTTCTCTTTGATCTACCTTACTGCCATGAAAATTTGACATAATATATTTTATTCAATGTTCGTTAACAAAATTGTTCATAATTGATTTAAAAGGTACATGCATCAACATAAAATTAGTATAGACATTAAAAAATATACATATATACCAAAAAAATAAAATAAATGGTTTCTTTAATAAAATTCAAATAATAAAAAGTTTCAGTGCACTTTCATAATACAAACAAAACAATCAAGCATTTTAGAATATAAATAAAATAATAAATTCATTTCATCAGGGCCATGTCAATACAGAAATATATATCTTGCTCGATATATCGAATACATATCAGGGAAAAAACGGAAAAAACGGACGAAAAAACTTAAACGGATAGCAATCTTATATCTTATACTACTATATTTTATTAGATCGGCTCATTCGAGAACAGTACTTTTTTAACCCCCGACGCAAAAACGACGGGGCGGTGACGGGCTGTCGGTGGCATCGTAGCTCCCGAACGGATGAACCGATTTTAATTTTGTTTCTTTTGTTTGAAAGGTGAATTAGTCGGGAGTGTTCTTAATTAAGTTTGATGAAAATCGGTCCAAGATGGCCGTCGCCACAAAATGGCAGATTAAATCATCTACCTCAATATGGGTATCAAATGAATTTTGTGTCGGAGTATTTCTTTAAATTTTAATTAATTCTGGATTGGTCGTGTATGCAGCATTTCATGACGATCGGTCGAGTAGTTAAGGCGTAAAAGTGTAACAAACAAACTCACATTCAGATTTATAATATTAGTTACGATACTAATATATTTTATGTTCGTCTAATTATTTATGTATGAATGTTAGTAATTTTATTATGAATGAATGACTAACTCAGTCGGTCTGTTATATATTATGGTCATTAAAATCATATCAACGAATCAATTCAGGTCAATATTTATTAATGTAATAAAACTAATGAGTCTCTTTGATTGTACGCGCAAATCTCTGAAACTACTAGCCTGGAGATTTGTCGCACAGGTTTCGTACCTAGTACAAACTCCAGCTCTCATGAAGGTTTTAGTTTTTGCTGTACCTACTATTATTGTAACATATCAATGTACTTACCTTTTTGAGAGAAATAAACAATATTATTATTATTATTATACTCTTCTTCTTCTTCTAAAATTATTTTAAATATGTCCTGCCAAATGTGTAGCCACGGCAATCGCATCAGAAGTTGCGTTCATGGAGGACATGGTGCTCCTACAGGGACAACGAACTACTAGTCTGATGTGAATAATATTTTTGTATCTGATAGCTCATCTTGAGGAAGATTATCCTAACTAATCTTATAAATGAGAATGCAAGTTTGTTTCTTCGTTTATTAAGCTTTCATGCCTTAACTACTGGACCGATCACCATGAAATTTTACGTACACGTTATCAGGGGTATATAGAAAAGGAAATAGGGTACTATTTCCTTTACTATACCCCTGATAATGTGTACGTAAAATTATAAGTAGAATATTTATATTTATTTATAGATTACACGAGCCTAATGGAGACTGTGTTTTTGAAGATGTTCCAGATTTCCACATTTAGCCAGCCTTTACAATAAGTGTATTGATAATAAATACATATATATTCAGTCTACCAGGCCTGTATCTCCGAAGGCAGTTATGTATTTCACCCAGCTATGTTTTAACTTAGTTAGGAATATAGATAGATTTTTTACGCTTTTTCAATTCCTCAAGTACAGGACATTTTTTGTGGATAAAAAATAAATAAAAACCTTTTATCCACAAAAAACGTCATGTACTCGAGAAATTGTATTTTTTTGAGACCATTTTAATAAATTGCAAGCATAGCCGCGAGAAAATCTAGTAGAATGTAGAACATCACGCTACGAGCTATTGAACCGGAGCAGTAATCATAAATGCGGGTGAAACCGCCGGGGGCAAGTTAACTAGTCATAATATTATGACTCACAAGATAGATTTCTTCTTTAGAAATCAGATATAGTTGAAAGGATATTAAAACTTGAGATCGCTTGAGTATGAATTATACTAAATTTATAAAAGTTTAGTAGTGTATTTGACTCCTACAGAAGAAATATTACCATGCACAATTTTTTTACTTTTTGGTCGTTAAATAAACAAAGCTTGCTTATACTTCACTCGATCGACAAGTCGTCACTGGCGATCGCGATGAGTTCCCTATCCGCGACCGCATCTTTTCAAAAAAGGAACATCGATCATTACATAATAAAAACAACAGAATCAACTTAAGACGCTAGGAAAGCGAGCATACATGTACATATGACAATCTAAAAAATAGAAACATAGAAAAAAAACAACAATCAATAATATATAATATTACGAAGAAAAGAGATATAATTATAAAAAGAAAATAAAAAACTGTATGTCCGAAAAAGTAGGTACATTTATGAGTTTAGTGTCTCTTAAACAAGTTTACGAAAAGTTATCGCAGAACATACAAATATCTCAATATGTTCAAATATGCCATTCTATATATTAGACATTCGACGGATTGGTGAACGCAGAAATTGAAGTGTTAGCCTGCGATGTATAGTTTCTGCTGACCGGGGAAGGACTACCCTCTCACAGAATATCGACGTAAAATAGCAATATTCCTACTGTTGTGTTTCGTTCGGTGAATGAGAGTGCCGGAGGCCCAGTCACCCTCTTTGCCACTGCCCGCTCCTTTTCCTTCCCACTTCCTTTCCAAAAGAGTCGGCAACACGCAAGTGATGCCTCTTGTGTTGCAGGCGTCCATAGGCTACGCTGACCACTTACCATCAGGTGGGCCGTATGATTGTTTGCCATATTAGTGTATAAAAAAAAACCTGTATAGGAATCAAACCCAACACTCTTGGCGCACTATCAGTGGTGAACCACTGAAACCGCTGCTCGTATTATTCATTTATTCATTCATAGTTTTAATATGAATGAATGATTAAGACAGTCGGTATTCTGTGTGATGTAGACAACAAATTAAAAACATATTAAGAAATGGATTAGTAATATTCTGACTAATTTTAGATAGTTTTCTTTAGAAACAGAATATAATCTAATATACTAGATAAAGTTTATTTATAGATGAATTAGTACACATAATGACAACGAATCATGATTAACTATTTCTCTGAAGGGGAAACAATTTTTTCACATTTCGCTAATTCTAATCATTAATATTGTCTTCTGTTTACGCACATGTTATTTATTGAAATTAAACTACTATATACGGATTTTATCGCGTTGTGTGTACAGTTTCTTAATTATGTAAGAGTGTCAAATAATTATAATTATATAATTATGTAGTTTTATTTCAATCTAATCATTAATATAATATTGTTATAGTTTATGCGAATGTTTTACATTGAAATTAAACTGCTATGTAAGGATTTTAGGCTTAGTATTCGTTTCGCATGAATTTGTTCGCACAAATCGTGCAATAAAATTGCTTATTTGACGTTTCGCACATATGGAATATATTTTCGTGCAAATCGTTTCCGTCTGAAAACGCAGGTGTCGTTCGATTTTAATTATGGTTTAAGATTTTGGGACTTTCAAGTACCAAATAATAAAACTTTTGAGTATACGATTAATCTTTGACTCCTGCTGTGGCGCCAGCCAAGTAGTGAATGCGATCCTGCTGTGCATGATGTCAGGACTTGGAGAGCCAGGGTATGCCTTGGGTGTTTTCTAGGGCACAAAGTTTTGAACTGAGCCCAATATACGGCTATTAAATGGATCTAAATATGATACTGGGCGAAATACGAGTGTTTTAAACATCTGCCTACCCCTTATGTGTGAATCAGAGGAAAGTAACATACCATGCCCATTAAAATAGGAATATAATCATAGTTGTCTCAATGTCTGGCTCCCTTAAAAGTTTCTAATTCATAAGGTAGCGTAGAAAACAAGTGGCGACATCTAGCGTATTTATTTGGAACTAACAGATCGCTGTTGCATTTATTGATATAATAATAAGTATTTCTTGTAAGCCCAGTGACGGAACTGTTTGTGTTAACACTTACGAATGACCGTGAAGTCTTAGGTTTGTATCCCAGGTCAAACAAAGTTTTATGAAGCTTTATTATTTGACAATTGAAATTGTGCGCGGTAGTCGGCATTAGGCAAGCTACCTGACTGAACATGAAACCTAATTTATAGCTGACTCGTATAGTTCTGCTTACCCCTTTACCCCGGTTATGTTAGATATAAGTATACTCACGTGTAATCCACACGTGAGTATACTTATATCTAACATAACCTAACCCACTATTAAGCGAGCGAATCCGCAAGAAAAATAGTATTATGTAAACTCCAATGTTTATGTAATAATCATAGCGTAGAACAATCTTAATGTGGCGTCAAAGGCGAGTAGCGCCATCTAGCGAAGTATACTAGAACTAACAGATCTGTAGAAAATCTTTTTATTTGTTTTATTATTATTTATTAACAACTAACAGGAAAATAGTTTATTATTACAATAAAGACATAAAGAAAATATTTTTTTATATCCGTGTAATCTAAAAATAAAGGGCATTGCTTTGGTTCACTATGACTTACAAGAAGATTTTTACCATTAGTGACGATAAAGTATTATCATCAAATCGTACTTCAAATAGGTATTCAATTATTAGTCAAATAAATAATAATCGTAAAACCGATACTTTGGGGTCAGTTAATCGATCTCACCGCCCTTCGATTTGGATTGATACACATTATTTCGTAGGAGAGTTGCATTGAAAAACTATCTATCGATGTTAAATTTTGTTTTACCACATTTTACCTCATACACACAACACCATCTAGCCCAAATTAAGCAGAGCTTGTACTATGGGTACTAGACAATGGATAAACATACATGAATACTTTTATTTTTTGTAAATACATACATAATAATTTACATAGAAACACCCAGACCAAGACAAACATCCATGTTCATGCACACAAATATTTGTCTTGTGCGGGAATCAAAACCGCGACTTCAGGCATGGCAGTCGGTTACACTAACCACTACGCCATCGAGGCCGACCGAATTCTAATGTGTGGAGACATACTTTTCTAGATTTTCTCCTTAGCTAACAGGCTAAAACCTAAACGAATCGGGACTCGTTGCCTCGTTTTCATTCGATAATCCAAAAATCGATTTCCGACTGTTCGATTAAATCGATGTTGTGTTTCGTTCGGTGAGTGAGACTTGAGAGTGCCGGAGGCAATCACTCTCTTTCCCCGTTCCTACTCCTTCTCCTTTCCACTTCCTTTCCTAAAGGGTCGGCAACGCGCAAGTGATGCCCCTGGTGTTACAGGCGTCCATAGGTTACGATGACCACTTACCACCACTATGCTTGTGTGCCACCATAGACGTATAAAAAAAATAATCCTTCAATTTTTTTTACAAATTATTGTCATAGCTTTAGGTAAAACCTATTTATCCCACTTCTAAAAACAACCGTTATAGTTACATCATTAATATTCAAAACACCGCAGGTGAACAACGATCATATCTTTATTATGACTTAATATTAAACTTAGCCGAACCCAAACCACGTGCTCGAAAATTGCCTATAAACTCCTCTATTATACCAGATAATCTATTTAATACGAGACAATAAATATAATAATACATTAGATAACAAAACTAGTTTATTATTTATTATAATAATACACGAGCAGGGTTAAGATTGTGGTTATAGTTAGGGGCGGACGCGGTAACGGGTTTAGGTTCATTATTAGGCTACGAGCCCGTACGCCCCTTGACTTTCGCCCGTTTCATAGAAAGACGGGACGACTATTTTCGGGTGGACTTAAGAAGAAACCTAACAAATACCTGCTAGCTAGGGGGTGAAACTTGAGGGGCAATCGGGCTCGTAACTCTTTATTATAAAACTAGATTTTGCCCGTAGGTATTTTTGTAAATGTAGGTTTTGTTTAGGTAAGTAAAAGTCGCGAGATGACTTTCAGCCACCATAAGGTTTTACCTGGGGTTGATGGGCTTCTTGGGCCTGCCCGCGATCCGATCAACACCAGGTCCGTGAGGCGGCGTGCGTGTCCACGCGCGCCTATTTGTCGTGTCTTCGTCTTCCCACAAGGGGACAATAGAGATTAAATTAGAAGTGATATGAAGGGTAGGTTCATTTGTGTAGAGTCTTGCCGTGTCATACGGCGAGCCGAAACCCCGGTGGGGTCGCGATGTGATGTGAAAGTGATTCGCGCGGCTCTGGTTATGTCGACGAACACCGTGGTAGGTTTAGTCGTCGTCGTATCACCGGATTGTCGCTAGTCACCATCTTTCCCCCGGTAAGTCCGACATAACCACTCCGTCGCCTCACCGAGAGGTATGCATCAAAACATTCTCCCACTTAAAAAAGTACGTGTTTTTGGATAAAAGGTAGCGAAATTCTCATGGTCGAGTAGTTAAAGTTTGAAAGCGTTACAAGCAAAGAAACTCGTATTCGCATTTATAACAGTAATAAGGATATCACGTCTTTAATTACCAAGCCATGTGTCACGCACGGGGTATTTTACAATCGTACATTTATAGGACGCATCTAGACTTAGAATAATAATGTAGATCACACAAATAATTGTTCCATATGGGATTCGAACCAACAACAATCGACGAGGCGACCGTTTGTCTACTGCGCCGTACAGACGAACTACACTGCAAGTTGAAGTGCGCCTGGATCCCACGTCGTGACTGTCCCTATCCAGAGGAGATCAGTATTATCAACCTTTTTCTATTGGGCATTCCGAGGCTGCGTGGTGGGTTCTTTTCTTCCCAATAATTTTATTACATTGGATTTCCGCCAAGTAACGCGTAATTCTATTCAGTATCCTAATGATAACTAATATTATAAATCAAATCTGTGTTTGATTGTTACGTTCTCGCGTCTTCACTACTTGATCGACCGTCGTAAAATTTCACATACACGTTGTCAAGTGGACAAAAAGGTCATAGGGTAACTTTCATCCAGAAAAAAGGATGGTTACTAACATAACCAACATTTACACGAGCGAAGCTGCAAAAGCTAGTGTTGTATAAAACCAATATGTTCTTGTCGGTTATCTAATCATGGTGCACTGATCGCTTATCGCGCCCGCCACCGCCACCGCGAACGTCACCCAGCGTTCACTCTGGACGAGCAATAACAATGAGAATCTATTAATTTATGCAAATTGCCTATTGATCGCACCCGAGCAATATCTGATTACGCGTTCTATTGCTATTATAATTATATCAGGCGCTCGTAATAAACGAGATTTAGTACTATTTGTTTGTTTTAATGAGGCCTGAACGCGGAGTAGTGAGAGAATAACGTGTTGGAAATAATGGTGAACTTCATTATTGCGAGAAACATTGTCGACAAATATGCATTTCAATTTTAGAGGCTTGTAGTTGTATTGTTTTGACGAAATTAAGGGTTTTGTTTTAGGCGTTTGTTTATCTAAAATGGTTAAAGAGGAAAGTGAATGTTGAGGCAAATCTTATAAAGACTTTCTGAAGAAAGGTTAGATTACAGTCCTCTAAACCGTCGAGTGTGTATATGAAATGAAAGTAAAAGAGATATTATTATTCCAGGCTCTGGGAATCTGTTTTTTATCGGTATTTCAATTTCTAGCTTGTTATGTGGGTTGTGTACGAAGAGGAGGCTGTGGGTTTAATAATTTTTTAATTTTTTTACACATTTTTTATACATAAGCATACGGACCACCTGATGATAAGTGGTCGCCGTATCCTATGGACCCCTGCAACACCAAAGGCATCACTTGCGCGTTGTCGACCCTTTAGGAATAGAAAAAGATAAAAAGAAAGTGGGAAGGAGCCTTCTCCTTCCCACTTTCCCACAGCGCGAAGGGGGCAAGAGGGTGATTGGGCATCCGGCACTCACTCACCGAACGAAACACAACAGTAGGAATACTGCTATTTAACGTCGATATTCTGAGAGAGGGTAGTCCTTCCTCGGTCGAGCCGGCCCATTCATGCTGAAATCAGCGAGGCTCTACTACGCATAATGACGAAACTGCAAAAAGTGGCTGAATTTTGTGTCCATTATTCTTACCAGAAGCCCAAAAGTGTAGCTCAGGATTAAAAATAAGATGAGCTTTTTATATACTTTTAACAGTAAACGAAGTACCAGAATTTTCTGTCAACAATTCTCAGTAGGATACCAAGTAGTGTGCTTAGGGTTTAAAATGAAATAAACGTATTATAAACTGCTTTTTAACATTAATTAAAGTGGTATCCATTCAGTTGGCTGTATGTTGTGGATGAGCTCACTAAAGTTCGAGTCCACTGCTTTTCCTCCAGGAATCCCACGGAATTATGATATTTGTTAATACAGGATACGGTCTATTTTTGTGTCAAAACACTAAAATATTTATGTGACTAATCCATTCTAGGGTCGAATTGAAATAGAGTGACAAACATTCAAAAAATCTTCACGAACAGTTGCACTTTGCACAATTATAATGTTAACTAATAATGAATACCTAATTTGAAATGATTATATCTATTCCTAATTTCATGGATTTTATATAATCTTCAATACATTGTACTACGGATTACCCCTTTAACAATTAACTATACCTATATAATGATTATAACAATGTTTCCTACTTACCTATCTTATATAATTGCTAGTCAGCTCTCAATATTGCTACGCTTGTAAAAGGCGCTAAGTCTTAAGCACATACCATTGTATACCATCATCATGTACACTTAGTTATGCAATAAATAAATGAAAGAATGACTTATTAATAAGATTCAAACATGCTACTAAACCAAGCTTTCCTTAGCTGGTTAGGGACTGGGAGGGGATAACAAGAATACTCAATTATATAAAAATGCTTATCTATATTCATATTATAATAATATTGTAACCGCTTGACGTCTGTACATAAGAGATTATTGAGAAAAATATGTGAGTTGTCTTTATAAGAGCGATAGAGGCAAACATTTTATTTTTATATTTTAACTGTCTGTCTCTGTCTGGATGTTTGTATACGCCAAGCTCAAAAACTACTGCATAAAATTAAATGCAGTTTTACACTTGTATTGCCGGAGGTCTAACTTAAAACTTAGTGCAATTTTTATTTTTATACACCGCTTAGAAGACCTGTATCAATAATAAGAAATTTTTGGTACGCCGCCTAGAATAACAAGAAATTGCTAGAGGGTCGAACATCGTCTAAGCCTCTTTCAGTGTGTGGTTAGACCATAGTTCACGACGCTGGAACAGTGTAGGTTGGCAGACTAAACATATCTTTGAGAATATTATGGAGAGTTCCAGACACAGGATTCCGCACAATGTTTTCCATCACCGTTAAAGAAAGCGATAAATTAACTATTTAATACACACATAATTTCAAAAAGTCTGAGATGAGATGCGCACTTTGAAATCGAGTTCGAGACATCTGCATAGCATTGCAATGGTTTCCCATTAGACTATCGCTGCTTGTCACCTGAGTTTTTTGAATGCTTGGTCATCTGTCCAACATTTCAGCACGTATAATACCACATCCAATATCGTTATTATTCCACAATTCTAAACGTACTAAGCCATGATATTTGTTTGCTTTTCTGCGCCAGTATATGTGTGTTAGTATTAAATTCAACATGCACAATGTTAGCCGAATGTTATTGCAAGCCAACGCAAATAAATTATGCGGCTAGGGGATTCGTGATAAATTAGGCTAAACCTAGGTAATAATAATTCAAAGTTGCTGGCTTTTATCATTGGTATTTGAGGGAGTTTGTTATGTAGGAAATTGTTATGTGGGAAATTGTTATGTGGGAAAATGCACTAAGAAAATATTACAATTTCTTTTTTAATGCCATTTTGAATTAAATCCTTACTAATATTATAAACGCGAAAATTTGTTACTCTTTCACGCAATGAAACGCGATGAAACTTGGTATGTAGAAAGCTAAAGATCTGGATTCACACATAGGCTACTTTTAAACCCGATATTCCCACGGGAACGGGGCTTACGCAGGTGAAACCGCGGGGAAAACTAGTCATACATAGTCTCCATCCAAAACTTAAGTGCTTTGCATTAGTCGGTGTAGCAATCTCCATCTTTCTCTTTCCAATGCCATCTCTTTTAGTTCGTTATAAGTTTCAACTTTCACAACATAGTTTCAAGCTTCTCTTATTTTAAGACAAGAGCAGAGGTGTACTACAAAAAGACTCCAAGGATGACGTGATTGCTTTGGTGGCCGTCTCGTTATTGCCACTGTAACGAGTGTTGTGGTTTCGATCACCAAATTTGTGTGATTCACATTTTTTTCGAGTCTGTATTATCTTTGTGACCGTTGTTTAACTGTTAGTGAAGTCGTAATTTTAGTGCAACAGTTGTGAAAAGTCCCTCGCGACAGGACAGGCCTCGGACAGAGAATATTCTTAGTGCAGTTGTTGTCTTTTTAAAGATAGATAGACAGTTATGCATTACCAAATATTTTTTTTATACAACTTAGGTGGCTAACAGGCATATGGCTCACCTGATGGTAAGTGCTCACCGTAGCTTATGGACGCCTGCAACACCAGAGGCAACATTTGCACGTTGCCGACTCTTTAGGAAAGGAAGAAGAGAAAAAGGATGTGGGAAGGAGCGGGACGGGGGAAAGAGTGTGATTGGGCCTCCGGTACTCTCACTCACCGAACGAAATACAGCAGTAGGAATACTGCTATTTCACGTCGATATTCTGTGAGAGGGTAGTCCTTCCCCGGTCGAGCCGGCCCATTGATCCTGAAATCAGCGAGGCTCTTCTACTCAAAAATATAACAAAAGAAATACACGTTGATTTGACAACCTACTTGTTCGTCGCTTAGTAAAAATAAAATCTACTTCAATAAAATCTTCATTAATTTAATAGAAATAACTAAAATAAATGTTTCGTAACAGTTATAAACGAGATCCAATTTCGGTCCGCCGAAGTCGTAGCTAAAAGTCTTGTTCGATCTAGATAAGCTTAATTTAGAGTCCGTCTGGAGGCAGGTATTCTAAAGTTACGTGAATACCTGGTCTTAGGGTCACGTTCTCAGAATGCAATCTATTTGCGATTGGCAGGTCTAGACTAGACTAGATTTTGCCCGTGGCTTCGGTCGCGTAAAAGTAAGGTTAGGTTAGTTTGTATATTTGTTACGCTTTCACATTTTAACTACTCGACCGATCATCATGAAACTTCACACACACGTCAAGGTGACAGAAATGGATATTATATAGGCTACCTTTTATCCAGTAAAAATAACTGTTACTGATATAACCTAACCTATCCTTATTAATATTATAAATGTGAAGGTTTGTGAGGATGTATGGATGTAAAGATGTTTGTTACTCTTTCACGCAAAAACTACTGGACTGATTGCGATGAAACTATATAAGTATATAGATAGCTGGAAACCTGGATTCACACATAGGCTATTTTTATCCAGATATTCCCACGGGAACGGGACTTACGCGGGTGAAACCGCGGGGGAAAACTAGTATTATTATATAGGTAAACAAAGCCATTTGCAATATATTTTTTTAAAATTTTGAACTAAAATATATTTGTACTAATTCATTTCCAAGTTACGAATAGATATTTCTGTAGTTTTAAAATATTAAAATTTAATTATATTAGCGCTACAATACGAGGTTGAAAGTAGACTGTACAATGCATACTCGTCTTTAGATATTTGACCTGACTATAAAACTATGTAGTTTAAAGATAATCCCTTGAAATTAATGTACGATTCGTGAATAGATAATGGTTGAAATTAACTTTATTTTCTTGGCTATTACCGTTGATTTTAAACTACTTAATTATATATATGTATATAGTATGTAGTTTCATGGCTCTATCAAAGAAGTGTTCACCAATACACTAACATTTCGACAACAGAACTATGATGTTTGGTCCTAAATAATAGTACCGAGACTATTGCCGTATACCGGATTATTTCAGACTAGCCCTAGCCCGCCGCTTCGCTCGTGAATAAAGTGGGTTAGATTAGGTCAGGTTATGTTGGTAACTGTATTCTGCGAGGCTGTCATGGCGCAGAAGGATCGGTTGAATAGTTTCCGAGTTAAGTCCTTACAAACTAAAAAAAATCAAATCTCTCCTTTTTATAATATTAATATAATATTATGTAGATTATCAGTATATAGTAATTCAGGTCCCAAAGTCATACTTATGAACGACAAAGGTCAAACTTGAGTAACCCGACAGGGAAAAGGAACTCTTCAAAAGATAGTTGCCCAATTACCTTAAGACACAACCAGTACCTACTACTGTTACAAAAATACCGAGTTGATCATCATAGCTGACTGCATTGAACGGGACAAGAATAACGCTACATAGAAGCAACGCTTCAACGTTTAAGAAAATCATCGTGAGGAAAACAGAATGTTTAAAAGTTCTGCATAATGTTCTTGAAGATATGTGAAGTGTGCCAATCTGCATTTGCCCTGCGTGTTGGACTATAACCAAACCCTTCACACACTGAGACAAACAGACTATTCCACTGCTGCGCATAGGCCTTTTGGCCTGTTTCATCACTAAATAGTAAGCTATCACTGGCTTTCTGCAGAATATTTTCCAAAAAGTATTTCATCAAAGACAACAATTTCTATAACATCGACCATCGACTAGACGAACTATCTACATTTCTGATTTCACAACCGCATGCCAAAATGCACATAATAACATAAATATTAGTTAATATTTATCTTAACACTAACCATTGCGGCATAAATATTAAATTTAATTTCAAGTTGTAAATAAAACAAGCAATGTATTTCAAATGATGACAAGAAGTCGCTTTCAATTTCATATTCGATCGTAGCTTGGTACAAACTTGTATGTAATGGAATAGATGATAAGTATATACAGGACTGATAAGATTATAAGCATATTTCAAGTACTTTTCACGATGACAACCGAATGACACTGGAGCTACTATACTGCTAGAAGTACTGCTACGTAAATTAGAGTAATATCTTTACATGAAGATAGATATTACGTTGCTTCCGTTGTGTTTATGCGCTTAAAAGGCTCTCTGGCTGCAGAAAACATTTTTTTTTGTATTGGGCAGAGAATAGCACTATTTCTGTTTGACTTTGATTTTGATCTTTAATTCAACCTTGACTTGTATTAAGACAAATGAAAATTTTGTTGTGTACCTTTTATATAAGTGAACAACATATTGTACTGTGTGTAATCAGCTTTATTCGTCACAATGTATAGTGCTCGATCATTCCTGTTCAGGTTTACACATGAATATATTATAAGTAGTTCATAAACTAGCATTACAGCTAATCCCTCAGGAGTTAAGCAGCGTAATGGATGAACACCCAGGAGTGGAGTACTATCGCGTTATACATTATGGAGATGTTCATTAGTTGATAGCTGTGAGGAGTTTATATGCGAATATGATGTATTTAAAATGAAACTGCAACGTTCATTACCGATCATGAGGTGTTAGGTTCAAATCCCAGTTGAGGATAAGAGTTTTGACTGCACGGATGGTGTATTGGTTTAAGTGGTCGCCTCGTCATTGCGACGAGTGTTGTCAGTTCGAATCCCACACGGGACAAAAAATTGTGTGATCCACAAAGGGTTGTTCCGAGTCTGGATGTTCTTTGTGTCCGTTGTTTGAATGTTTGTAAAGTCCCTCGCGATACAGTGATTACTACGTACGAGAGTTGACATTTTAAAGAAGAATAAATTACTGTACTCCCTAAAAAGTCTTTTTACTTGTCTATCGCTGAATTACCGAATGTCTGTTTCTATATATTTGTGTAATGCTAATATACGTAATCGAACTTTAAATGCATTCGAATTACTATCAATGTTCGAAAAATTTAGTATGGTCATTCGAATAATTTGTCGCCGTTACAGGCAAAACAAAAATAGACAAGCTTTGACTTGCGATCGCTTGTGACATGAATCCGATCCTAGTTAAAAGATTTATCCTAGTATGCATACTAGCGTATGCGTCTATGAAAATAAAACGATATCGGTAATCACAAAGTCGAATTTCGTGGTGCACTTTTTTAAACAATTGCCACACGAGGGATAATCTCTCTCCAATAATCTCAGTGACAATATAAAAGAAATGGCTGTTAGTTTCATGCATGAAACTTTTCACAATGTCAACCCTTGGCCTCAAACTGGCAACTAGCCTCAGTGTTATCGTAGTAAACTTACTAACCAACAACATTTGCCATGCAGAAGTGTTACTTTGTAACCAAAACGAAAAATTTTTTTTTGACTTTGACTAACTACATTATACTTGTTTGGTAATAAAACCAGTAGCCGCCCAGCAATAGTCTCTCCGATTAGTCAGCACAGCAGTTAAAAGTTATCTAATAAAATAATTAAATTCATTCCCCTGCTTTGAATTCTCATACAAAACTTTCTTCATTCACCCGCAGCGATCCGCCATCATGAATTCTATTTCAAATACCGAACGTAGAACGTTCCAAATTCGAAAAAACTTTCTCAGATTCTAAACTTGAACGTAGCTGAATTGAAAACTACAAGCTTGTACCAAGCTACGCTCGAATATGAAATTGAAAGCGCCTTCTGGTCTACGTTTGAAATACATTGCTTGTTTTATATACAACTTGAAATTAAATTCAATATTTATGCCGCAATGGTTAGTGCTGCCATAAATATTAACTATATTTTTGTTATTCTCAGCATGCAGTCGTGAAATCAGAAATGTAGATAGTTTGTCTAGTCGATGGTCGATATTATAGAAATTGTTGTCTTTGATGAAATACTTTTGGAAAATATTCTTCAGAAAGCCAGTGATAGCTTACTATTTGGTGTTGACAACTCAAATATTCCTTGCTTTTTGATCTAAACACATCTTATAGAAGCGACTCCATCATATAAAGGAAAATAACAAACAAGTAGATGTTTCGAGTCTTCTTTGTGCAGGTTTGTTGTGTCTATTGTTTCAATATATCTAGTCTCCCGCGACAAAGTGTGTGGGAGCGGCTTTAAATAAAATGAATTATATGAATCTTTCGAACGCATTAGTCTTAACTCCGATTACGATCAACGAATTGATGAACATGTCTCCAATAGTGATATCAATCTGAAACGATTGAATGTAAAATTACCTTATTACATTTTATCTACCTTCCTTTTCTTGTTAGTAGTTGGGTATTGTAGTTCTATTATAAATATTGATACTCTCATAAATAATACTTTGTCCTAGAGGAAAGGTATAGATGAAACTAGATGCCCTTTTTTGTACTCCTGACGTATGCGAACTTTCATGATGATCGGTCGAGTAGTTAAGGCGTTAGAGCGTAACAAACAAATTCACATTCGCATTTATAATATTAGTTTGGATTACACAATATTATTTTGAGTGCATAAGTGGTAAATATATTAGAATATTATAATTGGTAAAAGTCTGCACGGACTGCAGTGCGCCTTATATAGTGGTCCAGGAGGTGGCCTAATCACAGCAGGCGTATACGCAAATATATAATATTATAATGGCAGCTAGCCATCTGTGAAGGAGAATATATGATTATAGTGTACATACGTGAGCGTAAATACAAGTCTTTATTCCCTGGCATAATAGTCTGATAAAACGCAAAGGCGACTAAAGCGAAATCAGACGCAGATCTAACGGCTTTACGTACTTTCCAATGCATAGAGTTCACGACACCACCAATTTCCCAACTCCACATTTTTCTTTTTCTTCCTAATAAGCTGACACTGACTCCCAAAATACAGGTTATTACCTAGTTTCGGAGGCAGCAGTTTAAACATTTTGTTATTAATTTGCCAGTGTGTAGGTACCTTTTAAGAATCCCTGTACATCGTGCCTTATGTGGTATGAAAATAAATTATATTTATTATTATACCTAGCTTTTTGTTGAATTTGAACCTAAGATCTCATGCAAAGCAGTCTCATTCTTCTTCTAAACCAAATGCAGTAACCCAAACATTCTACAGACGTATTCAAGCATTTCTTTAACGTATTCCCTTCCAAAATAATCCTCTCTTTCCCCTAATTTAATCATGTTTACATATATTATGTCGTTATAATAATTAATTGCCGTGTTTGTGCTGACAACTGCTAGGAAATGAAAGTCGTTTTCAGGATATTACAGTTTTCAGGGGTGTCCCCTCAGTGGGGTAAGATGTGATGAGTTAAGGATGGGGTGATGATTCGCAAGATTATGGACAACGGAGATTGTTTGTTTATTGTTATGAAAATTATTTTTGGGGTAATTTGAGAATGTCAAAATCTGGTGTTGTTATCGGACAAAATCTTGCGCGTTTTGGATTGAAATGGAAGAATTTTTTGTACAACAACGCTGGTTAAATGTTATACAGTCCACCTGATGGTAAACTGTTACCCCAGAACAATGTTGTTACCGTTAGGCGGTTTTAATTTCTTGTATTGTTTTTTTTATAAATGATAGGATCTTTGGAGACTTAAAGTCTGTATTAGCATTTTCTGTATAAAATAAACATAATTATGGTAAGGAGATTTACATATTTGAGAGCTCTTCACGATTTTCTGGCAGATATGAGAACTCTGCTAATCTGTACTAAATTTGCGTGGTGGTGTTATCTCATCCTTCTCATAAACGGCCCGTGGTCACCTGGGACACAGTTCATATGCAGGGCTGATATAAATTATATTAATTATTATAACAAACATACATAGCCTATATTCCTGAAAGGATAAGCAGAAGTATATCACTTTGAGTAGTTACTATTGAGAATTTAACGCATTATCAGCCGGCGAGCATAAGCCAGGTCCGTAGCTGGTAACCGTAAGGGTTATACTGAAACACGTAAACTGATTCAACTAAGAATGTAATTACAGTTTTTAAGCTATCTTATATCCCATTTATTGGTCATGCAAGTAACGCTAGCACTAATGTGTGCAATAATCATTAACACCAATCAGCGACAAGTAAACAAAAAATCTAACATTTACGAGTGAATTATTGGCAATCCCTATGCGTGTGTGCGTGCAGCGTGGCGGTCCTTACGCGAGTGTCCGTGAGTATAGAAATAGTGCCACGTATAAAAGCAGAAGGCTTGTTCGCGCGTCGCTAGTTCGTCAGTTGGTTTCGTCGCGGCTAGACGTATGATGTTCCATTCGATCGCCTTCGCGCATCGCTTGGTTATGGCGCGGCTAGACGCGTGATGCTCCGTTCGATTCCAGGTTCCTCGTTAACTTATGTTGTTTGTGCGTATATACATACGCCACAAGGATCTACGGAAAATTTTTAAAATATTTTGCCATATCTGGAAATCGATTCGAAAACAGCACGCATAGCAGTCGTATTCTCTGCATACCGCTGCATCACCAAGGTATACAGCTACCAGATTTTGCCAGCGGCTTAGCTCGCGTTAATCTAAATGTTGTCAATAAATATATATCCGTCGGAAACACTATTTTATTTCTAGATAAAAGGTATTTTATGTCCTTTTCTGACAACGTGTATGCGAAATTTCATGGTGATCGGTCGAGTAGTTAAGGCGTGAAAGTGTAACAAACAACCAAACTAACATTCACATATGTAATATTAGAAAAGAAAGTAAGAATCATAATAGTAACATAACGTAAAGCCACTTTATACTATCTGGCTTTTAGCCCATGAGTTATATGATGATATTCTAGCGTGAAATATTAGAGGACAGGCCCTAATCTATTATTTGTCATTGTAAAACCCTAATATTTAGACCGAAACGGACATTCTGAGGATATAGAATACCGACAAATGATATATAAAGGAAATAATTTGACAAATACATTATATTATAATAGCTATACATAACAGCGGTAGTCTAGTAGAACACCGTTGAACTGCCACGCAGAGGTCTCGAGTTCGATCCCAAGGCGTGCATCTCTGACTTTTGGAAGTTATATGCGTATTAAATAGTTAGATCGCTTGCTTTAAAGGTGAAGGTAAACATCGTAAGGAAATTTTAAATATTTAATATCTCCCTTATTTCAATACGACCTTCAACACTTCAAGAAAAGAGCATACTCCGATTTAAAAGGCCGGCAACGCACTTGTAACTCCTCTCCTCTGGTGTTGCGGATGTCCATGGGCGGCGGTAATCGCTTCCCATCAGGCGATCCGTCTGCTTGTTTGCCCCCTAAAACATAAAAAAAACAACCAATTTATTATATTTTGCACAAAAAGAATTATTTTGATTGTGTGTAAAATAAAGTACAAAATCAAACAGGCTACTTCTGTAAACCGGTATAGACAAAGTCAAAAATCATTTATTCATTTAGGTCACAAAGTAACACATATGAACGGAATATATAGGTTAGTGAGTTTACTAAGTACTGAAGCTACATTTAGGTTATAGGGTACCGCGGAAAACTGTACAATTATCTAAACACATACATGCTTGTAAAAACTGATTCCGAAATAATTTTAATTTTGATAAAAAATAAGGAGATATAAATAGCTTGACTTGACCAGGTTGGGTACTCATGTCCCCTAAGAATAATATAAAGGAAAGAGACTGTCAAACCCACTTTTTACACGGAGAGGAGGACCGTGAAATTTAATAAGGTACGAACCTACCAGGATATAATGCCAGACTCCGTTCTGCTACTGAAAATTTTCTGATAAACCCAATAACATTTTGTCTAACCTCGCGAATCATATCTACTTAAAACTATGCAAAGATTTTACAAACATTATAGCAACTCACACAAAGAACAGTTCAACTTGGAACATCTTTTAAATTTTTGCCTCTTGCGTGAACTTCACACATATTTCGAAACTTCGATGACTTTTCACTCTGTCACCTATTTAAATGTTTCTACTCCTCAATAGTAATCCTAAATATCTCTCTCAATATAATAAATTCGAATCTGTAACCCTAATTAGAAGTAGTGACTCTACATATTATTTGTGTTCTCAAACTACCCTCAACTAATAAATAACTAATTTACAATTCAATATTGTTTCATAGTTGACATATCCCTTAGTTCATAACGAGCGACGAGTTCACACATTATGGCATTACGAAGGTTTTGTTCAGGATCTATTTATTACCATTCAAGCAAATTCCAACCTTAAACCAATTCGAATAAGGTATATTTTATCCGCCAACTTTATTGTTCCAAAATTTCCGACGTATTCATTTAAGAACATTGTAAGTCTTGAAACAGCTTTTAGAAATATGAGCTTTAGGATTTAATGAATAGGGTTGGTTTTAAAATGCTCTGGTATTCATGTAAGACGTATTAGGATATAATGGCTTAAGTGTAAAGTTACGTTAGTATCACTAAAAAGTAGGGTGACAATAAAACGGTTGCGTTTTCAAGGGAAAAATGCAAGCGGTTTGCCATTTGTGGGCAGTAGGGTGACCATCTGTTTTCATTTACATGGACATGTTGAATATTGTTCTGCAATAACACAGACAGTTGGTTTGAGATATTAAAATATGGACTGTCTTATTTTGTTTAGTTGGATAACTTTGCGTTTACATTTCCTGACGAATGTTTCGCCTCTCTTGAAAATCTTAGGACTGGACTTCTATAAAGATGTCAATAGTAGATTTGCTCTCTATTATATGTAGTCTAAATATAGTCGGTGAAATATGGAATTATTACGCCTCTACTAAAAATATATGAATTTTAGAAAATTCTGTATAAATATTTTTATCTTTTTCTTAACTTTTTTAATGCCAAGTAAATGTAGTTCGTGTGTAAAAAATATGCAGATGTAATTTGTGCTACCTAGGTTTCACCAAGTAACATAAACTTCTTTTTCACAGATATTCAGAATGGCGACTTTCTGTAGCTTAATGTAGAGAGAATCTGTAAGCTTATTAATTACAGACTAACGGTGAAGGAAAACGTCCTGGAAAACTTGCATGTATGTGAGTTCTACATAATGTTTTCGAAGATATGTTAATACTGCCAACCTCAAAACTCAGAAGAGCTCCGTAGCCAGCATTGACACATTTTAAATAGATAGCTGTTATTAATATTATGAATGTTTTTTTTATATACCACTTTCATTCTAGTAGTGTGTCGCGAGGACTTTTATAAACATTAAAATAACAGACACAACGTACACCCAGACTCGGCACAACAATTTGTGGATCACATTTCTTTTTTGTACCGTATTAGAGTACCGTACAGTTACCGTAAAGCTTATATGGAGAAGGAGGGGCGAATCATAATATTTTTATAAAATATGCATTAAAAAGGCATTAAATGAATGAAAAAACACGACACGCATACCACCATGCATTTGACACACGCAGTCAAATCGAAAAAAGTTCGTTCATCGACATTGTTCAGCTGATGTCGTACAATTCTTCGTAACTATGGTAACATACCTTATTTATATGTAATAAAGAAAAAGAAAACAATATAGTAAGCTCAGGAATATCATCAATGAAAGAGTATAGCTTTAAGTAAATAATAATTTGTTTGAAAAAGATAGGTGAATTAACCTGTATAGCCTTGATCAAATCTAAATGAAATGTGATTATAAGGGTATAGTTAAAGACAATAAAATCTTAATAACGATTAAACTTAAAATTTAAATCAATTATGGTCGAATTTCGACCACCGGGTGACGGCTAGTTTATTTAAAAGCGTCTAATTGTACGGTAATAATGTAGAGCAAATATTTGTCACGTCAAGGAAACGAAACCACAACCACTACCACAGAAGACGGAATGTTGCGCTCCACAATTAAGGTCGGAAGTCGTCAGGTTCCACTAATCGAACTTTAATGATCCTAATAAGGTCTAATATTGCAACATCCAAGGTTTCTGTTATTTTATCATGTATTGGAACGAGCAACGTATTTTTTTTGTTAGGATATTTCGAACCACATACATGCTCTAACTAAAAATATTGGAAAATATGTGAGCTCATTCGATTGCTATTTGTTTTTATAGCTGGAACTGAAAGGTAAACATGTTTTATAAAACATGCGTTTGATATTTCAGTCTTCCAAAATCCTGTACAAACTTTTACCTTTCTAACTTCCATTTCAACATCTTCGAATTGCCATCGATGATCGCTGAACACCGTAAACTATGCGAACGATAATCAAGCACGACCTGCTTGATGGTAAGCAGTTATCGAAGCATAGATACTTGCAACACCTGAGCATAAATAGTATTGTCGCAGATGATGTAGGGATAGGAGACCAAAGAACACAAGGAAAGGAAGAAAATAAATCGAGTGGCTTACTTGCCTACGGATGCTCTCACTCACCGAACTATACACTATACGTACGTATACTGATATTACACGTTCGATAACCAGTGAGAAGGTAGAACTTACTCTTCTGGTCATATTTGTCTAGTTCAAGCAAAAAACGCTTTTACGACTCGTGTGCAGTTATTTTTGTATTCTGCCTACTGTAAATAAAGTTTCAGATCGTTGACGTAGTGCTTGTGAAAGCGACTCTTCTTCATGCTTTCTCGGATTCGATTCCTGAGTTGGTCAACGTCTTATAGGGTTTCTCCAGTAAAAAGTTTTCATAGCAGCAGGCATAAGATAGTCTGGAACTATGAGTTCCAGTTTAGCAGGTCAGGCATAATTTTCTTGAGTAATTCCAAAAAATTTATAGCAGCAAGGGATCTGGAATGCTGCCTGGTAAACGGCAATAGACCCATCTCCTAGAATGTTGAACGTAAAAACATAGCTTGCAAAACTTGGGTGTAATACACCTTAGCCACACCGTCAGTTACCTCTTTGGAGCTACACGCGTGAAAATAGGTGAGCATAAACAATATATAGTATTTTTGTATTTAAATAAAGACTCCTTTTTGACCGCTAAGACATAAATATTACCAATTTACTCTTCTTTTGGCAAGTGTCCAGGATAATGGTCTATTTATAACAAGTAAAAACGTAATATACTATTGACTACAGTAATATATAGTTGTGTTATTCAAATGTTCGTTGTTCAGTAAATAAATGGAGACATGTTCAGAGTTAGAAAGATTTATAGTTAGCAGTTTTATCGGAGCAATACGTTTCAGTTGTTTCCGAAGGAATAGCCCACTTATTTTCTAGGGTATAGGATTAAAAGCCACATAAATATTATGTGTTTTATTGAACAACGAAGTGTGTAGCTAGTTTTAGTTATGTGTAAATAGAATTATGCCTGAGCACTGCGGTAATGTATGCGTCTGCATAAACTTTTGAGTAAAAGGAGAATGCTCATTGAAGTATGGAGCATGGTGTCACATTTCCCTTTAATGAAACGTACCTTGATTTGTTGGGTTTTAAATGTATATTCTATTACAATAAAAATATATCCCTATTTCGACGGGTTATTGCACAAAAGGCTTATGAAGCTTGTTAAGTTAGGTTATTTTTTCATATGCAAACAGAACTTGTTTTTCGTTTTAACGTGTGTTTTCAGTTATAGCTTGCCAAACCTTTTTTTATATGTTACTGTGAATATCCGAGGTGTAGTGTATCTAAGATAAACTAAGATTCACGCGTGTGTATTATTATTGTGTGTTTATTGTTGGGAAAATGAAACCATGAATGGGCTGGAATACTCCTTTCCTGGTAAACTAATGTGTTATTAAGATTTCTGGCAAAAATGATCAATAGCAGCACAGTGTCTGGAACTGTGTCCGATAATCGCCAGCTCTCGTTTTAAGTCTCACAATATATGGGAGAGCCTATTGGCATCTACTGGATATAGTTTTAGACACTGTCCTTCTTCTTCTTTTCGTGTGGTTAGTGGCCAACCTGTTGTCAAGAGTTGTTCAAGCCGCGTAGGCCTCTGACATGGCTTCACGACTGCTGTCAAGTGGGAAACAACCGGGACCGACTTTTTACGTGCCCTCCGAAGCACGGAGATGCTTAGATGAGATACCACTAAGCGGTCACCCATCTATAGACTGACCGCAACCAACTTTGCTTAACCGCTCAAACCCCGTTGACACCCATTGGCGTCAAATCGGGTCTTTAGATTTGTACAAGGGAAGGGGATGTATCTGGGAAGGGAAAAGAAACGCAACGCGTATGGGTGACGGTAATCGCTTACCATCAGGCGATCCGTGTGCTCGTTTGCGTCCTATACCATGAAAAAAAAAACAAGACTACAGTACAGGGTTTTTCCACGTCAGTAGTATAAAAAAAAACCGTAAATCACTGCCTGACCCAGCCATCAAACCCAAATCGTCAGGTACAGTCGCATTCACTACCACTGTGGCCCATTCCTTACATACTTAACAACCAACGTGTAGAGGTCCTAAGATGCCATTAAGTCTCGAAACTATGTTTGTATAGTTCAGAGAACTGTGTACAGAAGGCTTACCTATATTTACACTGAACAGCTGTTTGGTACCCGTGCCTAACGTAGTAATTTGTTTACATAGTAAATTTGGACTGCTAAGGCCTGTGGCATAAGTTATCTAATGGTCGACCTTGATCTTGTCTTCGATGCTTGGGATAGTAGAAGATAAATATTAGAAAATGATCATGAACTGATTTTAAGTATTGTAATTCGTCCTGTAGGTGGTCAAAGAATCGCCTTCTATTACTTAAGTCCTATAAATGGGGCTGCCGGATTTGGTTGTGGTTATTCACCGCTGCCTAAACATTAAAATTTGGTCTGAAGAATTGTTACTTAGAAAGAAGTAAATCATTATTACTTAATATCTTCTAGGTGGGCACAATGTTTTTAAGAATAAAACAAATAGTAATAATAATAAAGCAGAAAGACAAATAAAAACAGAGTAACAGAATAAAACCAATAAACATCTAGTGACACATGCGTCCCACAACTGCAACAATCAGGACCCCAGTTCAGCATTTATTATACATACGTAGTATCATACCTATACATCTGAAGGGATAAGCAGAAGCGTATTGCAAACATATTTTAGCAGCAATGCTTTAGAAACCGCGTAGGTAATAGGTCCAAACATAGTTATTGTCTACATATGTCTATGAGCACAGTTCCAAACTTTATAAGGCTACTGATTTTTTTTTTTACAGAATAATATTAAGACTATGCCCGACTCGGAAACAAGATCAATGAGTGATATCTTATTAATTGTGATGCACGCTTTTGTATTTTTCGATCTTCTCCCTAGCCTTTATTATTCCCAAGTCACTTGGGGTCGGCTTTTCTGGTCTAACAGGATTTGACTGGATATCAGTTTTTACACGGAGCGGCTGCCACCTGACCTCCGCAACCCGAAGGCTAACGATACCATAAGGCTAGACCAGCGTCAGGATATTATAGGGCACTGACTTCCCAATAACGACTGCCATAGATGTTCATGGCAGCCGGGACCGACGGCTTAACGTGCTCTCCGAGGCACGGAGCAGGCGATAATTGTCAATCAATACGCACATAATTTCGAAAAGTCATATAACTTCCGAAAGTCAGAGGTTCGCAACGTGGGTTCAAACCCGAGACCCTCTGCATTGCAGTCTGTTGGTCTTACAATTATGTTTTAAAAGTCCTTTTCGATAGCGATCTTTATTAACAATCGAAGATTTGTAGTGTCAGTCTCTCATATCTTTTAAACCCTCGAGTTAATATTATGTAAAGCTTCGTGCAGTAAGTGTAACAGTGATTTCAATATTTGTGAACTTCTCGGCAGCGTCAAACTGTGTCCCATTATGCATGTTCGTGACGAAAGGTTTTGTAATGAACTTATCGCATACAATACAGTTGGACACTTTAAGACATAATAATTATTGTCTACATATGTCTATGAGCACAGTTCCAGACGTCATACGGCTACTGAAATTTTTTTGACAGAAAAACCTTTTAAGGATCTGCCCGACCCGGAAAACAAACCTGAGATCCTATGCACAGCAGTCATATTCTACTGCACTTATTACTTTTTTACTTGTACAAATCTTATTGGAATATATATCTCTTACATCATGACAGCGTGGTCTCCCTAGTACCAGGTAAAAGAACCCTCTGTTGTGGGTCCGGACGTGAATTGTAAAAAAGTTATATCAGCAAACTTATTCGCAGAGTAACGGTACACATACCTCGTGGTAACATGTAAGTGTGTGCGATGGTTACGGTAAAACGAACCCGAGACCTCATGCACAGCAGTATTTGTTATCAAAATTAGTTCTTCAGCCGTGTGAAATCCATAAGAACACATATAAAAATAATCCACACATACATATGAGTAGGTTAGGTTAGTATGTATATGTTAATGTAGACAATAAACTATTGATGTGCCAGATTTAATCTAAGTCCGATTTAAATAAAATGTATATATAGATTATATAGTATAGTATAAGTTATAGAGAACAAAATCCCCAAACATCTTCACTAGTTTTTACATTTATAATATCTATAATATTTTTCTCTTGATATACCAGGACCATATTACAACTACATTTTGACTGCACGGATGGCGTCGTCGCCACTGTGGCGAGTGTTATGAGTTCGAATCAAACACGGGAAAAAAAAATTTGAGATTCACAAATAGTTGTTCCGAGTCTGGATGTTCTTTGTGTCCGTTATTTAAATGTTTGTAAAGTCCCCCGCGATACAGGAGTTTTTCTTAGGGCGGGATAACTCCCACCCTAATAATAACGATATAAGAGGGAAATTTCAATAATATTAAAAATCGGTGGTAGCCGTTAGGATTTTAATTCGTCCATAAAGGTCTTCTCTTATCCCTTCTCATTGTAAATATACTAGATATATAGGGTGTCCGGTAATTAATGGATAACCTTGAAATGTCTTATAGTAGAACTGAAGGCCGTTCAGAAAAAATTAAAAATTAATAATAATGCAAGCTAGGTATATTAGCATAGCATACTTTTGACTGTCTATCTATTAGCATAATTAGTGTTTAATAATAAAACAACAAAAAACCGATGCATTTCATTCATTTATGATCGTAGTATACAAGAAAGTTATATATAGTAATTAAAAAAAAACACATATCTCAGGTAGTAGTTAGGATAGACTTTTATTCATATTTTTTTCTGAACGGCCATCAGTTCCACTATAAGACATTTCCAGGTTATCCATTAATTACCGGACACCCTGTATAAATATAATAAAAAGTAACTACCACCGCAGAATGCTACTGCTGTACATACGGTCTTAGGTTTGATCCCCGAATCAGGGGAATAGCCTTATTAGGCTTTTCTGTGAAGAAATTCTTGGTATCAGTATAATGTCTGGAACTGGCTCAATAGACGGTAATTATGCATTCTCAAAAAGAACAGACGATTGCCATTTTTTTTTACAGACCTCTATTTCCCGGAGCTTTATGTAGATACTACTCTTCCTACTCCTCCGGGAAACAGACGTCTGTGTTATATATCTGACCATAGTACATGATATAGTGTCTTATCTATACAATATTTGGCTTCTGTCAATCGTTAGTAATTAACAATGCGTTTATCATGCCAATTAGGACATAATTGTGATTGACAGGATTGTAATTAGCACGTAATGATAGCCATCATTAGATGCACTTAATGAAGACGTGTGTCTGAAAGTTGTGGTCATATTTTAGTCACTCCAGTTTTGTTTTCCAGTGCAGTAATAGTATCGATACGATGAGTTAATAATTATATTCCACATGATAGAAAGGTATTTCATAGACGTCCATCACACATATTTCTATACTCTGTTTCTAAGAATTTGATAACAGAAAATATCAGTTTATAATAATAATAATATCCTCCAGACCGAATTTCGGCCAGGGCGACCAGACTTAACAGAGACTGGCCAACTACGCAGGAGATATTATAGTGCACAAGTGTGTGCGCAGACACAAGTGTGCTCTCTGTTACCTAACTCTCATGATCGGATGGCACGGTAATCCGACACGACCGGAGAGAGATCAGGCGCAGGACCAACGGCTTTACGTGCTTTCCGAGGCTCGGAGGTGTCTTACACCGCCAACTTCCTAACTCCGGGCTGCTATTGAGATTTCTTAACTGAAAAACCCAATAACTTTTTGTTGGCCCGACCCGGGATTCGAACCCGAGACCTCATGCACAGCAGTCACTACCACTGCACCACGGAGGCAGTTTCTCTTTATAATTTATACTAATATTATAAATAGGAAAGATTTGATTTTTTGTTTGTTTATATTTCATATAATATAAGACCACGCAGTCTTAATTGAGTTGGTAATTAATTAAAGGTACCTATTTATTTCCCGATATTTCGACTGCCTTGCATCGATCGAGGTCACAAGTTGACTGGTGTGAGATCAGCTAAAAGATTGTCAATATTATATTAATCTCTTGTGTGAACACCAGGTGTTCATAACCGCCAAGGCCTTCCTTTCACTTTTTAATCAGACGCTCAATGGGTTAGGTATATCTTCAAACAGCGAAAGCCTGAAAGAAAATAACAATACAACTTTGTATGAATTGGAAACATGGATTTATACCTAGAAATATTCACAGCGCAATTCAGACAGAATACAATCAGAACATGACACATCCTGAACGATGTTAAAAAAGTTTGCACGCTTAGCTGAAAGCTATGTATAGATATATTGGTTACCACTAAGTACAATCATCCGACCTAGTCGCAAGATAATCCAATAAATAATAAAAATACCAGCCCTGTATTAAACTGTCCCACTGCTGGGTACGGGCCTCTTCTCAGTGTGAGAAGGAGTAGGCAGTGCGGGTTGGCAGACTTCACATATATTTAAGAACATTATGGAGAACGTTCAGATATGCAGGTTTCCTCACAATGTTTTCCTTCACCGCTAAAGCGAGCGATAATTAACTATTTAATACGCACATAACTTCGAAAAGTCAGAGATGCGCGCCTTGGGATCGAATTTGAAACCTCTGTGTGGCTGTCCAACTGTCTCCCACTTAGCTATCGCTGACATCTGTTGATAATACAATGCTACACTTATAATTAATAATAATATCAGTCCGGTTATAACCTACTAACGGTCGCCAAATGGTCGAAATTCGCCCATAATACTGGGGAGACCAACAGACTGCAATGCAGGCGGCCTCGGGTTCGAACCCACGAAGAGCACCTCTGACTTTCGGAAGTTATATGACTTTTCGAAATTATGTGCGTATTGATTGACAATTATCGCCTGCTGCGTGTCTCGGAGAGCACATTAAGCCGTCGGTCCCGGCTGCCATGAACATCTATGGCAGTCGTTATTGGGAAAGTCAGTACCTCCTAATATCCTGACACTGGTCTAGCCTTAGGGTATCGTTAGCCTTCGGGTTGCGGAGGTCAGGTGGCAGCCGCTCCGTGTAAGAACTGATATCCAGTCAAATCCGGTTAGACTGGAAAAGCCGACCCCAAGTGACTTGGGAATAATAAAGGCTAGGGAGAAGATTTAAATTGTACATTTAATCGTTATTAAAGTTTTATTTTCTATAACTTTATACACTTATAATCACATTTCATTTAGTCACCTACTCCACATACATATGTATGTAACCATAGTTACGAAGCATTCTACAAAGTCAACCGAACAATGCCGGAATACTACGAACGCGATTCGACTGCTTGTGTAAAATGCATGGTTGTGCGTGTAGTGTTTTTTCATTCATTTAATATATTTCTAATGCATATTTTATAAAAATATTAGGTTCCGCTTCTCCATCTCCATATAAACTTTAACTGTGCCAAATTTCATACTCCTCCATCCACGGAATTTTCGTAAAAAGGGGTACAATGTAATATAATATAATATACCTAATATTCTATCACATACACACAAAACCATCTAGCCCAAACTAAGCAGAGCTGGTACTATGGGTACTAGACAATGGATTAACATACATATATACTTTTCTTTTTGTAAATACATACATAATATTATACATAGAAACACCCCGACCAAGACAAACATCCATGTTCATGCACACAAATGTTTGACTTGTGCGGGAATCCAACCCGCGACCTCAGGTGTGGCAGTCGGTAACACTAACCACTATGCCATCGAGGCCGATTCATTTATTAATATATAGATCCCAGTGCTCGTCACGGCCTCTTCTCATTATAGCCTAACCCTTCTCGGTTAGGCTACTGCTCTGGCACTGGCCCAGTGCTGGTTGGCAGACTTTACACACCTTCAAGAATATTATGTAGATCTCTCTGACTCCAGGTTTATTCACAATGTTTCCTTCACAGCTAGAGCGAGCGTTAAATAATTTACTATTTAATCAATTATCGCTCACTCTAGTGGTGAAGTATTTGCGTAATAGGTGGTTAGTGTAACCGACTGCCACGCCTGAGGTCGCGGGTTTGATTCCCGCACAAGTCAAACATTTGTGTACATGGACATGGATGATTGTCTTGGTCTGGGTGTTTCTATGTTTAGTATGTACGTATTTACAAAAAAAAAATGTATATATGTATGTTTCTTCATTGTCTAGTACCCATAGTACAAGCATTGCTTAGTTTGGGCTAGATGGTGTTGTGTGTTTGTGGTGGAATATTATTATTATTGGAAAATTCAGAGGTGCCTTGAGATCGAACTTGAGTCTTATGCCTGGCAGTCCAACAGTTTCCCACTAGGCTGCCGTTAACTGAGATTTTGACATTCATAAGTAACATTAATGAATATCAAAAACTATTGCTTTTAGTGAGTTTAACATGTTACTGGAGTTACTAGGTCAGTTGCTAAGTTCAAGCGAAGGATTGAGCCTGTGAGAAAAACCAGCAAGAAACTCCCTTCCTTTGTATTCCAGCTTACAGAAACACAAAATGGCGATGTGCCAACTCCTCGTCACACAATTCACACTGTATGATAGCTTCTATCTAAAACTTTAAGAAATAGAACCGAGAAAATCAATCCGCATAAAAATGTGTGTTAAGATAAATTCAAGATATTTTACTGCAACGCTTTCAAAATCAGCAGCGATTTATTTTTAGAGCAAAACTTCAGGAATCGGAAAGTCACACAGTAAGCATAGATACAGGTTCCTAGTTCTTTGTAGAAAGATTTCTGCATCATATCGCCACAGGATAAGGTTGAAATTCGCGTGTTTTTGTTTAATGTTTTGGTGGAATTTGTAGTTCTTATGTGGATGGAATAGAGTTGATATTGACGCGGTGTATTGTGCTAGAACAGTGTATACACACGTAGAGCAAATAAAGTAAGTTCGCGCTAATAAAGTTCCCTTATCAAACAGCGGCACGTGCTTAGGCATGCTGCATGCCGTCACACATGGGGCTAAAGAATGAGAAGCAGACATGCCAGCTACAGGTTATAAACACCTGTAATGTTATTTATAAGAGTTTTTTATGCAACTATGGTAACAAATAACTATATCGCCCACCTGGTAGTAAACGGTTTCCGTAGGTTATGATCGCTGGTAATACCGAGTGCAGGCAACGTGCACTACAGTCTTTCTAAAAACGAAAATATAAAGATTTTGTCTATGTTTTTAAGGGACTTTTACACATTGTTCACATCAGTCTTATCGTACCCTAATTACATTTTTGCGTAATCATTTTACAAATATTATTTAAAATTTAAAATTATTGCCCAACCAGAGATCAGATTCAAGATCATGCACAGCAGTCACGCTCAATATCGCTTCGCAACAGATAAGTATCGAGCCAACTGTTATAAGGAAAGGGCCGAAGGCCTTTTAAAAAAAAAGAAATTATAGAATTAAAACGTTTATTTGGACTCGATTTAAAAAGGGCAAGTGTCACGCGCGAATGATGGATACGAACTGGCGTATTGTCAAAGTTCAAAATGCTGCTTGCAGTCAGAAATGCTGAGTAGGCATTAGGGTTAGGGATGCTATGCACTATTATGTACATAAGTTATATATAACACAACGAATACACATAGATTAGAAATATCTATATTCCGACTAAGCAAATTTTTGTTCAAAATGTCCCCGATCCAACAACACATAGCAAACAGGCATGAGTAGCAAGATGGCAGCACCAAAACTGCCCACCGTCGCGCGTCGCTTGGATCATCTCTGTGACCAAAATCTTTAAATCTTTTGTAGTAACCATTTATCGATCAACCCAGGGAAAACTACTGTCGTGCCGTTTACTAGGATGAGAGATCTGACTGGCTTGGGAACTCTTTCCATGTATGGTACACAGCTACAATGGTCCACGGAGGTGAAGTATCTAGGCATGACCTTAGATAACAAGCTAACGTGGAAACCTCATGTAGACAAAGCCATAATGAAGGCCCAGCGGGTCTTCGGTATGTTTCGTTCTATAACAGAATGCTCGCCATAATTTTCTTCAGTATTGCACTATCTGTGACCTGCGTGGTCTAGATACTGACCGGCCTAGGTTGCAGGCTGCACCCTCCCCTTCCTTTAAGCAGTAGGGAGGAGGTGGGGGTGTAGGCAGTAAATCACAGGCCATTCTTCATTCTATCTTGGCTCACTTGCGGATTTATAGTCGTCGCACCCCGATAGTATCCCTTCTTGTACCGTTTAGTGTAAGAAGAAAATTTTTGAGGTGGAAAATATCATATTTTAATAGTTCTATATCTTGTATAAGTTAAATGATAGTTTTCTATTTATTAACCCCCGACGCAAAAACGACGGGGTGTTATAAGTTTGACGTGTCCGTGTGTGTGTTTCTGTCTGTGGTATCGTAGCTCCCGACCGGATGAACCGATTTTAATTTTGTTTCTTTTTGTTTGAAATGTGAATTAGTCGAGAGTGTTCTTAGTTATGTTTGATGAAAATTGGTCCAAGATGGCCGCCGCCACTAAATGACGGATTACATATTTTTCACAACTCCCTCAATATGAGTATTAAATGAAAGGGCTTGACTAGTACAATACTATACACTATGATAAATTTCAAATCCAAGATGGCCGCCACCACAAAATGACGATTTAAATTTTTTCCACAACTCCCTCAATATGGGTATCAAATTAATTATGTGTCGGGGATTTTTAAAATTTTTATTTTATAGTTATTTTAACAAAACCAATTAGCAGTATAAATTATGGTATTATTACTTGGCCATGTCTACGTACATTTTAACAGTGTTCAATCTTCTTATTTAGTAGAACAAGAAACAATAGAAAAAAGAACAGTATATTATGTTTAAAAGAACATACTAATACGACAAAGATAATTATTATATATAAGATTTTGCTCGCGGCAAATGTAGGTTAAGTAAGCGATAGTATTTTTTCTGGATAAAGATAACCTATGTCCTTTTCATTTCATGATGATAAGTCAAATAGTTATGGCGTGAATGCGTTACAATCAAACAAACTAACATTCGCATTTTTGAAATTAAGGTTGGGTTAACTACATAGAAAACACATATTGTTTCGACACATCTCTAATTTTTGAGTAAAAAATGTCAACCATATTATTGGCTTCTGCGTTAGTACAGGAATAGTATTCTTTGGTCCAGTGTACATGGTCAAGTGACCTGATTATATTGTCATAGTCCGCTTTAAAAAAATTTTTTTTTTTATTTAGGTTTTTTTTAATTCTTCAATATATTATGTTCAATATTCAATATATATAAAAAAACCTAAATAAAAAATTATTTTTTTTATTTAGTTTTTTTTTAAATCTTCAATATATTATAGGTATGTATATCTTGCTTTATATTGTCATTTGGTATTGAGGTTAGTGTATAGCTGATCATGAGATCAAATCCAAAGAAATATCAACGAAAAAAATTACACTAAATTACCCGTTTGAAGATAGGAAGTTGGCGTCGTTTTATAGTCGTACCTGGACTCTTTCCAGGCAATGCTTTGAATACAAATCGTTTACTTGATAAAATGTAGTTTATACAGATGGTGTGATACAAGATCAGATACAACACATTCGCCATCAAAGCTAAGTGGCGCATAAATATAGTTTTTAATTATTTCACTTTCTTACATCATCAACATTTAACGTACTTATTTGCTTAGAATTGAAATGTAAGTTTTTTTTAATAATTATTGTCTTACGCTTACACCAAAGTTATACATGGAATTTAAACTGCTATAATGCTAAGTCTCCCGTGAACATGGCTGTTGAAAAGCAACCGAAACGTCGGGAAAAGTGTTATCTTAAATCTAAATATATTTAATAATTTCAAATAGCTTAAATAGGAGTGAGTCAAGGTTCAGCTGTAGTGTAATATTTTCAAAATTATGTAATAACAGTATTATCTATATAAATAAAATTTAATATAATATCCGTATAAAATAGTTTAATTTGAATGGAACAATCAACGTTTACAAATTACGTTGGCTTGCCGCCTTATTAAATTATGAAAGTAAGAGCATTAACGCAGTATTCTATACAAATTAATTACAAGACAGACACAAGACAACTACCATCTTAGTCTCCCCGTGACCATGGCTGCTGAAAAGCAACCGAAACGTCGGGAAAAGTGTAAACCAAAAATAAATAGATTTAATAGTTTAAATAATTTTATTAGCTTATAAATTAGTAAAATAAAATCAATAGTAGTAGTAGTGTAATATTTTCAAAATTTTGTAATACCGTGATAAATACACAACGCGATAAAATCCGTATATAGTAGTTTAATTTCAATGAATAACATTCGCGTAAATAGAAGACAATATTATGTAAGACAGTATTCTTGTTAAATTGTCCACTACGCTAATATGACGATGTTAGGTGTGGTTTAATGAAAGAAAGGTGGGTGGTTTATAGCAGAAGATTCTCGATCGCAATTTCTTACTTATTTGGGTAATACATTGATGCATACCTCCATACCCTCCGCGGGGCGTTGGAGAGGTTATGTCGGTCTCACCCAGGGAAAGATGACAAAGTCTTGATCCCACGACGTAACCAGAGTCGGCGGGGCCCCTCGAATCGTTCTCATATGCAAATCGTGTCCCAGCCGCTAGTCTCCCCGTGACCATATCAGCTGAAAAGGAATCGAAACGTCGGGTAGAAATGTAAATTTAAAAAGTTGTAAATTGTTCCTACTGTTTTTTTTTAGTAAGCCCTTTTAAAATCTTTATACAGTAGTTTAATTTCAATGTATAACATACGCGTTATCGTAAGAGAATATTATAATTTAAAACAACTACCGACAGCTGTGTTTTAAATCGTATCTCGCGGACAACAAAGCAATTTTTGCTTGTGATATACAGTTTCATAGAATATTAAACAGAAAATACGCTCAGTTGGCACAAGCCCTAATTACCGGTTAACATTATTTTGGCAGAATCATATATTGGCATGCATGGTAGTGCCAAAATGAGATGCCAGAATTTACCACACGGACCAACGCGGGTTGACATAGTTCACACATTTTGAGGACATTATAGGACGCCATGTTTCCATTATGCTGCTCGGCAAATATATTGTTTAGATTAATAAAAGAAGGTAATTATACCTTCGTCTTTATATATATAAGTCTGTTGTTCATATGTGTCAGTGAACTCGTCCTATTTGACTAGACCGATTTTGATACAATTATTTGTGTGTGTTTAATTTTGTGTGTATGTGGAGGGTTATATATGGAACGACTACCCCAATAAAAAAATATTTTATTCCTACAAATGGCACATTGTCTAATATATGTTTAACACGGGCGAATTCACGGTGCGCAGCTAATCTTTATATATAAAATGCTACCGTACATATATCTGTCACTGAAATCCTCCTAAACCTCTAGACCGATTTTGATGTTTTTTTGTTTGTTATGTGCGTCTCTGGATGTGGGACTCTGGTTATGTCGAGGAACGCCGTGGTAGGTTTAGTCGGCACTTCTGGGATATCTTTCCTCCGTTTTTCTTTTCCTCAAGTTATATCTAACATTCCCATTTGCCCCGCGGAGAGGTATGCGTAAAAGTATTGCCCCAAAAAAAAGAGATTTCACCGGACAAATGCGACTGACATAGTTCACACATTTTGAGGATGTTATAGAAGGCCGTATTGCCATTAAAGTAACGGACAAATTATATAAGTGTTCAGAGTAAACAAATGAAGAAAATATAGGTACCTTTCTTATATATATGTAGGTATATGATTCTTCTGTAAGTGTGTGTCACTTAAATCGTCTTAAATGGCTTGATAGATTTTGATAAAAATACCTATTGCATATGTTTAAGTTTGTGTGTAGGGTAATCTTCAAAATAGCTGCACCTATAAAAACATAATGGATAGGATTTTTCTGTAGTAATATATCTCTGTATATCTATATATATGTTTAACGCGGACGACGTTGGTGCAATCAGTTATTTCTAACTTCTAACTAATATTATAAATGCAAATGTAAATTTGTTTGTAATGCTTTCTTGCTTTAACTAAAACAACGTGTAAGCGGACACATTTTCATCCAGAAAAGAAATTCTGCTACAAACCTAACCTACATTTTCACGAGTGAAGCCGCGGGAATAACTAAAAGCCTATATATTATGTTCAAGCTGAGATGAGCAGCTATTAATAAATAAATTTCTTTTCAATTGAAAGTATTATTCTAGATTTAAAGCTAAGCTTAAGATGTCCTTTGATCCAAGAATATATTTAATAAAAACATTCCAAAATACTTTTGCTACTGAAATCCTTTTCTCAGCGATTTCTAGAAAAGGAATTTGAAATCAACTTACAAGCATCCCTAGATTGAAACTGGTTGTAATAAGGCTTTGTTTACAATGGACAACCTGCTGCTAACTGTTAAATGTAAAACATTCGATTTTCTATGACATTGTGACATTTATTGACTTACGTTTACGCGAATGTTATACATTGAAATTAAACTACTTCATACGGTTTTTGTCACGTTGTTTATTTTTAAACTCTATTTTCACATAATTTTTAAACCATTAAGCTACTACTGTTTAAATTTTATTCCTATTTAGAGTATTTTTTATTTTTGGCAATTGAATTATTTAAATAGGCGATGCATACTTTCTTGTTCTCAGAATACAGGGTCTATTGTAAGGAAACTAGCATGTCTGGCAATTATCTTTTGCATACCCATGTATGAAGTCTATTAACCTAGGCTGGACCAGACCATGGCCTAACTTGCCCGTACTGAGAAAAGGTCCGTGCTCGGCAATAGGACAGTTTATTTTACTAGACCTATACTTAGAATGCTTCGTTAATCCCTCAACCAACGCTAGGACGCCGGTATCCGAGCTTAACCAGACTATTTAAAACGTAAATTTTGTTTTCATAGTTTTTTTTTTGTTTGAACATATTTTTTGTATTTTTGATGACTGGTTTGGTTGAGAGGTTAAGCTCTCGTGGTACATTTTTGCGTTCGATTCTACGGTCCGCTAAAGTATTATTGGTATTTTCAATTAATGCGATACGTATTAGCCTACCTTTAGTAATTCGATATTCCACGCAACCATACTTTCTTTCTTCATAGAAAAAGGGAAAGTACATGTCCGTCGTCCAAAAATGGCCACGCTCTACTAATTGCTCCATCGCGATATAATTAATTGTCGATTATGATTTGAATTATAAATAATGACAACGAATCGATTAATATTCGGATAATAACATTTTAAATTAATTTAATTTATTTTTGTTGCATGTGCACATCGCTAGTAAAGATCAACAAACAGTCAAACTAAAGATCAGAGAGACAGTGAATATCTATTCCACCCTTAGATCTAAAGCATTCAGTAAAATGTGGCGTGAATCCATATTTTCGTGACAAATCACAGGTTAAAAATTCTCAGTATTATATTATTGTCCTCAAGACCGAATTTCGGTCATGGCGGCCAATATTAACGGAGACTGGCCATCTGCGCAGGATATATCATAGTGCACAATATATTATGTATATGTGCTCAAACACAAGTGCACTCTCTGTTCCCTAACTCTCATGACCCGATGGGACGGATAATCCGACATGACCGGAGAAAGATCAGGCGCAGTACCAACGGCTTTACGTGCTTTCCGAGGCACGGGAGTGTATAGCACCGCCAAATTCCTAACTCCGAGTTAATATTGAGTTTTCTTAAGAGAAAAACCCAATAACTTTTTGTTGGCCCAACCCGGGATTCGAACCCGAGACCTCATGCACAGCAGTCGCATTCACTACCGCTGCGCCACGGAGGTGGTTCTCAGTAGTAACACGAAATAGAAATGACAATATGTTATTATTACTTGGGAGTCAAAAACCAGGCTACCGAAATATTGATGTAACACACAGGTGTGTACCTATATGAAGCCTGCCTAGCCTTTCAGCAATGTAGTCTTGATGCTACACAAACAAAAGCCTTACAGAGAAACACTAAACTTTGACCTTATTATAACTAATGTAGTGTGCCGACGGGTCTAACTGACGAGGGTCCAGTCTCGTATTAAACGTCCTAAGATAATTGAAGAAGGCGGGGCTTGCTATAATTTCGTTTATTCCCTACGATATTTTTGGATAGCTACCAGAAAATTTTATGATGCAACAAAATTAGACGAGATATCGCATAGGCACTTTCCTTTTTTTATCGATACGATGATGGACGGACAATCTCTCGATATTAATTAAATATTTTGAAATTTACACTTTAATAAAAAGCTTAAAAAACAAACAAAGCCATGGCTACGACGAATTACCACCTATGCTAATAAGACAATGTGCAGAAGAATTAACTTTGCCATTTTACTTATTAATAAATCAATCTTTTGAAGAAGGCCAATTCCCTGATTACTTGAAGAAAGCCATACTTAAACCAATTTATAAGAAAAATTCACACAACGACCCCAGTAACTATCGTCCTATCGCTCTGCTACCTACCGCCTCGAAGATATTCGAAAAGGCAATGTGTAATCGCGTTTACAATTTTTGTGAGAAATATGAAATATTCAATTAATGTCAAAATGGATTTAGAAAAAACAAATCAACAATATTAGCCATTTATAAATTTATACAAGAAGCCCAAAACATTATTAACGACAAAAAATACGCGGTTGGAATTCTATTAGACATGACTAAGGCCTATGATAAAGTCCAATACAGCATACTCCTTAGAAAATTACAGGATATAGGAATTCGCGGCAAAGCTCACGAGTGGTTTCAGTCATATTTAAGAAATAGAGAACATCTAGTAGAAATAGAATACTTCAACCATTCCACGAATGACATACAACACGTTAGATCAAGTAAAAAAATAATCAATGCGTCAATTCCACAAGGTAGCGTAATTGGGTGTCTTTTGTTTCTCATTTATATCAATGATCTGCCCAAAACAATAGATGGACCGTGTGTTCTATTTGCAGACGACATCTTACTCCTAACAACCTGCCAAAATAATAATAAACTAAATGAAAAATTAACAGTAACGCTTGACAAAGCAGTAACCTGGATGGACGAACACAATCTCGAAATTAACTTCTCAAAAACCAAAATAATGTCCTTCCATCCCTACCAAAAACCTCCACTAGAAATAAATTTTATTTACAATAATATAAAAATAGAAACCGTACCAGAATTTACACTACTAGGATTATCCATAGACACTAACATAAACTGGAAATCACACATTAAGAAAATGAGAGCAAAGATTTCAAAATTTACATACGCCCTTAGTGAAGTTAAAAAGACAACAGACCTGCAAACTGCCCTTGCTACATACTATGCATATGCTTATGTATGGTTTGGCTACGGCATAATACTGTGGGGCAATAGCACAGATGCACCAACTCTCTTTACACTTCAAAAAAAGCTGGTTAGAATTTTAGTGAACATCGACGATACAGATAGTTGCAAACCCCATTTTAAAGAACTCAAAATCTTAACTTTACCCTCCATATATATCTTGGAAATGTGTAAATTTGTAAGAAAAAATCTAAACATGTTTACTAAGAGAGAAGACACCCAATGTAGGTACGCACTACGCCATAGGGAAAGGCTTAAACTGCCCACCTCACGTTTAAAACAACACACAGACAGCACATATGTGATGTCTATAAAAATTTATAATAAACTGTCGGATGAAATTAAAAACGAACCTAAATTTAACCCATTTATAAATAAATTAAAAACACAACTATTAAACAAATGTTATTACAATTTAAATGATTACTTGACTGACAAATTACAATAATATAAATAATAATAATACCTGCAAAAATAATAATAAAATCACTGACATAACTGACAAATTACATTAATATTAGCAATATAAATAAAGATAAACATATAATTATTGACATAACTCGCAAATTATATTAATATAATAAAAGTATCTTTAAAAATAGTATTAAAACTACAAACATAACCAATAAGTTGCAGACATATTATATACATCATCATCAAATTATGTAATATCAATATATAAAATTAATATTATATCCACTATACCTACAAATACACATAGAATAATTATATATAAAGGAATGTTCATTATAATAAAATGAAAAGATGTTAAAATTTGATTAAAATACAGTATATATGCATTGCTATAAGTAATACAACTGTCATGTTATATTAGAAATAATGCAAAATTAATATAATTATAATTAACATGAAACAGAATAAATCTAGAACAATGCAGCTAAAGCCCTCTTCCTCCCTTCTACATTTGCTGTGCCTGACAAGGTCCATGATGATACCATGTATTATTTTTATAACACCAAATTAACATTGTGGAATGCAAATAAAGTATTGAGTATTGAGTATTGAGTATTGAGTAATTAATTATTCGATACTTCAAGTGAATTGATATAATCGAAACGTTGATAATTTTTTTGAGTATATTAATCGATGACATTGATTGTTCAGTTGACTACGTATTAGCTACAGGAAATTAACGTATATGGCGTTAAAAAGTCTAAATAAAAAAACAACGATAACCTACAAAAATATAACAGTCAAATGTGAATTGCATTCGCGTATTCTTAATAATTGCTAAGACAAGCAGCTGTAACAGAAAGGATGGACGAACGGGCAGACAAACTCACACCATAAGAGTTATTTTTAGCATTTTGGCACAGAATTCTAAAAAAGGACATCAGTACCATAGATTTTCAATTGTGCTATTTTAAAAATACTTTTCGAATATTCAATTAACGTTCGAATTATAATTAAGGAAAGAACGAATTAATATATTAATACCAGTATATTCGAATGTTAATACTTATAAATTTTCAAATATTCGAATTTCTTTTTCATAGCAATTGCACATCGCTAGTACGACAAGAGATCCTCATAGCTGTTTCTTGTTATTAGACTTGACAGCCGTTCATTTTATTTGTAAATAAGATGTAAAACAATTTAAAGTGACACTTACCCAATGTATAAGGGATTGGCCTTGTAATCAAGGCGTCGCGATCTCGAATCTAACTCATTGCATTACCGAAGTGAACTTAATTCACAACAAGTATTTTAATTTAACTGGAGGGCGTAACAAAAGTATGAGCAAATTACTGATAATCTTTTAAAAACGTAGTTTTCGGCCGATGGTAAATCGTTATTGTAACCCATAATCGGTTGTGCTGGCTGTCACTCGCGAGTTAGAGGTGAGATAGAAGGAGAGGAATAGGATAAATATTTATGCCTGTCATTAAAAATTACTGCACGAATAGCGTAGCGGTATAAGATTTTTTTTCACCCCTGCGCCAAAGGGTTTGGGTTTTATCCCCACACGTTACAAAAATTAGTGTAATCCACAAATAGTTGTTCCGAGTCTAGTTCTTTTTGGGTCCATTGTTTTAATATTTGTAAAGTCTTTAGCAATACAAGCAATACTTAGCAATACTTTCAGCGTGAGTAGTATTGTAGCGTGCCGTGCCTAAAGGGTGCCAATGAGACCGTATGTCTGTCAGTGGACTGTATGTATTCTTAGTCGGGCACTCTTGTCAGAGTGGTCGTGGCTATCATTGATGGACAGGGTTGCGGCGCACTGACGTCATTTACCGCACGACGAGCGATGTCCCTCCACCCCTGGCGGTTACTGGCATTGCGAGTACATTGTATTGCGGTTGACGGCGTAACTTTGGTGATAAGGTCGATCCAGCGCGTTGGAGACCGACAGCGGCCTCTCTTGCCTTCAAAGCGGCCCTGCACCACAAGTATCTCCATCGAGTCCTCGTTTCTGGAGATGTGCCCAAAGAACTTCAGTATTCGTAACTGCACAATCGACGAAAGCCTGTCTTGTATGCGAAGCTCTTTGAGGATGGAATTATTGGTTAGAAACGCTGTCCACGTTATTTTTAACATGCGTCTTCAACACCACATCTCCAAAGCATCGATTTTTCGGCAATCTTGTAGCCTTAATGTCCAAGTCTCAGCACCATAGAGAAAGATTGGGCTATATGTCATAAACCATAAAATATAGAGAGCTGAAATTTTCACAGTATATGTATTTTTATTTCCGTTATTACAACAAATAATAAAAAGAAAATGTGGATTTCAAAGTATGGAACCATTTGTGTACGAGTCCGAATCGCACTCAACAGGTGTTAAGAAATAATATTCTTATTAAACCATATTAAAAAAAACCGCAGTGATATTAGCAACAATAGTCTAGTAAGACCGTTGGTCTGCAGAGGTATCGAGTTCAATTACAAGGCACGCACCGCTGACTTTTCGAAGTTATATGCGTATTAAATAGTTTATTACAGCTCACTTCAACGGTGAAGGAAGACAACGTGAAGAAGCCTGTTTGTTTGTTTTCATGTTTCACAATTTTCTCGAAGATATGTGAAGTCTACCTAACTGCACTGGGCCAGTGTGGTCGACTATGGCCTAACCCTTCTCGCACTGAGAAGCGGCCCGTGCCATCCAGTGGGACAGTCTATACAGCTTGACTGTACGTACTTAAGGACATGATAATTTATGGTCAGAGGTAACGTATAAAAAAGTTAATAAAATAAAATCTGTGTAACCTGCAAAGAAAACCTTTATGAAAATTTGTATGAAATATTCATTAAAATGTGGAAACTGACAGTCGAGCACGCCGCGCTACCGAGGCTAATGACCTTTGATAAGAAAATGACGGACGGGGGTGCAAATCGGGAGAGTGCGGAGTGTGGTAGCGAGGGGCGCGGGCGGGGCTTTTGGTATATGCGCAGGAGTGTCCACACATTTAGTTTATATTGGATAACTAGGTCAAATTTTAAGTACCTATTTTTTTTAGATATTCCGTTCCAGAATCGAGTACTGAATCCTTCAATATGTCCAGTCTTTTACCAATCAATCTGTATACTAATATTATGAGTATTTAAGTAAGCCTAAAATTTCATCTAACTGGTTGACTTAGATTTCACAGGGGGCCTAATGGTTTAATCGGTCTATTCGCCACTGTTAGTGCAGAGTGGTTTCGATCCCCATGCGGGACAAAAAGTGGAACTCAGAAACAGTTATTCCGAGTCTGGATTTCCTTTGCATCCGTTGTTTGATTATTTGTAAAATCCCCACAATACAAGAATTGTACTAAGAACGGGTGTTGTCTTTTTTGAGAAATAATATAATAATTAAATCAATGATATATAAACTATAGATACGTTGCCCACGCTCTGTAGTGGCCACATGAATGCAAGGCATGCAACCAGAAGTCCATTTAGTCACGTACCAACCAGTATATAACTTCCAACAAAAAAACAAATGCCGTCCTGTGTTTTTAGGAAATGTAAAAATTATACTGCAACTGTGAAAGATAAAAAGTATAATTTCATGCGTAAGTATCAAGAGAAATGGATTTTATTTTATTCTTTTCGATGCCTTCTAATGGCGGCTGGCGACTGAGGTAAGTCACGTGTTCGCACTCGGCCAATGAGCATGCACCACAGAATGACAACGTAATTAAATAAATATATTTATCTCTCTCTAACAACAAGGATTCCGTAGATGACATTTAATTTTCTTTCCCTTTCTTCGTGCGTCTGAGTAGCTGTCTAGCTACCGATAGTATTTACGCTGTTTTCGAGTGCCGTGATGTTCATGTATGACGTGTCTATTTATATTACGTCATTGAATTAAACCATATCAATAGAAATCACATTCAGACATGCGGTCAGACTGGACAAATACAATTATGCATGAGCATTGCGGTTCCATTGGTTAGTACCACCAAAGTTCTATCCAATATTATTTCCTAAAGGTTGATCATGACGATATGTTTGCTTAGGTCCAGACATTAATTATAACTCACTCCGAACAAATACAGACAGCGGGATACCCTTCAGACAATCGAAGTGAATTTGGAACATTATGCATACATCAACTTGATTTAATACAAAAGTAATCTGTATGGTTTTGGACTGGTATTATAAATGTCTGTGTTTATATTCGACATTGTCAATAGTTTGATGATAATTTTATTGCACGGATGGATTACTATTGTTAAACACTTTTACTAGTTACTGTTTACTTCAATATAAGCTATTTAAATTATAAAACTATTTGGATTTAATTTTAGAGAGACTGAAGACTTGGAGACTAATAACTACTAAAAGTGTTTAACAATAGTAGTTTAAAGTTTCAAAATAATGTAATAATAGATAGTGTTTTATAAAAAATAAACAAGGCGATAAAATCCGTAAAAATTTGTTTAATTTCAATTATGTTTACATGTTTTTCTTTATATATTCTACCTTACGGTATACAAAAATTAATACAGTAATTTAAGTCAGTTTTTTTATTTTGTTTCAATATTTGTAAAGTACACGCGACAAAGTAATGGTTGCAATTAGTGGAGTACCATTAGTTGTCAAAATTAGATGTTGTGTAGCAATATAGAATTATTCAAGAGTGCCAGCTATTAGCATAATAAAGAAAATGTGTGTAGAAATGAAATATACCTATTCAAATTTATTAATAAAAAGAGTTCCATAAAAATGATATGCATAAATTTTATATAAATCAATTTCGAACTTCTTCTCCCTAGCCTTTATTATTCCCAAGTCACTTGGGGTCGGCTTTTCTGGTCTAACCGGATTTGACTAGATATCAGTTTTAACACGGAGCGGCTGCCACCTGACCTCCGCAACCCAAAGGCTAACGGTACCCGAAGGCTAGACCAGTGTCAGGATATTATAGGGCTCTGACTTCCCAATAACGACTGCCATAGATGTTCATGGCAGCCGGAACCGACCACTTAACCTACTCTCCGAGGTACGGAGCAGGCGATAATTGTCAATCAATACGCACATAATTTCGAAAAGACATATCTTCCGAAAGTCAGAGGTGCGCGACATGGGTTCGATGTTGTCATATAACCCGAGACCCTCTGCATTGCAGTTTGTTGGTCTCCCCACTGAGCTATCGCTGCTGCTACAATTATTCGTAACTATGGTTACATATACCTTATTTATATGTAATAAAGAAAAAAGAAAACAAAGTAGCAAGCTTAAGAATATCTCCAATGAAAGAATATAGTTAAGTAAATAATAATTTGTTTGAAAAAGATAGGTAAATAACCTGTTTAGCCTTGGCGAAATCTAAATAAAATAATTTGGTAGACAATAATATGTTAATAACGATCAAACTTAAAATTTAAATCAATTATGGTACAATTTCGTCCACTGGGCGACCGCTAGTGTTGATAAAGTCCCCCGCGACACAGGAATTAATTCTACTGCAAACTTGCCTTTAAAATCCAAAAAAGGAAATTACTGCATAATATCATGTAATCAGCTTAAGATGCTAATTATAAGATATTAAATAATTAAAAAGAAAATCCCGCTTAAGGACTTAATTCTGTACAAGCAAACAAAAAGCACAAGCAGTATTAAATTCTTAAAACTCTAACGAGAGATTTTGAAAGCCATAAGGCTTAGAGATTTTGCCTCGCATTGTGTATTCTATCGAAAATAATATTTGATTGGACATCCAGTAGTTATTACATTACTTCTACGTAACTAAACCCTTATTAATATTAGAAATTTGGATGTACGTTTGTTTGTCTATTACGCTTCTTCTTCTTCTTTGCGTATCGATGGCAAACATTTTTAAATTATATATGTCGGAACGGCAATACTGTTGATTGGTACACTAGCGCCATCTAGTGACACAGAAAGCAAAAAGAAAAACATTAAAGCGGAACGCCAGCGCCATCTAGCGGCGCTAGACGGAGTCTACGAGGCGGCGCGAGGGGCGAACACAGCTGGGTCTAAGTGTTACCGTCGACCAGTGCACACCTCGTAGAAACTGTCTCGCGTTTCGTAGTGATAAGTGTTCTTAGTGTGAAGTAGTTGACTGAATAAAACGCTGCCAATCCTACATATATTTGCTGCCCAGAAAGAAGCTACGCTAGCTGCGTTGTCAGAGGCGGCCATCAGATCCTCATGCGTGTAAGTTGTCGGGCACGCAGGGCACGATGTAAGGTAGGACATCGTTTGTCTTGCACCGCATGCGCAAGCCAGATCGGTACCCTCTGAGAGTTTCCACCTAATCATGTTTTCTTCGCACCGACCTTTTACGCCTTAACTATTTGATCGATCATAATATTAAATTATGCATACGCGTTGTCGGGGATACAGAAAAAGATATAGGGTACCTTCTATCCAGAATTTTTTTTTCCCCGAGGAAGAGAAATTTATTAAAAATCTACATTAACGCAAGCAAAACCGCGGGCATAATCTAGTACGACTATAAATAGTAACTAAATGTACAATACTTTAATCATCAGTATCACAATAAACAGAAAAAAAGGTATTATCATTAACGGCACGGATAGCGCGATGGCTTAATGGGTTCGATCCTCACACGGGATAAAAATTTGTGCGATACACAAATCGTTGTTCCGAGCCTGGTCTTTGTGTCCGTTGTTAGAATGTTTTCCATGTCTCCCTCACTACAAGAATTGTTCTTAGTATGAGAGCTGTATTTCCAAAATAAATAAAAAAATATGAGTAAGAAGTATAAAGAATGAACAATTAGTAAAATTAGTTAGTTCATAACTTGAAACCAAAAAAGAAAATAAAGAAAACAGACATAAAATCTTTATCATAGCCTGCAAATAACTCATTGATCCCTTGGAAGGAGTTTGTACTTATGTTTGTTATCTACCGTGATGTACTGGGTTCAATGCCAAACTGGGCAATAATAGGACTGAATTTGTCTCATAAGATACTCTGAGCTCGAAGTTTATTGTGCAAAGTTAAACACTTGCCCACTATAACGCTGGACTAATATTTCTAGCAAAATAAATACAATAGATCTCTGACTACCCCTTTAGCAACATTAAAGCGTATAAGCCTATTATAAATGTAAATTCATGTGCATTTAAGTTTTCATTCATAACGAACAAAAACAGACATTAAGCCTTTTTCAGTTTTAACGAATATTTTTGTGAAACAAGAGAAACTAATAAAGCAATTAAGGCTCATCAAATACTCTGATTCGTGTGCTAAGAGCGAGTGAGACACAATACAAAATAACAAGAATAAGAGAGGGATAGAAAATGTAGTGTCATCCGCTTTGAGGGAACCCTTTTGTAGGGTGACAATGAGTTTCGCAAGGAATTAATTAATTTCACTTTGAAATAGATTATGTGGTTGACGTATGGGATTTCTTGCGAAAGAGATTATAATTGGAGGGTAATGGTGAGGGGATGGTGTTTATTTCACGTGAATTTTCTAAATAACATTGTAGGAGAAGATTGTTGAGTGAATATGTTCTTGCTTGTAAGAACTTCTCGTGCAAGATAAGCCATAAATATTATTAATAACGTTTATTTAAAAATGATTTATCTTTAGTTTTGTTGGATTACAACCATTTGAAATTCTTGTTTCATTTTATTAAATACATGTTAATTTTAATTAAATAAAATATTATTTTATAGTAAGTATATAATATTTCATTCCTGGTAATAAACTTTAAAGTAACTATGTTAGGTAGTATATATTTACTAACACTTGTATAATTAGAATGAGGCTGTGTCAGCATAACTACCTACATCGTATCTTTTTTAAACTAGTTAGAGTTTTTGTAGAGGTGAACCAAAAACAGTGGTTTTATTGTGAAAATATCCACAATCCTTCTTAATGCGGCCTGGGTTTTATTGTGGAGATATACATGGCCTTTCTTAATGAGGCCCGGGGCCAGCAGTTTATACACAAAGTCAATAATTATTCATTTACAACTGATATTCTATTTTCTGATTACTCCATTTTTGCTTTTTCGTCGCTATGTCGCGTCGAGTGTTGTGAGTTCGATTATTTGTCGATCACGTAATATTTGGTCCTGTTCGGGGACGATTTTTTTTTATAATTCACAAGTAGTTGCATCAAGTCAAAACAACGGACTCAACAATGAGTCCGTTGTTCAAATGATCAGGTCTCACACTTTATTCAATTAAGTGTAATTTATTACGTGGAATCAAGATTTAGACCATTTTGTAATTAAATTATCATGTTGGTCTTGTGTGTTAGATGACAACTTCACGTCCTGACAAGTGACCTTATTTATCTATGATGTAAATCTTTGCCTGGTAAACATGGTTAACAAAATTTGAGTATGATACACATACATACCCCACATTTCATAGAATATAGTCTCTACCAATAATCTTGTTGGTGAATAGTAACTTAAAAAAATATACTATATTAAACAATGCCTATCCAAAGCTTTTCCAAATCTATGGCCGCAATAGCCAATGTGACCAGTTTTCATCGTATTTTTTCCGTTAAATTTAACTCGACAAAAACAGACTAATTATACTAATGCTTAATTGCCCGCTTTTGTCCCACTGTTTCATGATTTACGCTCAAAATATTTCAAGAAAAATACTCGACGAAAGAAAACGGTTTGATAAAAAGCTTGATCCAGTTGTAAAGGTGATGCCAGACATTCGACCGTTCAATAAATTTAAATTGCGGTCAAAGATCTGGGTAATCTGGTGTGGTCATATCTAGGGTTGTAATTTATACCCTTGTGCCATATTCGCGGAACAAAAGAAATTGTTTAAATTTAAATTACTCAAGCCTGGTCATTTTGGGTTCACGGAGGCCACCCGAGTAAGCTGTTGGTGCTGTTTAAATATCGATCAAAATGTATGATATTGATAAGTCGATATGAAAGAAAAAGCCATATCTTATTGAAAATAACGTTAGCGGCTTTTTTTTGTAGAAGTGATATTGTGTGACACTTAAATATAACCACAACTTTCTGTTATACACTGTATTAATAGACGAAGACAAAACAGTTTGTACCTTTTATTTTATATTTGTTAACTGCTTATCTCTTCTAGCCTTATTTAGAAGCTATTGATGACCTTTGGTGTAACCAATAAAAAAATGTAGAAACAGTTTTTTTAATGTATAATAATATCAGCGATATCCTAATGGAAGATTTTTGGCTGCCACGCAGGGATCTGGAGCTCGATCCAAGGCCCACATCTTTGACTTTTCGAAGTCATGTGCGTATTAAATAGTTAATTATCGCTCGCTTTAGCGGTAAAGAAAAACATCGTGAGAAACCTGCATATCCGAGAGTTCATGATGTTTTTGAAGATATTAGAAGTCTGCCAGCCCGCACTGGGTCAGCGTGGTGGACTATGGCTTAACCCTTCTCACACTGATAAGAGGCGTGTGCCCAACAATGGGACAATTTAATACAGCGCTAATATTATAATAATTATATACCTATACATTTTCCTCAAATTTTCAATAATAATTATGGTCGAATTTCGACCACTTTTCGAATACTAATTTTCATAATTTAATGATGTGAGATTGCATTGTGAATAAAATTTGCTCAATTTAGCTTCACTTAATTATGTAACTATTGACAATGCATCGATTGCTGGTTTATATAATTCTAAATAGGTGCCGGACAGCTGCTGCGCTCTTGTTATTATAACAATATGGTAAATGGTATCGTTTGTGGTAAACGTATTTTATTGATTGTACAGTGCACTGGCTGAGGTACCTTCGCCAATATCAGTGCACGCAGTGCTGTGATCTCTAATCCTACAAAAGAATTGTGTGAATCACCAAATAAAAGTTTAAAATTCATCGTTATAATGTTTATAAAGTCTTTTGCGGAACGTAGATTATGTCTAGTAGAAACTAAAATACTGCCAAAATATCAAAAATGTTTTAAAAATTCTCCATAACGCATACAATAGACCCTAAACCGAAAATTTTCTTTAGAGAAAATGGTTCACTTGCCTTATTTTTATAACTCAAATAGCTGACCCGGCAAACGTTGTTCTGCCATATGAATTCATTCGATAGGGACACCCTAATCACCTAGCGGTATGAAATATAGTTTACAACATACATAAATAAGAAGTTTCATAAAAATTGGTCGAGCCGTTTCGGAGGAGTGCGACCACAAACACCGTGACACGAGATGTTTATATATATAGATATATGTAGTGGATGATATGTAAGCAAAATCGAATTCTCACAACGTTGCGAATGCCTGTATAAGAACGCGCATGTCTGTAACCTGCCTAAAAATAAGTCCGATCATCTAAGCGCCTGATTTCAATATATTTTCCAGTTTATTCGTTTTGGCGATATTGTCGACCCGATTTAAAAATAAAATAAGAAATTGAGTTTTCCTTAAGAGGATACCATTTTGTTAAAGATTTTTTATTTTTTGTGCTGTCGAAATAAACAAAATCTTAACTTATATTATATATACTAGCTGTGGGTTAGGGATTATAAATGCGCAAACTAAACGTACTTTTAAATGTACATAATATCAAGGTCTTTTTTGTCAATATATTGGATGCAAATAGTAATAACAGTATAATATATGACTCCCATTCGTCCATCCGATCAGTCGAAATTCGAATGCAAATTAGTTTTGTTACTCTTTCACGCCTTAATTACTCAACCGATCATCATGACATTTCGCATACACGTTTTTAGAGGTACAAAAAACGACAAATCCTTTTCTGTACCTCTGACAACGTATGCGTGTGCGTGTGCGTGTGCGTGTGCGTGTGCGTGTGCGTGTGCGTGTGCGTGTGCGTGTGCGTGTGCGTGTGCGTGTGCGTGTGCGTGTGCGTGTGCGTGTGCGTGTGCGTGTGCGTGTGCGTGTGCGTGTGCGTGTGCGTGTGCGTGTGCGTGTGCGTGTGCGTGTGCGTGTGCGTGTGCGTGTGCGTGTGCGTGTGCGTGTGCGTGTGCGTGTGCGTGTGCGTGTGCGTGTGCGTGTGCGTGTGCGTGTGCGTGTGCGTGTGCGTGTGCGTGTGCGTGTGCGTGTGCGTGTGCGTGTGCGTGTGCGTGTGCGTGTGCGCGTGCGCGTGCGCGTGCGCGTGCGCGTGCGTGTGCGTGTGCGTGTGCGTGTGCGTGTGCGTGTGCGTGTGCGTGGTAAGTGGTCACTGTAGCCTATGGACGCTTGCAACACCAGAGGCATCACTTGCGCGTTGCTGACCTTTAGGAAAGATTGGAACTCGAAGGATAGAAAATTAACAGAACCTACATTAACGCGAGCAAAATCTAGAAATATATAAATGTGAGTCTAGTAGTAGTAGTGTCTGGTCTATATATTATAGCGGCCTCGATGGCGTAGTGTAACCGACTGCCACGCCTGAGGTCGTGGGTTCGATTCCCGCACAAGTCAAACATATGTATGTCGGAGAATTATTGAATCGAGTGGCGCCATCTATCAGTGGTTTGAGGCATCTCGAGGTGGCGCCATCTATTGATACAGTTAAGAGTTACTCACTTCCTTGAGTCAGTAGTTTCGAGCGGAAGTCTGTGATGGCGCTGTCAGCGTCGTCAGTGAATAAGTGACGAGTTGAACGAAGGTTGTGCGAGTGACGTAGTGGTGGTACAGGTTAACTCGTTCATTCGTTCGTGCTGTCACTTGACTTCGGGAGCTCGACCGCGTCGGACGTACGCACTGAGTCATTTATTTTATTTCGTACGCAATATGGCGGACGAAGAACAATCTTATGAACGGAATCGGTTTCCATCCGCGACAGCAGCGGTGAGATTGGAACAAAACACCTCCAGCGCGACGAACCCACATCCTGCTTCGACGCAAGAAGAATATTTCGACAATTCATCCGTGCCACGTGGTGAAAATAACCCTCAAGAGAACACGCAGGTTGAAGATCGAAATACGTTCTCACAATCGGGTGTTCAAATACCGGCAATGTCACCCGATACGTGGGCGTCCCTTTTTCGTGGTATGGCAGAGTTGCCGTCACACTGAAGTGAGTACGTCAAATACCAAAATTGTACATTCTACACAAGCGGATGAAACCTAGCGTACGTGCCAACCTTTGATCCGGACGACTGTGAGTTTACGGCGGCTCAATGGTGCGACGAGATAGAACACCACCGTGTCCAGAACTCGTGGACGGACTACGAGACCAGGAACGTGGCTTTCACGAATCTACGTGGCCGGGCACGGAAGTGGGCGTCGAAGTCGTATCCCCTTTGCAAGACCTGGGACGAAGCAAAAAAGTGGCTTTCGAGACAGTTTGCGTCTACGAAAAGGTTTCATGACCTATTTCAAGAAATGGTGCGGTATTCAAGTGATCAATCTTCTACCTACATAGAATATTCAACCAACAAGCTGGCGTTGATTGACCGACTGGAGACGAGTTGAGGCGAACAAGATTGAAGTGGTGATCTCAGGTATCTCTGACAACCAGGTACGATCAGATTTATTAAAAAATACTCCAGCCGATTTCTTAGCACTCGACAGGCATCTTGATACTTATCCTAAAATTAAATTCTGTAAAAGATCTCTTGATAATCATTCTTCCACGCTTAATGACCCTAAGCGACGGTGACTGACTTCATCTTCCGTAAATTGTCACAATTGTGGTAAGCCGGGACATTATAAACGACATTTTAAATTTAAAAATCAGTCTAACAATGCAACGGCTTCCGGGGATTCTTCCCAACCAGTTGTCACTAAGTGTAGTGTTAAGAATACGCGGTGTTCGTATTGTCAAAAGATGGGTTATGCTGAAGATGTGTGCTTTTCAAAACGGAGAGACGTGCTTCGAAGTGTGTTAACATGTGTTTACAATCTGACGCACCTTTAGTACGTGTTAAAATTGATCATTTAGAATTACAAGCTTTGATCGATAGTGGTTCTGACTGTTCGCTTATTCGTAAAGAAATTCCTGATAATTTGTTTGGAAATCTAGATTTCACGCCTACGCGTCTCATAGGTATCGGCTCTAACACTATGTACTCCTTCTCAAAAGTAAGTTTGCTGATAGAGATTCATGGTGTATACACAGTTAGCTTTATTATCATAGACTCACACATTATTCCTCACGACGTCATCATAGGTCGTGATGTTTTCGCGCGACCGGGACTTAGCCTAATCATAAACAGCAAAGGTGTTCACGTTATACGGGCAGTCCAGGCCGATATTTGTATTTTGCAGAGCCTTGATTTTAGTACGATCGACACAGATCTAACCGATGGCAATGACTTATCTCGTTTACAAAAATGAATAACTAAGTTTAGTGATAATTTTGTGAAAGGCAATTCTCAATATTTAGTTACTACTGGTGAAATGGAGATTAAACTTTAAGATCCTAATAAAATAGTACAAAGCCACCCTTATCGGTTAATTCCAGCTCAACGTGACTATGAAAAATATTATTGCCGATTTGGTTTCGAAAACATAATACGCGAGAGTTCTTCACCGTTCTCTAGTCCCGCGAGTTTGGTGGAAAAGAAGGACGGTTCCGATCACCTATGTATCGATTATAGAGAGTTAAACTCCAATATCGTTCGCGACAACTACCCTTTACCATTAATATTGGAGCAAATAGTTACCTTAGGGGCAATCTTGTGTATTCTGTTCCCTTGACATGGCGTCCGGGTTTTATCAAATACCTATTTATCAGAAGTCAAACTCCGTAGAAAAGACTGTGTTTGTGACGCCTGATGGTTCATAGGAGTATTTCAAGATGTCCTTTGGACTCTGTAACGCCCCTGCCATCTATCAAAGAGCCATAAATAAGGCACTAGGCTCGTTGAGAGACGTTATCGCAATAGTCTAAATGGATGATGTTCTAGTCTTCTCTAAGAGCAAAGAAGAAGCGTTTACACATTTAGAAAAGGTTTTAGATTCTCTCGCAGGTGCTGGGTTCTCATTTAACTGGAATAAGTGCAAATTCTTTAAACGTTCCGTTAAACTTTTGGGTTTTATTATTTCAGGAGGTTCAGTAAAACCAAACCTCAAAAAGGTAGAAGCTCTAGCCAGGTCTCCAATTCCCACTAACGTAAAAGAACTGCGTCAGTTCAATGATTTAGCAGGTTACTTCAGAAAGTTTGTGCCTAACTTCTCGACTATAATGGGCCCTCTTTACCAACTGACACAAAAAGCGAAACTGGCAAACCCAACATACGAAAGCACGCAACACAGTAATAAAGCATCTCACTTCCGAGCACCTGCTCACTATATTTGACCCAATTCGCGAAATCGAAATTCACACAGACGCGAGAGCTCTTGGCTATGGAGCAGTTCTCTTCTAAAAATTCGACAGCCAACTCAGAGTTATTGAATATTATAGTCAGAGAACGTCCGAAGTAGAGAGCCGTTATCACAGCTACGAGCTGGAAACGTTAGCGGTCTTTAAAGCTCTTTAACACTTTAGACATTACATACTAGGTAGGCAATTCAAAGTTATTACAGACTGTAATAGTCTTAAGGCATCTCGACATAAAAAAGATCTGTCCCCCCGGTGCATAGGTGGTGGGCATAGTTTCGATTTCAAAGTTGAGTATCGTAAGGGCGAAAGGATCCCTTACGTAGACTTCCTGAGTAGGAATCCTGTAGCTTCTAATGTTAGCTCAGCTTCAGTTAACGTAATTCAGATTAGAGATGATTGGTTACAGGCGGAACAACGCCTTGACCCAGATAATAACAAAGTAATTGAGGCTTTAGAAAACGATACCTTAGAGCCCAATCTGAGATCGACATATGAAATGAAAAATAATTTGCTTTACAAAATGTTTCAAGTTAATAAAAATACCTTATGTAGAGCAATCGTCCCAAAGAATTACCGTTGGCAGACAATACAGCGCTTCTATGATGGACTCAAACATCTTGGATGGGATAAAACGCTCACCAAGCTCCGCGCTTCATGCTTGCGTATTATGCATTGAAAGCTCCGCGCTTCATGCTTCTGTACTATGCATTGGAAGCCCGGCACTTTATGCTTGAGTGCTATGCATTGGAAGCTCCGCGCTTCATGCTTGTGTACTATGCATTGAAAGCTCAGCGCTTCATGCTTGTGTACTATGCATTGGAAGCTCCGCGCTTCATGCTCTTGTACTATGCATTGGAAGCTCCGCGCTTCATGCTCTTGTACTATGCATTGGAAGCTCCGCGCTTCATGTTTGTGTACTATGCATCGGAAGCTCCGTGCTTTATGCTTGTGTACTACGCATTGGAAGCTCCGCGCTTCATGCTTATTTGCTTTGCATTGGAAGCTCCGCGCTTCGTGCTTATGTGTTTTGCATTAGAAGCTCCGTGCTTCGTGCTTTGGGTTTTCGCTTAAGAACCTACGCACTTCGTGCTTCGAGTCTTGGGCTGGAAGCTCTGCGCTTCGCTTAAGCACAACAGTAACTCTCCTCTGAAAGCTAAAGGCTAAGGTACATTCGAGTGTAAGTAGTGTGTAGTATAGCTCGTGTGAGATCTTGTGCTATTCAGGTGACTCCAGTAGCACTGATCTTGTATTTTTGCGCTCGAGAACGCGCGCAGTGTCAGAATGGCCGTGTCGGAGAATTATTGAATCGAGTGGCGCCATCTATCAGTGGTTTGAGGCATCTCGAGGTGGCGCCATCTATTGATACAGTTAAGAGTTACTCACTTCCTTGAGTCAGTAGTTTCGAGCGGAAGTCTGTGATGGCGCTGTCAGCGTCGTCAGTGAATAAGTGACGAGTTGAACGAAGGTTGTGCGAGTGACGTAGTGGTGGTACAGGTTAACTCGTTCATTCGTTCGTGCTGTCACTTGACTTCGGGAGCTCGACCGCGTCGGACGTACGCACTGAGTCATTTATTTTATTTCGTACGCAATATGGCGGACGAAGAACAATCTTATGAACGGAATCGGTTTCCATCCGCGACATGTATATAGTACAAGCTCTGCTTAGTTTGGGCTAGATGGTGTTGTGTGTATGAGGTAGAATATTATTATTATTATTATTGTGTGTGCATGGACATGGATGTTTGTCTTGGTCTGGGTGTTTCGATTGTTACAGCCAGTGCCATCTATCGGCATTGTGGGGAAGATTCGGCAGTTCCTTCTAATAACTTATTACAGCGCCATCTATTGACGTCTTACTGAACTACGTAGCTTGTCGGTACGCGAAGAGTGGAGAGATCACTGGAACTTTCTCGAATCTTCGTACTTTTACATACTGGGTATGGCAGTTTCAGATATCTCCAGAAACGCTTTAACCGCGTATATAAGGCAAAGCCAGCGCTAGCCACCCACAGTCCGCGTAAATTTATGAAGGCCATCTGAGGCCAAGTATTCATCGAAGCGAACGGAAGCAAAAATATTAAAGAGTTTAAAGCAGTTAAAGTTGGAAAGTGTATAAGTAGTGTGTGTTGTGTTTTAAATTTAATAGTGTGCTAGAATAAAATGTGTTTTAATCGGTAATGTTGTTTTAATTCTTATCCCTTGAACCCAGCATGTAACACTGTATAATATGTATGTATTTACAAAAAAAAAGTAAATAATATATGTATGTTTATCCATTGTCTAGTACCCATAGTACAAGTTCTGCTTAGTTTGGGCTAGTTAGTGTTGTGTGTATGTAATAGAATATTATATTATATTATTGTTATTATAGCTGCGCGGATGGAGGCTCTAGGTGCAAGTAAAGCAAGAAAGAAGGAAATCACGTTTTTTTCGTACAGAGCACACACAATTAATTAAAACAAAATAAATAAAAATAATTAAAATATTTATGATAAAAAAAATGTGTATGCCCTCGCCGAAAAGGGTCACCACCTCAGCATTAGCTGGGCACCCAAATTGAGTGCACCAGCGCTGGTTTTCAGTTGGTCACCTGATACAAGTGATGCACGGACGGCGGCAAATGCTTAACATTACAACAAAAATACAATAAATGTAGTTCTGTTATATACATACACAAGGAAAACGTATAGGGCATATTAAATTATGTTTATAAATTAGGTACATTTTAAAAATATATGAGAATAGAGGTAGAAATAAAATACGTCAATATCAAATAAATAAATTTTAAGGGGGTAGGTACAAATAAAAAATAAAAATGTCATTGCATAATAGGCACTGATGACACAATATTAAGCGCAGAGTGAAACGTAAACAAAGTGAACGACTTCAGCGTTGTTGGCTATTTGTATTGTTATGTTTGTTTTTGTTTTGATATCCTTATTTTATACGTGAGACTATTTAATATAGCTAATTGTGGAGAATTATTACTTAAGTGTAACCTAAACAACATAAAGCGGTTCTGAGAAATGTAAATTTATGTGAAATGCGAAACAGCGTCCACAGGTGAGTTGTTAATTTAAATTATATAATATACCAATCGTGTTTAAATAATAATAATGTAGAACACAAAAAATAAAAATAAAAAATCTAAATAGCAATAGAATTGTTAGCGGTATACACGTAATAGAGCTTGCCTGCAGGCAATACGTTCACGTTGTATTAACGTGAGGTGCAATTCATTGTGGGCATCGAAACGTGACTTCAAATACAAACACATAATAATTTAACAAATCTATGTATACATATATAGAGCCACGCCTAACCGGAGAAGCGAGATGTAAGGATGTTGGCTTCCCAATTGCTACGGTCTTGTTTCAAGTTATTTGGTTCACATATTTTTATAGAAAACTAGCTGACAAAAATACATTTCACGTAATAAAACTTTTTTCATATAAAATACCATTTAAAATTTCTACGTATCCCGCAGATTTTTGCAGATTTGCGTTTATATATATACAAACCTTGTCCTGACAATCAAAAACACAACAAAAATAAAATAGCTAAATCGGTCGAGCCGTTCTTAAGTGATGCTTCGTCATACATGTAGCAATTGATTTTTATTTATATAGATAAATATTTTCTTTTTTTCTACCACATACACACAACACCATCTAGCCCAAACTAAGCAGAGCTTGTACTATGGGTATTAGACAATGGATAAACACACATATATACATTTTTTTTTGTAATTACATACATATTATACATAGAAACACCCAGACCAAGACAAACATCCATGTTTATGCACACAAATATTTGTTTTGTGCGGAAATCGAACCCGCGACCTCAGGCGTAGCAGTCGGTTACACTAACCACTACGCCATCGAGGCTGTCAAAACTTTTGCAGATAAGCTTGCTTTTGATCTCCACATTAAGTCGTGTTGGTATTGCAGCAGGTAAACATGTTCTTTGTGTATAAGTATCTTGATTGCTAAGTATCTTATGATTATTCACCAGCAGGACTTGCAGTAAGTTACTATACTTGGAGCAGCTAAGAGAAAAATATATGTACATATATATCCCACTGGCTATTGTTATTGGACAAATTTTTCAAAACTAAAGTGTTGTTAATCTATCGTGTGTTTATATTTTCGTAATTCCTTATTATTGTCGGCCTCGATGAGTGGTTAATGTAACCGACTACTACGCCTAAGGTCGCTCTGTCGCTCGGTCGGTTCGATTCCCACACAAGTCAAACATTTGTGTGCATGAACATGGATGTTTGTCTTGGTCTGTACGTATTTACAAAAAAATTCTAATCCAGTGTCTAGTACCCATAGTACAAGCTCTGCTTAGTTTGGGCTAGATGGTGTTGTGTGTATGTGGTAGAATATTATTATTATATGTCCTTTATGCAAAACATCCATTCGTAGTCGATAAACAATCAGTTTTAGGCGTTAAGGTTAGTAAAATAAGGTTTAAAGTGGCTTGTACTTGGTGGCTCGTATCCTAGCCTCTGGTAAATAGAGGTACACAATGTAGCCACCACACAACACAATGTATGCGCCTGTCAAAGAACAGGTCTGACGCGTGTTATGAAGTTATGTTTATTCTTCCCTGGTTTGATGACTATTCTCTTCCCAACATCTTTATAGTGTTTCATCATTGGTAAGGTTGTGCTGTCATAGCATTTTCTATCGTGAAGCATCTGACTTATTTAGCTGTTCAACAAATTTTACCATTTACCGTTAATTTGAGGTATAACATACTTTTCTTCTTCTCCCTAGCCTTTACCTTTGTTGTTCCCAAGTCACTTGGGGTCGGCTTTTCTGGTCTAACCAGATTTGACTGAATATCAGTTTTTAAACGGAACCACCTGACCTCCGCAACCCGAAGGCTAACGATACCCTAAGGCTAGACCAGTGTCAGGATATTATAGGGCACTGACTTCCCAATAACGACTGCCATAGATGTTCATTGCAGCCGGGACCGACGGCTTAACGTGCTCTCCGAGGCACGGAGCAGACGATAATTGTCAATCAATACGCACATAATTTCGAAAAGTTTTATAACTTCCGAAAGTCAGAGGTGCGCGACGTGGGTTCGAACCCGAGACCTGGTCTTCCCACTGAGCTATAGCTGCTTGGCTAAATGTAGCACATTGCTTAAATGAAAGAGAATGAAGTCTATTGAACAGGATCGCATAGAATGTCTCTATTTATTCTGAGCGTCTTTGAAGCTTAGAAACATCTTCTGAGGCACGCACACTTAATTTAGACATATTATATCAGATCATCAAAATATACTAGCACCTTGCCAAGTCATAATTAACGTCAATATAATAAGGTTTTCACGCTATTTCTTAGTTTATTATTATAATTTAACCTTTGTTATCTTTGACCTATTTTCTGTTCAGCAGGTTATTTGCTTTTTGACAGAATTACCTAATGATTGCAACAATATAACTTCGATAATCGATTCGATTATTGATAATTTAAGGGGGGTAACATTAGGTTTTAGCGGAATCTATGTAAAATATAGCCTTATTTTCGTTCGGGAAAACCCGATGTGATTTAGAATACAGAGTTTTTGCAGAATCAGTTGTATAGAGTTCCATCGCAATTCATCCGGGTTATACAATGTTAATCGATCAGAGGATAAGCTGGCTAAATTCTGAAGGAGAGTTTTACAACGCATGTCGATAAATGTTATGCATTTTTAAATTGGAAGGATAAATCCTCTTAAAAATGCTTGATAACTTCTTTTTATATTTCATTAGCGAGTTTCTTCGTTATATCTGCTAATTTAGTAAATCCCTAAATATACAAAAGGAAGCGATAGCTACAAAGCTATCGAAGGATCGTTGAACTGCTACGCAAAAGACTCAAGATCGACCAAAGTACAAGAATGTGAGATCTGTCTTTTTGCAGTTCAAATATCAAATACCAGCTGACCCGCGCGACTTCCGCTTCACATAAGAGAATTTTCCCCGTTTTTGCAACATTTTTCATTATTGCTCCGCTCCTATTGTTTGTAGCATGATGTTATTTAGCTTATAGCCTTCCTCGGTAAATGAGCTATCCAACACTAAAATAATTTTTTTTTTCTTTCCTGAGATTAGCGCGTTCGACCGAAACTGTTTTAGTGTTGGATAGCCTATTTATCGAGGAAGGTTATAGGCTATATACCATCACGCCACAACTCACGGGGGCAGCGCAGTAATCATAAAAGCGGGTGAAACCGTGGGCACAACTAGTCTAATATAAATTAAATTTTATTTTGGACGAGTTATACATGGTTTTTCAATTAAACACTTCAAGATTTGGGGACAAGACCTGACTATAACTGGTCCCGGAAGGTGCTCTCGGGCAATGGAAGGTACAGCGGCTCCACCTAATATAACCTTGATGGTTGGTGTAGGGGAACGCTATATCATAAATTGGACTAGTCGTAGAGAGAGGGGACGAACACTTCTTTATTGCTACGTATGAAGGCGAAAGCATAAAACACATTTTCGCATTAATTACGATTAAACTACACTCCCTACTAATATTCAATTAGTAGAATAAACGTTATTACTATTACTTCTATCAAATCTCTCCTAATATCAGTTTGGAATCCTAACCTAACATCTTATACTCGTATGTGTGCTTGCTCTACACAGTTACAGCATCCTACACAAATAAAACAGATCACACATAGTCTGCCTGTCCTTTGCAGAGATCGCTATAATATTTACATAGTTATATATTAGATGGCCCTTCTGTAAAGGAGAAGGCATACTTGCCAAAAATAGCGATGTAATAATATCGATTTAGTGTTTGTATTATTCGATTGTTCAAGTTATTCGAAACATTAATAATCAATTACATGACAAAAACTCATGGAACTAGTTGCTTGTTGCATACAGGATTTAAAGATCTGTATTACTTTTAAGTCAATTTAGTAATGTAGAGGTACCTCGTGATTATTTGTGAAGTTAACAAGTAACTTGTTTCTTAATTTGATTATTATTGAAGAATATAAATGCATAACCGCATTTAGTCACGGACTGCCTTTGCATTGTCACAAAGTGTAAGTGTATGCGCCATCATGCCATCTTACTGCCTATTTTAGATTTATATTAAAACATATACCTTAGCCCAAATTATTTAATCTCTATAATATTATTAAGTTATTACTGTTTTTATCTTTATTTTTTTATAGTCTGTAGTATATGGCATAATGGCTGCAACACCTTGTTAATCTGAGTTGTAAAATACTGAAATTATATTTAATTGGCGATTTAAAAGAGTGGCCGTGAGTTTCTTGCAGGTTTCTTCTCATAGGCTCAACCCTTTGCCTGAACCTAGCAACTAACCTAAATGTAGCTTCAGTAACTTAGTAAACTCACTAACCCATATATTTTGACGTTCATAAGTGTTACTTTGTGACCTAAATGAATAAATGATTTTTGACTTTGACTTTGACTTTGACATTAATCGATTGGAATGTATAGTCGAATGTTGACTCGAACAGCAACAATAAAAAAATATATCGACTTTGCTTGAGAGTATTATGTAAGAGCAGTACAACTGCAATGGATTTTATAATCTTACTTAAATTTCATTGTATGTGTAGTGTACTATGATCTAATTCTTCTCATATCAAATAGAGTTAATCAATCAATTAGAGTTAAGAGTGTTTGTTGAACAAGCATTCAAGTTAACATTTAACCGTATATTGATGTAGGTACTGCTTATACACAATATAATACAATCGAATAAAATTCGATATTATTCGAATACATTATTAACCATTCGATGAATTTTAATGTTTTATCGATACGCGTATGTAACGCACTTCGGTATTGTACAGTGTACGATCGTCCTAAAGACCCTGGGGCGAGGGAATGAGGGAGGGGAGGTCTATCAAACGCAGGCCTGTTTCCGAAGCTGTCATATCTCGCACTCGATATTTTACGAAGCGATGGATCTGCTAGTGACGGGCCTAGTGTGCTTACAGTGTAAGCGGGTATATTTCATAAGTATACATTATTTTTTTACCATACATATTAATACATTATACATTAAAGATACACCTTCGGCGCCAGTGTATTATTTTTGCGCACACTTGTTTATACAATGTGTATCAAAAAAGATACACCGTGCCCATTGCGTTCAAGACATTGTGTATCACTAAAGCACACGATTTTCATAAAAACACCACTAAAAGCTAAAATATTATGTGTATCACAAATGATACACATGGCCCTGGTGATATGAGAATACACAAAAGTATTTGGTAGGCCAGTGTACCTTTTTTATACACTCATAAAGCTGAAAAAAGAAGGGAAAAGGAAGAGGGAAGTTTAACACACATTAATACAACAAATCAAACAATATAAACAAAAAAAAAACAAAAGAAGTGTGATTTTGGAAATTATGCTTGGCGCCGAACGTGTTAAAAGATATACAAAGATTCTTTGTAATGAAAAATAAATATTTGAATCCAATAAGCATATTATTTGCATGGAGGAGCGTGTGATTTGTCATAGTTCAATTTTACTATAATTTTAGTTTTCTAAAGATACTAAATTTTGTGAAAATAATAATGCTTAATCATGCCTTATATCGTTTGAATTTTGATCATTGGGCGACAACTACAGTCAGTTCCAAAAATTACGGGTTAGTCACAAAAATTGAAATACCTCCAGAACTGTAAAAGTTAGATCAATGAAATAAAAAACAGAATAAAGACTTTTTAGTTGCGCTTCTAATAGCATATTATTTAAACTGGTTGATGAAAAAAACTTCATTAGAAAAACAAAATTTAAAAAAATGACTATTTTTAAAAACAATATTTTTGTTTCATGTCATTATGGATGCTTTCCATTTCTATTCTGTCACAAAAAAAATTATCGTGAACGTTTTCCACGTGCATAATTATTATTCTGTGAGGTGAAGCATGGCAGTCACGCTAGAGGAATGTACCAGAATCCTAACTTTTTTGGAACTTGGGCGCAGCCAGCGTGAAACAGCCAGAAACATTGGTGTATCTTTGTCGACTGTTCAGCGGGTAGTCCAGCGGTACCAAGAGACCGGATCACACCTTAGAAGACCAGGAAATGGCATACCAAGATGCACAACGGCCAGGGAAGACAGACAACTGGTGGCTACAATGCTCCAAAATCGTTTTCAAACTGCTGTTGGTCTAAAAACTTACTTTATTCGCTTTGGAGGTGGCAATTTAAGCGCTCAAACAGTAAGAAGACGTCTTGCTGAAGCAAATTTGAAACCATTGAGGCCCGCAAATGGCCCCAAACTGGAACGGGGATATCGAATTGCAAGACAGAGATACGTGCGCGAGCACCTAAACTGGACACTAGACGATTGGTCTAGGGTAATGTTCACGGACGAGTCTAAATTCATGCTTTATAAGCATGATGGTAGGCAGTTGGTGTACAGAAGACCAGGGGAGCGCTTCCATCAAGCGTGTGTGGAGGAAAAAGTGGCGTACGGTGGAGGCTCCGTACAAGTTTGGGCTGGGATTTCTGCTGAGGCCCGCACCGAGCTGGTAGTCATTCAAAATGGAACTCTAAATGCAGAAAGGTACGTGGAAGAGATCCTCAATGAACATGTAGGTCCTTTCATGGCCAGGATGGACCGGCATGGCATATTAATGCATGATAATGTGCGTCCCCATACCGCCAGAATTGTACATGACTACCTTGAAGAGGTCAGTATCGAACTCATGCAGTGGCCAGCGCGAAGCCCGGACTTAAACCCCATCGAGCACGCCTGGGACGAGCTTCAGAGATGCGTGAAAGGTCGAAACCCCCCACCAATCACGCTTCCCGAGCTCAAACAAGCACTGGTGGAAGGTATTCCTCAGCACCGGCTCCGAAATTTGGTGTACAGCATGCCTAATCGCCTGGAAGCTGTCAGAAGAGCTCGTGGAGGCAATACAAAGTATTAAATGAAGAAAGTGATGGAAAACAGCAAAAAAACAATCATAAAAAAAATTTAATCTTAAGAAAAATATGACTACTTTAGTTTTTTTTTAATTTAGAGATTAATATTGTTGGTGCAACTAAGCTTTATTTTATTTTTTATCTGTATAATTAAATTCTCAATTGAACAGTCTTCGTTTCATTAGGATGGCATACGTAGTTCGGGAGATATTCGGGTTTATGTGACTGACCCGTTATTTTTGGAACCGAGTGTAGTTACCATAAAAGTTGATATCTTGCTTAGTATCTCACAAAGATTATTTAATAAAGTATGTTTTCTAATATTAATGTTTGAAAAACTACTACTACACTGCTATCACACACACTTCGAAAAAACACAAAGTCAATAAATTATGCTGCACGTAGAGTAAGGGCTTAAGACGAGTGCTAGAATCACTACACTCTTCTCTCTCTCTTTAGATATATTCGAGTAATATCAGCTTAGTGTCATCAAATTATGACTCGAATATTCGATTGTTATTCGAATACAAGCTACGAAAATATACGATATTTTTCAATAACAATCGCTCAATTTAAACGTAACTCGTTTTCACAGCGCCCCTACCCTTCCAAAAGGGTGCACTTTCTTTTATCGTCAAGTTTTCTTAGCGCCTTACTGCCAAGTACACACAGTAATTCTGCTGACAGAGTTTAATTTAAGGTTCGATGTCCGGTTGCGTCCTTCGTCTGAGACGTGCCTTGTTTCGTCTGCTGTGTTTTAGTGTGGCCTTCTGGGAAGGATATGTATAGGCTGTTTTCTTTTTTATGATACATGAATAAACTTGTTATGTTAGTTACGCACTGTGTATGAAGTATGAAGGATAGTAAAATTTTACTGTGTCAGCACTTCTGCGACTTTGGTTTATAGGGGTTGTCGGCACCAAAATCTATTTTGGATACTTATTGCAATAGATTTTTAATAAAATTTACGCACTTTGGTAGAGGCAAGGTCACCCCTAAACCCTGAAAATTGAGGGGAAATGAGATAGGATGCTATCGCCTCTAACACTACGCCGGAGTTGTGAGTTCGAATCCTATACGGGACAAAAAATTGTGGGGCACAAAATTGGATATGGAAGTATTCCTAGAGTGGAAGTTGCCTTTAGTGTGAGGATCGCACCCTTAACAACTGATGTAATAGCAGTGAAGAAGCGACTACTTGAATCACTAAACCAAATGTGAAGTACCTTTGGCCACTATGAATATTTGTGAAAGGAAAACCCAAAAATACTTTTACTGATTCAGGATGCAAACCTGATACTTTACAATCGCACTCAAGTATCAGCACAAGCCAATGACAATTCTAAATAGGCGGTTAGTGAAGTGGAATATTCAAATATATTTCGTAAACTTTGTTATAAACACTAGCTATAAAAATAAACGTTATAATCTTCTAGAAATAGGTACAAAGGCGAGCGACCTAAATAAACATAAAAGGAATTAGTTTACAACGCTAGTCTGCGCCTAGTATTTTCATTTGGACCTTGTTATGCTTAAATGTACCAAATAACATGATACTACTTATTGAAATTAAACTCATTTATACGCATTTTATCGCGTTGTTTATTTAACACTGTATTACATAATTTAGAAACGTGTGAACATGTACAACAGGGGACCAACCACTACTTGAGATTTGACAAACCACAGTTTCTCGCTAAAGAGCACCGATTCCTACCAAGGATGCTTCGCGAGGCTATTGAAATAAAAAAACATCCTAATTTTAACAAAAAGATGTTTGGAATGTACCACCAGCTTGGGATCCAGTAATTCAAATAGTCAAACCCAAGTAGAAGCAAACCACAGCTAGACTTCATGATACTTTGAGCTCATTCTGCTTCAATAGAAACACCAATGATTAAATTATGTTCGGGTACTTTGAAATAACTACACTGGAACATTGAGACAACTACCATCTTAGTCTCCCCGTGACCATGGCTGCTGAAAAGCAACCGAAACATTGGGGAAAGTGTAAACCTAAATATAGCTTTAATAGTTTTAATGATTTTATTAGCTTAAAAATTAGTAAAGTTTAATAGTAGTAGTAGTGTAACAGTTTCTAAATTTATGTAATAGTGTTAAATTAAGAACGCGATAAAATCCGTATAAATGAGTTTAATTTCAATGAATAATATTCGCGTAAACAGAAGACAATATTATGATACTACTTTCTTATACTAGTTACTGCCCATGGCTTTGCCAGCGTGAATCCTATGGGAACAATATAAGGTCAATATCTATCCGTTGCATAAGTTGTTTCGGCTTCAATTACCGAGCCGGGTAAAATGTTGTCCAGATTTTTTCGTCAAAAATAGCCATTGTAAACTATTATTGCCATAGTTGCTACAGATAACTCTTATTCAACTTTCACTGTTGATTAAATAATAGGTTTCCTAGTGAGAATTTATGAATTGCTCAGAAGTTTAGTGACATTAATAATAATGTCAGCTCTGTATATGAACTGGCCTACTGCTGGATGCACTGCTTCTCAATATGAAAACGGCCTGAACCATAGTATGAGAGGGTTTACGCGATAATCCATTACGCTGGTCCAACGTGGACTGGCAGACGTCACACATCTCCAAGAAAATTATGGACATCTCTCAAACACGCAAGTTTCTTCATGATGTTTTCCTCCAACATTAAAGCAAGCGATACTTAACTATTTAATAAAAATGTAACCTTGACAAGTCAGATATGCGAGGCCTAGGCTTGAGCTCGAGACCTCTGCGTGATACTTCAACGGTCAATTAAATAAATTGTACATAATTATTAAAAATACAATTTAGTATTATTTCCTGCGTAGGACTTTACACACATTCAAACAACGATCACAAAATGTACCTAGACTCGTAACACATATTTGTGGATGACATAATTTTTTGTCCCGTGTAGGATTCGAACCCACACCATTCGTTGGCAATGGCGAGGCGACGACTTAAGACTGTGCCGAGTGTAAGACGCGGTTGGACACTGAATGGCAGAGCTCGATAATCAAATCGGCGCGCGGCCGCCATAGTAAAATTGTATGTGTTGAAGTGCTTTTTTGATAAATATGTATCTTTATTGTCAACCAATAACTTAAATATTTGGGACGGTCAAATTGTAATATAACTATTTATGTTTTTTTTTTTTTTTTTTTTTTTACGTGGTGGAATGCTATGACGCATATCCCTCCGCGGGGGCGGGCGGAGGGATTATGTCGGACTCACCGGGGTAAAAGAAAGATGTTAAAAGACAATGTACCTACCGGAATACCGACTAAACCTACCACGGTGTTCCTCGACAAAACCACTATCGACGGGGCCGCGCGAATCGCTTTCGCATGCGGTCGCGACCCCGCCGAGGTTACGGCCCGCCGTATGAAACGGCAGGCCACTACACGAAAGACGGACTCGACACAGAGGCGCACGTGGGAACACGCACGCCGCCTCTCGGACCTGGTGCTGAACGGATGGCGGGCAGGCCCACAAAGCCCGCCACCCCCAGGTCAAACCTCAGGGTGGCTGGAGGTCATTGCGCGCCCTCCGGCGCCCGGCTCTGCGGTTGGGGAGAGGGTTTAAACGCTCCCTCTCCCGCTCCGCCGCCTCCTTGATGGAAATTACTGCCTCACAGAAGGAGGCGACGGCGTTCCATGACCTCTCACTCCGGACCATAGACTGAACTACGGCCGGGAGCGAGAGGGCAACCGATCCGACTGCCGCGATCAAATCACGGCGCTGCGATGCCCAGGCGGGGCAAACCGCCAAAGTGTGCAGCGCCGTGTCCTCAACAACGTCGCGGCAGTCGCCGCAGTGGTGACAACCGGGCGTCTCTTGCCGGCGTATACGACACAGGAACTGGCCAAAACAACCGTGGCCACTTAGAACCTGTGTCAGCCGGAAGGTAAGGGCGCCATGCCGCCTCTCCAGCCACTCCTCAAAAACGGGACTTACCGCCACGATCGTGGCGTGCCCGAACTATTTATGTTTCGTTTAAGCTGTAAAATAGGATAGATTTCTACTATTATAATCTAAAAATCACGTAACACGAGCTTATGTTTTTGCATTTTTCGTGGAAATTTACGTAATTTTGTAAGCGAAATCATTAATTATTTTAAGTTTTTCACACGGAGTAATTGTAAACACATTCATTGTTATGATATATGTATATTTTATATTTGTATTAAACAAAAAGTGTTGCTTTTATCAACTTAACTGTGACCACCTGTTTTGGCACATTTCGCTCGGCGCAGTCTGAAACCACAGCCACTCATGTAGTCAATTTAAAATGCTTAGATTATTTTAGAAGTTTGAAAATTCAGGTGCATACCTTGGGCTCGAACTTATTTCCTCTCCATGAGATTCTAACAATCTATAAATAAACTACTTCTTTATTTGGAAATTATTTTGTAGATTGGCTCATTTTGGCATGACCTGGTCCATTTATTGTTACGCTGTATATTTAGCAGTACAGTAACGTTAGACTATATATTAAAGGCGTCTAGTCTGAGAGGTAAATTGTGAGATAGTTCCCGCCCAAAGCTCTATATACTATTCAGAATACGAATTATATTCAAATGTATGTAATATTACATGTTTCATTGAGAAGCTTATAAAGGGTACTGAATCAAAATTGAAGTACTTGCTTATAAATTATTGTTCTAAGGATAAATTTGATAGTCGGCCTCGATGGCGTAATGGTTAGTGTAACCGACTGCCATGCCTAAGGTCGCGGGTTGGATTCCCGCACAAGTCAAACATTTGTGTGCATGAACATGGATGTTTGTCTTGGTCTGGGTGTTTTTATGTATAATATATATGTATTTACAAAAAAAATATATAAGTATGTTTATCCATTGTCTAGTACACACGGCTACACATTATGTTAGACACCCTATATACGCATAACCACGCTACATAAAAAATAGAGAATTGTCGGAAAGGAAGAGTGCAAAGTGGTGTCGATGTAATGGTAAGGATAGAGCGTCGCGTCGCGTTCAGCGTGAATAAGACAAAATAACAAAAATATAACACACTCACTCGCACGATTCGCAGCGTTTAACTTCTAATAGTTCAAAGTCCAAACAGTCTAGGTTGATATGTCGCTGTGTGTACAGGCTCAGCTTAGTTTGGGCTAGTGGGTGTTGTGTGTATGTGGTAGAATAATATTAGTATTATTATTATAGGTTACATTTATTAAATATTAGATTTCATCCGCAGCTTCACTCGTATAAAGTATGTAGGTTAGATTAGTAAAAGTACTTTTTTCTGAATAAAAGGTACCCTATGTCCTTTTCTCTTCCCTTGACAATGTATATGCGAAATTTCGTGATGATCAGTTGAGTAATTAATGTGTGAAAGCGTAACAAATAAACTCACATTCACATTTATAATATTAGTTAGGACTTTGCCCTTTGGCTTTGCCTGCGTGACAGCTTATCGGAATTCGAGGAGATTGTTCTCCCTGACCCTCTTAGCGGTTTCCTTCTGCACCATGACAGCCTCGCAGAAGGAGACCACTGCCTGCCATAACCTCTCGCCGCCGAGCATGGTATTGATCACGCTCAGCAGAGAGAGATCCCCGCCTATTATGGCCGAAAGCGTGTACCGCTGCGGCCCCCACGCGGCACACGCCTCCAGCGTGTGGAGCGCCGTGTCTTCCGGCGCCCCACACTCGTGGCAGGCCGGGGTCGCCTCTCGACACGCGATCTGGTGCAAATACGTTCCGAAGAATCCGTGCCCGGAAAGCACCTGCACTAGTCGGAAGGTCAGCAACCCGAATCGCCGCCCTATCCACCCCCGGAGGACCGGGCGAATGGCCTCCACCGTCCACTGGCCCGGGACCAGTGGACCCAGGTCCTCCGTCCACCACCTCAGCAGGGCGGCCCGCGCCTTTCGCCGCATGCGTGCGGCGACTAGTGGCGCTCAGGCCACCAACGTTGGGCAGCAGCTTCCCCAGGTTGGCCAGTGTCCAGGATGAGACCCAAGTACCTCATTTGGGTCCCAAGCCAGACCAGGACCCCGTCCAGGGCCACTCGCGTACCTGGAAGAGGTCCCTCCCGAGGCCCATGAAACAATAGGGCCTCAGTCTTGGAGAGGGCTACCTCCAATCCCAGGGCGCGGATACGGTCGATCACTAGGGCAGCTCCCACCTCGGCCAACCGCACCGCCTCCCGAGGTTCCTCCCCTTGACTACGACCAGGGTGTCATCGGCGTAGCACGCCACCCGCATACTCGTGGGAAGCGTGTCCCGACGCACCCAGTCGTAGCCAACGTTCCACAGGAGTGGTCCCAGTACCGACCCCTGTGGAACCCCGCAGGATACGACGACGCGACGGTGCCCCAAACCGTCGCGTCCCTCCACCAGGACCTCGCGGTCCTGGAAGTAGTCAGCCAATAGCCTCCGCAAATACAGGGGCACTCCATGATACCGGAGCGCCTCCTGTATTGTTCCATGCAGGAGGCTGTTGAAGGCGTTGGCAATGTCCAGCGAGACAGCCAACGCCTTGTTCCTCCCACCGACTGCTTCCTGCGTCCAATCTTTGAGCCAGAGCAGGGCGTCTATCGTTGACCGCCCCACTCTGAACAGGCATAATATAGTAAGGTACAAAATTATATTTTCAATGCCTATTGCTATTTTCAATAAAGAAATTTTCAATAGCATCGCGGAATCTGGAATTATGCCTGGTAAACGACAATAGTCACTTCCTACATATCGTGTGATATAATAATAATTTGAAAAGATACTTGACAGAAAATTGCTGTAGATCTCTGCATACCCTCACTTGAATATTGTCTGATGCTTGAATATCTCTTCAAGCATCAGACAATATAAATTGTATTGAAGTTATTTTATAAAGTTGTTTGGGATTCTCAACTAGTTTAACAATATATAATAAAGTGTAAAGTCCAGTGTTGTATCATTGAGCACTTATTCAAAACCGCCAATACAGCGGTTTGCGCTTCAGTACCGCTCTATTTTAGTGTACACAAGATTACTTAGATTTTGTGCTATTGCTAGCGATTAAGCGGGAGGCGATCGGTTGATATATCTTTTGAGATAAGATTAATCTATTTTATACGGATTTTATGATGGTTTTATTACAATATGAAACATTAAACTTTACAACTATTTATTTTGACATATTCGCCGACGTTTTGCTTGCTTTTCAACAGATTGTTAAAATAATAATACTAAATAATAATATCAGCCCTTTATTAAACTGTCCCACTGCTGGGCACGGGCCTCTTCTCACTGTGAGAAGGGTTAGGCCATAGTCCACCACGCTGGCCTAGTGCGGGTTGGCAGACTTCACATATCTTCGAGAACATTATGGAGAACTCTCAGATATGCAGGTTTCCTCACGATGTTTTCCTTCACCGTTAAAGCAAGCGATAATTAACTACTTAATACGCATATAACTTCGAAAAGTCAGAGATGCGCGCCTTGGGTTCAAACTCGAGACCACAGCGTGGCAGTCCAACGGTTTCCCACTAGGCTTTCGCTGCTGTAGTTGTATCGCTGTTGTTGTTGAAAAATTGTTGCTTCTTTATCTTGAAATTATTTCAAAGGAGTGTGTCTGAACATAATTAAATTTAATATTTGTTGTAATTATTTTAGCTGAAAGAGAATATGTGTATGAATTACGCAGAATAATAAATCAAAGTATCACGAAGTCTTGATGTGTTTTCCCTTTCTTGGGTTTATAAATTAATTATTGGATCCAAGCTGTTAGTAGATCCTAATCATCTTCTATTGAATTGGGATTTTTTTTAATGGATTCGCAACGCAACTTTGGAGTTACAGGTGTTATTTTGCGCGTAGCTGAGGTCTGAGAAATCACAAGTATCAGTTAGTTCCCTGTTGCACAGCAGATTTCATAGAGCCTGATATGTCTTATATCAGATATGTTTTTTTATACGTGTATCTATATACTTCTCTTGGTTTGACCAATGTTTAAGAGTCTGCTGTCTCAATATAACTTCTAGACCTCTAAAGCTTGTAAAGGTAGCACCCATATTTTGCTATATACAGAGTGTCCCAGAAGTCGACGTCAAGCCGGAATCAGGTAACAGGCTAAGTTATAAGCTAACAGAAAAATATAAAAAAAATCTAAGTTACGAATTTTAAAACAACAGTGATTTTAAAAAAATAACAGTAAGTCACGAGAAGACATAAGACACCCTGTGACGGTCTTTTCACTCCTGTTACTACAGATATCTACTTTTAGAAACATTTTTTTGTTATGTAATCTTCAATAATGCTTCTTTAAGCTCTCGAATTTTTTGATTAGATTTTTTTTTTTAAGTGCCTATAATTTTAAAATACTTTAATAAGATTTTTTTATGTTTATAAACTTAGCCTGTAACCTGATTCCAGTTTGATGTCGACTTCTGGGACAACCTGTATACCTATATATTTAGTGCTATTTACTAAGCTGATTTCCAGACTCTATGCTGCTACTAAGAACTTTATGACAATAATGCTTTGCACAGCAGTTGTATTCACCACATTTTCGCGATCGAGTCAATTTAACATTATATTTCGATATTGTTACACTCAGTGCTATCTCGCGGCATTGTGTGATAGACTCGGCAGTTCCGTCTAATAATTTATTACAGCGCCATCTATTGAATACTTACGGAACTACGTAGATTCGTCGGTACGAATAGAGTAGAGAGAACGCTGGCACATTCTCGAATCTTCGTATTGTTACATACTGGGTATGACGTTTCTAGGATACTCCGAAACGCTTTTAACCGCGAATAAAAGGGGAAGGCCAGCGCTCGCCGAGTCAGTGTACAATCGTAAGCGGTCAAGTATTCATCGAAGCGAACGGAAGCAAAAATACTACGGCGTTTGAAGAAGTTGCAGTAGAAAAGTGTAGTATAGTGTTTGTTGTGTTTTAAATTTAATTGTGTGCTACAATAAAACGTTTTAGTCGGTAATATTGTTTTATATTCTTATTCCTCGAATCCAGCACGTAACAATATATTCACTATTCGCTCTCAGTAAGACAAGGTACCTACCAAGTATCTGTATGAAACTTTATAGCCATCGTAAAGCGCTTGGAGAGAGGCGAAGCGGGTGAACGGTCGAGCTGCGTCTACCGTTAACTAGGTTAGTTTTTGATAGAATGGGGGCTTCGGGTGAGATACACTGTCTGTACTGAATAGATTGACATATAATCAATTTATCTTCGGCGGGAGATAGTTGATATCCTGTTATTGTTATACCTAGTAGGGTTGGCTCCCGGCTTTTCTTGTGTGGAATTTATTTGACGTGGATTTACCGATATATTTTTGAGTGAGATGGGTTAGGTTATAATCCACCATACTTCGAGAGACTTTCATTATGAAGATCTTTGAATGGACAGATGACGTAGCGATTAAAGTGGTCACATTGCTAGTGATATCGCCCCAAATATTGTGGGTTCGATTTTCACATGGGAAAATATAATATATTCAATTCAATATAATATTCAATCACATATACACAACACCATCTAGCCCAAACTAAGCAGAGCTTGTACTATGGGTACTAGACAATGGATAAACATATATACATACTTTTTTTTGTAAATACATAGATATTATACATAGAAACACCCAGAGCAAGACAAACATCCATGTCCCTGCACACAAATGTTTGACTTGAGCGGGAATCGAACCCGCGAACTCAGGCGTGGCAGTCGATAACATTAATCGCTACACCGTCTAGGCTTCACTGATATAATGTGTTGAGTCTGTGTATTCTTTGGGACCCGTTGTTGGAATGTTTGTAAAGTTCAACGCGACACAGGATTTAATCATAGAAAGGACCTATGACTTTTCAGGAAAAAGATTACTCTTAGATATGTGGAATTCTCCTCGTTTTTTTCTTCGTCGTTATAGTGAACAATAATTACTAGTTAATAAGCATTTAATTTCGAAACTCGTGATGCGTGACCTAGAATTGAACTCGAGGCATCTGTATGAGCAGCGATAGCTCAGTGGGGAGACCAACAGACTGCGACGCAGAGGGTCTCGGGTTCGAACCTACGTCGCGCACCTCTGACTTTCGGAAGTTGTATGAATTTTCGAAATTATGTGCGTATTGATTGACAATAAAATTATCGCTTGCTCCGTGCCTCGGGAGAGCACGTTAAGTCGTCGGTCCCGGCTGCCATGAACATCTATGGTAGTCGTTATTGGAAAGTCAGTGCCTTATAATATCCTGACACTGGTCTAGCCTTAGGGTATCGTTAGCCTTCAGGTTGCGGAGGTAAGGTGGCAGCCGCTCCATGTAAAAACTGATATCCAGTCAAATCCAGTTAGACCAGAAAAGCCGACCCCAAGTCACTTGGGAATAATAAAGGCTAGGGAGAAGAACATCTGTATGGCAGTCACCCTTCTCCCACTAGGCTGTCAATATTAAAATAAGATTTTACAACCACTAATGGCTATTAGGAATGGCTTTTAAGCTATACGTAACAATTGTTATAACTTCAGTCAGTTATTTTGGTCCCGTTGAGTAATTTTTTTTAGGTTCAATAAACGATCCTTAAAATTATATAAGAACTTCTCAGTACTGACGCAGATTCAGGTAATATATTTGATAGAAACTTTAAAAGTTACTAACTTATTGTCCATTGTAATGCAAATAAATTATCTATATACGAGAAGGAAAAATTTTGTACCCCCGTTTTACGAAAATTGCACGGACGTAGGAGTATGAAATGTGGCACAGTTAAAGTTTATATGGAGAACGAGTGGTGAATCCCAATATTTTTATAAAATATGCATAAGAAATACATTAAATTAATAAAAAAACACTACACGCACACAACCATGCATTTGACACAAGCAGTTGAATCGCGTTCGTAGTATTTCGACATTTTTCGGCTGATGTCGTAGAATTCTTCGTGACTATGGCAATTGTATGTGGAGTATTTAACATATTTATGTCGAGTAGGTGACTAAATGAAATGTGATTATAAGGGTAAAGTTATAGACAAAAAACCTTAATAACGATCAAACTTAAAATTTAAGTCAATTATGGGCGAATTTCGACTACTTGGCGACCATTAGTTATTATTATTATATATCTCTTATCCCAGGTATTTTCCTTACATATGAAATTATTAAATTATTTTCCTTACATTAGAAAAATACCCGGCGCTATTATTATTATTGATAGTTAAAGTCAGAACCAATTACAAAGAAAATCCAAATCTCCTAGATTAAAGGACAATAAATAAATATATGTTAACAATAAAGGCGACACAAAAGCATACATAACAACATAATTTAACAAACTAAAATAAAACAAATCTTTTACAAAACATAAATCGCAATTTCCTCAAGGAAAACACATTAAGAAAATATAATGTCCCTCAAGAACGATAAAACTTAAAAAACTAACAACTCTTCCAATAACGGTGACACTTACACAACTAGTCGCAACGAATAGTTGCCTAACTGTTGTTCAACAGTTGTTCGACTAGTTGTCTACACTTATCACGTATCACTTTCCGTCGATATATCGCGGTTTAGTGCTATTTAATGGCACTTCGGCGGCACTAAATGAGAGACAGAAATTGTGATCGGTCAATGAACTGTGGATTTGTAAGAAATATTTGTTTTGAGAGCATGGGTGACGTAGTGACTTAAGTGGTCGGATCGCCATTGGCATTGCGCCGAGCGTAGTTGTTTTGAATCGCACAAGGAACCAAACTTTGTGTCAACCATAAATGGTTGTTCCGTGTCTGTTTAAATAATGGACACAAAGAACACCTTCTTTGTGTCCATTACTTTAACGTTTGTAAAGTGACGTAATACAGGAACAATTACTATACGAGTACTTAATAAAGTAAAAAAATTATGCGTGTGTCCTACTACATTTTAATAGGGATTAAATATAATGACCACCAAAAATACTAATTGCACAGCAAAATATGCTTACTAAAATATATTATAACGAGCACCTATACGCCTCAAATCACTGCATTCCGTCTCGGAAGAGTTAGGTTATGTTAGGTTCCTTCTTAAATCCACCCAACAATAAGAGCTTCGCGAAGCGGAGCTCCGTCGACTTATTTTGATCTCTTTATATATATTTTGGTGTGCAATTAGTATTTTTGGTTAGCATATTTTGCTGTATAATTAGTATTTTTGATAGAACAAAAGCAAAATATTTAGGTACAGTTAAATACTACCCATTTTATTATAGTCATCTTTCTGGATCATTTAGACACACACAATTCCAATATAACATATATAACATAAGCAAGGTATTATTATAAATCTTAGTGGTAGACTGCTGGACTGCCATGCAGAGGTCTCCAGTTCGATCCCAAGTACACCTCTGACTTTCTAGGTTATGTGCATATTAATTACTTACTTGAATATCGCCCGGTCGAACGGTAAAGAGAAACATCACGAGAAAACCTGCATGTTCATAGTTCTCCATAATCTTCTCGAAGATATATGAATTCTGCCAACGAGGCCAGCGTGATGGACTATGGTCTAACCTTTCACGCACTGAGAAGTGGCTTGTGCCCAGCAGTGGGACCGTTTATAGACGGGGCTGATATTTTTATTATTATATATTTTATTTTATTTGGTTCGTAACTCTCAATTTAGCTTTGCGTGTAACAATTTTCCCTCGACAACTATACATTCTTCTTCTCCCCAGCCTTTATTATTCCCAAGTCACTTGGGGTCGGCTTTTCTAGTCTAACCGGATTTGACTGGATATCAGTTTTTACACGGAGCGGCTGCCACCTGACCTCCGCAACTCGAAGGCTAACGATACCGTAAGGCTAGATCAGCGTCAGGATATTATAGCACTGACTTCCCAATAACGACTGCCATAGATGTTCATGGCAGCCGGGACCGATGGCTTAACGTGCTCTCCGAGGCACGGAGCAGGCGATAATTGTCAATCAATAAGCACATAATTTCGAAAAGTCATAATTTCCGAAAGTCAGAGGTGCGTGACGTGGGTTCGAACCCGAGACCCTCTGTATTGCAGTCTGTTGGTCTCCCCATTGACAGCTATACATATACATATAATATAATATCTTTACATTGACCCCTTTCGAGCTGACTCAACTGCGCGTCCTGATAACTGAAATTCACCCGAGTGAAGTCAGGGGTGAACGTGATACAGCACAAGATATATTGTGCACGCTTGACCTTACGCTGTTTGTCTTGTTAAAATACTATAATGTAATATAATTTTGTTGTGCAACAGAGGGTAGACAGAGATGCCATTTTTTTAGATTTACTGGTGCGTCTGAAAACTTTAGTAGAAAAGTCAATAAAATTCAGTGTGATCGGACAATCGAATTAAGTTCTAGTGGAAAAGGTTATATTATTATCTTTTATGAATATCTCTGTTGCTGGTTCAATTAAAATAAAGCTCTTCATTGTACATTAAAAACGAGGATGAAGACTTATCATGGGTCTCTGGTTCAAATACACCTTGTATTTGAACCACAGACGACAACTAAGGTTAATAAACGGCAGTAATTCAATGCATAAAGCATTTTACTTGCAATCGAGAGGTCGGGGATTTGAATCTCACTCACTGCACTACGACGTAAATGCACAGTAAGGATTTGCTTAACTGAAGGAATCAATAAGAATACTAATAAATCAAAACCTATAATTTCAAATGATCTTAAAGAGAAAATACAAGGGAAAAATACATTCATGAAGCAATGTTTGAACCCGTGATCTCGACAAATCGTTTTTTTTTTTTTATTTTGCTCGTCAAAATGACCACACTCCGCCTGATGGTAAGCAGTCGTGTGGTCTAAGAGCAGTGGCCTCCACATCGTCCTCATAGCAGCCGAGGCGATGCTGAGGTCTCTACTTCGACGGCCTGAGAAGGTGCTTTTACACGCCCCGCTTCGTGTCATTGCTTTACCAACTACTCGTAAGCTATTAATATATCTACATCACTAAAATCACATATAACCCAACTATAGACTCCCGTCCTACAACAAGGGACTTTAACATAGTTTGTGATATTTTTGGTTTGATTCTACCTACAAATATTCCATTTAAAACTATTTTGAAAACCTACTTTCCAAAATAAACCTAAAGCATTTAGACATAGAATTGTTTTTAAAGTGCTTACCATTAAAATAATATACGCACACAAATTCATCCATCAATTCATGAGCATGCACTCTCATTAATCCTGATTGATTTATTTTGCAAACAACAATCGTTTATTTTATGAGAAAATCCTTTGAATTATTCACAAAGACGTCACAACACTGAATATTTTAAACTTAAGAGTCGATCGGGTCAGGCTACGTAATCACTGGGCAGAGAGTTTGCCGCGAACTATGAGGAAAATGCAGTTATATAAAAATACATATCATTCTTTCAAGTTATGAGGAATATAATCCATGTATCGCGTGGGACAACTATTGAAGGAATACAAATATCTCAGACTCGGCAATACGATTTGTAGAACACCCAAATTCTTGCCCCGTGTGTGAGCTAAGCCCACAATGTTTGACGTATTGGCAGTGGCGAAATAATCGCTCGACCACTGCACCATGTGCGCAATCCCTGTTTTTCCATTATGTTTAGCTTGATAGTATAACTAAATAGAAACATTTTAGCACTTTTTAGTCGCCGTTCTGGCCACAGGACACATCAAACAAACTCTATAGTGACTGTGCCGCAAAACATAAAAAAAAAAAACATAATTGTCGTGCACAAAACAACAATTTTATATAATAAGCTGTGTTGTGCATGCGGTGGTCTACTATAACTGAAGGAGTATAAAATACAAAACTTAGTCAGACCTAGTAGAAATATCTTTGAATTACAAAACAATCTTACATGTGCACCAGAAAACATTGACATTTGAGCCCCTTAACTAGAAAATAATTCCAATTATATTATCTAATAGATCATCAGTAACAGCCAACCATATATTTAACTTTGTATTTCCCTCAATAATATATCAGCACCGACAAATTGTTTGCCTAATGCCATTGCTCCTTAATGATTCGAACAGTTTAGCATAATACCCCGCCTCTTTGAAAAACACTAAGTCATCGACTGACAGAGTACTGAACTTAAAGACTCTTTTACACAAACACAACCTCATTTATATGCAAGAAAGACTGTGTGATAATGGACATGTCAGTTCTATTTATCGTTCTCCATGTCAAAGATTAAAATCATAGATTTACTCTCTCATATTAGATTCCCCGATAATGTTTGAACGCATTCTTAGTGTAGAGATTTTTCTACACTAAGAATGCGTTTAAACATTACATAGAGTATTTACATATTATGCAAATTTAGATGTTGAAATTAAACACTTTATACGGATTTTGTCGCATTGTTTATTTTACTTTAAACACTTTTATTACATAATTTTGAAAACTCTAACACTACTATTATTGAACCTTACTATGCTATTTAATTTAATTAAAACTATATAATATTATATTTAAGTTTACAATTTGCCCCGACGACGTTTCGGTTGCTTTACAGTAGCCATGTTCACGGGAAGACTAAGATGGTAGTTGTCCCAATGTTCTGAAGTGTAGCTAGTTATTTCAAAGTACCCGAACATAATTTAAAAATTATGTAATAAAAGTGTTTAAAGTAAAATAAACAATGCGACAAAATCCGTATAAAGAGTTTAATTTCAATGTATAACATTCGCGTAAACTTAAGACAATATTATACAAATTTAGATGATTAGATGATAAGTGAGTGTGATAATACTACCTATATTAAATTACTACCATAATATTATTATTATTACCATAATAAACAATAATAAACGTCAATGTAAAACAAATGTAACTGAATGGCTTTTGAAACTATCATATGAAGATACGGAGGATTTACTTCACCCTTTAACTTAATACAGCACAGTACGTACATACACACAATCACGCGCACACACACACACACACACACACACACACACACACACACACACACACACACACACATACACACAAACGTTTACTAAATTATGTTTCGAATTGCTTTTTTCTGTTTTTACTATTTACATAAATATTTTTACTATTTATATAATATTCCACCTTATCCCGCCCTGCCCTTTCCTATCCAGAACAACGCGTGCTGGGCTCAGATGCCATCCTTACACGGTGGAGTCGACTAGAGTGCGTACCAACAAGTTTGGGTCCTCATACCTCTGCCGAACGATCAAGGCATGGAATTCTCTGCCAAGGCACGTGTTTCCTTCTTCCTTCAATCCTGGGTCCTTTAAGCGGGGCGTGAAAAAGCACCTTCTCAGGCCGTCAAAGTAGAGACCTCAGCATCGCCTCGGCTGCTATGAGGACGATGTGGAGGCCACTACTCTTAGACCACACGACTGCTTACCATCAGGCGGAGTGTGGTCATTTTGACGAGCAAAATAAAAAAAAAGAAAACATTGTTTCAGCTTATTATTCGATGTAGGTTTTGTATATAAAATGTGTCATGGAAGGTTGCTGGTACTTATAGCTCAGGTCTTCCTATTTTAAGTACCAGTGTTCACAAATTGTAGCTTAAATCATGTATACAAAAATTGTACCTAATAGTTGTAATTATCTGTGAAACAAATAAAACATTATTATTATTATATTATATATTAATAATTCAGATGTCGTGTTGACAACTAAAGGTGACTATATTTGAACGTAGTAGGACGCATCTATGGTACAAATATTGGCCTGTGTAATTCTTTTGGGTATACCGAAAGGTATTATCACATAGGACAATAAAATAATACCAAATAAATCTCTTAAGGCATTTATGCAACTATATTCATAGAGAACTGCGTTGGTATTACTGCAATAGTGTATTCGACTGCTGTGCATGATATCTCGAGTCTGATTTCCGGGTTGCGAAAAATAATAATAATATTAATAATATTCTAGCTCATACACACAACACCATCTAGCCCAAACTAAGCAGAGCTTGTACTATGGGTACTAGACAATGGATAAACATACATATATAAATTTTTTTGTAAATACGTACATATTATACATAGAAACACCCAGACCAAGACAAACATCCATGTTCATGCACACACATTTGACTTGTGCGGGAATCGAACCCGCGACCTCAGGCGTGGCAGTCGGTTATACTAATCACTACGTCATCGAGGCCGACAAATGTTATTTTGTTTATCAGTTAAGAAATTCTCAGTAAATCCAGAACACTCAGACTTGGAACAATTATTTAAGGATCACCTAATTTTATATCCCGTATGGGGATTGAACACTCCGCTCATTGGCAAAATATTACTACGAAAATAGGACCATCTACGTACTTACATAATATATATGTATACAAAGTAATATAAACAACGAATTTAAATATTCATATATTAAGAGAAATCGAAGAAGAGTCTTGAAAGCCTAACAAAGCGAATACATTAATATGAAATCATAGACTTATTCTAAATACATCTTTACAATACAAGCTATTTGAATCTTAAATCAATCAATCAGATACAGCTCAACTACAAAGTCTTGAATAAAATTGTTTCTATACAGTCTATGTTCAAACTTTGATAATTAATGGTCTAGAAATAATTTGATAGGTACATTAGGCGATCGATTTGAAGGTTCTATTTAAATTGTTTTGGTTCATTGAGTAATAAAGTACCAAGTACTAGAGGAGACATCTGAACAATTTTTTATGTATAATGAGTTTAGCATATTCTGTATTTTTTTATTATTATTTTTGAGACATCTCCCGCACTAGGAATAATTCTTGTACCGCGAGTATCTAATATTCTATAATATTCTATCACATTACACACAACACCACCTAGCCCAAACTAGGTAAGCAGAGCTTGTACTATGAGTACTAGACAATGGATACATACATATATACTTTCTTTCTTGTAATTACATACTTATTATACATAGAAACACCCGGACCAAGACAAAAATCCATGTTTATATGCGTGATTTTATATAACTTATAGCCTTCCTCGATAAATGAGCTATCCAACACTAAAATATTTTTTGAATTCGAACCGAATTCGAACGAGTAGTTCCTGAGGTTAGCGCGTTCAACCAAACAAACAAAATCTTTAGCTTTTGGAACGAAGTTCCTTATCGCGCGTTGTGAAAGGGGGCTAGACGGAAAAAATTCTTACGAAAAGTTGTCACGACACTTTTTGCTATAGTAAGCTATTGTAAGCTGTGCGGCGTGCGTAAGTAGTTACGCTATCTCGCTCGCACTGTTCATTCATGCGCCAGCAGATTACTTCATTATGGAAAAAACGCGTGACCTTGTGGCCAGCTGCGAGCTAACAGACTTCTTATTATTATGCACGCGCCATGTAGGGTGTGTATCTTTTATGGTTTTTTTTAGATTTTCGGCAATTTATAAATTAATTAATTAAAAGAAAATTATTACAATTCCTTCACTAATTAATCGAAAGGAACTTCGTTCCATCCGGGTGTCCCTTGACACCTCTCAAGTTTTTTTATTATTAGTATATATAATATTATAACATTCTATCACATACACACAACACCATCCAGCCCAAACTAAGCAGAGCTTGTTCTATGGGTACTAGACAACGGATAAACATACATATTCATACTCGAATACCGTTTTTTTTGTAAGTACGTACATGTTATACATAGAAACACCCAGACCAAGACAAACATCCATGTTCATGCACACAAATGCTTGACTTGAGTGGGAATCGAACTAACGACCTCGGCGCGTAGCAGTCGGTTACACTATGTGCCATCGAGGTCGTCAAACTTTATAAACATTCAAACAACGGATAGAAAGAACACCCATACTCGGAACAACCATTTGTGGATCACACAATTTTTTGTCCTCTGTGGGATTCGAACCCACAACACTCGCGCAGTGGAATTGTTGAAACGACCACTTAAACGACTACATGGTGTAGTAGTTTATGTGGTCGCCGTGTAGTCAATTACTCAATCTCAGCTGAGCGATTTCTAGACCAGAACGTTTAAGTGCAATATTAGTGAAGCATTCGCTAAATACACATAACATAGTGAGGAAACCTGCACGTCCGAGAGCTCTCTATTCGTATGTACATAATTCTAAATTATATATAACTATGTATATATCCTTATACTTGTTGGCTTCCGTACGTCACAATAACAGGCTCCAGTGGAAGACCAGTGCCTGGTTTTTGGAACCAGGCAAATGCTGAACTGGAGTCCTGATTGCTGCAGCTGTGGGACGCATGTGTCTCAAGAGGTTTAATTATTTTATGTTACTGTGTCTTTTATTTTTTTATTTCTTCCTTTTTATTATTGTAACTGTTTTTTTTTATCTTCATACACATTTTGACCGCCTGAAAGCAGTATAATAGCAGTAAAGATTTATTTCTTTCTTTCTTCTTTCTCTCCATAACGCTCTCAAACATATGTAAAGTTTACTAATTCGCACTCCCAACGTGGTGGACTATAGCCAGAACTTTTTCACACTGAGGAGAGGCCCGTGCCCAGCAGAAGGACAGTTTAATATTCGGCAAATTTTATAAAGGCACGAGCTTTTAATATTTATTTATATGTATACATATATAAAAAGGTACGTTTTTTGACTGGTACCACATTTAAATTGTATATTACCTTCCCTTTTTTTTCGGTCTTACAACAAGATCGAACAATATTGTCTTCTGTTTACGCGAATGTTATTCATTGAAATTAAACTACTATATACGGATTTTATCGCGTTGTTTATTTGACAGTTTATTACATAATTTAGAAACTGTTACAGTACTACTATTAAACTTTACAAATTTTTAAGCTAATTAAATTATTAAAACTATTATATACACGAAAAAAAAGAAAAATAAGCTTAAAAATTGGTAAAATTTAATAGTAGTATTATGTAGTGTAACAGTTTCTAAATTATGTAATAAAGTTTCAAATAAACAACGCGATAAAATCCGTAATAGTAGTTTAATTTTAAAGATCAAACAAGAATTTACCCTTTACTGACAATGCTATCGAGGCTTTGACCACTGTTATAAAGTTATTATTAAAGATGTTTCCCGCACTAGCGATTAGGATTGGGGATCCCTGAGTCGCAAAAGGCAGTAAAAACAATACAACAATGGAAACCAAAACTAACATGGATCACTCAATTTTGGAATCAAATTAATTTATAAAACCTTTGAAGATCGCAGTCACGTGTTGCCTGTGCAGTAAATGGCAAAGCGAGCAATTAAACGACTATGTCACTGCAGGCGATAACTGTTGGACAAATAGCTCATTCTATGTTAATTTAAATATAAGGAGATGGTTTCCCACAGATAGGATACTTATAAAAGGTTTGGTTCTGCAGCCAATTTCACTGCTAACTACAGTAGCTACTGAAACATGCCTGCCAAAAAGAAATCTATATATTAATACGTGAAGCAAAAACTTTGTACCCCTTTTTACGAAAATTGCGCGGCCGGAGGAGTATGAAATTTAGCACAGTTAAAGTTTATATGGAGAAGAAGGGGCGAATCCTAATATTTTTATAAAATATGCATTAGAAATATATTACATTAATGAAAAAAAAACTACACGCACACAACCGTGCATTTGATACACGCAGTCGAATCACGTTCGTAGTATTTCGACATTATTCGTCTGACGTCGTACAATTCTTTGTAACTATGGTTATCTATACCTTATTTACATGTAATAGAGAAAAACAGAAAACAAAGTAGCAAGCTTAGGAATTTTGGTCGAATTTGACCACTAGGCGACCGCTAGTAATAATTATACATGATGTAGATGTTCCAACTTTGTATAGTTCCTGTCCTTAGTAGAAGGATGGAACGTGTCATGCAGCGATTTCAGAGATATGACTAATTTTTATTGCCCAGTGGGTAATCTTAGTTGGTTCCTTTTTATTGTACAATTATAATTATTTAAAAAAAAGTATTAACTTTATGTACAAATCACATAAGTTAAATGCATGAACTGCTACACATGCTTGTTAGCACTTTCAAACACACACGTACACACACACACACACGCACACACACACACACACGCACGCACGCACGCACGCACGCACGCACGCACGCACGCACGCACGCACGCTCGCACGCACTCACGCACGCACGCACGCACGCACGCACGCACGCACGCACGCATGCACGCACGTACGCACGCACGCACGCACGCACGCACACACACACACACACACAGACACACACACACACACACACTTAAATACACATAAACACATACGCTTACCAGCCTCTCACAAAGGAATGAGAATTTTCAACATGTATTAGATAATAAGTACCTACCTTTGTGAAATGGAAATAAATATCATTATTATTATTATTTTGTTTCTCTTATCACAGGTACTTTCTAACATATTATATTAGAAAATACCTGGCCCTTTGGGAGGCTTACACGGTCCAACGTAGGACTATTGCTACGTATGGATTCTAATATATGGGCTATATGTATGGGTGTTCGGTGGACCGGTATATTGCTAATTATAGATGAAAAACGGCGTCTGCCCTGAATACTCTAATAATTTATTATTATTATAATTATGGAGTGGAAGCAACTCTATTGGCGTTTACCAGACACAGTGCCATAAAACTACTGCTGATAATCTTTTGACAGAAAAACCAAATAATTCTTTAGCCGACCTGAAAAACGAAACGGAGAACCAATCGCAGTGTCGCTGCGCCACCAAGGCAGTCATGTGAATTTATAAAAGATCATAAACTACGCCAGGTTTCATCTGTCGTATATATTCCCTAGTAATACAGCCTACTGGGAAACCGTTGGACTGCCACGCAGAGGTCTCGAGTTCGATCCCAAGGCGCGCATCTCTGACTTTTCGATGTTATGTGCGTATTAAATAGTTAATTATCGCTCGCTTTAACGGTGAAGGAAAACATCGTGAGGAAACCTGCATGTCTGAGAATTCTTCATAATATTCTCGAAGATACGTGAAGTCTACCAACCCGCACTAGGCCAGCGTGGTGGACTATGGCTTAACCCTTCTCACACTGAGAAGAGGCCCGTGCCCAGCAGTGAGACAGTTTAATACAGGGCTGATATTATTATTATATTATTATAATACAGCTTTATTAAAAATATATAAATGTACAGAATGATCTGTTTACTGTTTTATAAAGTACTAACCGTCTTCTATGGCTTCACCTACGTCTATGATTACTATGCCTAGGTACCTATAATCTCTAGGTCTTATCTTAAGAATTGGGCTATGAAATGCAAACATTTTTCAAACTCAACTGATAGATTCAAAGATTATTGCGTTAAAACAAAATAACGATCTCTTCAGTTTTATTATATTAGTACAAATAGACAAAAGATAGACACAAAATACAGCTTAAATTTATCTCTTAACACCCGTAAGCGAAACCGTAGAGCACGTTCTTTGTATTTTTTACGTTATTTAGCTGAGCAGCCTGGCTCTCTGCCAGCTCCGTAAATTAATCAACAATTAGTGCGACGGGATGGTACGGCGAAATGTCGGCTGTTCAAAAAAGGATTGCCTTTTTTTCTAGTTTGCTTAAGCAGGAATAATTTAGTGAATTTCTGATTGCGGTACTTTTAACGAAGAAAAGATAGAAATCTTTTCGGCTGTTTGGTATTTTTATTGTCTTGCATACACTGCTCACGTGTAAATAAAGTTTGAAGTTGATAATAAGATAAGAGCGTTTTATACCTGCCAGTTACAGTTTTAGATCAGCCAATCACAGGCTAAGCTTTTTGTTGAGAATTATTGATAATATCTTGGCAGAAAGATCAAATTGCACTTTGATCTGAGAAATAAATTCGAAATATACGGGCTAGGATATATACAACACAACAGTCGTATTGCACCTCTGCACCACCAATTGCCTTAAGTTTTACAATATTGTTAAGTTTTATAAACTTCTAACCGAATTAAAAAGGATAACATTTCAGTAAGTTATACAAAATCTAAAAGAAATCCAATAATCACCAATTACTTGGTATCAATACAAATAAGCCGGCTTACTCGAGGATATACCAGCCACGTCTCGCTGGAGTAGTTCCAGCGACCCAACCACCATTCAAGACAGCGTGTTGGCACACCGTGGTAGGTTTAGTCGGTAGACCCAGAACTTTGCATCTTTCCAAGGGCGAGCCCGACATACTAATGCTCCTCTCTTCCGGCACAGTTTTACGTAAATGTATTCCACCACGTTAAAAAAAGGGTATACCAGCCTCACAGAAAACCTGCCTAAAAAGTGATAACATTATTACTGCGATTCTCTCGGTAAGAGTGCCGGAGGCTTCCTCGTTTCATTTTATTCATCCCGTCTTTAATATTTTTTCGTAGGTGCCTCAATACGTAAGTGATATTCTTTATATTACAAGTGATTATAATCTCCGGTAACCCCTTAGCACTAGTTGGTCAGCCTGTACCAAACTTTTTCCCCAATACCAAATACATTGTCACCTGAACCACAGGTATTAACTGCCTGATTCATGTTCCGAATCCTAGTTACCTCTAGCAGTTTCCTAGCTTTTATTATAAAGAAACTTGGTTCAACTTGTACGCCTGTACTTGTCTTAAAATTTAAAGAAAAGGAAAGATCTTAACTAGCTACGCCGTAGCACACGTAGCCGCGTAGAGTATATAAGGCAGGGTACAGAAAGGCGGGATGATTAGACGCAAGTATTTTTAAACAAATCTATTGTATTCTGAGTCAGTGGATATTATAATGAGTTAAAGAAAATCAGGCTGCTTGAAAATCACTATTATAGTATTAACAGAAGAACAAAAAATTTTGTTCGACCAAAGACGGAATAGTTGGAAAGTTAACTACTTAGAAAATATACACTGATAAGTTTATGACCGCCTGATGGTAAGTAGATCCCGCCTATAACCACTGGCATTACCAAATGTATCATAATCGCATTGCCAACCCTTATTCCCTTACAGAGAACTCAATAACACTTAGCTCGACCCGGCAATCGAACCCGGATAATGCATAAGCTAAATGCTATAAGATATCGTGAGCGACATTCATCAATATAAATATGTGCATTTACTGAAAATATGACGTGTCGATTGTATAGTTTTCAATTTTAGAGAGACAGATGGCATTGGCATTATGATATTATTTTATTTGTTCCATTAGGTACTTTGTTTCTCTCCGCGGCTGTATACGAAATAACAGCAAAATCTATTTTATCAGTAGCTCAGGCATAATTGAATAAAGGAACATTGTATCATTCAATTTTGTAACATAAAAGTTATTTCTTTCAGACTAGAAAGAGAGAGAATATTTATAATATAATAATATTCTATCACACACACACAACACCATCTAGTCCAAACTAAGCAGAGCTTGTACTATGGGTACTAAACAATGGATAAACATACATACATACTTTTTTTGCAAATATATACATATTATACATAGAAACACCCAGACCAAGACAAACATCCATGTCTTTATAGTATGTCATTTATAGTAGGTATAAGGAGGATAATCCAGCCGTGTTATTTTTATCCTGCCACTCGTGTATACTTACCTTAACTAAAATATAAAGCGAGTTTGGTAGCTACTTCCATTACTGTCAAAACTTTCTGCCACTCAACTCTTGATGAGTTTCTTTATATTTCTTTGAAGTTCGTAGCGGTGCCGTAGCACTTTCGTAGTGGTATCGTAGCACGTAGCGTCCTCTATCTCGTAGCGTCTACTAACAAAGTGTATCGGGATTATGTTCTTTATACTTTGACTAGTTGATACTTTTTATTCATTCATAGTCTCACGATTTTATATTCGTGAAGCTCGAAGGTGTATTTTGTTAAGATTGACTTGATTAAGATTCGATGCCGTGTACAACAACGTATACATGTTGAGGTGTCTGAGAGCAGCAGACATTTTTTAACAGAAATCTATGTGCAGTCTTTAATAGCACCTTAAAAATATTGTTGGAATGCTCAAATTGGTGGGAATCATTAGAAATCAATGTAAAATCAGTACCCATTTCTGAAAAAAGAATAAATTTTAATAAACAAAAATATAAACATCGTGTTTTATATAGATTTTATGTAGTGTATCGTATATTTTAAGTTTAGATTTTAATTCAATAAAAGGATATAATGGCAGATAATATAGGACAGGGACAGGAACAGTTTAACCCACATTTTGAGAAAATCAATGCCCTCTTACTATGGTTACGGATTCCAACAATATAGTATTTTGGAGATAGGACAGACATATAAAGTGGTCATAGTTAAAGTTCTACTGAAATCGTTTGGGTGCTAAACCGCTAAATAGTCATCAACACAATCATCCAAAACAAAAACCTATATGAATGTATCATCATTTTTTTACTTCGAATATCTGATTATCATTCGAAAAATAATCGATGACGAAACCGTACAATATCGAAATACTCGATACATCGCATCACTAAATACTTGTATATCAAGATATTGCTTTGACTGACATTCAACCCAATTCTGTTCATTACTAAAGCCCGTTTGAAGGCCGAGCTTAACTGAAAGCAATTATGTAATGCCTACTGATAGAGCCTTAAACCCACATCAAGACGACTAGGATTACAATAGGATATCCTACATGTCTGCCTATCCCTTAATTAAACACTTGTCGTAGTTGGTAAGACTTTAATACTCGTATATTGATGTTTCATTTATTAAAGTAACCTATTTGTTATGTGGCACATGCCATGCCACAACTCCAAATTAAAATAAAGACAAAACCATGATAGGTAGCCATTTTGTATAATACTAATTTCTGCCCGTCACTTTGCCTGGACACGGTCTATCTTTATGCCAAGTTCCACTAAAACTCAGATATTTTCCATTTATTTATTTTATTTAATTTCATGTTAATAACAAAAAATAAATAAGTAAATATATTGTAAATATTTGAATAGCCACGCTTTTCAGCAGCCATGGTCACGGGGAGTCCCCGTGACCATGGCTGCTGAAAAGCAACTGAAACGTCGGGGAAAGTGTAAACTTAAATATAAATAGTTTTAATAATTTAATTAGCTTAAAATTAGTAAAGTTTAATAATAGTATAGTAGTGTAGGTAACAGTTTCTAAATCTATACTAATATTATAAAGCTGAATAGTTTGTTTGTTTGTTTGCTTGAACGCGCTAATCTCAGGAATTACTGGCTCGAATTGAAAAATTATTTTAGTGTTGGATGGCCTATTTATCGAGGAAAGCTGTAGGTTATATAACATCACGCTATGACACGGGGGCGGCGGAGTAACGTTAAACGCGGGTGAAACCGCAGGCACATCTAGTTATGTAATAAGGTGTTAATTTATTTAACACTTTATTACATAATTTAGAAACTGTACGCGATACCATCTAAAGTAGTTTAATTTTAATGAATAATATTCGTGGAAACAGAAGACAATATTATGAAAATGAAATCTTATTTTGCAATAAATTTAATTAATGAAAATGGTCACAATACTGACTTTTAATAATAAAATTATAAGAATTGATAATGCGACAACCGCAATGTAAACCTATCTATATATTTCTATATATATACATTTACATGTCGTAAAATAGACTGAACGATTTGAGAAAACATTTCTTTTTGTAATATTAAATTTTAATCATTTGAGATATACAAATAAATCATAATTATCCTTAATCGTTCGAATATTAACACGTAATCCCAGTCACCGATGTTTACACTACTTAATGATAAAAATAAAATTGAAAAGAAATTGTATTTTATTTGTAATGTATAACCTCAAAAACAAATGGGCCAAATTAAAAAAATATTTTTTTAGTTCAAAGATACTTTATCCAGATGTAACTTGCTATATAAAATGACGCTACGAGCCACAGAAGCGGAGCAGTAATCAAAAACGGGAATAAAACCGATAACTGGTCGCATCGCCACTGCCACTGCGTCGAGTGTTGTGAGTTCAAATCCCACACGGGACAAAACTTTTTGTGATCCACAGGCATGATGACAAAAATAAAGTGATTGCTCCGTCTTTTAGATTAGCAAGAAATATTGGACACGTATTTTTCTTTTGACCCACAAACTAATAACAACGAAGATACAACGCGTTTAAATTTCGTGTTACGTCACTTGTAGGTACAAATTTTACAAAAGAGTGACGTCGCAAGCCCCGTCGCATACCCCCAATCTTTATTGTTTTCTAAGCGTTATATCTTATTCAATTTTTTATTGTTTTCTTAAAACTAAAAATAGGTGTCCAATATTTTTTGCTAGTCTAAAAGATGTACAGTTAAGTATCACTTATTTTTAACCCTGTCATCGTGTCTTGTCGATTGTATGAATGTTTATAAAGTCCCCCGCGAATCAGGATTTACTCCAAGTGCCTTTAAAAAAATACAAATTATATAACTTATGCTGTGGGTCCAAAGAGGCAGGCTGTAAATGTCAATATGAAAAAACAAAAGTATATATGACTTACTAACATGATAAACATTTAAGCAGCTTCATGTAATGTTCAAATTCCCATTAAGTGGGCGGTATTACGCAGTAGGCGGTCGATGGACGGCAAGTAAGTGGAAGACAATGAAAAGTATTAATAATTTATAGATCAATCGCTGGCTTGGGCCTGACCGGGGGGCAAAGAATAAGTAGTCATAATTTTTTCTTTTATGCCTATAATTACACTCCTGATAATAATAATTTTTTTTTAAGGTATGGTTGTTGGCGGAGACTATAAATTGCAATACTAGAAGTATCATGTATGTGCTATTGACGCTATAGATAAATATTCGTAGTTCTAAATTTCATGAGTAGAGTGTATTTCTTGTAAGTATATTCACATAATAATATGCTCAACTTAGCAACTTGCCCTTTGCTTGAGCGTAGCAACTAACGTAAATGCAATTTCAGTACCTTCACTAAAGTAACTACCTCCTAAACTTTGACGTTTATAAGTGTTATTAGTCAAAAATATTTTTTGTGTCACAAATTTTAAATTATTTTTGACTCCGACTAAATGTGAACATAAACCAGATCTTCAATTTTAGAAAATAGTAGACGCCAATATGCTCGTCAGATGCGAGTATGAATGTGAAATTAAATTAAAAGACTTGCTGCATTAAGAATTATCTATGCGTGGTAGAGGACTTTACAAAAATGTTGAAATGGTGCAACGGACACAAAGAACACGTATGTAGACTCAAAACAACTTTCACGTGTGGAACCAAACCCACAACACTCGGCGTGTCAGCTGTGGTTAAATGACCACTTAAGCCATTTCGCCATCTTTGTCCTCATCAATCATGTAGAGAATTATATAACAATCATAATAAAGGTATCACGTCATGATCACGAAATATAAATTGCCAGTTATTGTATCGAACAAGCGTCGATCAAAAGCAATTAGCTTATAGCAAAAAAAAGAAACTAATAACAAAACAAAAGTCAAAAGGCAATCGTAATAAAAAAACGAAAATATGTGCTTGTCGTTGTCATCAACCCGTCATGTAACAGCAATTTCCTGTTTACAAAAAATATATGACAATGCCAGCATAAATCATGCTTACACACAAAACTCATATCTTATTCAGACCTCAACACGTTAACATAGCATTATACAAAAGTACCTACGCGACGCGTCTGTTTCTTAATCTGTGTGCCACCGCGTGGCCCTGACACGTCATCAATCACAGAGTTAGGGGCGCTTAGAGCCGTCGCTCTGAACGTTTTATAGTGTTAGCGAGACAGTATTGTAGTGTGACGTGTCTAGTTTTTATGTAGTGTTAATGTGTTGAAAAGGTTTGCTATTTATAAGACATTTGGCAGTGATATGTAATTATTAGTTGCAATATATTTTGATATTTGATATCGAATCGAAGACAAGATCGTTCCGTAAGAAAAAAATTGAGTAAGACTATGTCCAGCAGTGGACGTCTTTTGGCTGAAATAATGATGATAATTTTTTATTGTGCTTTTATGGTCCACCAAGCATCGATAGTCTTACAAGGCGAGAACGACTCACTTTGGTAAATGGTTCTTGTACCCTATTATTGCTTACGATACTAGGAATATCACTTGCATATTGCTGAAGCTTAGAAGAATGCAAAAAAGATGGGATAAAAGACATATGAAATGTTGATGTCGCCCTCAATAACTCACAGGGTGAATGGCAGGTACTAGGCTCCACTTCTTACGCCAATTTCTAGTAAGTGGATGGTACTGCCCTCTAGCGATCCGGCTTATTCGGGATCTACCAGTCTTGAAACTACTAGGTTACATATTTAATTATATACTATGTGGAAGTCCAAAGTGCGCAAGTTAAGTCTGATGTCCAAAAATAAACTGCATAACAGCTGTTTGATAACTACTTCGACGTCCTAATTGAACCAAAACAACCGGGAAAAGATTATTTGTTAGATTTCCTGCTTGGAAATCTAGAGAAAAGACGTTGCTAACGATATCTCCTACAGAATGTGAGAAAATATTTTATACAAGAGGACTCCACAACATTTTTCTGATACAGGAAAGTAACCAGAAGACTAATATTTTTTTCAAAATTATGGGCGCTCGTTGATTCTTCTGGATACATGACACGATACACTGTACACTGTGTGTGTAAATAATATTATATATACTATTATAAAAGATAACATAATTACAAAAACACAAATAATTATAATACTAAATATTTACAAAAATGGTTTAGGCATCGTAGAATTCTTCAGCATGACTGTCAACTGGTAACGTGCCCAGAAGACTGGCAGCATTGCCACGTTGAATGGCAATGCTGATTCTTTGGGCCAAGAAAAGACCAGCCTTCTGATCATGCGAAACGTCGATCAGGCGTTTTACGATCTCCCTGTACAAAATACGAGCGCTCGGACCCCAGGAACCTAGGGTTTCCACCCCAAACGGCGCAAAAATGTAATTTATATATATTGTATATATTATTATTACTATTATATATATATTATAATCTAAAGTTAGCTAATACACAGTTGCCTCATCTTAAGTGGTCACTGTCAAATCAAATAGTCATCCCTATGCTGCAAGCGCATATATCACCTTGGTCCCCTGCTGACAGCCCTCTGTTCTTGGAGTCTGGAAAGAACCTTAAACTTTTCTCAATGCATATTGACTGAGATTTAGATGAAACTTGGCATATAATTAGTTCATAACCTGGATTAACTGCATACTTAAATCCTTATAAGCTTTTCATGGGATTCACATGGATAAAGCTGCTAGCAGAAACTAGTCAGTCATAAAGAAAAAGCTTCTTATACCGTACTTATCTTTAGTGATAACAAAAGGAGCCCTTACTATATTTGTAAAAGCATTGTTTCTCACTATTACACCAAAAGACTATTAGCTATGTACGGCAGTACTGCCTGCGTCAGTTAGGCGTTGAATGCAGCTTACAATTACTCAGAAGCGCGCCCCTTAAAAGCCTTATTACGCGATACAAACTGAAAATTTGCGTAAATTTTGCACCCCAAGCTACGGGCATGCGGCGGAGGTGCCTGCTATTGGCGATAGCGAGAGCGGGCGACATGTATTTTATCGATCGATAATATATTTTATTTGTTTCTCTTTCACAGGTATTTTTCTAGTAAGTTAGGAAAGAACCCAGCCCTTTGGGAGGCTTACATAAACACATGGATCCAACGTGCAGAGGCCCGTCGAGATTTTTAGTTTAGAGCAGGATGAAACACTTGCCGAGACACTAGCCGCGGCAGGTGTAGGAGACTTTTGCTATATATGGAACCAAATAAATATGGGCTATGAGGTTGAGTGTTTGACGGGCTGGTATAATGAAAACTATGGTTAATATTTTATTTATTAATAGCTAGATTTTGCCCATGGCTAAAGTATATGAAAAAGAAAGCCAAAGATAGATATGGTCAATAAATTTCTATCTCTCGATGACAGGACTTTTCCTGGATAAAAGGTAATTTATGTATTTTCCTGCACCCCTGACAACGTGTAAGTGAAATCTCATGATGATCGATCGTGTATTTGAGACGTGAAAACGTAAAAAACAAACAAACAATCTCACATTTGCATTTATAATGTTAGTAAGGGTAAGTTTACTAATAAGTAACCAAGAAGTGAGATGCGGTGTAAAAACTTAGAGTTACTAAATGTGTGTAAGTGTGTGAGGGTGCATATGTGTTTGTGCGTATGTGTGTGTGATTTAAATGTACGTAAAATCTTTTGCGTCACAGGAATTATTTGTAATGCGGGCATTGTTTCCAAAAACATATGCATTATGACGGGGTAGGCTATATCATAGCTATACAACTCTGTGCCCACCAGCCCGCTATACACTCATTCCTCACGCCACTCACTCAGCATTACCAAGCCCCGCTTTGATCTGCCACCTGCGACGTCTTTTGATCAGCGCCAAATAAAAATACCGCTAATTATATTGTCTGTTCAAAGTTCGCTTTATTTTCGTACAGCCGCCTTTTTATTATTATACCTGGGGAGATGAGGTGATAATGGTTTTCAGATTGAGATATTTTTTGCAAAGTTAAGACCGCGTAAGATTATATCTAGTTTTTTTAAGGCGATAATTGGAAGTGAAACTAATTTTATCATTTATCTGCACGGATGGCGTAATGATTTAAGTGGTCATCTCTACACTGGCACTGCGCCAAGGGTTCCCTATATAGGTATTGTTCCGAGACGGGGTGTTCTTCGTACCTATCCGTTGTTTGTATGTTTATAAAGCTCCACTCGATACAGGAATTAAATCTAGAGCGCCAGTTATCTTGCCAAAAAATATACTTTAATTGTGGTGTTTGCGAAAACCTGTTCTCTGTTCATAAGCTGTGTTGTCAGTTTTTTTTTTCCAGCTAATGTGGCAAACAACCATACGGCCCTGATGGTAAGTGGTCACCGTAGCCTATGGACGCTTGCAACACCAGAGGCATGACTTGCACGTTGCCGATCCTTTAGGAAAGGAAGTGGGAAGAAGAAGGAGCGGGAAGGAGGAATGAAGGTGATTGGGCCTCCGGTAATGTTTTTACATACAAAGAATGTGTGATTCACGAATATTTGTACTTTTTCAATTCTATCTTTTAATTTATGTTTATTATTCCCAAGTCACTTGGGGTCGACATTTGACTGGATATCAATTTTTACACGGAGCGGCAGCCACCTGACGCAACCCGAAGGCTAACGATACCGTAAGGCTAGACCAGCGTCAGGATATTATAGGGCACTGACTTCCCAATAACGTCTGCCATAGATGTTCATGGCAGCCGGGACAGACGGCTTAACGTGTTCTCCGAGGCACGGAGCAGGCGATAATTGTCAATCAATACGCACATCATTTCGAAAATTCATATAACTTCCGATAGTCAGAGGTACGCCACGTGGGTTCGAACCCGAGACCCTCTGTATTGCAGTCTATTGGTCTCCAAACTGTCTATTTCTGATTATTAAAGTATCAATTGACCAATAAAATTAGTAAAATAGCAAAAAACCGAACGTCACAAAAGCATATCTGCACAGGATAGTAATATTACTCTACCATAGACTTAAAGAAAGACCTTGTCGATAATAGGATGATTTTGTTTGCGACTCGCGTACAACAATTCGAAGTTTGCCCGCAATGGAAACGACACAAGTTATTATTTGGAACAGTTAGCGTTAGACATTGTAGTTTCATTCTTATCTTGTGTTGTACAAGTGTTTGCTGGAAATCTTATACAGTGGATACTACACGAAGCACAGAATAACGAAGATTGCGATGGTAGCATAAAGAAGCAATATTTGTGGCACAATTCTCGGTAGATAAGCAGCAATCTACAAATCTGAAAGATTTTTTATTGGATGGGGGTGCATGGCACTACATGTGTCCATAGCACAGCCCACTATCATTTTATGTGTTAAAATGGACCTTGGTTGTAGTTAAAACTGATAATGTTAACGCATTACGTAATACGTACAAATAATGTTTTACCCGACTGCGTCAGAAGGAGGGTAATGTTTTTCGAGCGTATATATGTATGTATGTCCATTTCTTTGGCACGCCCTACAGCCCAAACGGCTGGACAGTTTTTGACATATGAGATGTCTTTGAAGAAACGCTTGCTTGCGATGCTCTGACTTACTTGTACCCACGTCCAGTTTCCAAAGATTTATTGCTGTCGCACTGGACCAGAACGAAATATAAATGAGCAAGAAAAGAGATAACTATAGGTTAAACTGATTATATCTCTATGGCTATTTTTGTATGACTTTATTAGTTTTTTTAGTTAAGCTATTTTGTTTTCTAGGTGTCTGAAAACAGCAGATAAATCGAGAAAATTTGAGAATTGTTAAAGATCTTAAAATTATTAACTTATGAAGTAATGAAAAATATAAGAATATGGCAGTGATAGATATACAGGGTTAATGACAAAATAATAAAAACCTTTTACCCACGCCTTTAAACCTTACTTTACCACTCTTCATAATTAGTTATTTAATTTGGTTCATACATAAAGACAAATATTGAAACAGGTTTTTTTATATAACTATGGTGGCAAACAAGCACACGGCCCACCTGATGGTAAGTGGTCACCGTAGCTTATGCGTCCATAGGCTATGTATGCTTGTTTGCCACCTTACTTGCATTAAAAAAACCTTGTGGTTGAACATTGAATGAACGTACAATGAAATTAACCTTTAAAAAGAAACTGCGATCTACAGAGATAACAGATTTTTTCTGAATACATAGCGACAACGGGAGAATAGGTTTGTATGTCCGAAACTGCTCGCATTTCCTTTTAAATATGTCCACTCCTTTTTATTGTAAAGAATCATCACCAATCAGTCAAACACACACTGTAAAGAATCCAAACAATCAAATGCCTCCTTGCCAAATGGGACACACAAACTTATCTCTGTCACGCTGAAGATTATCAAAGCTGTCAATATAAAAAATACTTAGGGCTGTTGTGAGCGTCAACGACTCTCGTCAGAGCGAGTCTAGCCGCTGGAGCGTGAGCTCGATTATCATCACGGTGACCTCAATCATGAGTGGTACATTACACGACACGATAAAGTATACAGAATTTTTTTTCTCTCTTTTTAAAAGGACATCTCCCATACTGATAATAATTCCTGTACCGCGGGGGACTTTAAAATCGTGTAAACAACGGACACGAAGAACATCCAGACTAGACACAAATTTTTGTCCCGTGTGGGATTCGAACCCGCAACACTCGGCGCAGTGCAGTGGCGAGGCCTCCACTTAAACATGCCTTGTAAGACTGTAATTTCTCTTCTATGGATCGTACTAAGCATTTTATCTCTGGTCTTATCAAATGGAATTAAATTAAACGTGTCTAGATTTTGAATTAATTTCCCTTCTCCCTAGCCTTTATTATTCCCAAGTCACTTGGGGTCGGCTTTTCTGGTCTAACCGGATTTGACTGGATATCAGTTTTTACACGTAGCGGCTGCCACCTGACCCCCGCAACCCGAAGGCTAACGATACCCTAAGGCTAGACCAGTGTCAGGATATTATAGGGCACTGACTTCCCAATAACGACTGCCATAGATGTTCATGGCAGCCGGGTCCGACGGCTTAACGTGCTCTCCGAGGCACGGAGCAGGCGATAGTTGTCAATTAATACGCACATAATTTCGAAAAGTCATATAACTTCCGAAAGTCAGAGGTGCGCGACGTGGGTTCGAACCCGAGACCCTCTGCATTGCAGTCTATTGGTCTACCCACTAAGCTATCGTTGCTTAGATTTTGAATTAATTAAAGCTGTCAAAAGTTATATCAAAATCTAAACAGATTTTGATATAACTTTTGGCGTGTTGCATAAACAGACAGGTAAACAATATTTATTAGATACATGTATACATACATAGGCTCAAGGCTCTACCCTCTCCTCTCCCTCTACACCCACATTTCGCCAACCCTACTCCACACCAGTCAATTTTAATTAGGTACTCAAAATTTTTTTTTTTTTCATTTCTTTATAGAAATATAATTATAATACTGTTACACTCATTGCCATCTCTCGGCATTGTGGGGAAGACTCGGCAGTTCCGTCTAATCATTTATTACAGCGCCATCTATTTACGTCTTACGGAACTACTTCGTCGGTACAAGAAGAGCAGAAAGAACGCTGGCACATTCTCGAATATTCGTACTGTTACGTACCGTGTAGGACTTTTGTAGAAAACTCCTGAAACGCTTTAACTGCGTATAAAAGGGGAAGGCCAGCGCTCGCTAGGTTAGTTTACAATCGTAAGCGGTCGAGTATACATCGAAGCGAACGGAAGCGAAAATACGACTGAGTTTGAAGCAGTTACAGTGGAAAAATGTAGTATAGTGTTTGTTGTGTTTAAAATTTAATTGTGTGCTAGAATAAAATGTTTAAGTCGGTAATATTGTTTTACATTCTTATTCCTCGAACCCAGCACGTAACAATACATAACATGTTTTGTACCAGCACCTTGTCAGAATCAGTGCACATAACTTCATGCAATTTTCTTACTTTGATAGATTGCGCTCCAGCTTCTAAACTGCATTTCATTCATTTATTTATTAAACTTATACTATCTTTACAGGATAAACATCTAATATACTAATAATAATATAATATTATTACCCCTCTGGAACAGTCGTTATCTCATCATGAGACTAACGCGATAACGGAGGGCACCGTACACTAGCTTTTCAACTACCATTTTCACCTTATGATATAAACAAAAAATTTATTACTAGGTTAAATAAAAGCGCACAAACCGCAGGGCAGCTTGTGGCGAGCTGAATGTAACTGGCGACACTGCTGCACTGCGGTCCTGAATGCCTTAGAGAGTCGGTGAGGGCCTCGTCCCCGGCTTGCCGTTACTGGCTGGCTAGAGTGGAACTTCAAGGGCGACCGTAGTACTCTCAACTCTAGTTTGCCTTGGTCGGCCGGTCAGAGAGGGGCCGCTAGAGCTATGTATGCTTGGGTGGAAGTGTCATTTTCAAGGGAATAACTACGGGGAGACCCGCTCCGGGTCTCGGTTGTCATGAGACACGTGATGGTGAGACCGGCGCCGCACCGATCGACACCCCTAGCCACTCGCACCGGTGTTGCCTTCTGCTGCTGGCTTGTATGCCTATGGTGGCTATTCAGGGAGTCCATCTAGTGAGTTACCTAGTCACCGTGTGCCCTTTGCATTGATGCTATTAAAGTATTCAGGGCAGACGCCGTTTTTCATCCATAGTTATCAATATACCGGTCCACCAAACACCCATACCTATAATAGCCCATATATTAGAATCCATACGTAGCAATAGTCCTACGCCTGCTGCGGCTAGTGCCGCTGTCAGTGTTCTATCCCTCCTTTGATTAAAACTCTCGAAAGGCCTCTTCACGTTGGACCCGTGTCTTCGTGTAAGCCTCCCAAAGGGCCAGGTATTTTCTAATATAATATGTTAGAAAATACCTGTGATAAGAGAAACAGAAATATAATATTCTATCACATACACATTATCTAGCCCATACTAAGCAGAGCTTGTACTATGGGTACAAGACAAGGGATAAACATACATATATACGTATTTTTGTAAATACATACATATTATACATATAACACATAGAAACACCAAAACCAAGACAAACATCCATGTCCATCCACACAAATGTTTGACTTATGCGGAAATCGAACCCGCGACCTCAAGCGTGGCAATCTCCCCGTGACCATGGCTGCTGAAAAGCAACCGAAAAGTCGGGGAAAGTGTAAACTTAAATATTAATAGATTAAATAATTTAATTAGCTTAAAGTTAGTAAAGTTTATTAGTAGTATAGTAGTGCAACAGTTTCTAAATTATGTAACAAAGTGTTAAATAAACAACGCGATAACATCCGTATATAGTAGTTTAATTTCAATATACCCATTTAATTTAATTACATTTGTAAAAAACCGCTAGTGCAAGGTACTCTGTTAAATTCACTCAGAGAACAAATGAATAGGTCTGACTTTTTGTGTATGAAATTGAGAATGCAAAGTCCGCGCGTCAGAGGCGACTTCTCATATAATTCTTAGTCAAGTTTACTAGTTTCATTTCAGTATAAATACTAAATGCTTTCCTAAGCATTTCGTATTTATACTAGAAAAATCAAAGAGCACCAACCTATTCAATTTATTTAAGTCTGCTTTCAGTATTTTATTTCTATGAAAAGCTATTATTTTAGCTACGAATTTGCTCAAAGCTCTAAATAGAAAGATGTGAAAATATTTTATTGGAATGAACGTATCGTATAAATTGTTTCAAAAAAAACACCCTCGGTTAAACGAAAATATTTCTTGAATATAATATTTCATTACACTACGCCTGTATGTTACTAAAAAGGATCGGCAGAGAATATCACATCTTATAGGTAGTAGATCCTCGCTGGTTTCAGCATGAATGGGCCGGATCGACCGGGGTAGTACTACCCTCTCACAGAATACCGGCGTGAAGTAACGGTACCCGTACTGTTGCGTTTCGAATCGGTGAGTGAGAGAGCCGGAGGCCCAGTTACCGCGATCCTTTCCTTTGTCCTTTCCCTCCTTCGTTCCTTTTTAAATGGCTGGCTGGCAACGCACTTGTATCTCCTTTGGGGTTGCGGGTGTCCATGGGCGGCGGTAATCGCTTACCATCAGGCGATCCGTCTGTGCTCGTTTGCCAACCTATGCCATAAAAAAAAAAGAAGATCATTTATATTTTGCCAGCTGTTTATTTCCAGATGCTATGTAGTAAGTCTATTGTCTACCGGACAAACGCGGTATTGCTGATGAGAATACCGAATACGGAATTTCTTTGATTATCAAACGATATTCAGCAACTATACTATAACTATAAACGCAAGTCTACGACGTTAATTAATGAATGCCAGTCATAATTATATCTGGCCACCGGTGTGCCACCGTAATTTAATAATATTTAATTACTATGAACTGAATTTTGTGTCTTCAGTTAAGCCAGTTGCATCAGTTAACTGATATGAAAGGAAATTATGACATATTCCCTAACCAAAAATTATTTAAGTTTCTTCGGCGATTGAAAGTTTACCCGAGATTTATAGGTCGGCACGTCTAAAAAATAGACAATTTTACTTAGATTACCCTTGAATCTTATCCCTTAATAGTTAATCCTGTAATAATACGGATAATATGTTGCTACAAAAACATTGCTTAAGTATATAAGATCCTTATTATTATAGAGAGGTCGACGAAATCCATCTCAATTCAATGCAGTCCAATAAAAAAGATCTAAGGCAAATATGCTTACGTTGTGTTCCCGTGATGGTGGTGGTGATTATTGAGACTGGCAGGGGACACCTTTAAACAGAGTATTGGAAGTTCAAGGGAGAGGCTTTTGCTCAGCTGTGGGACATAACAAAAGGCTATGAACAAAAAAGCAGTTACCGTGTAAAATCTTGTCGTTGTCCCTTACGCTCATTCATCCCTAATAACAATAATAAAAGCAATGAGTTATCTGTCTTGAAGGCTACCTCATTGGTTATTCTTCAGAAGTTTGTGCTTATATCTGCGAGCGGTCAAGAATGCCCGGCTTCATTTACCTGGTCTGGAAAATTGTAATTTAATTTTCAGTGTGCAATTTTTAATGGCAACACGGCATCTGGAGTCGTATCCGTCGGATCGAAATAGGTTCGTTCTTTATTACATGGGATTCAAAAATAAACTTCGTGATGTGTGGGTGTAATCTATTTATTTATGGAATAGACCTCAATTCACGGTATATACAGATGTGAATCTATTATTTGCTACTATATACATATATACCGACGTGGTTCCACAGCTGTATCACTTAATAGGCAGGAAGAGTTGTTGTTTACACTCAAATTTCACTACTGAGTTGTCATCTGTACCCAGTAGGCTACTGAGAATTTCGAAACACCGAAAACGTCGACAACACTTAGCTCGATCCAAGAATTGAAGCCAAAACTTCATGCACAGCAGTCACCTTCATTATAGCTACGCCATCGCGGTACATCCCAACTTAATGTTATCAATGCGAAAGTGAGTTTCTTTGTTTGTTTATTTCTTACCCTTTCAGGCTTTAACTACTCGAGCGATCATCATGAAATTGCCACACGTTGTCAGTGGAACAGAAAATGACATCATTATGCTCTTGCCCTGGTCCCAATTTATTTGGGGTCGGCGCAATATGTCCTTCGCTTCCATACTTCTCTGTCACCCGTCATCTGATCATTTACCCCTTTCCCTTTCATATCCATCCTCACACAGTTCATCCATCTTTTCCTTGGCCTTCCTCTCCCTTTTCGCCCCTCTACCTACATATTCATCACTTGCTTACCTACATATGTATCATCTCTTCGCATAACATGTCCATACCAAGCCAAACGATTTCCTTTCACTTTCTCGTCTATAGGCACCACTTTCAGACAACCTCTTACGTATTCATTCGTTCAATATTTTTCCAAAAACTAATTTATTATATTGTGTAATTATTATTATTATTTTCTATTACATATTTTCACAGTAACAAATATACGTACAAAACTGTTATTTATAATGTATTAAAAAAATATACCCAGAGAGGGGCCCAGCGTCTTTAATACAAGTTATTTACAATAACTTAGCTAAGATGCTGGTCACCACAAGGTATTGTAAGATTGTAAAATTTAAGTACAATTATCCAGTAAGAACATTGTATGCATGACCTGTAAATTTTAATCTGTACATTATTTCTTTGATGTGGTGAAATAAATAAATAAGATTCATTCCTAATTCTGTCCATTCTCGTCACTCCGCACATCCATCGTTACATTCTCATCTCTGCTACATGCAGTCGTTTCTCATCCATCTTGACAATGACAAAGGGTATCTATTATCCTGAAAAATTAACTATTACTGATCTAACCTAAGCTACATTAGAAACTATTAATATAAGTATGAATCACAAGTATTCGTATGCTTCAGTAAAATTTACTAGGAGCCCATCCTTATTTGCCATCGAAGTACTAACCAAACACAATTTAGAAACCTTTTACACATTTACACATTTCACATGTAGATTACAATTTGTGAGCAAAAACTGAAATTTACAATTTTCGACCGACATTGTGTGTTATTTTGACTAACAAGCACCGCTGATATATTACTTTGCATTTTTCTTATTTGTTTTATGTTTATGTAGTCATCAAATACCTATAGTGCATCAGTAACTAGAAACATTACATAGACACCCATAATAATGTCCTCGAGACCGAATTTCGGTCACGGCGGCCAATCTTAACGGAGACTGACTAGGAGATATTATAGTGCACAAGTGTGTGCGCAAGCACAAGTGTACTCTCTATTCCCTAACTCTCATGATCTGATGAGGCGATAATTCGACACGACCGAATAGAGATTAGGCGCAGGACTAAAGGCTTACGTGCTTTCCAAGACATGGGGGTCTCTAACACCGCCAACTTCCTAATTTGCTGCTATTTGGATTTCTTAACAGAAAACCCTATAATTTTGTTTTGGCCCGACCCGGGAATCGTTCCCGAGACCTCAAGCACAGCAGTCGCATTCAATACCACTGCGCCACGGAGGCAATTAAAATAATAGAGACGCATACCTATTTATTGTCTTTCTGTTTTTATCATCTCTATTTATTAGAGAATGAATATAGCCTAAAAGCAATAACTAAATGGCTTTTATAATGAGATTTTTCTTTACCAAATGACAATAAAGAAAAGTAAACAGAATATGCTTCTAAGACCAAGAATTTGTATGAATGTAATCATACATTTTTAATCGATTAAACAGTTTATTCTCCTTTGCGTAGCGGTATTAAATGGTATTGTTATGCAGGTTGCCGATACAAGTCTCGGATCGTGCTTAGTGGTATTGGGTTTTCTGTGCAGAAAGTCTTTAGTAACATTGAAATTAAACTACTATATACGGATTTTATCGCGTTATTATTTATCACTGTATTACATAATTTTGAAACTATTACGCTACTACTACTCGTACTATTGAATTTTACTAATTTATCAGCTAATAAAATTATTTAAACTATTAAATCTATTTATATTTAGGTTTACACTTTCCCCGACGTTTCGGTTGCTTTTCAGCAGCCATGGTCACGGGGAGACTAAAATGGTAGTTGTCTCAATGTTCCAGTGTAGTTATTTCAAAGTTCAGTGTAGTTAGTTTAAATAATTTTATTAGCTTATAAATTAGTAAAATTCAATAGTAGTAGTAATAGTAGTGTAATAGTTTCAAAATTATGTAATACAGTGATAAATAAACAACGCGATAAAATCCGTTTAAAGTAGTTTAATTTCAATGAATAACATTCGCGTAAACAGAAGACAATAGTAGCACATTGTTTGGGACCATGCCCTTTAAGCAAGAAAAAGTTCGCTCCTACATACATATTCTATCACTACTATTTATAAATGGGTATTGTAATATACCTCTGCCTGTACCTTCGCGAGTACAGACGAGAGATGTATGTATCAGTTTTGTCCTGATGTATGGAACCCTCGGAGCGCTAGTCTGACTCACACTTGGCTGGTATTTTATCATGACTGTAACATTTAAGTCTTTTGACATACATTTTAGATGTAATAATAAGATATTAGGTCTTTAACAAACTATTGTCTTCCAATGAAGATTTTAAGAAAATTTCTTGATTCGTAAATCTGCTGTGCTATTTTTCTGTCTTGTAGTGTAGCTGTCGTGTGAAGAGCATGTCACTCGCGCCGCGAGAGCTGTGAGTAGGTACTCACAGACAAATGTGTTTGGTTACCGATGTAGGGACTAGAGTTCGAAGGCTGTGGGAATTATACGCGGGCTATTTATAGCTAATGGGGTAAGCAGAAATGTGTCAATTGATTTTTGAATGGGTGTCTAGTAATGTTTCGTTGGACGTGGATCATTAGATTTTAAGTTTGCTTACAAATCAAGCAAAATGGTTACGTCTAGTGAAAATTTTGGAAATACTCAGTAGTAGTAATGCGACTGAAATATATGTGCAAAAATTACAATAAAGATTCGAATGTTAAAATAATACGAATTTATGTGTAGGTGTTAAGTATAAGAGCATATAAGCTGTTACGTGGTTTTACATTGAAGAAGCGTGAGCAACCAACAGACAAAGCTTCTGAACCATCCAGAAACAATGACGAATGTACTGCGTATTATCGGTAAATGAGGTGATATGAGTGATCGAACAACTCTTCATGTCGGGTACTAATGCACTATGTCCTGTCTGTCTAATTGTCTGGTTAAGTGCGAATAAAACAGTCACACCCAACGAACTAACTAACATTCGCATTGATATTCGAATAATAATATAATCAGGGATGACCAATGAATTGATGACCGAAAATTTTGCGAATCCGATCTAAAAGTGGATTCACAAAATCGTTTTGTATCTCTTCGGTAAATACTGTGCATAATTCCTACAAAGTTGTGGGTAACATCACAGTGGAGAGAAAATAAATATAAGACTGTAAAATAAATAGATGTTTGCTTAAACCATTCTGTCTTTCAATGTAATCAATGTCTGATCTGTTTTTTTATTTGTGATATATCCTAACAAGACTTACGAAAACATTTTTCCAAGAACCCGTTTTCCCTTAAGAAAATATTTCATACAACGCGAAACATCAAATATTTTTGTATCAATTTCTTAAGCTATAGATTTCATAATCAATACTATTCTATTCAGTCAAAAGAAAACAATAAAGAGATTTTCGCGAAAAACCGTTTTGTGATCGTCGACGCCGATTCCTGGAATAAAGCTTCCAGTGGCGTACGTATCGATGGAGCCTTTTAGGATTATGTTTGGAACCACAAAAGGATTCACAGGAAATGCCAGCTCATAGGAGTTTTCTTTATTGCTTGCCATATAGGCTTCATTCTCCGAAATAACTTCACGGGTTAAATAAATTATTGGAATCGAATTCTCAGCAGACTATGTTTGAACTACTAATATTTGTATGTGGAAGAGACTGCTGTTGGCAATTATTTGAGGACAGTACGGATAATCCGGCTTATCTGGAATAGCATATAATAAATATAATATTAATATCAGCTTTGTTTATAAATTGTGTCACAACTGGGAACGAACCTATTCTCAATTTTTTTTTTATTTTGCTCCTCAAATTGACCACACTCCGCCTGATGGTAAGCAGTCGTGTAGTCTAAGAGCAGTGGCCTCCACATCGTCCTCATAGCAGCCGAGGCGATGTTGAGGTCTCTACTTTGACGGCCTGAGAAGGTGCTTTTTCACGCCCCGCTTAAAGGACCCAGGATTGAAGGAAGAAGGGAAAACGTGCTTTGGCAGTGAATTCCATGCCTTGATCGTTCGGCAGAGGTATGAGGACCCAAACTTGTTGGTACGCACTCCTTATCTATATGAGAAATTAACTTGAAATGTTGATATATTCATCCATTAATTTTTTTAAATGCAATAAACATTGTATATGTGCGTCTGACGCCGCTTGGCGATCTTACGGTAGCTCGCATGTGGTCTGTCTGTGGGCTCTCCGAGGCACGGAGCAGGCGATAATTGTCAATCAATACGCACATAATTTCGAAAAGTCATATAACTTCCGAAAGTCAGAGGTGCGCGACGTGGGTTCGAACCCGAGACCCACTGCATTGCAGTCTGATGGTCTCCCCACTGAGCTATTATGAAGATATTATACAGTTATGAAGATATTTTTATGTAATTACTTGCTTATGCCTGGAGCTTCGCGTGCAAGCAGTACATTTTTTATAGATCCTTTTTTGTACCTCTGACAACGTGTACGCGTAATTTTATAATGATTGGTTGAGTAGTTAAGGCGTGAAAGCGTAGCAACCAAACTTACATTCGCATTCATAATATTACTATTTTACACGTCACTTCTTTCGAGTAAATATAAGTTAGGTTAAATTATTAACAACACTTATTCCTGCATGAAAGGTACCCTATGTCTTTTTTTGCATCCCTGACAATGTGTATGCGAAATTTTATGACGGTTTGTCGAGTAGTTAAGGCATGAAAGCGTAACATAAAAACAAAAACACATTTGCATTTATAATATTAGTTAGAAGTTAATAATAATGTCCTACAGACCGAATTTCGGTCACAGCGGCCAATCTTAACGGAGACTGGCCAATTTTTTTTTTTCTCTCTTTTTTGAAATTTAGAGGCTTAAAATCTAAACAAAGATTATGCTAGCTCCATCGTAACCTAAACAAAATCCAAGCGGCAAAGAAGGAGGAATATTAATTCAGAGTTGAGTTCTGTTCAAAATATTAATAAATTTATAAATTTTTATAGCTTCTTTGCTGTAAGGTCTCGACAGGATTGTTTAAAAAATACCTAATTGCGCAGATGCGCAGGAGATATTGGAGCCAATTCTGTTGTCACAAAATTCTCTTATCTTAGCTAAAAATCTTTAGTTTAGTCCTATCAAACGACATTTCGTATTCTGAAATCGCCAAAAGTGACAGGACTAAAATAAATTTTAGAGATTTTTAGCTAAGATAAGAGAATTTTGTGACAACAGAATTGGCACCATTATAGTGCATAAGTGTGTGCGCAAATACAAGTGTACTCTGTGATCTTTAACTCACATGATCTGATGGGACGGTAATCCGACACGATTTGAGAGAGATCAGGCGCAGAACTAACGATTTTACGTGATATCCAAGGCACGGGGGTGGCATTTTCCAAATTTTAACCTAAGAAAACCCAATAACTTTTATTTGGCTCGACCCGGGATTCGAATCCGAGACATCATGTACAGCAGCCGCATTCACTACCGCTGCGCCACGGAAGAAGTTAAGATAGTTAGGAAGGTAACAAAAGGCTTTTTTAACCCTAACATTACAGTGAATTAGTGTAGGTGTTCAAATCCGCACCTTACATAATAGATGTCTATTAGTAACAAGAGTACGTTTCCTTGCAGGCAACGAAAGCACGTAACACATTGGATCTAGTTTCAGTTTCGTCACGCTTTCGTTCGCCATTATTGTATCTGCTAGTTTTATTACTGGTAATTCAATACTCTGTGACTGGAATATAGCTTAAAGATGTTACTAAAAGACGAAGTAATTATTACAGATATGCAACCATCAAGTAATAGAGTCATGTGACGTACGGTGCCCATTGCAAATATCCTCATAATTTCTACAGATAATTGTCATATTTTTGTATAAAAAGCTGACTACTGACTGCTTTGGTGACGCGGTGGTTATGAATACTACTGTGTATGAAGTTGCGGATTCGAGGCTTAAAACGGGCAATGGGTTAGTAGATTTTAATAACTCAAATGTGTGCCAAAAGAAAATACCGGGGAAGGACTATACTCTCACAGAATATCGACGTGAAATAGCAGTATTCCTACTGTTGTGTTTCATTCGGTGAGTGAGAGTGCCGGTGGTCCAATCACCCTCTTTCCCCCTTTAAGCTTACACTGTTTCCGTATAATTGCTTAACTGTTCATATTACATGGTTCATACTAGGAAACACGCATATGCATAGTGTATGTTTGTATCTGCAAAACTCAAAAAGTAATCGATGCATTGCTTTGAGACTTTTACACAACGTTGCATTTTTATATAACAGTGTTTTTATATACTATTAACCCCGAAGTTTTTATGGGAACGAGAAATTGAACATAACATACTGAGCTACAAACGAAGCGGAGCTTAATTTAGCTAGTCTTTTATAAGGTTTGCTTTACCTTCAATCCTTCTAATTGTCCTTATCATAACATCAAAGCTAATTAAGCAATTAAAGTTCACACGTCCTTATAAATAACGATACCTCAACATCCTTAATAATTATTAGCTCCCAACCCCTAAAATCAGAGAAACCACTTAATGTCTAATACATTTAATTACCCAATATTTCTATTACTGCTTCCATAGAGGGTGTTTCTACCCTACAACAGGAATGGGGTGATACGTGCTCTGGTTAACAATCGAATTAATGTTTAAGCGACTGCATATAAATGCATATTGTATGGCAATCAGTTATATTAAATAGCAACGTTGGTAATATTAGAATAGAATAGAATAGATAAGCAATTTACCTAACTAATATTCTACTACTTTTACCGTTATGTACATATTATATCTATCAAAATCTTTATATATATAATTCTTCTGTGAATGTCAAGTACATTCACAGAAGAATTATATATATAAAGATTTTGGAAAAATATTTCTTGTCTACTTTATAATAAGAACCTTTAGCTTCTTAAGCGGTCTAAGCGTTTGGGCGTGGGTGAGTCACAAATTAAGTCAGGTAGCCTCATACTCTATAATAAACTCCTCTTATGGCTGAACTGATTTTGATGAAATTGTTTGTGTGTTCAGTGTTCAGGTTCACAATTGGACCCAGCAGGTGGCGCTGCGATCGGGTACTAGATAATTATTATTTAAGCCGAAGCTCGGGTAATTTTTTTTTCTAATTTTCTATCACAAAACCATCTAGCCCAAACTAAGCAGAGCTTGTACTATGGGTACTAGACAATGGATAAACATACATATATACTTTTATTTGTAAATACTTACATATTATACATAGAAACACCCAGACCAAGACAAACATCCATGTTCATGCATACAATTGTTTGACTTGTGCGGGAATCGAATCCGCGACTTCAGGCGTGGCAGTCGGTACAGTAACCACTACGCCATCGAGGCCGCCTATATTAACGTCTATCAAGGTTGCTAGTGTAGTAGTGTAGTGTGGTCTCTTTATGGTGTTATTAACTATAGCTTTCTCAGGTTTGTTCAAGACATAACAGCAGATGCTTACTGTGCTGAACTTCGAACAATGATGGCGAAATTGGCAGTGAAACAGTCCCGACTCGTGAATCGATCTTAACCATTATTGCTCCATGATAATGCAAGACGTCACACTGCACGAGAAACCATTGTAACTCTACAGGAGCTGCAGTTAGAAACCATACGTCATCCGCCGTACTCGCCAGGCCTTGCTTCAACGGACTACCATTTATTTCGGGATATGGACAATTTTCTACGTGATAAAAAATTTTCTTCTCAGGAGGCAGTACAAAATGCTTTCACACAGTTTGTAGAATCTAGATCCCCGGAGTTCTATCGTAAAGGCATAAATGAACTTCCGTTTAGATGGCAGCAATGTATAGATAATGAGGGTAAATATTTCGATTAAATAAATATGGTACATCTTAAAAACAATTCAGTACAAATCAGCAATTTCATACTTTAGCCCCTAATATAAGGTAAAATTAATTTCGAAAATTAGTTGATATGTGTAAAATCTATTAAGTATTATTATGATTGGTCATAAACATGTCACTAGATGGCGCTGTAATAAATTTTGTAGCGATTACACATAGGTGTTACCAAAATAACACTCCGTAAATCAGTGTGTTGGCTAGCCCTAAATTGTTTTCCGTCAAAATAATAAGTATATTAAATAAAATGCATTAGAAAACCCAGTTCCATTCTCCCTTTAATACCTTAAAAGGAGTTTCTCAAAGGATTGTATGTACGGGCCTGAGGCGCTCATAGCTTCACCGAATATCTCAATAGCTCTACTCACAGTTCCTTATCAACCCCAATATTCTTTCATCATCAAGTTTGATATCCCTCAGGACATTTCCACCCTATATCGCACGATTTTTAAGATGTAAGGCTATGTTTTCAGTTAGCGTATAGTTTGTGGCTGACTGTTAGCTGTGTTTCACTTATAGTGATTCTAAACGGGACATGTAGTTGGGCGGGCTACATTCTCAAACTACTGTGTGGGCTACATGGCATAATCATACAGGCTACTAGTGCGGATGGTTGGCGTGAGTCGCTTACACGCTGCATTTAACCCGCGCTAATGCCTCAATTTACACATGAAACGAGCTTTGTTTACTAGATCTTTTAAAATATAGAGTGCCAGCGCTATTTTAAAATTTTTAAAAAGACTTCTACGCGCTACGTATTATTCCTGTGTCGCGGGGTCTTTAAAAACATTCTAACAACGGACACAAAGAACGCCCAGACTCGGAACAACTATATGTAGATCACACAATTTTTTGTCCCGTCTGGAGATCGAACCCACAGCACTCAGCGCGGTGGCAATGGCGAAGCGACCACTTAAAACATTACGCCATCCGTGCAGTCAGTACTTGTGCGGGCTACATGATGAACGTTAATCGTACAGGTTACTTGTGAGAGTGGCTCGCATTAGCTGTTAATACGATACCTACATCCAGCTCAAATGCCTCAACTTATGTAGGTATGTTGCCCACTGCGTATACCAGAGCCATTTAAGTTAGACAGCTAGCGCTTTCTTAATATAATCTGGCAAATATTAAATGGTTACTTCAATACATAATTCCTGTACGTCCATATTTCTTCCCATATTTAATTATTGTCCTTTCAATTAGTATCACAAGATACCTGAACGAATTTTCAAAGGTCCGAGAGCGAGTGAAATAATATACTTGAATCACTGTGAGACACAGCATATATTAACTCAAAATACTACTCACAAAAAATATTATTCCACGGTATTTATACCTGGCCATGTAACGAAGCCATAGCGCGATTCAGCCCAGTGGGACAACGTCATCTATCGCGCGCTATGGTGAACTTATAAGCTAACAACAAAATGAAAGTTTTCGTTTTACAATAAATTGTTAACAAAAAATAAATGTATTTGTAATAATCTTAAATTAAACAATATTTATAGATATAAACTGGACTCCTAGGCTACGGCTAACCATAAGACGATATAATAGTTTACTACCAAAGCTGTATTAAAAATAAATAGAAAGCGAGTCTATTATAAAAACGAACCACTCCCACACTACGAATAATTCCTACACTGCGGGGGAGTTTACAAACATTTGAACAACAGACACAAGGAACATGCAGACTCGAAACATCCCTTTGTGGTTTACACAAAGTTTTGTCCTGCGTGGGATTCGAACCCACATAACTTCGCGCAATGGTAGTGGTGAAGCAACCATCTAAACCATCCTACAATACATCGATTAATTCATTTTATATTTAATTCATTTAAAAATTCCCCAATTTAAAAATGTTGTATCGCTAAATGCGACATACACATACCTACATACAACTTTTAAGAAGCTTGTTATGCTATACTTCCGAAGACCCCACTGTTTCAATATAGTTTAAAATTTAGTAGCAGATAATTAGCGACAAAATATCAGCAACCTACTACCACGCTCTAAGCCACTCGATGAGATGTCATCTCGCTTCAGGCCTATTGGAAATGAAGTGATGATACGACACATGTCGAAAAAATTTGCTCACGTCAAACAGCGATTCAGACAAATTGACAGAGGTTTGGATTAGACGTACAGACGCGGTAATAATGAACTGGAACACTTAGGTTTGTGTACACGGCTGACGTAGTGGATAGTGTTACACTTTTTACCGTCAATGAATGGCAGTGGATTCGATCTCTAAATGGTACACAAATAAAAAATTGGTCATTATCATAAAGTTACGAAAATTTTAGTAACAAGCCCGGATATGGAAATTGGGTTTGTTGGATTCCCATGCCTCGGCAACCATGTATAGCCGTTTGTTCTGTTATGTGATTCAGAAAATACATTGTTTATGTAGATCTCAATAAATTGAATAGCCATAGTCTAATTAGACTCTCATCATTTACAATATGGCAGGCCACGAAGATAGCAAACACCTGCTTGCTCGTCGATATATTATTGATATCGATTAGTACTTTTATGTTTTAAATAGTATCCGTACTAACAAGATTCTTAAGAGCAACGATAGCTCAGTGGGGAGACCGCAATGCAGAGGGTCTTGGGTTCAAACCCACGTCGCGCACCTCTGACTTTTGGAATATATGACTTTTCGAAATTATATGCGTATTGATTGACAATTATCTCCTGCTCCATGCCTCGGAGAGCACGTTAAGCCGTCGTCGGTCCCAGCCATGAACATCTATGGCAGTTGATATTGGGGAAATCGACACAAAAGATCCCACTGGGTCGAAGTGTCGCCGGTCTGTACTGACTGGCACAAGATAAGATAAGATAAGATAAGATAAGATAACAAGATTCTTTGTGATTAACTTTTTTCCTTTGAAAACAGTTTTACCATACTATAGTTACTTTATATAGCGGGGGATATAACGAACATTTAAACAACGGATACAAGGAACACACAGACTCGGAACACCAACATTCATAATGCGAAATTTTTGACGATTTTTGTCATATTAATGGCAATGATGAGACCAGGTGACACTTAAACCATTACATATCCGTATTTTATATCTTACCAAACGCATAACCTATTTACGTTGATATATGACGCGGTACAGAGACGAGCATTGAGAATTGTCGATGAGCCCAAACTCACAGACGGTATTGAGCCACTAAGTCTCAGACGGGACTTTGCCTCCCTTTGTGTGTTCTACCGCTTATATAATGGATTGTGTTCTGATGAGTTGTTTGAGATGACGCCCTCAGCTACTTTTTATCATCGCACCGCTCGCCATCGGCAGGGATGTCATTCTCACACCTTACAACCTAATTGGTGCCGCACTAAACGGTTCCAAAGGAATTTTCTCCCGCGGACGCTCAGGTTGTGGAATGAACTCCCTGCCCAGGTTTTCCCACAAGACTACAGTATGGGGTTCTTCAAAAAGGGCGTTAAAAGGTTTTTACAAGGTCGGCAACGCGCAAGTGATGCCTCTGGTATTGCAGGCGTCGATAGGCTACGGTAACTATTTACCATCAGGTGGGCCGTAAGATTGTTTGCCACTTTAGTAGTATAAAAAAAAACATTTTTAGTATTATTACTAAGTAACATACCTAGTGATTCCAAAGTCCAGATTACGGACTGGCAGTAAACATAGTCACAATAGTATTTATATCTCAATTTACATTTAAATTGGAGTTTAAATCTCTAAGGCTCTGGCAATACCGCGTCTACAAAATGGAATAGCTTTCACAAAGGGCGGGGACCTCTGCGTCTGATATATCCGTAGGACTGACCTTGGAAATATTGGAAGCTTTTATCGATGTTAATTCTATTGGATTTCGTTGGAGATACTCGTATTTAGATAAAATATTGTACGAATTTGTTGCTATGCTGCTTAGTATGTTAGAATGTTGGTTAGTTTCACGTAAACTGTTGAGAATTTGGTTGAAACCTAACTCATAAACAATAGGTTAAAAATACAATGTAAGCCGATGCAATAAACAGGTATGTGTGAGAGAACAAAAATAAAGTTATTTGTATTTGCATTCATTTACATTGCATTGCATTGAGTTAGGCAATGGACATTGCGATTGCTGTGTACCTATGAGGTCTCGGCTTCAATTTCTAGGTCAGACAAAGTGTTCTTAAGTTTTTCAGTCAAGAAATTGTCAGTGAGGAATTTGGGGTTCTGCCATGTAGATGGAGGCCCCTTGTAACAGCAGGTGCGCTTTTTCCACGGCACTTGATTACGGCATATTATACACGGCACGGAGAATGACTTGACAGAAATCTTAATAACTCTTCTGTTTTTTTAAAAGACAACTCATGAACTGATAATATAACCTGTGTCGCGGGGATATTTACAAACATTTAAACAACAGTAACAAAGAACACCAGACTTTAAACAATAAATGATGTGTATCATAGAATGTTTTGTCCCGTGTGGGATTCGAACCCGCAATAATACGTACAATGGCATTGAAGAGGCAACTAATTCGCCATCCGTGCAGTCAAAACCACACCTGAGGCCATAGGCACAGCAGTCGTATTTAATGCTTCTACAATACGCCAAGGCATTCAGGCGTTTGGTGTTAAAACGCTGAGGCCGAGGGTTCCAACTGCTAGTTACTAGTGCTGTTTATAGAGACTTAGCTAAGCGGCTGATCGAATCCTCGCATGACCATAAGCATGGTATATTCTCTGTGTAAAAAATAAAACGTAGCAATGCTGCCAGTCTCCTGAGAACCTTGAGAAATAGAAAAGAAAATAGACAGCGATTATTCTCCCTCCCTAGCCTTTACTATTCCCAAGTCACTTTGGGTCGCCTTTTCTAGTCTTACCGGATTTGACTGGATATCAGTTTATACACAGAGCGGCTGCCACCTGACCTCCACAACCCCAAAGGCTAACGATACCCTAAGGCTAGACCAGTGTCAGGATATCATAGGGCACTGATTTCCGAATAACGACTGCCATAGATGTTCATGGCAGCCGGGACCGATGGCTTAACGTGCTCTCCGAGGCACAGAGCAGGCGATAATTGTCAATCAATACGCACATAATTTCGAAAAGTCATATAACTTTCGAAAGTCAGAGGTGCGCGACGTGGTTTCGAACCCGGGACCCTCTGCATTGCAGTCTGTTGGTCTCCCTACTGAGCTAGACAGCGATACGGAGTAATATATATTTATTTTTAATTTTGTTGTCTTTTTCTTTCTTTAAGTTAACCGTGTCGTATACCTAATATAATGCTAGGTAACGGGTCTTACCGACTTGCATCAATTGTGGTCACGGGTGACTCACCAACCCTTGACCACGATCAATGCAAGTCGAGTTATTTACACCTTTTAAATACTTTATCGCGAGTAAGATCCGTTACCTAACACTATGTTAAGTATGTGTACAAATCGCGAAAGTCTAAAAACGTTTAAGCGTGTCGTAAATATTTTTTTGTATACTTATATTTAATGTTAATTAATATAGTAATGTAATTTTAATGTAAATTGGCAATAACAAACTTTAAACCAAGGCATTTAAATAAGCGTATAAGTTAAATTGAAAGGAAATGTCACCTGTCGTGTTGGTTGGATGGCTTCCTTACTCAAAATCAAGTCCCATTACACAAAGGCACTGTTCTTTAGCCCGTGTTCGACGAATACGGAAACCATTAATAACAAATCGACCAATACGACTTTAGTGGTTTTAGTTTGAAAGAAATAATCCATCCATTCTTTGCAGACATGAAAGGTCAAAGAGTATTTACGCCAGATATTCCAAGATTTGTTTATTTCAGAGGGATTACTGCCTACAGACTGCTTGCCTTTTGAAGTAAATCTCACTTCTGGTTTTGCAAAAGGAGCATTAAGGTTAATCCATCCGTGTTTATGGTTGCTCTTTGGAATCGTAGCGACTGAACAGAAAATATATTTTAAATTCATATCGTAAATAAACAACGTCAAAAATATATGTGTAGCTTGCTAACTTATATGCAAATGTTTTTTTTAGATTTGCTGGATTTATTTAACTTATCTAAATATGCATAGACATGCATATTTAGATAAGTTAAATAAATTGATCATTCATTTGCATAGTCTGATGCAAATAGGTACTCAGGGTATATATTAATTTTAATAAATTATTGTAGTACATTACTTATTAGTCTCCTAGCATAAATTTGTCTATGATTTACGATTGTAAGGATCTGGCTTTAATGCTCAGCAATTTTTATTTTTAGTTGTCTCAATCTGGAATCTTGTGTATAAAATCTGTTTTAAATGCTTCTAGTTATGGCGCTTTTAGGCAATATATAATGTCCTCCATCTGTCGTATCTACAACATATTAAACCGTATCAATGCAAACAAAATCATGAGCAACGACTATTGGTTAAAGTTATTTTTATTAACTAAAACGAAAGGGGCGAGTCTATTGCCATTCATGCTGCAACTAACATGAAATATCTTAATACCTAGCAGCATTCACATTGCTTCTACTTCCAATTTCTTAAGGGAAAATACTAATAACACTTTGCATAAAATCAAACCCAAGACCTTACACAGCAGTTCCATTCACAACCGCTGCTCCACCGAGCCATTTAAGGTTTCTATTCCGATAAAATTCCCTAGAAACTGAACCTATTTCCCGACAATCTATTTCGTATTCAACATTTAAAGTCAATGATCTAAAAACCTCAGCCTACTTTCTGAATAAAATATCACCGTTCACGTTCCCTCAACATTTATTATGTATAACATTCGTTTTTTTATGTGCTGCCACTATTTTCGGAAACTGTTTTAACGTTTTGTATTATTGCGTACTGTGTTTTCTTTGTAAATGTCTTTTCCCGTACTGGAAATTATTTTTGAGTCACACAATGGACAAGGTAGCGATCGAGCGATCGATAAAAAATCTAAATTATTTCAAGCTTCAAGCAAATTGAAATATTCGAATTTCAACAAACACTTGAATGAATTAAACTTTGATATTTCATAACATACAAGCGTTTGCCCGCATTTTATATGCGTGAAACGAGGAACGGGGTTCAAAGAAGCTTAGGTGGCATATCAAGATAAAAAGTGCACCAGATTTTACGTTAGGCCTTCAGCAATAAAACTGTAATAACCGCTATTAATTTCATGGTTCAGTTCTTATGTTTTTTTTTTTCGACTAAGTTGGCAAACTAGTATACGGCCCACCTGATGGTAAGTGGTCACCATAGCCTAAGGACGCCAGCAACACCATAGGCATCATTTGCGCGTTGCCAACCATTTAGGAAAGGAAGTGGGAAGGAGAAGGAGTGGGAAGTGGGAAAGAGGGTGATTGGGCCTCCGGCATGTGATGCACGTAAAAACATACAGACAGATAACAATACTAAAGTAATTGTTTTGGCTTTTATAGCTCTTTTAAAGACGCCTGACATTAATATTTCCTAAGTACAGACATCAACCAGTCACAATGTTATTACTGTTCATTTAATGAAATCCATTTAGTTTAAATCAATATACATAAAATAGGTTTCCTGACTCACTGACTCATCAAAGACTAGTCCAAACCTTTGGACCTAGAAAGTTGAAATTATGCACAGAGTTTCCCTTTATAATGTAAACAAGGAATAGGGCCGGGGCTAACTAAATTCCCACGGGTAAGGGAATAAATAGGACTTTCGCTTAAAGTTTCCTTATTGCCTATTATGTTGTGTATATATAACATGATAGGCAAAAAGGCATATTTGGACTGCACGGATAATGTAGTGTTTTAAGAGTTTGCCTCGCCTTTGCCACTCACCCGAATGTTATAGGTTAGGAGGCAAAACTTTATGTGATCAACAAATAGTTGATCTGAGTTTAAGTGTTCTTTCAGTTAGTTATTTGAATGTTTGTCAAATCGTCTGTGATACAGGAATTGTAGCTGGTGCGATATTTCTAAACTCCGTGTTGCTACTGTGAATTGCCTAACAGAAAACCCAAAACCACTTTACCCAACTCAGGATTCGTTCCCGGGTCCCAAAGATCGCACGCAAATTTACATTTGCCACAAGATAGTTTTGAAACTTACGACAAATTTAATCAGTATGGCAAAGAAAATCGAGACTACATCAATAAATACGAAAAAATCTAAAACAGTTGCCTAAATGATGTAAACTAAATAAAAACTTGTTCGTCTTATTTGACTTCAAGCATTTAATTTTCTTTTTCTATTGTAACAAAAATGGATAATTTTAATTGTGTAATATATAGCCTCAAGCTTAACCGACTAAAAGGAATTAGGAATTAAAGGCGTACTATTATAAATTTATTTTCCCCTTTTTATTAAAAGACAAATGCTGCACTAAATATAAAATGAACAACCGTTCATTTTATATTTAGTGCAGCATTTGTCTTCGTAACCACGAAGTACACCACAGAAAATCACGTGTAACACGGACACAGAACAATCACTAACTGCACGGATGGCTCAATAGTCTAAGTCGTCGTCTCACTACTGCCGCTGCGGTAAGTAAGTTCGAATCCTACTCGTGACAAAACTTTTTGTGTGATCCACAAATGGTAGTTCCGAGAATGCGTACTCTTTGCGTTTTAAGATAAAATTAATAATAAATTTTGGGTCCAACAAATAAGTGTCAATAAGTGTTTGGGGATTGAACCCACAACACTCGGCGCAGTGCCATTGGCACGGCCACTACTTTAATCACTACGCCATTCGTGCAATCAATATACAGGGTGCCCGGTAATTAATGGTTAACTTTGAAATGTCTTATAGTAGAACTGAAGGCCGCTCAGAAAAATAAAAAATAAAATAATAAAAAATAAAAAAAATATATATTAAATAATGCAAGCTATATTAGCATAGTATACTTTAGACAGTCTATCTAGTAGCATAATTAGTGTTTAATAATAAAACAACAAAAAACCGATGGATTTAATTCATTTATGGTCGTAGTATACAAGAAAGTTATACATGGTAATTAAAAAAAAAACACATCTCGGGTAGTAGTTAGGATAGATTTTTTTCATTTTTTTTCTGAGCGGCCGTCATTCCCACTATAATTCTAGGTTATCCATTAATTACCGGACACCCTGTATGCCCAAAGAGTAGACGGAAGATAGACGGAGTTATCCATGGTAAATGTATCATTATCAATCAGCCCTTTGTAGGTCACTGCTGGAAATAGGCCTCTCTCATCTTCCGCCATAACATTTAGTCTTCCGCATCCAATCAAACTCAGCTAACATCTTTAGTTCATTGGTATATACTGTATTAATAAATAAAATTATTCTTCAAGACAACTGACGACTGCAAGACAACGATGTCTTGCAGTCTTCTTTCACGAGTCAACGATGTATTTAATAAAATTGCCAGCAGGAGTTGACAAGGGTGATGTTCTTAGTTATAAGTAGTACATTAAAGTCACGACTCAGTTACAGGGACAGGGTCGACCGCTGAGGTCACGATATCCAGTGACAGGTATATTTATCAACAATAATAGGACTTGTACTATACTAACTGAAGTTTAATATAGTAGCTGAAACTGTTCGTGATGTTAAAGATGGACTTGAGACTGTATATCAGTGAGAGAATAAGCAGAGATGAATGACTTTAGCATTTTGATAACTAGTTTTTAGGTTCCACGTAACAGAGTTATGCGTATCGCTGTGTATCGAACACATTTTCTACAATATATTTCCAAAATATATATAATGTCTAGCATGACAGTTGATTTGGGCAGCTTAACTAAGGCCTAGTGATTACCGCAAAAGTATGCGTCATTACAAATAAAACAGTCTAATACCACAACATGCTAAAATAATAAAATAATAAAATAAGCTAATTCATATGTATTTTCTCGGTTTATTTGAATACCTTGAAGTCTTGCTATGTTCTTTCTTATTTCATCATGATATTCTAAAGTCATTCTGTGTAAGTTTATAATTGAATAATGTATGAGTACTTTAAAATATCAATACTTTAAAGCACTGAGACGACCACCATCTTAGTCGGTATGTGATCATAACTGCTGAAAGGTACCGAAACGCCGGGAAAATAAAATGTTAATAGTCGTGCTAAGCGTAAACTACGATGAAATCTATGCAAAGAAGTTTAATTTCAATGTATAACATTCGCGTATATGTAAGACAGTTATATGGATATTTTAAGTAGCGGTATTAAAAAATTATAAACAATTAATATTAATTAACCACATACGAAAAATTAATTACGCCGTAAGTTAACGGCGAGCGTAACTTATAAGCTGACTTTTCATAATATTTATATACGTGCCACTTAACCAATCATTTGCACAAAAATAATTCAGAGCTAAATTTCGGTGAAAATTCCTAAATTATTCAACGAAATTTAACATTTTCATCTGGAACTTGGTAAATGAAAAATACGACTAAATTTCTATTATGTAGTTGAAGGCACTTGTTAGTATTCAAGCCCACGTCCCATAACAGCTCTGAGCTAAGTTTTGTTATGGAAATAAATTCTCTTTAAATCTTAACAGTTATATTAACTGATTTACATACCGACTTCTTTCTAGTTTTCATAGATTCGTGTAGTTTTGAAGTGGTACTATGCATCTAGCACACGCAAAATTTTGGGCTTCGAACAAATACAGTATCCTCGTTTTTATTTTATTACTGCTTTTGCTTGTGACTCCGTACGCGTAGAATTTGGTAGATAAGTAGTAAATATAATATCTATATTTTAAAAATACTATCTATATTTTCTTTATAATACTCAAATTCTAGATAGGTAGGTAGATGTATCAGGATGAATAACGCACCAGATTTTAAGTAATACCACCGGCAATATCACTAAGAAAATCGCATTCAATTCTTGCAATAGTTATTGCGTTATGCGCATACAAAATTTCAATATTTCAATATATTTATTCAATAATAATAATAATAATACATGGGTATACATATTTGTCATTAGTCTAAAATAATATTATACTACAATAAATTATAATTATCTTTAATCTGGTACATGTTATACTTAGGTATACTTTAATCGGCCAACATTGTGCATTCTAATTTAATTTCAAGCGGTAGGTTTTTATAAAGTGGTTGCCTGAACTAGGTTTAGACATATGTTTCAGGCTATTTCTCTACTTACAGAAATAAAATATATGCCAAATAATATTATAACTTCAATGTGCATAAACTTAAAATAAAATATGTATATTGATACAATAAAAATAACTTAGATTACATATTATTACAAATTACTGATGACTAAGGCTATTTTACAACTGTAAGCAAATTCTCCGTATCGGAGTAAGTCAGTGTTTGCAGGTGTTTGGCAACAATAACATTACATTGTTTATGACTTAGACTATATATATATCTAAAATTCTATCTATTATATTAAAATGGTCCTAGGAATAAGAAGAATTTATTTACAAAGGCATATTTGGCATGAAGCTTAATACATACTAAATCTTTTCGTCTCTTGTCTGTAGGAAGTGGTCTGAATGGAAGTAGTGCATGTTGTTTAAGCACGGTGTGCAGAATAAGCAATTGGCGAACAGTTAGGACATTAGTGGATTGGTACAACTCATAGGTAGGAAACATGAAAGGTCGAAAAGTCGCCACTTTTAGAATAGCACGTTGACAATAAAATCGTTTTCGACGTTTTATGAGGTAATGCATTAAGATATGATTGACTGACATAGTGACAGGTATACTTGTCTTAGTAATTTAAAGATAGCAGCGCTACGAATGGTTTAAAAATAAATATTAACTTTCGCACTCTCCATAATAACTCAATGTGATTGCGAAAATTTAGATTAGCGTCAAGCGTTACGCCGAGGTATTTTATAAAGTGTGTTGATTTTAAAGTAAGACAAGTGTATGCTGCGTCAGCGCGTAAATGATATTTATTATTGTGAGCAAATAATATGTCGTTAGGTGAATCATGTGTGTTGTTGCGCATTGAGAAGTGAATATATTTTGTTTTCTGGGTATTTAGGGTTAGTAGATACATTATCAAAAAGCCATTTACTAACTGTATTGAAGCCATGCTGAGCGTGTGTAGTCGCTTCAGTCCGAGTTTTGCCCGTGAATAATAGGGCTGTATCATCTGCATAAGACACTATGATACCATTTTGGAGTTTTAGGCTGTATAGGTCATTTAAGTAGATCAGGAACAGCGTAACTCCAAGTATACTGCCTTGTGGAACCCCATAATGAGCATTGAGGATATCTGAACGAAAGCATTTACCAATTTTTACGCATTGATATCTATCCCTAAGATAGTCTGTAAATAATTTTTATAATGTACCTCTTATTCCCACATATTAAATAAAAATGAAATTATTTTGGCTTTTATACCTCCTATAAAGATCGCTTATGTTCTTTTTCTTAAATATCTCTTATGTACAGAAATGGACCAGTTACAATTTTTATAGATAAAAATATCAGTTTCATTTGCCGGAATATTAGAAATTAATTATGACTCGAAACATCATGCATGAACCAGGATGATGACCGAATTTGAATGAAACTAAGCATACAGGTAGACCATATTCTGTAATAAAAAATATGATAACATATCGAATAATTTACAGAAACTAATATTGTTAAAAATGTACGACCGTGTGAGTATACTTCACTCTTTCCGTCCGTTCAAAAATTCAGACATTGCAGTTTAATTTTAGAACATTATCGTAGCAGAAAACTACTATACCACGCGTTTAAATCGAGCCTTGACCAAAACACACAAAATTATTAAGTACCTCACTTGCAAAATGACAAATAGCAGATAAGTTTAACTACCCACAATCCCTTGATAAACATAAAGTCAAAAACCTACTACAATACGCATGCAATAACACTTTAGAAGCAAAAACTGGACGGCCGGAAGCCCGAGCATTGTGGGGTTAATATGGAAAATTGCGGTCTTACCCGTTTGTGGGTTAACCCTCCGATCGCTAAATATTCAGTAGAAATAGTTTTGTGACGTAGTTTGATAATTCCGGGTTATTGTCACCGGCCCCAGGACACTGCCTTGGGGGACACCGGGCTGCTTTCGTTTACAGTTTGCTTAATATGGTTACTGGTAATAGAGGTAACAGCCTGTTAAATTAAGGGACCGACGGTAAGTTAAGTAAAGTTTGGTATTGAGTAGCTGTTAGTAATCCTAGTTGTTAGTGTAACGAGATTGTTAGCAGTTTATGAGTATCGAGATTCTGTTGTAAAGCTAAATTTATTAATGGGATAGTAAATTATGATTTTTATTGCTTTACAGACTGTTGCACTAATTGGAATCCTCACTAATATTATAAAGGTGAATGTGAATTTGTTTGTTTGTTTGTTACGGTCTCACGCCTTAACAACGTGACAGATCAACATGAATGTTTTGCATACACGTTGTCGTAGGTACAGATGAGGATATAGGCCACCTTTTATCCAGAAAAAAGTACTGTTACAAATCTAACCTAACCTACATTTACGCGAACGAAGCCGCGGGCAAAATATAGTGAAACAATAAATATCAATAAGGCGTAGAAAAGACAACAAAGTTACGTTTCAAACATGGGAAATATAATATGTTAGAATATATGTAAATAAGAATCAAGTGTTTTATATTATGTGGTAGTATTTACACTGAATTAATACAAATACTTAAATCGCGCCACTTTAATAGAAAAGTTATGTCATATATTTTTATTCCGAACACAAGTAATAACTGGGTGATTAATTACAATATTTTATGAATTTTGATGAGTTATTTTCTATATTATGACTAATCAGAAGGATGACAGAGAAGAATATCCGTGATATGTGAGACATAGGATTCATTATGACACGGGACATTCTTAATCTCCCATGTTGAAACAGTGCGAGTAGGTAGACAGTTACATATCTGAGAGTTCCCCATAATTTTGCCTTTACACAGATATATATCTGGGAGATCATAAAAATATTTTTATATTTACCGTTAAACCAAGTGATAATTAGGTAAATATATGTTAACATAACATGGAATAATCAGAGGTGCATTTAATGGGATCCAAGTCGAGACTTAGACCTAGTATTCGTATTAGCTATCAGTGTTCTTAGATGTCAGAATCTTTAGTTTTATCACAGGTCTGAATTATTATCAAAAAAATAACAGTTTATTATTAAAATATAACTTATTCTATAATCCAGGCTGGCCTAGATTTCAAGTACATTTTGAATTATAAGTGAAATAAAGTGTTAGCACCTTAAAAACTTGTTTATGCCTCCAATCTTAAGAAGCGCTTTATAAAAACTGATTTGTATTCAAACGATACAATCTTAATTCGCGCCTAAACCATTTAGCAATAAAACGGAATCTTAAATATTATACAGAAGCTGAAGGTTATTTCTAGATAAAATAAACGTAAGAAAATAATGTGACTTGATTTTTTGCTTAGGAATAAATATTAAATGTACGGCTAAACGAATTGAGCAAATATAATCTTGAGTATGTCCATAAAAATATTACGTAATCATTATTTTAATCTATTTGTAAGAAATTGGACGTAAATATGCTTGGATGTTTGTTATTTAATTACATATATACCGTAGTTGGATTTGAACGACTTTTGACACATAATAATATATAGACCATGACTTTACTTTTTATTTTGGAATACGTTACCATGGGCAAAATCGCAAGTGGAGCTTAGTTTTTAACGGCTTTATAGACCAAACATCTCTATACACTATCTCTATTACAGGCTATCGCAGATATAATGTCGACGAAATCAATAAAACCACCACAGTTCAAATTTGCAACAAATCTACAAACCACTTTCAACAATTCGGTCTTAAAAAGTTTTCTCTTTCCACTTGATTCTTTCGATAATTCCTTTTCGTCAATTGCCCTTCACCCGTCCCTTCCACACGACCGCACAACGAACGGCTACCTTTCTCAATTCACGTCACTCCACACATCTTCTTGCTAACCTCAATGATTTCAACATCGTTATTTGATCTGTCTTTCAAAATTACAACTCAAATACATTTTTCTTTACGTGTGGTTGGTTTTAGTTCTGTCAGTTGTCGTATTGCTTTGTGACATGATTTACATGACTTTGTATGCGGTTGTGGACAGTCGGCGATTAGAATAAGTGATCATGAAAATTTTGTCTAATAATTTTTTTAAGACCCAAAAATAATAATATTAGCAATAAAATCGCCACTACTAAAAGCCTTCTCTTCAGACTGGTATTGTTTACAATATTGAATAATATATTTTGTTGTTTTCAAATTTGGCATAGTTAAATATTATTTTAAACTTATATGTAACTAAGTACTTAGTTATACAAATTACTTATACGTTATTGGATTATTGTCTATATACTTGTGATAAGTAATATTGTAATTTTAATGTAACATGATTTAAATGAAGCTTTTTTTAGTAACGATTCAGGACACAAGTCTGCAAACTGACAAAATAGTAAATGTATATATGTATGTTCTAGCAAATATACCAACGCATCAGTCGCATATTATCACTTCTTCAAAACAAACAGTCCCTGTGTGCTTATAAGACAATGGTTATTGATCCACTGTTGACAACATAATGCCTTCTTAACTATCCTGTAAAACCCTACTTACCGCAAGAATGGGTTTCTGTGACGGGTAAGCTTTCAAGCTTTCCCAGTTTCCATGTACGACATCAATCCACCTTACAAAAGACTATAGCTTCTTAAGATAAGTCTGCTTATACTAGAAGGCTAGGAAGAGCCTATGTACACTTTAATAGCCAAGTTTATATTCCTCGCAATAATTGACGATCCCATGAATTATAATTTTTTGGTCCACTGATATTTTCTTACTTACACATAGTCATGAAATAGGTATATACCGTATACAAGCTTGAGGGCCAGCAGCTAAAACTAATTTACGTGATTTACAAATAACACAAAATAAACTATTAAAGCAATGACGTAATATTATAATATATAGACGCGTCATGCATGAACATCACGGCACTCGAAAACAGCGTAAATACTATCGGTAGCTAGACAGCTACTTAGACGCATGAAGAAAGAGAAATAAAATTAATCTATCATCTACGGAATTCCTGTTGTTAGAGAGAGATAAATATATTTATTTAATTACGTTGTCATTCTGTGGTGCATGCTTATTGGCTGAGTGCGAACACGTGACTTACCTCAGGCGCCAGCCGCCATTAGAAGGCATCGAAAAGAATAAAATAAAATCCATTTCTCTTGATACTTACGCATGAAACGATACTTTTTATCTTTAACAATTGCAGTATAATTTTTACATTTCCTAAAAACACAGGACGGCATTTTTTTTGTTGTTTTGTGGAAGTTATTCACTCAAGTTATTTTAATGTCACGTCACACCCGCGGCACTGGTTGGTACCTTACATTCATGTTGCCACTACAGAGCGCGGGCAACGTATTTATAGTTTATATATCATTGTATTAAAGTCCTTTTTAATTACGACTACTTAACGCCTACTAAACATATTTACAATAAAACTAAACCACTAAACTTACAAAATTTATATATGTACATACCATACATGCTTTGACTAAATCAATTCATATTAATATTACACTCAAACACAAGTCACACAAGAAACAGAAATAATATAGAATTACCTTACATAAGACCACTGTCTGGTGAAATGAGTTTTTAGTATAAGGGAGCTCAGTTATAAAATAAGCTACCCTCAAACGTAACGAATTCTTTATTTATTAATATTTTAAAAATAGAACATAAATGTTGTTACACAAAAATCATTGTTAACTTGAACTTAAACTCGACTGCTCGAATATAAAATGTTAGTATGTACTTGTTATGGTATAATTGTTTAAATTTACTCATATTTTAAATAAACTATGTAATTTTATTTTTAGAGAAATAATCTATTTTAACCGAACTCACATTTCACCAGATATATGTACATACATACATAGATTCACGCCTGTTTCCCAGAAGGGTAGGCAGAGACTACGGATTTCCATTTGCTACGATCCTGATACACTTCTCTGGCTTCATTCACTTTCATAACATTCCTCATACACGCTCGCCGGTTTAAGATGCTCTTAACGGTCTCCGATCTGATCAAGAAACGTTCGCCTAGGTCTTCCCCTTGCGACTGTTCCATTCACACTAGCCTTATAAATTTTCTTAGTCAGACTTTTTTCACCAGATATGTTTCTAATTATCACGTTATATATATATAAGACATCGACTAGACAAAATTCTGTAGCAACATGTTTTGCTTGCTAACAGACAAACCAAAAACAGTTTGCCCGGGACTCTCGGGAATTTAAACCTGCTGGTTAATCAGGCGTAAATACAAGCGCAAATGAATGCAACGGAACTAATTTGGTAGTTATTCTTTAATAATTACATTTCATATACGGTAGAAATAACTGCTACGTAAATTGAATTTTTTATTAGGAATGCACAGCGTGTGATAGTGTGTGTGTGTGTGATAAACAAAAACAATTTTCGTATCGTACACACACGCATGAAAGATATATTGCAAATAATATCAAACGCGCTCGCTTGTTATTCTATAACAACTTGTCATGCGGAAAGATAAGCGAATTTCAGTTTTATTACAACGACCAAACGGAATTTATTCACGTGTCAGTAAATCTTTCAATGACATTTTCTTTTTTTCCGAATATTGGTGGTTATATGTGTCGCTAGTACATTTTTGACATTCGAATTTTTATTTCACTTGCATGGCAAAAGCTTCCTCATTGATAAGCGATGGCCATTCCTTACTAATAGCTGTTTTTTTATTGCTATGGGTAGTTAAATCATCACTCGCTTTAATGGTAAAGAAAAACATCCTGCATGTCTGAGAGTTCTTCATAATGTTCACGAAAATGTGTTTTTTATGGTATCGGAGGCAAACGAGCAGACGGGTCGCCTGATGGTAAGCGGTTACCGCCGCCCATGGACACCTGCAACACCAGAGGAGTAACAAGTACGTTAGCAGCATTTTAAATTGCCCTCCACCCTCAGAAGGGGGAAGGGTTGGGCTTCCGGCACCCTCACTCACTCGACGAAACACAACGCAAGCGCTGTTTCACGCTGGTTTTCTGTGAGGCCGTGGTATCACTCCGGTCGAGCCGGCCCATTCGTGCCGAAGCGTTCCTCTCCCACGTTGATAAAATGTAAAGTGTGTCAATACCCAGTGGGCTAGCGTGGTGGGCTATATCCTAATCTTTCTAACACTTAGAAAAGGTCCGTACCCAGCACTGGGACAATTTAATATATGAGTATAGGGCCGATAATGTGTTGTTTGATTTAGTTCTTAAGGACACAAGCGTGTCTGCTCTGAAGACCACAGAAGTGTTGCTGGGTAATTCTTCAAGGGCTGGGCAAAATACTTCATTTTTCTGAGTGTTTGATGATAAGTTTTAAATTCGTTAAATTCTTTAAGAATTATTTTATTCTCCATGTAAAATTTTATGTTTTATTATTGAATAACGGCTTCAATTTTTAAACAGTTTTTTTATGAGCTAATTTGTATCTGCGGGTAACAACATTAATAATAATAATAAAATGTTTATTTGCAAAAACATAAATATACATAGTCTTAAACCTAAATAAGTCTGGTATACAATAAAGTAGTTACTTTCTAGCATGATGATTATATGTCCGAATTAGTCCAAATAACAGAATTAATTCATCCATTGGCATTTTGACCCCGGCGTCCAGACATAATGGTTTCCCATTACTTCTGGATATGGTTAAGTTTTAAAGTACTTTCTCGTGGTTTTAAGGTAATAGGGCAAAAAAATCCAAAGTCAAAATATTGAGCTAAAATGTTTATGTTGGTGGTAAACTTATATCAAGCACAAGAGCAGCGATAGCTCAGTGGGGAGACCAACAGACTGCAATGCAGAGAGTCTCGGGTTCGAACCCACGTCGCACACCTCTGACTTTCAGAAGTTATATGGCTTTCCGAAATTATGTGCGTATTGATTGACAATTATCGCCTGCTCCGTGCCTCAGAGAGCACGTTAAGCCGTCGTTCCCGGCTGCCATGAACATCTATGGCAGTCGTTATTGGGGAAGTCGACACAGAAGATCCCACTGAGTCGAAGTGTCGCCGGTCTGTACTGACTGGCCCCCACACAAGATAAGATAAGGTAATAGGGCCCTATAACAATCATATTATAATCATATTATAACACAAAATTTGTACCTCATTGCGTCCGCTTAAGAGCGGATTTATTAAAAAATGGTTACATAATATTACGTATTTGATTATTTATTTGAAATTATTTCTACGAAGCTTCAACTAGAACTATTTTACTTTTTATTTCGTAGAAACTTTGAGCTTAAATCCTCTTGAGAAATTAACTTGTAAGACTTTTTCCTTAATTGCCTACATTATTTCCTTATTTTGGGCTATGATTTGATACACCAATAAGTTAATTTCTTTTTATCTAGGTAAAAAGGTTAATAATTTGAAGTAATAGTAGTTCTGCATAACTGTCAATTCAGACCTACTATAGAGAAAATTTTGTTAGCAAAATCTGGTAAGTTTCTGCTGAACGGATTCCGGAATGCAACCCATATTTGATAATACTGTGCCATCATGCCACCGAGGCAACCAAAGAAATAGACACATATACATTGATAAATAAAGAATCTCTCTCAGGTACAGTTGGAAAAATCTATTAACTCTCGCACTAGTCCCAAGTCAGGCAAACTGTTATCGAAGATTTTTGTCGAAAAATTCTCAGTAGCAATATTACAATAGGCCTAATTTCTTGGCTGGTTAAATATGAGAGTACTACCACCACTGCTTACACCTTTGTGGTAAGACAAGCTTGAATTACAGCCTAATATCCGTATATAAGCCGGTAATTCAAGCTTGTCTGTTTGTTCAAGCAGTAGGTTACACTAACCACTACGCCATCGAGGCCGTCCTCGATGGCGTAGTGGTTAGTGTAACCGACTGCCACGTTTGAGGTCGCAGGTTCGATTCCCGCACAAGTCAAACATTTGTGTGCATGAACATGGATGTTTGTTTTGGTCTAGGTGTTTCTATGTATAATATATATGTATTTACAAAAAAATGTATAATTATGTATATATATCCATTGTCTAGTACCTATAGTACAAGCTCTGCTTAGTTTCGGCTATATGAGTGTTGTGTGTATGTGACAGAATATTATTATTATCTATGTCGAAATATTTATTTGTGTACAAATTAAGTCTATTAGCTAAAAACGCGTCAAAAAACCTCAGCGCGATTAATTACAACTGCCCGCCACCGCCAACGCGTGAGCCGTCGATCACTGGAATTGAATCCAATCACGTCCATTATGTCACACAACTCCGTTACGCAAAAAGTTGGATTTGATGTAGGACGAAACTCCTAAATCTAAAAAGTTGTATTAGAAACTTTTAAATTGAAATGTGGTTGGGCTGGTGCGTCCCTGCCATTTAAATAGCAAAAAGAACTTGTAAAACCTCTAGAATTAAAAGTTTTGAAGGTCATGGGTTACGTTTTCAATTTGGAGATTAAACCACTAAATTTTAGATTACATACATATTTGTATACATACCGGGAGTAGACAGCGTACCGAAAACTGAATTAGTAGGTGCAGCCCATTATTTTGAGTTTGAAATCGTTGGAATTTTCTTCAGGAAAAATGCCTTGAATAATTATTATAACGTAATGTCTGAATAGTCACGTGTTGTGGGTTCTTTGGAAGACAAAAGTTTGCAGTACCACAAATAGTTGTGCCGAGTGTGGACGTTCTTTGTGTCTGTTGTTTGAGTGTTTAAAGTCTCGCGATAACGGTATTAAACCTAGTCCGTAAGATGTTTAAAAAAAAGCGTTTGTGTGTGTAATAAGAAATTAAGATAGTTTTAAGTAGGAATCTGTAACTTTTAGAAAGGAGTATCATTATTTTAAGTGATATATGTAACCTAATATTTTAGTATTTAAATAAAAATTTAAATTACTATATTGTCCTCCAGACCGAATTTCGGTCACGGCGGCCAATCTTAACGGAGACTGGCCATCTGTGCAGGAGATATTATAGTGCACAAGCGTGTGCGCAAACACAAATGCTCTCTCTGTTCTAATACTCATGATCCAATGGGACAGTAATCCAACACGACCGGAGAGAGACCAGGCGTAGGATCAACGGCTGTACGTGCTTTCCGAGGCACGGGGGTGTCTAGCACCGCCAACTTGCTAACTCCGGGCTACTATCGAGATTTCTCAACAGAAAAACCCAATAACTTTTTGTTGGCCCGACCCGGGATTCGAACCCGAGACCTCATGCACAGCAGTCGCATTGACTACCGCTGCGCCACGGAGGTAGTTTAAAATATCTAAATAAGTAACCCAAGAACTTTCAATCGCGTATAAAGGTCTTGACTTAACAACTAAAAAATAGGTAGTTGTAGTATTAAGGTAGTTTAAAATATCTAAATAGTTAAAATCGGTGATAGCCGCTAGGATTTTAATTCGTCCATAAAGGTCTTCTCTTATCCCTTCTCATTGTTAATATACTAGTTATACAGGGTGTCCGGTAATTAATGGATAACCTTGAAATGTCTTATAGTAGAACTGAAGGCCGGGGCACACCACGATCGTGGCGGTAAGTCCCGTGTTTGAGGAGTGGCTAGAGAGGCGGCATGGCGCCCTCACCTTCCGGCTGACACAGGTACTGACTGGCCACGGTTGTTTTGGCCGGTTCCTGTGTCGTATACGCCGGCAAGAGACGCCCGGTTGTCACCACTGCGGCGACTGCCGCGACATTGTAGAGGACACGGCGCTGCACACTTTGGCGGTTTGCCCCGCCTGGGCATCGCAGCGCCGTGATTTGATCGCGGCAGTCGGATCGGTTGCCCTCTCGCTTCCGGCCGTAGTTCAGTCTATGGTCCGGAGTGAGAGGTCGTGGAACGCCGTCGCCTCCTTTTGCGAGGAAGTGATTTCCATCAAGGAGGCGGCGGAGCGGGAGAGGGAGCGTTTAAACCCTCTCCCAAACTGCAGAGCCGGGCGCTGGAGGGCGCGCGATGACCTCCAGCCACCCTGAGGTTTGACCTGGGGGTGGCGGGGTTTGTGGGCCTGCCCGCCATCCGTTCAGCACCAGGTCCGAGAGGCGGCGTGCGTGTTCCCACGCGCGCCTCTGTGTTGAGTCCGTTTCCCCTCTAGGGTGGAGACAGTAGGGAATTTTTGAGGGAGTCCTTTGGGTAGGTCTCTTCGTGTAGTGGCCTGCCGTTTCATACGGCGGCCTGAAACCTCGGCGGGGTTGGAACCGCATGCGAAAGCGATTCGCGCGGCCCCGCCGATAGTGGTTTTGTCGAGGAACACCGTGGTAGGTTTAGTCGGTATTCCGGGAGGCACTTTACTATGATTCCATCCTTCTTTTACCCCGGCGAGTCCGACATAATCCCTCCGCCCGCCCCCGCGGAGGGATATGCGTCATTGCATTCCCCCAAGTATTATATATATATTAAAAAGTGCAAGCTATATAAGCATAGCATACTTTTGACTGTCTATCTATTAGCATAATTAGTGTTTAATAATAAAACAACAAAAAACCGATGGATTTCATTCATTTATGGTCGTAGTATACAAGAAAGTTATATAGGTATGGTAATTAAAAAAAAACCACATATCTCAGGTAGTAGTTAGGATAGATTTTTTTTTTCATATTTTTTTTGTATGGCCATCAGTTCCTCTATAAGACATTTTCAGGTTATCAATTAATTACCGGACACACTGTATATCTAAAGTCGAAGCACGGCTAGCTAACGCCAGCACTAAAGCTGACCGACGCCATCTTGTCAAAGCGTTAGCAGCTGTCACATAAATTAGACAGTTTCTATTTCATGCGGAATTATGTGCATGCGGATAATTTTTCTGTACCGACCAACAAAGTACGCTCGTTGGAAATCCTCTATGTTTACCATGAGCTTTCTAATATAGTTATAGTATTAACTACAATAGTAAGAGTTAAGACTAGTATTAAAAGTATATAAAGACTTCTGTATATGTGTAGGTTAGAATCGCATAAAGTGGTTTTAGATTATTTTGTTTTAACGACACTATACAGATTAAGTAGTTACATCTGACAAGAGATGGCTCTGTACAATCCGGAATCGCGCAAGCCAAGTTTGCACAGCGGGTTATAATATATACAGGTTTCCACGTCAACCGTCGAGTCGTGGCCTGCTAGGGACGAACTCTCAGCCTGGTCGGAGGATCTCTTTACGTTGGAGGGACTTCAAACCACGTTCTTCCAAACTGTCAAGAAGTTCTCAGAAGCAGCATGAATTCTGAAATAGTGTGACAACATTATTTGTTATTAAATCGCAATTCATTTAATTGCTCTTCGTTTTTTTCGGTTGATTGTTGGTTTCGTTCGATTAGTGGGCAAACAAGCAGACGGATTGCCTGATGGTAAACGATTACCGCCACCCATGGATACTCGAAATACTAGAGGAGTCACACGTGCGTTGCCGGCCTTTTAAAAACGAGTACGCTCTTTTCTTGAAGTGTTATTACATAGGAAGCTATAGTTAGTAGATATACGCTAGAGAACATAACTTGGTGTACAATGCAAAGAAGACAGAATTGTTAATATTTAGGTCAGGAAGAGGTCCACAAAACGTCCCACCAGTTTGGATAGGAGGTCAGCGAGTCAAAGTAGTAGAGAGGTTTAAGTACCTTGGTCATATACTGACGTCAGACTTAAAAGACGATGCTGATATAGACAGGCAACGCAGAGCGCTGTCAGTAGTGGGCAATATGATAGCCAGGAGATTTTTTAAAGCCAACACTCAGACGAAGGTACATCTTTTTAGGACATATTGTCAGTGTTTCTAAACGTGCCAACTCTGGACGCTTTACACGAAGAGGTCTCTGGATGGTATTCGTGTTCAGTACAATAACATCTTTAGACAGCTAATGGGTCTTGCGCCGCATTGTAGTGCGTCGGGTATGTTCGCAGAAGCTAGGCTGGATACGTTTAATGCCATCCAAAGAAAACGAATCGCTGGATTCATGTTGAGGGTTGGTTCGTGTACGAACAGTATTATAAAAGAGTTTTCTGAAAGACTATATACTACCACAATGTACAATAAATGGTTACAGATTGCAGCGTAATAATTGTATCTAATAGCTTCATTTTTTGTAATAGCATAGAGCGGTTATATACATATATTCATTTTGTTTGTTATGTAACTTCATTTATTTTCTTTTTAATACGGATATATTTACTTTTTTTTTTTTCTTTTCTGTGTAAAATATGGAGTGCAAAGATTCCGAAATAAAGATTTATTATTATTATTATTATTATAGGAGTGAAACTATGGTATATACGGTTCGAATTAGTATCCGAACTGGTACTTACTACATCTAGACTGAAAATTCTTATACATAGGGATAGAGCGGTCAGTTATGGTAAGTCGAATCATATGCTTAGCTAATACCAGCACTAAAGCTGCCCAATGCCATCTTGTCAAGCTGTCTCATAAATTAGACAGTTTCTATTTCATGCGGAATTATGTGAACATTTAATGCGGATAATTTCTCTGTACCGACTAACAACGTACGCTCGTTGGGAATCCTTTATGTGCACCTACCATGAGCTTTTTACTATAGTTATTATACTAACTATTATAGTAAAGGCGTATAGCTTTGATACCAGAGTATCAAACTACAAAAAATACAATGTATAAAAAAATACTGCGCACTTTTGTAGTTCCTAAAGTGCATGGTAAATCGCACATTTTGGTAATAAAGAAATAATATTATTAAGGTTTTCTTTCTTTTTTAAAGATTTCTAGCAATTTGAATTTCAAATTGCTAGTATTCTTGTTAACCCCTCCAGCTAAGCTACAATGCTTGTGTTAGGAGTGGCTTTACATCAGTATGAGTGGGATTCGAACCCGCGACCTCTCGATCCCAAGTCCAATGCCTTATCCATTGAGCTACCTTCTATAAGGCTGAATACGATATGGCAAGTTGCTTAAGCAAGTGTCTTGCTATCCTAACCCTTTGGCTGGTCTAAGATAAGGACAGCAACTTGGTTTAAGTAACTTGCCTCGTGAAAATGGTGCTTAAAAGTTAAGAGTAGTATAATATAGGTTTATTAAATATGCTGTCCTTGAGGCCTCGGGTTAGAGTCAGGCATTGTCTCATTAGGTTTTCTGACAAGAAATTCTTAGTTGTGGCATGAAGGACCTAAAAACATGACGATGTTTAGGTCCGCCATAAATTTCGATATTCCACGGAAATTTCGCTGCTAATTAGCTGTTAATCATTACAACTCATATTCATTATTTTCAAAGTTTTTTGGCACGTTTGGATGAAAATTAAATGTATATACGGGTCCTTTAAATAAAATAAATACTATCCAAATCTGTTGTTTATGTATGTAAAATATGTATGTGAAAAATCTGGCACCGCTCACTTATACAAGATGAAAAATCTTTATTCTCGCTATATTTTCAGAGTAATTAAGTGGCTTTTTCAAATTTTTGCCGTGTCGCGCTTACATCAAATTAACTAACTAGTTCTTAGATCATTCGACGCACGCCAAGCGCTGACGAGCTACAATATCAAGGACTATATCGTAAAGGAGTCTGTCCACTACCCCGTCTCATACCATGACCGTGCTAGGAACGTGTCAGGTAAAAAAATATTATTTGCAAGGAAATGTATAAGACTATGCCCACTAGACCATTCCTTCACCGACCAGCAGTTTCTATAGCAGGGCGTATCTTGTTGCTTTTCGTGTCTGATACGTTCCTAGCACGGTCATGGTATAAGACGGTGTAGTAGGCAGACTCCTTTATGCGTATGCGTAGCGTTATTCTTATTTACTATCTTAAAACGTCAATTTCTATTGTGGGTATTAAATAAATGTGAACCAGTGAAACTAATTTTTTATGATTAAATGTGACTGTTATTATATGTGGCCAAAATTTCAAGACAGTAGATTAACTTCTTGTATAGTTGAAACTTTAACTACACAAAAGAACCCATGGTAATTCTCTATCATATAGGTACAGTAAATGAGAGCCGTCGTCGCGGTGTGAATAATTCGCTTGTCTATTGTCCGGGGATTACGTCCGGCGCCACGGACACGTCCCCGGGCAACCACGCTCGCGAATATTACCGGACATTACTGGACATTACCGGGAAAATGTGTGTAACATATAGCTGCGGTCGTATTTAATGAATCGTTACGTTTGCTTACAATTGAGTCGTGCTTGAATTTTCCCTAAGGGGTAGGTAACATCAACTTTTCGTTCGTCATGTGTTTAGGTACTAAGTAATAGGTCGGTAGTCTAAGTCTTTTTGGAGGTTCAAATTTATTTTAGTCTTGTGATACTTTAAATATTGTAATCGTGTATGCATGCCTGGTAGCTCGTACGTTTGAAGATTTTGTTTATTATACAGCGTGTAACAGAATGGTGTGGTCATATTTAAGATTCACACATATATATATCAGCGATAGCCTATTGGGAAACCGTTGGACTGACACGCAGAGGTCTCGAGTTCGAACCCAAGGCGCACATCTCTGACTTTTCGAAGTTATATGCGTATTAAATAGTTAATTATCGCTTGCTTTAACGGTGAAGGAAAACATCGTGAGGAAACCTACATGTCTGAGAGTTCCCTATAATGTTCTCGAAGATATGTGAAGTCTGCCAACCCGCACTGGGCCAACGTGGTGGACTAGGGCCTAACCCTTCTCACACTGAGAAGAGGCCCGTGCCCAGCAGTGGGACAGTTTATTACAGGGCTAATATTATTATATTATTATTACATAATTTAGCCCCTGTAAAATCGTGACAAAAACCGTACTTATAAACTATTTACCCTAAAGTATTTATTTTAATCCACTTACCAATATCAGTACATTCTAGTCAATACTTAAATAATGCCAATAACTGACTCGGTGATCTCCATTAACCCGTCGAAGACAAGTCGCAGTTACAATAAATAAATAGAATGTTTGAAATTGTAGTGAAATTTAATATAATTTGATTTGATCCGGGGATAGGGTATATAGGTTAGGTTAGCGATAAAGTCTGCCAACCCTATAAATGTAACCTATCTTTTACCCAAAAATTTTATTGTTACCTAGGGCCACGCTTATATAATACACTTAATAAGAAGCTAAACATCTACCCACTCTGTAGTAATTCATGCAAAATGACCATCACAACGTACCTCCTAACATTAAATTATTATGAAACGGAGCAGCTCATCCTAACACATACCTAGTCACGTAACCACACACATATATACTCACTCACACAAAAACACTCACTAACACTCACATGAGTATTTATACTTACTACTACTAACACAGCCAAATACAGAAAACATATTCAAAACACAGATTGACAATCTAATCCAATTACATACCACATACATTTACCAAAATTATTTCATTATTGTTACTGTAAGCTTTTCAATTAAATCACTATACAACTTAAATAATTAGTATATACCAAATGTAAACTAAAAATTGTTACTTATAATGTCTACAACAGGGATATGGGCCTGGCACCTTTAATACAAGTTGTTATCTAACAACTTAGCAAGGGTGCTGGTCACCACATAATGTGAGACTGTAATAGTTTAAGACTTATGGACTTATTCTTATATTTCTTATGTATGTACTATTCTATATTGTGGTGAAATAAACTTTATTATTATTATTATTATAGGTTATATTTTAGATATACATTATGGCCCTAAAATACCACACCTTTCTAATTATATGTCGGAACGGCAATACTGTTAGTTGGGACAATAGCGCCATCTAGTGACACAGAAAGGCATTAAGGCGAAACGCCAGCGCCATCTAGCGGCGCTAGACGGAGTCTACGAGGCAGCGCGAGGGGCGGAAAGAGCTCAGTCTACGTGTTACCGTCGACCAGTGCACACCTCGTAGAAACTATCTCGCGTTTCATAGTAATAAGTGCTCTTAGTGTGAAGTAGTTGTTAGTTGAATTCGAATACAAGTTATCTCACTACCTACGTGTTTTCTATTGATTGATACCAACATTTCCCACTGCTCACGTACTTTGATTCTATAAAATGGCTGATAAGGACGTGATAAAACGCTGTCAATCCGACATATATAATAATAATAAATTGAATCAATATGGTATACTCGTAATCATAATACAATATGTTCGCTCGTTGTTTTTATTAGTTTATATGTTTTGTTAGAGACTATAATTTTCTATCTCTTATTTATCTTAATGCTTGAGGTGTTCAGTTCATTTATTTATTTTATTTATTTTCAGCCTGTATTGTCCTACTGCTGGGCAAAAGCCTCCCTACCGTTTTTCCACATATCCCTATTATGCGCTAGTTTGCATCAGTCTCTTCTGTAGTAAGTTAATTCGTCTTGCCATCGACGTTTTGGTCTACCACGTTGCCGCTTAGCACCGTCTGGGACCCAATATAGCACATATAGTAAATGGTATAATGGTTGCAGAACCTTACTGATATAATTTGTAAAGTAAGTTACAAGACATTCAACTAAGTATCACAAAAATGACCTTTGATTTATATCTGTTGTTTGAATGTTTATATAATCACTCGCGGAACATGAATTACATATTTCTAGTACGGGCTTTGTCATTGTTAAATAATATATAAATTGCTATCAACACCCTCGAGAGTCATTATATACATATAGTTACTCCAAATAAGCACATCCATCTAATAAAAATTAGCTTTTGAAATTAAACACTTTATACGGATTTTGTTTTGTGTTGTTGTTTACACTTTGCTCCGACGTTTCGGTTTCGGTTGCTTAAACTTAAATATAAATAATTTTAATTAAAAATATATAGCTTAAATAGTAGTAAAGTTTAATAATAGTAGTGTTAGAGTTTTCAAAATTATGTAATAACAGTGTTATAAAGTAAAATAAACAACGCGACAAAATCTGTATAAAGTGTTTAGTTTCAATGTATAACATTCGCGTAAACATAAGACAATATTATGTAAAAAGTAGCTATATCAAAATTAAAGCCCATATTTCCATTAACAAAGTAGCTTCAATGTATATATACAATGATTTACAAACAACGTTGATACATTACACTTTTACTTTAGGCTATACTAGACTATTACGGGGTCTATATAAGTATACATTACACGCTGTAATTATATTTTTTATATGTTTTACCAAATGTGATACACATACTACACTGAAATAATATACATGTCACAATTTCTTTTCTCTTTCAAATCTGCTCTTATATCTTCTACTATGTAATTAATAATATTTCAGAAATAAATAACAACATAAATAAAAAAAAGGTATATGAAATAATTGGTGTAATTTAAGAACATTTATTAATATATGATATCCAATAGAACCAATAAAACGCTAAACTTAACTAAAACATGTCCAAGCGGATCCAAAAACCAACCGACCCAAATATCCTTGACCTCACATTAACTAAAACGTAACCAAAATAGATTTTAGTCCGAACACAAACCACTGTCACCATAGTTCCCCTCGGCCGAACATTATTGAATCGCACCCGGTTATACCGAAACTACCCCAATATAACTGCCACTTTTTACTCAATTACGAGCGAATCCGGGAACAGTCTCGTTAGTTTCCAAATCGCATTATTTGACCGGTCCAACGAACGCAATTTGGCCACCATAATGAAAGTTGTTGAATTCGGACCTTTTCGCTGAGGTAGCTAAGGGACTGAGAAGTGGGTGTAGGTACTACCGATTCTGCTTGAAAAGCAATTTAGGTATTGATTTGAGAAGTCAGGTATTCGATGATTGGTTGGACGTTCAATTTGTACAAAAATATTTTTATAAGGATTAAGTTTGACTGCTTCTGTAGCTCAACGGTCGTGAATGTGACTGCTTTACATGAGATCTTGGTTTAAGTAATGTGTTATTAGGATTCTTGGTAACAAATTTTCTTGACAGGGTTGACTAGGAAAGTGTAATTAAGCTGAATGTGAATGGGACAGTCTAATAAGAAAGAGAAAGTCTAGCCAAACTAGCAAATGGAAAATTTGTGATCATCTCGTAACTCTCCGAAATACAGAAATTATTCTTTACTGCACAAATGATTTCAATAAGAAGATAAAGACAATTTATTTCATTTTTCTTAAATAAAAAGATAAAAAGAAATTGTTAAAGGCTAGGAATATTCTATGTCACGGCAGAATTTAAACAATGCATTTTGTGCATAACAGTTTGAGTGCACGTTTGCGTTTCATATTATATGTATAATAATATGTTCTTTTTGAGGGTTTTTTTCCAAATGAACTGAAAACATTTACAATATTATGTTGATTAAAAGAAATATGAATGCTATGATAAGATAGTACTGTAATTAATTATGATTTTCATAATATTTGACACATTCTTAAACTAATAATAATAATAATAATAATAATATTCTACCACATACACACAACACTATCTAGCCCAAACTAAGCAGAGCTTGTACTATGGATACTAGACAATGGATAAACATACATATATACTTTTTTTTTTTTGTAAATACATACATATTATAAACTAATCTTACCTTTTTGCTAATTAATTTACTTACTTACACCAGCTTCTAAAAGGATAAGAAGTGTATTTTTAGAAACGTTGTAGTCCATTGGCAATTGTATTGAAAAGAGTGGCTATGAGTTTCTCGGCTGCTTCTTGCCATCCGTTCTTTTTAATACTACCTTTTTTAGTATTATTCCAAACTAGATTTTGCCTGTGGCTTTGCTCGCGTTTATTTAGATTTTGCTTATAAATTTCTATCCTTTGGAAACAGTATTATTTTGTAGATGTAAGTTACTTTGTCTTTTTAAGCACACCTGACCTGACTACATTGTATACGAAATGTAATGCGTTTATTGTTCAAGATAATTTTAATTTCTGGATGAAGGATTCAAAAACTCTGGTAGCGTTTCTATAAAAACGATAAGTTTCTTTGTAGTCTCCTTGCTCCACGCGAAACTCATTTTTGTGCTTTAATCGCAGTGCGGTGTATATGAAAATATCGAACTTGTTCGATTCTTTTTTAACTACACTAGGCACTTGGATACAACGTATGCACACAGGCAATAAGTGTCGCAACAGCATGCGACACTAATTAATATCGTGTCACAATAAATTTCACAATTAAAGATACTCGCGTTCATACAGAGACACTTCGTGAGTGAGTGTACCGTGTAAAGTGTCGTAATCTAAACTTAGCTTTACAAGCAAATTAATAAACTCACAATTAATTAGGATAAACCTAATCAAGTTTATTGAAGTATCCAAAAATTGATTGTACATTTTATAGAACCAAAAATTTTAAGTTTGAGTTTACCAATTTTATGTCCTTACCAAATCTCGAAGCCGCAATAACCGACACAAATGATACTAAAGCCACTGTGCCATTCAGACACAAATGCATGAAAATAAAACTCGCTCCTTGGTCGAAAAATCATTCTAGTTCGACTAGAGGGTATAAAGACAACCGCTTCACTCCCGTGGGGCTCATAAACTCCGTGATTTAACGGCCCAAGGATCGTTCAGGTTACTGTTGAACACTGTTTTACTCAAGAATACTGATTCGAAGGGCCATTTTTGGTGTTTTCTTTGTGAGCTGCCTTGTTGGCACAGAGGTAGTGTGTGCCATTGCTGTGCATGATGTCTTGAGTTACGGTCAAGCAAATATCATTGGGTATTTTTTTACCAAGAATTCATTGGTATTACTGGTAGTCCGGAGTCTGAAACTGTGGCTGGTAGACGGCAATTGGCTCATCCCTGTTAATTATGATCCTTAAAAATTTAACAGATTCTCTATCTAGTTTTATTCTTTAACTAACACTTCAGCTCATATTAGATAAAGAAATGCGTTGTTAGAAACGTTGTAAGCCATTGGCAATTGAAAAGAGTGGGCATGAGTTTCTCATTTGCTTTTAATTTTTTTTCCGGATAACATACCTAGGACCTAGAATCGTTGTGTGGAAAAAAGTTTATACGAATAATTATAATAATTATAGAGGGAATATTTCTTTGTTTGTAATCGATAAACTTTGAAACTACTGATCCGATTTTAATTATTATTTCTCCATTAGAAAGATACATAATCCAGAAGAAACAGAATAAAACCGTGGGTTTCTATGTTATAATATAATAAATAATAGACGTTAGTCTATACTTATAACATAGAAGAAATATTAGATTGTTTGTAATCGAACAAATCTAATACTACTGAACCGATTTTGATCATTCTTTTACTATTTGAAAGCTAGTTTATCCAGAAGTAACAGTTGTTTCTTGACTTAACAAGAAGCAATAAACGTGGACAAAACCTTGGTAACAGCTAGTATAAAATATATTTACAAGTGTCAAAATTGTAGTCAGGACTGTCTTAGTATTTACTTATCTCTTGAGAAACAGACGATAGTATAATATGTATGTATGAAAAAGGGTAGAATCAACTTTACTAATCGATCACTCACTAAACTGCCAAAATAAATAGAACCTTAAAAGTAAAATTTTACAATGAACCGAAAAAGTTTTCTATTACGCTTTCCTGTTTCAGAAGCTTTAGGAAACGATTACACTAAGCAAATATTCTGCACAAAATTGTCTGCCCGAAATAATTTATTGGTTTCAGTAGTCGTCTCGCCACGGTTATCACGCCGAGTGCTGGAGGTCTTTCCCCAAAAGTGGTAATTTTTCGTGATTACCAAATATTTGTTCCTAGTCTGGGTAATATATAATTATCTCTGTGTTTGTAGTGTGATCGTTTGTAAAGTCCCCCGCGACACAGGAATTATTCCTAGTGAGGGAAAAGTTTTATGATAAGGTTTACACTTAGAGACTGTCTTAGTGATCTAAACGCGGTTACGTTTGAGTATAAGTCCCAGATTTCCATTTCCCAGGTCAGTCACACAGGCCACAGGTATGACGGAGCATTACTTAAGAACGGCTCGACCGATCTGGCTTATTATTTTTTGTTTTTGTAATTGTCAGGACAAGGATTATGTAAACGAAAATTTGCGATAAATCCGAGGAAAATGTTAATAATTTTAATCTCAATTTTATTAACGTTTTGAAATTGAATTTAACAACGTTAAATGTACTTTTGTATAGATTGGCAGGACGACGACTGTCGGGTCAGCAAGTTATAAATAAAATAAAAAATATACAGCTGTATTATTCACTATCGTTGCGCTACCGAAGCAGTCAAATGTAAATGACCCCTAAAAATACTTCAGCTGAACTCGTTCAGATCTTCTCCTCGAATTGACGGAAGCCTTTAAGCTGGCGTCAATCTTAACAAACGTCATCGTTCAACTTCGACTTGCAATCGAAATTCAACTTTTATCTAATACAAATAAAGTCCGAAATAGTTTTGCAACAACACCTTGTTTCCAAAAGCTACAGAAGATAATGTAGAGGAATTTCAACCTTGTATCAATGGAGTAAAGATCTATATTAAAGTGTTAAGATGTGTGATAGGTTGCCGATAACATTTTTTAAATTTTATCTTATTAATAGCTTAATAAGGTTTAAATTGAAATGACTGCGGGTTGTCTTTCCTTGTTTGCAGTTAGGGTTAGTTTTGAGTTAAACAGGGCGAAGAGTCTTTAAAGCTACAATGCTGGAGCTCGTACTTTAAATTGGTTACATAGAGAGAGCGTGTGTATAATATATCAGTACGCAAATTATTGCACGGATCACCATCCGTGCAATAATTTGCGTACTGATAGTGACAGTGGTGCAAAAAACAGCTATAGCCTATTGGGAGCCCGTTGGACTGCCACGTAGAGTTCTCGAGTTCGATTCCAAAGCGCGCATCTCTGACTTTTCGAAGTTATGTGCATATTACTTAATTAGCGCTTGCTTTAATTACAAAGGAAACCATCGTGAGGAAACCTTCAGATTTGAGAGTTCTATTTACTGTTGTCTGCTGGTCTTTTATATGTTTAGCAATGCAATCACAATACCACATAATATGTCATACCAAACAAAAATTATTTCTAAGAACAGTATTTAAATGTTTATATCACAAGGTAGCGGGTTTTATTCCTAGCTCGAGTACCTCAGTACAAGCACGGCGTCTGTCATTTCTTTCTTGTCGTTTGACCAGTCCCCTATTACCTAGCTTAAAACATATCTGGCGAAATGTAAGAGTACTACTACTCTGCCTACCCCTAGGCAGAGTAATAGTAGGTATTAAAGCCTCGCTGATTTCAGTTTGAATGGGCCGACTCGACTGGGGAAGGACTACCCTCTCACAGAATATCGACGTGAAATAGCAGTATGCCTATACTGTTGTGTTTCGTTCGGTGAGTGAGAGTGCCGGCGGCTCAATCACCCTCTTTTCTCCCTCCCGCTCCTTCTCCTTCCCGCTTCCTTTCCTAAAGCAAAATGAATTTAAAATGAAAATTGAAGCAATAATGATATTTTTAAAGACATCTCCCGCACTAGGTATAATTCTTCAGTGGCGGGGGACTTTACAAACATTCAAACAACGGACACAAAGAACACTTTGTCTAAAATATTTGTGAATCACACATAGTACAATCATTTGGTCCGAAATAAAGGTTTTATTACATAAAATATAGGAAATTTTCTTTAGTTTAATTTTCTATAAAATGATTGTATCGTCAAATGAGTTGGAAAGGAGATATTGTCCAAAAACTGCAATCAGGCGCCATTTTTCCAATATGGCGGCGCGAGCGTCAATGGTACGAGGTGGCAAAGTGAAATTCGGAAAGAGCACATCAATATCTATAAAACTACTAGTTTTCAAAACTCCCGGATACCTTTCCAGGTAAAACTACCAAATGACTGTACTAACAATCTCCACACTAATAATTGACATACATACACAATTTATGTGTCGTGTTTGATTCGAACCCACGACACTCGGCATTCTAGCAGTGTCAAAGCCATAACTTAAAACACAACGCCAACCATACAGTTATTATATAATAATTTATCTCTATTCTTCTAATGAACACAAGTAATAATTACATTATTACCTAAATTTCTCTTCCATCGAGAAATACGTGAGTACTTAATAACATGATTTAGTGAGCTGGAGTTTCCCCTGGTCAATTAAGTGCGGAGCATGATTTAATTGTACCTCGCTGTCCATTTAGCTCAGTTTAATATAATTCAATAAGCTCCCATAATTGAGTCTGTACTTGGACATGGGTTTATTAACTATAGATTGTTTTATAGAGCTCTGGTGGCAAGATAGGAAAATGTTAACGATTTTGTTTTGTATATTCTCCTGCTTTTGGCCGCGCTTTTGCTCGGAACAATATTTTTTTCTGGATGAAAGATATATGCTTTATGTAGTCTGAATACGTGCATTTTATGATAATTGGTCGAGTAGATAGGCCGTGAAACTGTAACAAACTTTTTTTAAATTATATTTGTCTGCCTAGTCTCGGAATACTATACTATATATAATTAAAAATCTATTGTGTCTAGCCGCCGGCGTGCCACTGCACTCAAAGGTTCTTAGGTGATTTTCAAGAGTAGCCGTGATTTTCTAGCAGGTCTTCTCATAGGCTCAAGCTTTCTGAACCTAGCAACTAACCTAAATGCAGCTTCAGTGCTTCGGAGGGCACGTAAAAAGTCGGTCCCGGTTGTTGCCAAATTGACAGCAGTCGTTAAGCCATGTCAGAGGCCTAGAGGCTTGAACAACTCTTGACAACAGGTTGGCCACTAACCACACGAGAAGAAGAAGAAGAAACTAAGTTTAACGTAGTAGTGACGTTCATAAATGTTTATTTGTGACTTAAATTAATAATAATAATAATAATTTATCACATACACACAACACCATCTAGCCCAAACTAAGCAGAACTTATATAGTACAAGCTCTGTTTAGTTTGGGCTAGACAATGGATAAGCATACATATACCTATGTATATACCTTTCTTTGTAAAAACATTTACACACAATTCTATATTATAAATAGAAACACCCAGATCAAGACAAACATCCATGTTCATGCACACAAATGTTTGACTTGTGCGGGAATCGAATTCTTGACCTCAGGCGTGGCAGCCAATTACACTAACCACAACGCCATCGAGGCTGTCGTTTTATTGACTTGTTTTTTTATTTGATTATTGACTTTGAAAGCATATCCTATTTACCTCATTCGATTTTTTTCAGTCTCCTTGTAACCATAGCTGCTAAAAAGCAACCACAATGTCGGGAAAAGTGTAAATTTAAATAACTTTATAATTATTTTAACCTAGATATTGCTCACGGCTTCGCCTACGTTAATGTAGATTTTGACAATAAAACTCTATCCCTCGGGAACAATACTTTTTTGTGGATGAGAGGTACCCTATGTCGTTTTATGTATCCATGACAACGTGTTTAAGGCGTGAAAGCGAAAGGAACAAACTCACATTCGCATAACGTACACAATTTTACCTCATTCAAGGAAACACTTCTTACGAGCGATTACCGTTTGTCCCGAAATCGATGTTAGTCCAGGGTCACATCTACGGGACTTTGACGCAAGTTGGCGACCTCGAACTGTGTACACAAAAATCATATTATCGAAGTTATGCCCGTAAGCAAATGGTATGAGTTAGAACGTTGGATAACTAGTGATTTGATTTTGAAAACTTATTTTGTTAGATAAAGCGTGTACCTAAAAGAAAGTATTTGAAGATCATATTACAATCAAGGCTAGATAATTACTTCAGAAAATATATAGTCTCACGCCTTTATTTCAAAAAGGGTTCGCATAATTGTATTTCACCAACATTTCACTAAATATGGTTTTACGTCCCATAAAGTAGCAAGTCAGTATATTGCGGTCTATCAGGCAAATTTTTATCCTCCTTGATGCCATTATCGAAAATATATTGACATTTTTTCCGACCCAAGAATGGAACTTGCGACCTATACATGTATAGCAGTCACATTTACTATAGCACCGAGGAAATATTAGTTTGCATGCCTAACATGAGTCACATGCAAAATAAACATGAATTCCAAAATGAACCTCTTATTGTATTAAGTACATTCTCGTCAAATAAATACTCCTATTTCATTTCATTTATTTATTCAATCCATAACAATATTTACATTAGTAGCAGCGATAACACATTGGGGAGACCAACAGACTGCAATGCAGAGGGGTCTCGGGTTCGAACCCACGTCGCGCAACTCTGACTTTCGGAAGTTATATGACTTTTCGAAATTATGTGCGTATTGATTGACAATTATCGCCTGCTCCGTGCCTCGGATAGCACGTTAAGCCGTCGGTCCCGGCTGCCATGAACACCTATGACAGTCGTTATTGGGAAGTCAGTCTATAATATCCTGACACTAGTCTAGCCTTAAGGTATCGTTAGCCTTCGGATTGCGGAGGTCAGGTGGCAACCGCACCGTGTAAAAACTGATATCCAGTCAAACCCGGTTAGACTAGAAAAGCCAACCCCGAGTGACTTGGGAATAATTAAGGCTAGAGAGAAGATGCCACTTAATGGAAGACTTAATTAACAATACTAGATAGTATTGTTAATTAAGTCCTCCATTATCATCTTTTTTGAAACATTATTCATTATTTATAATCCTAGTTTCCTAATCCTAACTTCCTAACCAATATTATAAATGCGAATGTCCATTTGTTTGTTTGTTACGTTTTCACGCCTTAACTTCTTAGCCGATCATTATGAAATTACACATACACGTTGTCAGGGGTACAGAAAAGGACATAGGATACCTTTCATAAAAATAATAGTTTAAAAACCTAAAAAACACACTTTATTAAAAAAAAGCGAACTAAAAGGTAGAAAATAATTTTATGTAAAGAAGCGGTTATCAAAATGTCTTAGAAAGCATCCCACGCTTTTTTACATTAATATTATTAAATTATTTTCTACTTTTCGTGTTTTTTTTTTAATAAAGCGTGTATTTTAGTTTTTAAACAATTTTTTTTATATATATTGTTCTAAATTCTTGTATTTTCATCGGTTCTCGATAGATGAGCAACGTTTCAAATCAATCCATCGGTTTGAAAGGGATGAAAATCACGTTCAAAGTTTCCGTTACATACTAATACTGTGTTTATATTATGTATATAATTAATAATTTGTATTGTTATCTATTAGTTAATAACATCTGAATTATAAATAAAAATAATTTTTTGTCATACTAACATACGTATGAAGCTAATAAAAGCGTGTTAAAAAGAATAATAGAATACTGAAATAACCTATACATATGTACGCGAGCAGAGTCGCAGACAAAATCTAGTTTTCAAAAAAGTTAGTTTTACTTCTACTCGTAAATGATATTTCGTTTATTTTAATCTGTTTATTATATCTATCATATATATTTTCTGTCAAAAAGCATACACAAATCAAAACAGTTAATATATTGTTAACACACATGATACACGAACAATGGACATTTCCGGACAAATCCGGGTTTTCCGACAACATCCTTTGGATTTATTACAAACAATTATTAATGAATGTCAACTGGTATTTTACTCGTTCCGTCCGTTTGGAAAACAAACGAAATATAATATGTTTCGCAGAGCAGCAACGCACGAATAATTATATATTTAATTTTTTTAAGTGAATTCTTCTTTAGGCGCGTTGAGCACTTTTTGGGTGAGCAAATCATATTGCAATTTTGGGTGATCATGGAATTCGCGTCATCGTCACCGAACGCTTTCCATGAGCTATATGTATACTGGGTATATATGTGTCCTTTTTGGGTAAACAAAAAGTGTGAAACTCGCGTCATCGTCACCGCGCGCTAGTTACTTAGTTTTCACTTCTATCGGCGGTCCCCAAAGACTGGACCGCATGTTTTTTATTTATATTTCTAATGTGGCAAACAAGCATACGGCCCACCTGATGGTAAGTGGTCACCATAGCCTATGGAGGCCTGCAACACTGAGGCATCACTTGCGCGTTGCCAACCCTTTAGGAAAGGAAGTGGGAATGAGAAGGAGCGGTAAGGTGGAAAGAGGGTGATTGGACCTCCGGCACTCTCATTCACCGAACGAAACACAACAGTAGGAATACTGCTATTTCACGTCGATATTCTGTGAGAGGGTAGTTCTTCCCCGATCGAGCCGGCTCATTCATGCTGAAATCAGCGAGGCTCTAAATATATTTCTAGTGTTGCAAGTGTCTTTGAGATATATCATATCCAAGTTACCATAAGATAGCAACAATTGCCTAGTGAACGTTGGAGTGCTACGCAGAGGTTTCGAGTTCGATCCCAATTCTCGCACCACCTACTTTTCAAAATTATGTGCATATTATTTAATTATCGCTTGCTTTAACGTTACGGGAAAATATATTGAAGATACTTACATGTCTGAAAGTCCCCTATAATGTTTTCGGAAATATGTGTATAATATAAGTCTGGCCGCATCGGTCCAGCGTAGTGGACTATGGCCTAACCCTTTTCATACTGAGAAAACTGTCTAGCTGTGAGACAGTTTATATACATGGCTGATATAATAATATTTATTATTAAAATACCAAGGGACTTACAAGAGCCTTACGGATTCGAATCCAAAACATTCGAAACAAGGCTAAACCTATTGACCGATATTCCCGCGGGCCTATAGCATAAAGAGGTGTACGTCACCTCAATATTTTAGACGTATATAATATCAGCCCTGTATTAAACTGTTCCACTGCTGGGCACGAGCCTCTTCGCACTGTGAGAAGGTTTAGGCCATAGTCCACCACGCTGGCCTAGTGCATACTTCACATATCTACGAGATCATTATGGAGAACACTCGGTCATGCAGGTTTCCTCGCGATATTTTCCTTCACAGTTAACGCAAGCGATAATTAACTATTTAATACGCACATAACTTCAAAAAGTCAGAGATGCGCGCCTTGGGTTCGAACTCGAGACCTCTGTGTGGCAGTCCAACGTTTTCCCACTTGGCTATCGCTGCTAATACTCCGATTAGACGTACTCCGACCTCAATAAGTATTTGAATTATAAATTAATGTTTTTACTTGTCATAGATATTTCTGTTGCCATGTGTGTAGGCTCACACATGTTTTATATTGTATTGTAAATACCCTCGCGATGATCAAATAAACAGGTACTCTGACGTATATTCGCTTTAAATTTGTCTTGTAAATATATTGTTACATGTTATTACTAGAGACTTCTGTGGTATGTAAGTAAGTAATTATAATTACTTATTACTATTTTTGGATGATAATATATTCTCTCTGAAAATTTATTGAAAGAAAAACCCAATTACACTTTGCCTGGTTCGGGAATCGAACCTAGATCGATTCATAACAGTCGTAGTCACCGCTGCGCTACCCAAGACATCTAAAAGAAAAACAACATTGAGTTGATTATTACTTTACAAGATAAACAATATTACAACTACAAAAAAGTAATAACATTAAAACAATACAAGAACGAAACTTCGCGTAGTATAACTGTATTAATTGCCTCCCTGGTATAGCGGAATAAGTTTTCTTTTTGTTTTTATTCGATCGTGAGGGTCTAGGTTTGATTTCCAAATCGCTCTATGCTTGGTGAAAGACTATATAATTCCTCCATACCTCATGCCTATATGCCCGAATGGGTAGACAGGTGTGCATTACCCACATTTCATCAACTATGTGTGTGTATGTATGTATCTTTAAAGCCGCATAATAGAGAGCTAGCTTATTGGCGTTTACCCCTATTCTAGTCAACGTGCTACTGCTAAAATTACCAATAAAAGAAAATTGTGACAAAGAACTCTAATACAACAAGAATCCATCCATCACTTCTCTCAACCTGATACCTTATGCATAACAGTGACATAAACTACCGTTGCGCCACAGAGCCATCTTTCTTCTACTATGTAAAATTTAATAAATAGCTGTCAAAAGTAAACCTAATACACTTGTGCTTACACTTTCAGTACATAAAAGCGCCTATGTATGTAGATAATACTTATAATAATGTCAGCCCTGTATTAAACTATCCCACTGCTGGGCACGGGCCTCTTCTCAGTGTGGGAAGGCTTAGTCCAAAGTCCACGGCCCAGTGCAGCTTCACATAATAATATCTTCGAGACATTATGGCACTCTCAGACATGCAGGTTTCCTCACGATGTTTTCCTCCACCGTTAAAGCGAGCGATAATTAACTATTTAATACGCACATAACTTCGAAACGTCAGAGATGCGTGCCTTGGGATCGAACTCGAGACCTCTGGTTGGCAGTCCAACGGTCTCTTACTAGGCTATATAAGTAAATATAGGTACTTTTATGTAATAAGATAATACTTATATGATTACAAAAGGTCAGAATATCAGAGACCAGATAACGAAGCGAAAGCTCTTGTTTTGGGTGTCCAAATGATTCGCTACACCATATAAGCGCCCGTCGAATAGACACATTTTATTAATAAAAACGATGTGAACATCTAATCCACAATACAGTCTATATAACCATATCATATTGGTTTTAATCAGGAAGAATATGGTCAGGAACCATAAATAATAACGTATGCTCTGGTAAAATAGAACATTGAAAAAATGTGTAGTGTTGTCGCACTCGTTTGACTTCGCTAGGAAAATATTAAAACCAAGACGGACGTCACGTCACATCGTGCGATAACAGTGTTTTATAAAACAAAACGATAACGGCCGGCAGTCACTTTTGCTCCTGACTTCGTCGAGACAACACACGGTAAAGTATAATTTAATATTAAAAATAATAGTAATAAAGGGTAATAATAATCATATTGTAAGAGTGGAGCATCTATGATGTATAACTGTGTTTGCAATATTAATTGAGGAATTTAATTTGATTAACATATTTACAACTGATTCATACACACAGCGACGCATCAACATAGACTGTTTGGACTTTGAACTATTAGAAGTTGAACGCTGCAAATCGTGCGAGAGAGTGCGTTATATTTTTGTTACGGTCTATTCTTACCATTACATCGACACCACTATACACTGTCCCTTTCCGACAATTATCTATTTTGTATGTAGCGTAGTTATGCGTATATAGGGTGTCTAACTTGACGCGTAGTCGTGTGTACAAATATAAGGCTTGTATCCAATATTGTGTTTGTTTTAGTAGTAAAAAACACACGCATAGATTATAATGTTTTTTGTCTGGGCTAGTAGGGTTAGTAAAAAAATAAATAACTGCAATGCTTCAACCATTGGGGTACAATTGTGGAGATACTTAATATAATGTTAGACAACGGGTCTTACTCGCGATAAAGTATTTAAAAGGTAATAAATACCTATTGATTACCCGACGTTTCGACCGACTTGCATCGATCGTGGTCACGGGTTGACTGATGTGAGCTCAGCGGCGCCTTCGTGAAGTGCGGGTTTCGGCAACTACCCTCACTTGGTCACTATTATTTATATTCGCACTGTCGGTATTTCGACACACAACACTAACGACGTCTACACACTGGCTACCTAAGTCACTACGGCGACGTTTACATTTGCTGATGACTGGATTCCAAGATGTAGACAAACGGTATCCATCCTCCCGGTTGAAGTTACGATATTTCTTCATTTCAACCGCTTCACGTACTATCCTGGAGTAATAGTGACGATCGGTGGATAAAACCTGTGGTTTATGTAACTCGATCCAGTGGTTTGGTCCAGACTCCAGCAAATGCTCGGCTATAGCGGACTTGTTTACTACCCGGTTCTTGACAGCTGTGATATGTTCCTTGACCCTTTCAGCGATTGTACGTTTGGTCTGTCCGATGTAAGAACTACCACAACTGCAATCCACCTTGTAGACGCCGGGTGTTTGAAAAGGGATAACATCCTTTGGAGTGCGTAGATAGCTTACTACTTTGGAGAACGGACTATATACAGTCTTTATGGAGTATTTCTTCAGTGCTGTTCCAACTTTGTCCGTTACTCCTTTTATATACGGCATGTATGCCGGCACTCTGCTGACCCCAGGTTGGCTATCCCTTCTCCTCGGACGGTGTATCCTACCCTTATATCCGTTGCGCCTAAGTACCTCCTGAACATGTGTGAGCTCACTTTCTAGGTGTTCAGCGTCACAGAGGTCATACGCTCTGTACGTCAGTGATGCTACAACGGATTGTAATTGTCGCGGATGGTGATGCGAGTAGGCGTTAAGATACCTGTCAGTGTGTGTTGGTTTGCGGTATACAGTGTGTCCCAGGGTGCCATCTTCTTTCACTGTTATTTTTACATCGAGAAAGGGTAACGATCTGTCCACCTCCATTTCGTAAGTAAAGCGGATGTTAGGATGTATGGAGTTCAACCGCATTGCGAATTGTTCTACTTCGTGCTTGTTGCCTTTCATGATACAAAATATATCGTCGACATACCTCTTCCATAGTTTTACATTTGAGGCCTGCATGTCTATGGATTCCTCGAAGTATTCCATCCAGATATTAGCCATTACCGGTGCTACTGGGCTGCCCATGGCTACTCCGTCGATCTGAAGGTAATGTTGTCCACGATATAGGAAGTAATTGCCTTCTAAGCAGCTCTTTAGTAAAACAGTGTATTCGTTGGGCAGATTGTTTTCCCTTAACTTCCTCTCGATGACCACAAGGCATTCTTCAATGGGAACGTTAGTGAATAGTGATTCCACATCAAAACTCACCATCACTTCGTCTGGTTCCACTATCACGCACTTGAGGATGTCAACAAAATGGCGCGAATCCTTCACGAAAGATGTAGTCTTACCTACTAATGGTTGCAGTACCTTGCTTATGTGTTTCGCCAAACCATATGTAGGTGAATTTATTTGACTCACAATAGGGTGTAAAGGTACGTTTATCTTGTGAACTTTAGGCAAACCATATAGTTTCGGTGGCTGCACGATTTGAGGTCTGTATAGTCGTTCAAATACATCTTCCGCAAATAGGTCTTTATGCTCCCTAATTAGTGCTCTTATGCGTTTTGTGACTCTGGCAGTCGGGTTGTATGACACTGGTTTATAAACAGTAGTGTCGCATAACAGATTCCTTACTTTACTGTCATAATCGCTTGAATTCATTACCACGGTGGCGTTTCCCTTGTCGGCCTTCAGCACCAAAATATTCGTGTCGCCACGCAGCGTCTTTAGTGCCTGACGCTCTTCCGCAGTAATGTTGGGTATGGGCAGCTTTGATTTGCGTAAAATAACGGCAACATCCTGTCTAAGTGTATCCGCATCGTTAGACGGCAACTTGTTACGCGTTATAACCTCCTCGATGCTACTTATGACGTTTTCGAATGGAATCTGTTTTGGTGTTACAGCAAAGTTTAACCCTTTAGCCAAGACGCTTTGTGTTGCGCTATCAATTATTTGATTTGACAAATTAATTACCGTCTCCTGTTGAATGGGATGTCCTCTTTTGCCGGTTTTCCTCTCATAACGGCTTTTTAATTTGTCAAACTTTGCGTTATGTCGTGCACTACGCAGATCATAAATACGACTCGCTTGGTTATATGAAACGCGATCGCACAGGTTAAAATCACTAACCAATAGCACTTCACTACACTCAGTATGCACGTTATATAGCTCACACTGTACCTTATTTAATTCATACCGACAGTTGCGAATTAATTGTTTTAAAAGACGAACACTGGCATTATGTAGAATTCCTTCGGAATGTGGAATGTCATTACGCGGCTTTATTCGCACTCCCGCAGGTAACAAGTCACTGTCACGGCACCTGGTTAGGAAACTTAGCGAAGTTTCTAAACGTTTTACCGTTTGTCTACATCTTGGAATCCAGTCATCAGCAAATGTAAACGTCGCCGTAGTGACTTAGGTAGCCAGTGTGTAGACGTCGTTAGTGTTGTGTGTCGAAATACCGACAGTGCGAATATAAATAATAGTGACCAAGTGAGGGTAGTTGCCGAAACCCGCACTTCACGAAGGCGCCGCTGAGCTCACATCAGTCAACCCGTGACCACGATCGATGCAAGTCGGTTGAAACGTCGGGTAATCAATAGAAGTGCTGCATAACATTTTTCAATATGGTCGATTTCTGTATATATTTAAAGATTTATTATTCAAACTTTTTTGAAGCATGATATTGGGATATAACCTTACGCCTTTATATTAAAGGCGTAAGCAGAGGCTACGGATATCAGAACAAACGGATAGTTGTACACTTTTGGTAGCTAACACTTTGGTTTGATTTGTCTACCTTTTCATTGTGGTCAACCTGTCAGCGGCACACTTGAACTTAAGCAGAACCCCCGTTGATGCTACATGCCTGACGTCTTGCATCAATCATTTAATACGATGCATACGACTCATGTGCGCATACCCCTTCTTGCGCCTAGTACTCGCATCGAGTAAAGCCTGTAATGCTTTATTACTCTATATTATATAATAATCTACTACTAATGCTTTCTATAGGCAAAAAATTGGCACTCAGCTATCGTGTTTTCATATGCAATTTACTTATAATACCTATATAACACACAACTCACACACTCACACCAATGTATTCGTCGCTAAGACCTACACACACATATGTATCGATGTGTGTTAACAACTATAGAATACACGTACAACATATCTATGTGTGCGTCCATACAATAGCTAAGCTTTACTTGTGTGCGTGAATAACTTAATGTTAGTATGTTATCAGATCGGGCGTGCTCCAAATCGAATATCCTTTTGTTCTCTGCTATCCTGGTACCGTCAGGGGTAACTGAGACTATTGTGAGACAAAATGGTTTTACTCTCATTTTCATATGGAAATATTGGACGGCGTCGATAAACAAGATGGGTTAATGTGCCGTATGGCTATAAGAGGGCTATTCGTAATGGTTATTCTATTCGAAGTTATGACGACATAAGTAATATATATTATATTGTAGTCTTTACACTTGAATAGTAGTTGTATCATTGAGTTAATATGTATATGTCGGCGACACGCCAGGATGTCGGATATTCGGAGTCCATTATAATGAAAATACACAGTAAACAACACTTAGTTTATTTTCGCACCATCGATTTTACAGAAATCAGCCTATAACAGATTGTTCCTGCTATTTATATCTGCCTCACAACGCCTTCAAACGGTTATAACAACTACAAATTCCCTTATGACAGACTAACGAATTTAGTACAAAATAAGTCTTAAAATATAGCTTAATATTCGAAATAATTATTTTAATGAATTTTACATAGCTCCAAATAATTTGTTTCACATGAATTACATTTATTTAATATAAAAAAATAATATAGTTACAAACATTCTCAACAGATGGCACTGTTACATTAATCTTCAAAACATTCAAAAAGTCAACAATGCGTCAATTAAATATTAGAGCTTGAAACATAACGAACTTATGTTTACAAATAACTATTTGAATAATAATCTAATATATTTCAGGCATTTTTAAAATAATATAATCATTTAAACGAAAAGCTAAAACTTAAAGATCAATATTTGACAATTATTGTAAATTATTGCCGATAGATGGCGATTCGCGCCCATATATACGAACTAGAAAAGACATTTTAGAATCTTTCTATTTGTAAGGACGCACTTTAACTCACTTATCCGATTATTGCAAGAACACGTTGAGTCCAAAATAAAATTAATATGCATGTAAGACATACTTCCTGTATAATCAATATTGCATTTAAACGTATCATGCCAGCTGTCGCCTGGCTCAGACTGAATAAGTAATGTAAAGAGCATGCACTCTAAACTCGTATAACAAACAAATTTGTTGAGATCGGTGATTTGTATGAAGAAAATTGGTAACGTTGTATTTCTAATATATTGCATCGATTGTTTTTATTCGTCCATCAAACAGAATGCTTGTATCATTTTTTCTCGGTATAATTACGTACACAGGTTTTATTAGCAAATCAGAATTCAATAAAATGTATATGTTTTGCTTAACTTTAAGCAAAGTATGAATCGCTTAAAATTATCCAAAACAGTCTTTAGAAATTCTGGTGAATTGAAGCAACGGATCTGGGAAGTATCTAAGCGATCCAACTTGAAACACAATTGTTTTTTCAAATTATCTATTATGTTTTGTAAAGGAATCGCGAAATTAGATGTAGAAAAAGAGCAACATTTTCATATTGCTGTCCACCAGACTCCTTTCAGAAGTTTGTCCGTCTACTGAGATTGTCTTAACGAAAAACCGTAATAATACTTTGCACGACCTGGATATCAAACAACCTTATGCGCAACAGTAACATTTACAACCACTTCGCCACCTAGTCAGTCGATGTATAAAGCTTTTTCTAATTTGAATCTTATGCCTGGATTATCCAAAACGGCATGAGTTACGTCTTTTACGCTGACGTAATTGAGGAAAAGCCTATTGCTGTCTATCAAACTCATTTCAAAACTCTGTCCCTGTACTTAAAATTTCCTAAAATAAAACAAGATAACACTTTATCCAACCTGGAAATTGCACCAGGGATATCAAAATTAGGCTCATTCATTGCCATACGGTCCTGAAGATGCCTCGCGTTGAGGCAAAACATGTGTCGACGCATATTTTGTGTTCGAAGCGGAATACTGCAAGCTGGAGTACACCCGGGTTCCAAGGCGTGGCAGTCCCCTTCCAGAGGAGTTCAGTCAACCTTTTTCTATTGCAATGGTTGGAGTGGGCAATACGAGGGTGCGTGACGGCTGTGAGTTTCTTGCCCGTTCTTCTCATTGGTTCTACGTCCTTGCTTTGCTGAATGTGGCAACAGGTATATATAAATTTATATCATTGTTTAATTAGTGTAACCTTGACGTTCATAAGTGTTACTTTGTGACCTAAATGAATATAACTCGCACGTAACGTTATATTTTGATTTTTATTCTGATATTGGTTTCTCTCATCCCAATAATATTATTACTATGGATTTCAACCATGTAACGCCTAATTCAATTCGATATCTCAAAATGATCTGCAAAATAACCACAGTCTTCTTCTACGCGAAGAGTCAGCCTGTACAATGCAATAGTTTTTATAACAAACTGCTTGCAATTTTCACAAAGTCGTTTGCAGCGGCTAAGCAATACCGATCCGGTGGTTAAGCACAGTTGCCGTTTATTGCCAGTAAAACTAGATAGTTTTATTCTTACGAAGTCTTTTGCTGCGTACACTAGAACTGCATTATCTACCTATACCAATTGCGTAAGTGAACAGCGCAATGATACTTTGCGGTTAACGATGCGTAAACTGCACGTGTGATTCGATAATCCTCAATAATATTATAAATGCACCATTTGCAATCAAATTGAAGATGTACATTTGCTGATGTAGTGTGTCCATAATAAAATTGAACGCGAATCCCTGTTGGATGAATTCAAATGGAATAGGTTGGACTGAGGTCTAATTCAAGGCATTTTAACAAGACCAAAATCGGCAGAAGCTAAGAAATTATGCCATTTAGTAACAGTTGCTCAACAGTGATTCGTCTCATGTAAAATAGTTAATTTCTGAGTATTATTTTAATTGTTAAAAAGTATGTATTTCTCGATGGCGTAGTGGTTAGTGTAACCGACTGCTACGCTTGAGGTCGCAGGTTCGATTCCCACACACGTCAAACATTTGTGTGCATGAACATGGATGTTTGTCTTGGTCTGGGTGTTTCTATGTATAATAAGTAAGTATTTACAAAAATAAATTTATATATGTATGTTTATCCATTGTCTAGTACCCATAGTACAAGCTCTGCTTAGTTTGGGCTAAATGGTGTTGTGCGTTTGTGGTAGAATATTTATTTGTGATAAGTTACGATGGGGTTAACATATCCGTATAGGATAAAAATCCCAAAATAAAACAAAGATAAATAAAAATTGCGTTTCTTAGTTTGTTTGTTACGCTTTCACGCCTTAACTACAAGACCGATCATCGTGCAATTTTGCTAACATGTTGTCAGGGATACAGAAAAGTACATAGGGTAACTTTCACCCAGAAATAGTGCTGTTCTCTAGAAATAAAAAATTGACATAACCTACATTTACGCAAGTGAACCCGCGGGCAAAATCTAGTACCTAATATATAAAGGTAACGTGATGGTAATGGCACCTTGCCACGAAACCGTGCTGAAAGTTGTTGGTTCGATTCTCAAACGGGGCAAGAACCTGTATGATCAGTGTAATATTGTGAACCCGAATGACTGATTTGGGAGTTATGTCTTCGAACAAACAGTTCTGCAGTTTGGTAGAATTATTAATTGTTGCATGTTAAATGTGTTTTAATTTGAATAAACACATCTATCTTTCTTTCAGAAGTAACTGTTCTGAGTATGGGTATACTTTGTCTCATCTGTTTTAAGGTTTGTTAGGTCTTTCGCGATACAGACATTATTCCTAGAGTGGATGTTGTCTTTTATACTTCATTTAGCTGTTCCGCGCAACTTCATCTGCTTCACATAAGAGAATTTGCCCCGTTTTTGCAACATTTTTCATTAATGCTTTGCTCCTATTGGTCGTAGCGTGATATTATATAGCCTATAGCCTTCCTCGATAAATGGGCTATCCAACCCAGAAATAAATTTTCAATTCGGACCAGTAGTTCCTGAGATTAGCGCGTTCAAGCAAATAAGCAAACAAACTCTGCAGCTTTATAATATTAGTATAGATACAAAAAATAACTTACAATATAGACACACGCTAATATCCTCGAAACTATAGGCAGAGGTACACCTCTGCCTATAGTTAGGGAAAAGTGGGTGTAATACATTACACCCACTTTTCCCTAACTATATCTTAGGTCTTACGTCAACCAAGCACAAGCGGCCTCGATGGCGTAGTGGTTAGTGTAACCGACTGCCACGCCTGAGGTGGCGGGTTCGATTCCCGCACAAGACAAATATTTGTGTGCATGAAAATGGACGTTTGTCTTGGTCTGGGTGTTTCTATGTATAATATGTATGTATTTACAAAAAAAAAAAAGTATATATGTATGTTTATCCATTGTCTAGTACCCATAGTACAAGCTCTGCTTAGTTTGGACTAGATGGTGTTGTGTGTATGTGGTAGAATATTATTATTAATTTCAAACTCCATGCTGCTACTCGTATTAGACATCAAGAAATTATTAGACAGAAAAATCAAATACAACTTCATCCAACTCAAAAAATAACCCAATCAAACCCGAGACCCCATGCACATCAGTCGCATTCACCACTGCGTGACAGAGGCAGCCAGTAACTATTACGTTAGTATTATACATTGCTTACCCCTTCTTGCATATACAAGCATGATACTCTATTGCAAGCTATAAACTCGACTTGTTAGTCCAAGTTTTCATCTCGTTATAACTCAATAATAATTTGCACATAATTGTTAATCTATCCGTATTGACTTTCACGTAGGAGTTAATATTTGCCTGATAAGTTTCTATACTTCATTCGACGTTGTACACGATGCAAGAAGCTAGTGTGTGTTTCATGCGCATGCTGCTTGCGTCAACTAAATGCGCGAGCCAGTAATAGTTTTCTTGCAGTGCCGCTTGCAAGAAGTTAGTGCGAGTTATATGCGTCAGCTAGTCATATGGTTTCTTGTACACAATGCGAAAAACTAGCGAGGGTCACATGGGCAAGTTTTTTGCAACGACTAGAATGAAATGAAAACGTGAATACCTCCTTTGAATAATTGTAATCGCAAAAGATTTTACTGTTCTGTTTTCTATCCTGTGCTTTTTCTGTTCTGTGTTGTGCTTAATGTTTTAGTGTCTGTGCAATAAACTGTTGTATGTAAAGCCTACCTACTGTGTTGCCGTTTACGCCTGCTACGAGACCTGCTTACAGCAAGTCAGAATATTCCATTAATTTAGTTTTGATAAAAATATGTTAAAGTAATGACAGAAATGCTCGTCAAGTCTTCAAAATAAGTATATAGAGTAATGAATTTTCGGTACGTAACAAATACTGATATAAAATATAATATAAATCAGACCTAAATAAATGTTTTCTATTTCATGAATTGTCTTTTTCCTCTGTTATAATTTACATTTTTATGCTTATAAAATAAAATCTAAATATTTTCTAAATTACTTTGTATTTTGTATAGGAGTATGATGATAGAGATGTAGAATTACAAAGAATAATTACATACCTAATAAAGATGTGAAATTTCAGAAACAAAAAATACTAGATAAATTTAATATGTTTGTGACGTACTTCTACCCGACCTTTCGGTAATATATAGGGGTAATAGTAATAATGTGTCTATTTAACAGAATATGTATACTGTATAAGAAAATATAACAAACAAAGACATTTAAGAAAAATAAAGTAACGTTATTCTTACATCCAAGATCTAAGGAGGATTTATCCTTCCAAATTACAAATGCACATACTTTTATCGTCATGTAAAGTAAAACACCCCTTCCACGTTTTGCCGGATTATCCCCCGAAAGATTTACATTGTATAACTCGAACAAATAGCGATGGTACTTTGCAATACAGTGTGTGTCGTAAAAGGACTGCCTTCTAAATTGTGTCAGGTTGTTTTCAGTACGAAAATAAGGCTATATTTAACGTAGATTACGCTAAAACCTAGTATTAGCCGTATTATGCGAAACGTGCTGAGGAATCAAATGAAATGGTGTGGAACTTGTGCTCTCTAGCTATGATTATTGTTAAAGCATTTGAATGTCCTATATTCTATTTCAATAACTGTTTAAGTTTGGTAATATTTACTTAGGAGTTCTCAGTTCAGTGATAATAAAATATAAATGTTTTAAATATAATCTATGTATGTTTTTGAGCCGTTTGGGTTCGAAACGCTAGGGTCATGGGGTCCCAGTGCTCGTGCTCTCTATAGAGACATAGCGAAAAGGTTAATCGACGCTTCCCGTGACCAGAGGGCTGGCCTTTATTTCGCAGAAAGAATAAGCATTGCCATTTAATGTGGCAATGCTGCCAGTCTTCTGGGCACACTACCAGTCGACTGTAATGCGGAGGAATTCTATGACGCCTATTAAAGGGTTTTAGTTTTCTTTTTCATTCTGTTTTATAATATTTTAGGTATAAGTTAGTTTTAAAGAATTGTGTTTATATTATGTACATAGTTAATAATTTTATGAGTATAAGAAATAAATAAAAAAAAAACAGTATTAAAAAAAAACACACAATTTTTGATACGACCCAAATATGTTGCCTTGTTTTTTCTAGTAGGAAATTAAGGAAGCGAACTTAACGGCTAAAATCGAAAAGGCTAGCCAATCTTGACACAAGAGATATTATTGTGTACAATTAGCATGTGCGCAATAGAACAGCAATTGCCTAGTGAAAGACTGATAGACTGCTAAGCAGAGGTCTCGAGTTTGATCACAAGGCGCGCATCTCTGACTTTTCAAAGTCATGACGTATAAAATAGTTAAAAATCGCTTAGCCGTTAAACGATGAAGGAAAATATTGTGAGAATATCTGCAAGTCTGCAAGAGAGTTCTCCATAATGTTGTCGAAGATTGTAAAGTTACTTTTTTTTTTACTTGGGTAAATGCGCCTGATGCATACCCTCTCGCCACAAGGGGAGGCGAGAGAGTTATGTCCGGCTCTCCCGTACTTCGGGCCTACGGACCAAAACCCCACGGTGTGCACGCTCTCTGCCTTGTATAGTGGATGGGCCGCTGGCAAAAATTACCACCTCAGCGACCCATCCAGCAGTCTACAACTCCTCGGCGACGCCTCGGCACTACATAGGGCGTCGGACTGACTCGATGGCTGGCGGGCGGGAGATCCCCGTTCTCCCGCCCGCGGCCTTCATTATGGCGGCATTAGGCGTGCGTAGGCGCGCCTGCGCCAACCGGTTCGCCGGCAATGGCTCGGATCCGCAAGGATACTTTCTTCACGGATCCGCGCCGCCGCCTCCTTCTGCAAGATGATGTCCTCGCAGAAGGACGCGACTGCTGCCCACTTCCTCTCGCTGTCAACCATGGCTTTAAGACTGTCAAGTACCTATGCCATCCCGGCAGTATTGAGAAGAGGCCTCTGTCCGGCAGCGGGACAATTTAATACAGGGCTGATATTACTTTATGTGCGTAAAAACAGATTCACTCTTTTGCAATCACTCTCATAATCCAATGAGTTGGTAATGCGTCAGACTGAAGAGAGATCAGATGCAGGACCAACGGTTTTACGTGCTGTCCCAGGTACGAAGATACGCAACTTTGCTAATTTCCCAGTGCCAAGCTGCTGTTGAGAATGTCTTGACGGAAAAATCCACCAGCATTTTGGCCTGGTAATCAAATCTCGATAGGTAGATTATATCTACCAGCACAATTTAACTTACTAATATTATTAATTAATGTTTGTGAATCTATCACGCTTAAATCTTGGAACGGACATGTATGCAATCTAATAGACAGTTATTCCAAATATTGAAGTAACGAAATCAAAATAAATCACATGTTAAAACAGAAATGTGTTTTAAAAATTTCTTTAAAAATTTACACTCACGTTTCTGTATAACTAAATTTATTGGAGTCTTAATATTAATATCAAAACTAACCTCAATCGAGTCCCCCGCCGCGTCTGTCTTTTCGCGATAAACTCAAAAACTGCTGAACGGATTTTCATGCGGTTTTCACCAATAGACAGAATGATTCACGAGAAAAGTTTAGGTGTCTAACTTATTAAGTTTTTGTATTATCCGTGCAAAGCCGGGGCGAGTCACTAGTAATAACCGTTCTAGAAAAATGAACATGGTTCTTTGTGAAAATATTGAATGTTTGTTACTCATTTACGCATAAACTATATGACGATTTTGGATAAAACTTTTTATACAGATAGACTATGTCCTCGATTGACACATAAGATACTTATAATTGATTTACTGTGATATTCACGCAGACAAAGCTGCAGCTAAAAACTAGTAAGAACATAAAAATATATCAAAGTAATAATAAAGTTGATGCCGAAGGTATTGATTTCTTTTTACTTTAGAACGGAGTACCCGAGAGATTGACGTTCTATGTAATCGAATTTAACATTTAAATTTAATTAGTCTCCATGTTAATTCGATTAACAACTTAATAAATCTTTTGACGAAAACATTTTTCATTTTTTGTGTTTACTTTACTTTGAATATCAAAATGTACAACATGATTATAAAATCGGATTTTTTGAGTTTTAGGCTTTAAAAAATCATATTAGTCTAGCATGGCTTGGAACTTGGAAGAGCTTATATTGGAAAAATTGTAAAATAAGCAGCATTATTCAATTGTCGACTAAAAAGAGTGGCCGCAAGGTTCTTGCCAGTTCTACTAATTGGTACGACTCCCTCGCTTTGCGTGGTAACACGTATATGTTAATTCTCATTATAGTTTTGTTTGTATTACCTTAACGATGGCAGCGAATTTCTCATTTGAAATCTACTGATTGGCATTCGCTGTAAGTAATGATTCGAGGGTACTAATGGCATGTCCGAATTTCTCCGAAAATTGTGTTAATAAAACGATTAAGAAGCTTAATTAATGATATTAAAGAGCAAGATTTAACCCGTAATTAGCATTGTGTATTAAAATAAATATTGTTTGGATGATTATTATAAAAACAATTGTCTTACGTGAAACTTAAATTACTACTGAATAATATATAATTATATACTTTTTGAACATGATTTTAGCTGACATTATTGTTTTTTTTATAATATACCTACCTTCCTGGTACACTCAGTAGATATTGATAAAATTTTATATTGATTACATCATTCTAAACTTAATAACGATTAGGTTCAAGAGAAAAATATTTTAATCTACTTTTAATAATAAAAATTCGAGGAATTGTCAATTGCTCTCAATATAAATGCAAATCGAATATTAATTAGAAGACGTTTCAGCAAATCCCTTTTATAAATCACAGTTATTTGAAAAAGACAGACTAGTCTATATTAGAATATAGCTTCGGCCTGCGGTTTTACCTGCGTAAAACTTAAACTACTTCAGAGATGGATTTCATTAATTATTTTGAATTGGGCTCTTCTGGGTGGATCCCAAAGCTCCCAATTCAGGCTTGGCGCTTGCAGACAACGACTCCGAAGCGACGCCCTGGCATAACTAAGGACGTTGCTATTTCTTACAGTCCCGTGGACGTTCGTCTGGCATATCAGATCAAAGCCGTGGTCGACAGCGATACGAAATAGGTAGACAAGTTGAAGAAAGAAGCGGCGATGCGGGGCTGTGAGGAGAGTAATCTTGCGGTCAGTGAGAGGTGGAGGCTGGCGAATGGTGTTCCCACATTTACCTAGGTTAGCTGGTGATGTTACTATGCACTGACTGAAGAGCAGTGATAGCTCAGTGGGGAGACCAACAGACTGCAATGCAGAGGGTCTCGGGTTCGAACCCACGTCGCGCACCTCTGACTTTCGGCAGTTATATGACTTTTCGAAATTATGTGCGTATTGATTGACAATTATCGCCTGCTCCATGTCTCGGAGAGCACGTTAAGGCATCGGTCCCGGCTACCATGAACATCTATGGCAGTCGTCATTGGGGAAGTCGACACAAAAGATCCCACTGGGTCGAAGTGTCGCCGGTCTGTACTGACTGGCCCCCACACAAGTCCCTATCTTCAGGACCCGAGTAGATAGGGTTTCGGGGGGAGAACTACGGGTCTCCCCCTTTGGACCAGGGTACTGCGGGGTCAGGAAGCCCACTGCGCCTCGAAAGGCGCGTTCTATCGACCGCTGACTAGAGTGCGCGGTGCCTGACATTGGAGTTGGACTCGCAGGGGTATGTGGTTGGCCGCTGAGTACGACATGTTCGTTTGCTTGGCAAGCACGTTGCGTTCGAGCGTTGGACTCAGACGCGGCCAGTGCGAACCAGTCGGTCGCATGAGGCACGGAGTTGCCTTTAGCGAAGTGGCAGTGTGGTTTCACTGCCGCAACGCATCTCGGGAGCTTGCCTGCACAGCAAGTAAGAGTCATAGCTGGAGTGACTCGGGCTACACCCGGCTTGTAGGCCTATTTGGGTAGGCATACGGATGTATGTCGGGAAGTGAGCGTGCCTTACACAGCTCCGGTACCATACTGGAGATATGGGAGGCGGCTTCTCCGTCGGCTTCAGCGAGGTAATCGTTAGCAACTCCTTTGAGTTGCGAGTAGTGAGCGGCTTTATTGCTCCGGTACCTATCTGGTGAATAGGTAGTGTCACTTGGGCACGAGGTAGCTCGCTTACGAGAACCGGATCTCTGAGGTTAGGATGGAGAGTCGGGCTTTGGGGACAAGACCTGTCTATAACTGGTCCCGGAAGGTGCTCTCGGGCACTGGAAGGTACAGCGGCTCCTCTAATATAACCTAACGGTTGGTGTAGGGGAACGCTATATCATAAACTGGGATAGTCGTAGAGGAAGGGGATGGCCCCCACACAAGATAAGATAAGATACTATGCACTGAGATGTACCAAATTATCCCCACTGAGTCACCGAGGAATTCATAATAGCAGTAACAACACCTTTTCTTTATTTATTTATTCATCTTAAAAAACACCTACTCGGAATTCCTACAATAGGAATAATTCCTGTATTGCGGGCAACTGTACAAACATTCAAACAACGGACACAAAGACCATCCGAACTCGGCTCAATCATTTGTGGAACATACAAATTTTGCGCCGTGCGGGATTCGAACCCACAACATTCGGCGCAATAGCAGTGGCGAGGCAACCGCTTAAACCGCTACACTATCCATGCAGTCAGACTTTGCCTGACTTAGATATTGAACCCGAAACCTCGTGCTCAGCAGTCGTATTTACTGTCGGTGCGCCACCAGCCGAGCAAACAAGCTTTTTGCAATATTGCCAAAGTTTAGCATTTCAGCATTCTCACCCCCTCTTCACATTATATCTATAAAGGGTCAGCATTCCAAGCAAATACAAACGTACGTAGATTTCTATCTCGAAAATTGATGCATCTATATGTTAGCTTTTGCAGCTAAACCTTTTGTAATACATTAAGATTAAACATTAAGATTGGGATATGTCTTGACCTATATTTTATGCTACTAAGCAAGCATACGGCACTCAGACAAAATCCAATAATTTATTTGCAAACTAAGTGTACGCTCCCGCCGTCCAACATAGGTACCATGTTGGACGATACGACCTTCCGCATTGCTTCTTGTTTGCGCTTAGGTACTCCTTGTGTTTCTCCGCATCGGTTTCTTTGTGGAGAAGCCGTCGACAGTCTTGGTCACCATGGCCTATCATGCAGCAAGAGTGCTGGTATACGACCAGCACACGCACGACACGCCAACCTGAATAACATACTCCGTCGGGCTCTTGTCACCGCTGGCGTTCCGGCTCAGCTTGAACCTCACGGCTTGGTAAGCGACGATGGCAAGAGACCAGATGGTATTTCATTACTGCCATGGAAAATGGGTTGGCCTTTGGTGTGGGATGCAACTTGTGTCGACACTCTTACGCCATCACATCTTTTTGTTGGTGCTGCTGCTGCAGCAGCGGAGACGCTCAAACGGCGTAAATATCAAAACCTTATTGGTGAGTACATATTTGAGCCGTTTGGTGTCGAAACGCTGGGGCCATGGGGTCCAAGTGCTAGGTCTGTTTATAGAGACCAGAAGACTGGTATTGTCTTTGCACAAAGAATAAGTATTGCCATTCAACGTGGCAATGCTGCCAGTCTTCTGGGCACGTTGCCAATTGACGACGATGTGGAGGAATATTATGACGCTTTTTAACTTTGAAGTGTTATATTTCTCTTTAGTTTATATTTCTTGTAAATAATTTATGTATATGGTGCACATACATTAGGTCTTAAATCTATACTCATATTATAGAGCTGAAGAGTTTGTTTCTTTGTTTGGTTGAACGCGCTAATCTCAGGAACTTCTGATTCGAATTGAAAAATTATTTTAGTGTTGCATAGCCGATTTATCGGGGAAGGCTATAGTCTATATAACATCACGCTACGACCAATAAGGAGCATCAATGAAACATGTTGCGAAAACGGAGAAAATTCTCTTATGTAAAGCAGATAAAGTTGCGCGGGGCAGCTGGGATTTTATAATAGCGACTTAAAACCTAGCGGGCTTTTACAGCCATAGTAAATTAGAGGGCACTGAAAAATATATTTTAGTTATAGCTCGTTTACATAAAATAGAAATCATTCTAAACAAATCCATGTAAACTTATAAAGCATATTTGTATTCTGGTATGATCCCGTTATGTGTTAGTTATTAATGTGAATGAAACAGTCGCTAGGGGAAGACCTAGGTGAACGTTTCTTGATCAGATCGGAGACGTTCTGGATAAAAGCCAGGTTAAGAGCGCCTTAAACCGGCGAGCGTGTATGAGGAATGTTATGAAAGTGAATGAAGCTAGAGAAGTGTGTCAGGATCGTAGCAAATGGAAATCCATAGTCTCTGCCATCCCCTCTTGGGAAACAGGCGTGAATCTATGTATGTATACATTAATGTTATGTAAAATGTTATGAATGCTCGCAAAACTCAGGTGCACCATCCTCAATTTGCTGATGTTTATAAAAATAAGTATCTGCACCAAGTAAACGTGAAGTATACGTAGTTCTCGAGAAATAAGATGAAAGAGCATGTTGTTGGTCACAATCAACACAAATCTCTGTTGTGTTGTTAGTGACCAACAACATTTCTCTATTTTAAAAGATCTTAGAAAACCTTAGTTACCGTAAGAACACAACTAGTGATATGCAATTGTTACGAAAAAATACATAAATACATGCTTGTCAATTAGAAAAATATTGACTATATCAACTCATACTAATATTATATTAAAACAAAAATCACACGAGAAACAGAAATAATATAGAACTACCTCGCTTAAGAACATTGTACGGTAAAAACTATTTACATTATGAGGGAACTGAGTTATATAATAAGCTACCTAAATACGTAAAGAATTCTTTATCAATGAATATTTTTAAAAGTAGATTAATAATGTACTTGTTCAACAAAAATGATTGTTAACTTGAACCTAAACTCGACTAATTGAGCAACTAACTAATATATAATAAGTTATGTTATAATTCATATTTTAAGTGAACTATGTAATGTTCTTTTTTGAGAAAGAAATTTTTAAACCGAAGGAAATCCAAGATTCAAAAATTGTATGTCCCTACATTCGAATGTTCACCAATTCATCGTTATCACGGTTCGAATCATAACCAAATATTCGAGTTCTGATATAATTAATATTGAAGTTATATTTATTCGAATCTTTATCAAAATTAGGAACGAAGCGTTCTCGAAGTTGTGTGTATTTTTTATTTAATTGAATTACGGTTGAATTTCGACCATTACAGTATCTAAATGAAAATGTTTCAATTTTCAATTTAGGTGCCTATCTTCATCTAGATATTTCAAGTCAATTTCAATTTGTTTCAATTGCAACCTTTCAGTTGACAATTCAAGGAAGCGAAGTTATCACAGTCAATTATTTGACATACCTATTGAAAATTATCAGTTCAGAAAATTTAAATTTAATTTAATTGAAATCAACAACGTAAATTAATAATAGGTTGATATTGATTCAGTTTAATTATATAAACGAAATTAAAATAGGTTCAGGTCACGTTTGACGATCATTCAATGTATCAATTGATTCTTTGTTTTCGATTAATTAAACATTGTTAATTGATAGTATTGTTTGTAATATTCGATATGTCCTGCGACTGCACTCGCGTTAAATAATTTACCATTGTTCGGTTGCGGCATCAAAACAAAATGCTTTTTGGAATGGTGTTGTGTATTTCCTTTCTCTTTACCCTTGCTGTAAATCATTTGTGTGTATATTATGTTAATTATGTCATTGTTTATTGAAAGTGAATACAGATTACACACATACATAGATTCACGCCTGTTTCCCAGAGGGGTAGGCAGAGACTACGGATTTCCATTTGCTATGATCCTGACAAACTTCTCTGGCTTCATTCACTTTCATAACATTCCTCATACACGCTCGCCAGTTTAAGGTGCTTTTAACCTGGTCTTTATCCAGAACGTCTCTGATCTAATCAAGAAACGTTCGCCTAGGTCTTCCTCTTGCGACTGTTCCATTCACACTAGCCTTATAAACTATCTTAGTCAGTCTTTTCTCGTCCATTCTTTCTACATGCCCAAACCAGCTTAACATACCCTTTTCTATTCTCGTCACTATATCCACTTTTATGCCGTATCTCTCTCTAATCACACTATTCCTATATAAATATAAATTAATTCTAGCTTATAAATGATATACTTTTGTCACTATGTCTCGATTATTGTTAAGTTCAGTGGTATTTAGGTATCGCTACAGCTTCGCCCTTCGTATGCCGTAGTGAAATCTTCCTTAATTAACAGGCCCTCTGATGAAAAATATGTTTTTATATTGGACCGGGAGTTCCTAAGATTATCCCGATTAAACAAACAAACAGATTTTTACATATGTAATATAAGTAATAGATATAGAGGTATTTATTGGCTGCCTTGATCTTGTGGCATAGCTTGACGATGATTGCATTCAATCACGAGGTTCTTTTGAGATTCGATTTTTAGGTCGAGCAGTCCTATTTGGTTTATCGTTAGGAAATTCCAAATAGCAGCAAGAAAAAAAAAAGGCATCTTTAAATTCTAACGCGATTAAGGGCCTTTATCTAATATTTGTTCAAGTATAGAAATTGTGCAAGTATAAAACTGCCACGCCTGAAGTCGCGTGTTCGATTTACGCACAAGTCAAACATTTGTGTGCATGAACATGGATGCTTGTCTTGGTCTGGGTATTTCTAAGTACTGTCTAGTACCCATAGTACAAGCTCTGCTTAGTTTGGGCTAGATGGTGTTGTGTGTATGTGGTAGAATATATTATATTATATTATTTAATCAGTAATTATTTTGTACACGTTACCGATTGATGCCAATTTACTCGATCTTTATTTCATGGAACCTAGAAACATGTCATGCCAACTATGTGTTTAAATACGCCTTTCTTTACACTGGCATGAGTGATTTATCAGTGATTTATTATGCTATTTACTAAGGAACTATTTTCTGTACAATCGAATCATTTATCTAGGAGGTAAATTCGCATTAGTTATTACTAGATTTAATGACGATTTTTTTGTCAGTAAATTTCCATCCCTCGGTAACAGATTTTTTTTTTGGATGTAATGGTATCCAGTTTCCTTATCTGTGTTCCTGACAACGTGTATGCGAAATTTCATGATGATCAGTCGAGTAGTTAAGGCGTGAACGCGTAACAAATCAACTCACATTTGCATTTACAGTATTACTAGTTATTCATCACACACATCATACATATACACACACATCAAATTTCATCTAAATCGGTTGAGTGGTTTAGCCGTAAATAGGTAACAGACCGACAGACTGACAAACGGACAGTTACTTTCGTATTTATAATATTAATAATGATTAGTAAGGATTTAATTAACAATTTTCTATTCGACTGCATCATAAATCTAATTTGTAATAATCATTCATTGTTCAAATTAGGCTGTTGTTTATGACGTGGTAGACGGCTGTTTGGCACTTAGTGCATATATCGAAATTCATGTACCTGCGTCATTGCCGTGATTAGTAATTATTAATTTAATGGACATACAAAATAATAGCCGTGATGACTAGACGGATGGCGTAAAGTAAATGACTACGTCATTCGTGTTGTCAACTTGCCAGTGGTATTACGCCGAGTGTTGTGGGTTCGATCCCCAAACGAGACATAAATTTGTTTGATCAACGTATAGTTGTTTCTAGTCTGGGTGTACTTTGTATCGTTTGTACAATACAGTACAATAACGCGTTTAGGATGTTGATGAGGCTGCCTATTGTAGTACGTCAGGCATGTTTATCAGAGCGGCAGAAAAAATTAAAAAACAAGATGTGCCTCCATCATGCATCGGGTGCGCAGCAGCACCGATAGTATCCTCAGCACGATAGTGGACTGGTGGCATAGCTCCATTGTTTGTCATTGATTGCGGCTTCATACGCCTGTGGTGTAATTTTATTTATGATTTTTATTACGTGTTGTTTGTATCTTAATAATTATTAACACTAGCTTTTAAGTTTTATGTAATACTATCACAATGGATATTAGTCTGAAAATAAATAATTATAATTTAAATAATTATTAATTTAAATTTCTGAAAACGGTGTAAGCGCCTGCATTAATACCTATGTCGCGGGGGACTTTAAAAAAATTTAAACAATAGACACAAAAATCATCCAGAGCCGAAACAATAATATGTGGACACAACTTTTTGTCTTGCGTAGGATTCGAACCCACACTCGGTATAGTGCCAGTGACAATGCGAAGACATAAACTACTACGCCATACGTGAACTAATATAGAAAACTACAACATAAAGAAGCGCATGTCATAAAAAGGACTTTTAAAAATGATCAACGCACACGTGTTGATTAAAATGATTAAAGACGCTTAATATCTTTTATGTGGCAACCTTTGATAAAAAATAAAACCTGCTTTTTATATAAAATGCTATATCTTTTTTTTATTGTTGTCTGTCTCAAGCGTTGTACGAGTAATCGTAAATAATAGTTACTTGGATCTCATAGTTTGCGATAAAAATGCTCTTAAAATACTGGATTTTAGTGCCCAAGCCTTGTTTCGTATTTCTCATGTTTATATGTTTAAAGAATTTTATTCTAAGAGCTTACCCGTGACTTAGTACGCGTGGAATTTGAAAGAGGTTGTTTTTCTTTCTTAATATATGACTTCTAGGCGGCATAGCGAGATAAATATGCACCAAATTTTAAGGCAGACCTTCATCAATACATCTGTGTAAACAGCATTCAAAATGGTGCAGTAGTATTTGCGTGATACACTTACAAACAATTTCCATAGCTCTTATAAAGCACTTACATGATTTTTCTTAAATATCTCTTTTGTTCCTTCATCGTTAATTGATTACTTATTCTTATACTTCAGAAAGCACGTTAAGCCATCGGTCCCGGCTGCCATGAACATCTATGGCAGTCGTTATTGGGAAGTCAGTGCCGTATAATATCCTGACACTGGTCTAGCCTTAGGGTATCGTTAGCCTTAGGGTTGCGGAGGTCAGGTGGCAGCCGCTCCGTGTAAAATCTGATATCCAGTCAAATCCGGTTAGACCAGAAATGTCGACCCCAAGTGACTTGGGAATAATAAAGGCTAGGGAGAAGAAGATAAGAAAATTTAACTGGTCGAGGTATCGAATATTTAATGTGATGTACAATTATTTTAGAATTTTTGTCAGTCTCTCTGTGTATCGTTTACGTACACTTAGGTATGATATTAGGTATTATATTATTATTATTTTAGATATTACTTTAGCTGATTACGCAAATCGGTCGATTATTTCCCGTTGCAATAATTAATTTGATTCAGTGTGCACGTCAACTACCTAACGAATGTAGGTACCTATGTGAGAATCACTCTGTATCATATTAGGTACATTGTATTTACGTAACTGGTGAAAAATAAACTTTATTATACTACGAGTAGAGGTTTCTCTTATCAGCACACTCGAAACTACATAACTTAAGACTGGACTGAATGACAGAGCTCGATATTCAAATCGGCGCGCGGCCGTATTAGTAAAATTGTATGGAGGATTTGAAGTGCTTTTTTGATTAATATATATCTTTATTGTCAACCTTAATAACAACCTTAATAACCTAAATAACTTAAATATTTGGGACGGACAAATTGTAATATAACTATTTATGTTGCGTTTAAGCTATAAAATAGGATAGATTTCTACTGTTATAATATAATCTAAAAATCACGTAACTCGAGCTTTTTCATTTTTCGTGCAAATTTACGTAATTTTGTATGCGAAAATATTAATTATTTTAAGTATTTTACACGGAGTAATTGTAAACACATTCATTGTTATGGTAAATGTATATTTTATATTTGTATTAAACAAAAAGTGTTGATTTATCAACTTAACTGTGACCGCCTGTTTTGGCACATTTCGCTCGGTGCAGTCTTCGAAACTAATACTAGTGTACAGTTTACGACACTGTACATTCTGTTTGTTTGCATGCGCATTACGCAGAAACTACTGCACAAAATTAAACGTTTCCACGATTATAATGCTTGTGATCAAACTTAAAATTTAATGCCTGTTTTATCTTAATACGTCGCCTAAATAGCTTCTTCTTACATACAAAAGAAGAAAAATATAGATAGGTACCTACTTCCATATTCCTCGCGTACGAATTATAGATGTAAGTGCTGTATTATACAATTTGTATCAAAATGTATAAAACAAAAAATACCCTATAATACGGTATTAACCCAATCTATATTTTTTTAAGTAAATTATCTGAGTAATCTTTAAAAATACTGAATACGGTGGGATTGCATAGAAATCGATCCGAACCAATCACGCGGTAAACCGTACCGTGCGGTACATAAATTCAACATTTAACAAACACAATAACGAAAAATAGTCGTCTATTAAATATTGTAATAATATCTGTAAAATTACTATGTAGTAATTTATATACAACATGTCACAGATAAAACGCACAACCACAAACACCCCAATCAGATTATTAAATCGTAATAATAATCTAATCATTAAAATGTTCCTTTAATGTATTTAAATATTTTAATTTAACGAATTAGTTCTCCTTATTGTGTGCGGATAGTATGGGTATTACAATAAATCTAACATTATTCTATTGCATAAAAAACCTTATTGTCTTGAATTATGATACATTTTCGTCTATTATCTACTATGTAGATATAGTGTATTCGGCCGAGCAACACCTAACGGAGTCAACTTGAGACCGGTGACACGAGATACAATAAAATTACATCAGCGCTATTATATAAATATTAGTATTTGTACTAGTATTATCACAAAATATTAGGAGGTCTTTATATAAGGCAAATACACGCTATGTACTACATGGCGATTAAAAGAAGTGGTTGTGAGATATTTAGCAGTTCTTTTCATTGATTTTACGCCCTTGCTTTGCTGATTATATCAAGAGATAAACGTAAATTCAGATATTAATAAGTGTAACTATGATGTATATAATTATTTTTCTTTGACCTAGATCAGTAGTTCCCAAAGTGGTCCAGGTGGTCCCCAGGGTTCCACGGGAGACTCTACGGGGTCTACGTCGGCGTGACAAAATAATGGGGGTTCACAATTCGTAAGCGGGGGTCCACGAAAATTATTTTGAGGAATACCACTTGCAGAAGACCCGAGTATTTCTAAAAAAAAAGGGCAGCTCGCCTACCGTGGTAGGTTTAGACCCAGGAATTTAAAAAAAGAAGGTTGGCACGCCTACCGTGGTAGGTACAGAGCAGAAAATTTCAAAAAAAAAAGGCAGCCCGTAGAGATTTGAACAATTCTTTTAATTTTAGTCCAGGCTTGTGGTAAAAATGTAGCTGCACCACCGGAATCAGCTAAATTTTTAAAACGGTCTGTGAAAATTAACGTCTGGGAACCTCTGACCTAAATATATATTTTAGTATTGTCTTACATTTACGCGTATGTTATACATTAAAGTTTAACTATTTTATACGGATTTTACCGCGTTATTTATTTTAAAATACTATTCATAATAAAATAATGCAATTGTTATACTACCTATACGAGTGTCGAATAATAATAATATAATACAATTGTTATATTATATGACTGTCGAACGAATATACAGCATATCTAATAGTGAGCGGTTACCATGGTGTATCGCTTACAAAATCAGAGAGCCAATTCTCATAATAAAAACTGATCAATATAAATATAATGGCAATATTTTTTCATACTTAAAGTTCATTTTGTCGGCCTCGATGGCTTCGTGGTTAGTGTCTGACCGACTGCCACGCCTGAGATCGCGGGTTCGATTCTCGCACAAGTCAAACATTTGTGTGAATGAACAGGGATGTTTGTCATGGTCTGGGTGTTTCTATGTATCATATGTATGTATTTTAAAAAAAGTATTTACTTATGTATGTTTATCCATTGTCTAGTACCCATAGTACAAGCTCTGCTTAGTTTGGGCTAGATGGAGTTGTGTGTATGTGATAAAATATTATTATTATTATTTCAATTTAGTAGAATACAATTTATGATATAAATTATGATACTAAGAGTAAATTGGAAATCTATTTTGAACAGTTTTTGTTACACAAGTTCAAAAGGATTCTCCGGACTGCTAACTCAAGAGATAAATACCACCAATATTTTTTTACGTGAAAAATGCATTGGCGCATAGGGGTTATGTCGGACTCACCCGGAAAAGATGGAGATGTCCCGGTAATACCGACTAAACCTACCACGGTGTTCCTTTTCAGCAGATTTAGAGCAGACAGCCCCGGCAGATTTGGGCCACCTGGTCGTGACGATCTCGTCGCATTTTTTATAATTCTCACTCATTGACAGGTGCGCACGGAACATGACGCGCCGCCGTCTTGGGCCTGCTTCTGCACGGGCAACAGACTGCCCTAGTCTGTCACCCCAGGCCAGCGCTCATGAGAGTCGGAGATCGTTTAGCGCCCTTCGGCTCCCGGTATGTCGACTGCGGCCCGGAGCTGATGTGCCTCCCGTTCCCTTTTCACCACTTCTTTAGCGAACATTACTACCTCGCAGAAGGAGGTAGCAGGTACCCATGCGCTCTCACTCGTGACCATAAAATCTAACATGGCCGGTAGCGAGAGACGCTCCAACCCTACTGCCGCAACGAGATACGACAGCACATCTTTAAGTTAACGCTAGAGGTTCTGGGTTTGATACCAGGGTTGAACAAAATATTATTGTGATTTTGTCTTATAAAATTAACTCTCAGTAATACGGAGCCTGGATTGTGTACGGTAAATGATAATAGGCTTACGCCCTATAATGTGAGCATAATAAACACTTTTGGCAACCCCTTTGAAGCGTGAGACTAAGTACAAGTAAGGGTCACGGGTCAAGGGTCATACGACTAATTATTTTTATTAATAAAACGCGATGCAATTAATGAAACGTGTGTAGATATTTAGAGCGTTCGACTTAAGGGCTCGGTTCATTTACGCGTCACCTGCTGCGTTGAAAGCATAGCGATTACCGCATACTATTTATTACATACTAGTTTTAGCAGGTAACTTCACTGCGAACAAGACTTATTTCTGGATGAAAATATAATACTTTTTGTCCTTTTTTGTACGCTGTCAATATATATGCGAAATTTCATGATGATTGGTCGAGTAGTTAAGGCGTGAAAGCTTAACAAACAAACTCACATTCGCATTTATAATATCAGTTAGGATAAAAAAATTGTTATGCTTTAGATTTTGCGTTCAATGCAGCGACAATAGCAGTGTGAGAATCGGTCATCTTGAGCAAACAAATAAGTGGGTCACCGCATGCGTTTTGAAAAGAAAGTATAAAAAAATCATTTATTCAGCAAGTATGTATTGCTAAAAAGGTTACCAGCTCAGCATGAGCTAGGCGTTGAAGAGCCAGCGCTGGTTTTCGGCTGGCACCCTGCAGTGCTACACGGACGGTGGTAGGGATACAATGTATATAATTAATATAATAGACAGAAAAACAAATAATACAAATTCGCTACGTTTGATGCATAAATGAACTAAGCCCTTTACGATAAACGATATATTAGACATAGGTTAGGAACGACTCAAACCACGTCTGAAACATTTAGCCTAGATAATTAATCTAGGCTAAATACTGAAGTTTAGCGTTGGTGAAATTTACAGGCACACTAATTAACTGACTATTTATTTTTCCAAAATATAATGAGAGCATCACGGGCATAAACCTCATTTATATAAATCTTTGTCCAGTATGGAGATCGTACCCAAGATATTCGGCGTAATGACATTATGGTGTGGTGAATATTTAAGTTATTGCACCATTTGTGTGTTGCATAAGCAGAAGTCTCTAAGTTTAAACCACTTAAACCATTTTCAGGATTTATGTTTTCACTGACTTCTTCAGTTGTGAAAGCGACTGCTGTGCGTGAGGTCTTGGGTTCAATGCCCAAACGGGGCAAAATGTTATTGAAATCTTTTATAAAAAGATTTACAGTAGCAGCACGTATAATAAAATGGTTTTATGCTGAATAAGGACGTTACGAAAAGAAAATAGCATGAGGAATTTGAAAATTTGAGAATCACAGATATTAGGAAAGACCAATGTCAGATTGGCTAGCTAATGGTATTAGAAATATAAAAGTATTTAAAATTAAATCAACAGTCAAAATATAAATAAATGTAACAACAATAACTGTACCAAAGTGTATGTAAAAAGGTGATTAACTCAGAATACTCTACAACATCGAAATGACGCGGCGCTGGTTTTCGGATAAATTTCACTTCAGTCTCCAAAATATTAAATTTCAATAGGATAGTTACTAATTTTCTTTCTTTTTCTTATTCTATAAAGATCAACAGTTCATCCTTACTAATATTATAAACGTGAAAGTTTGTATGGATGTATGAATGTATAGATGTTTGTTACTCTTTCACGCAAAAACTACTGGATCGATTACAATGAAACTTGGTATATAGATAGCTGGAGATATGGATTCACACAATGGCTTAATTTTTATTCCGATATTCTTACAGGAACTACGTGTACACTAAGGACTTACGTGGGTGAAACCGCGGGGAAAAACTAGTTAGTAATAATTCCATTGTCGCAGGGTACTTCACAAACATACAAACAACGGACACAACGAACATCCAGACTCAAAACAACCATTTGTGGACCACACGAATTTTCCGCCCCGTGTGGGAATCGAACCCACAACATTCGGCGCAGTGACAGTGGCATCCACTACGCCATCTATGCAGTCAGATTAATCCTCCAGCTATTATTATTCTAAATCTTAAATATGACCACGACTTCCTGTCACACGGTTCAAACCTTAAAATTCGGTCAGCAAACAATAATCAACAAACTATCAGCACAACACACGGCATGCTTAAAACTTGCTTGCCTTTACAAACAAAAATTTTCCAACAAACTTCTCTGAAGGTATTTTCGCAGTTTCCCTAGATTTAGCGATTTTCTTGTCTTGCGAGAGTTTTACTCGATACCCGTATTTACTTGAAATTGTATGTGACAGCCAGACGGGATGATTCTAAAAGGGTTCCGTTTTATTATAGCTGAATGGCACCGAGACGAACGCTGTTTATTCGGAGCTGGGGATTACACCTGATTCCTTATGAGCCAGACACGATACTGCCTTTGAATGGTCTCGTAACTATCTCTTTGGTGTAGTGGTGAGTTTATACTGCTACAGATAAAGACATTCAAAGAATTTTGAAAAAATTTGGGTGTCAAATTACTAGTATTCTTGTTAACACCTCCAGCTAAGCTACAATGCTTGTGTTAGGAGTGGGTTCTCGTCAGTAGTGCAATGGGGGGGATTCGAACCCGCGACCTCTCCATAGTAAGTCCAATGCCTTACCCATTGGGTCACCGTCGCTTCTACCGTCGCTATTGGGCGTGTGTCTCTGCTGGGTTATAGTCTCACGCCTAATTCTATGCTTTCTCTTGCTTTTAGAGATTTTGTGATCTTGGTGGTGCAGATCTCAGTTTTAACTCGCGGGACGGGTTAAGCGTGTTCTTTTATTTGATTATTTTTGAGAAATTGTAAATAGAAAATTCAAATTTTCAATTATTCCAGTCTTGATTTGACTGATGGCGAATGGTATTTATTCAGCATCTAAAAGTGTTCCGTTTTATTATAGCTGAATGGCACCTAGACGAATGCTGTTTACTCGGAGCTGGGGATTACACCTGATTCCTTATGAGCCAGTCACGTTACTGCTTTTGAATGGTCTCGTAACCCTCGCTTTGGTAGAGAGGTGAGTATATTATACAGCTGCAGATAATGATGGGTTTGAATGACGGGTCAAGCAAAAAATATTGGATGTGTATCTCTGCTGGGTTATAGTTGCACGCCTAATCCTATTTTTACTGCTGTTTCTAGAAATTTTGTGTACTCGGTGGTGCAGGTAACAGGTTCATCTCTGGCGTCACGTTTTTCCTTCTTTCTTCTATTCTGGGTTTCTTTTTGGGTAACTCTTAATAGAAAATCTCTAGTTTGCAGTTCCAGTCTTGATTGGACAGATGGCATGGTATTTATTCAGCATTTAAAAGGGTTCCGTTTATTATAGCTGAATGGTACTTAGATCAACACTGTTTTTTCGGAGCTGGGACTTTATACTGCTATAGAAAATTATGAGTTAGAATGACGGGCTTAACAAAATTCTAGTGATTGTGTGGTCTCCGTGGCGTAGGTCACACGTTTGACTCTCGTTAAGCAAAGTGTCTTTTGTACTGTGTTAACTACAGATAAATTCTTAACAGAAAAATATATGTTTTAGTTCAAGTTTGGGTTTTACTGAAGGAGAATTGTATTTATTCAGCATTTAAACCACTCAAATATGTAATCTAAGTTTTACTGTAAAAGAACTGTATTTATCTAGCCTTTGAACCACATAGTTCCTAAAATACACTTTTCAATAATAAAGAGCAAATATGCAATAATAAAAATCAGGTATACAATGTGACCCAAATAATTATGTTACTTACAAACGAGATGGGTATAAAAACCCAGGATTCAACCTATTCGTCTTAAATATAAAAGTAAAATGATCCCTATATCTCGGGGGTCTTTTGACGCGCAGGGCCCATATTCAATCTCGACCGAGGTATGACCACAAGGTGTCTCCACATCAAGTTACAAGGTCTTAAATGTGAAAACATTTAAGAAACATGTCACCTTGTGACCCCTATCTCTCGGGGGTCTTTTGAGTCGAGTTTGAATATGAGCCCTGTGAGTCAAAAGTTACCTACAGGGCCCAACCTCGACCGAGGTATGACCGATGATACAAGGTGTCTGCACACCAAGTTACAAGTCAATCGATCCAGTGGTTCCGGAGTTATGCCTGTCACTAACAAACTGTCACTAACAGACAGACACACAGATCCACATAGTGTTTTCATTAACCTCTTCGAAGGAGACCCAGAGGTTAATAAATTATTTTATTTGATCTCTTCGCAACTTTGTAATGATGTATGTATGTGTATACAATCATACTATCAACGAATTCAACTTTATACCTAGTGGGTGACGTTGGACTGCCACGCAGAGATGTCTCGTGATCGAACCAAGGCGCGCATCTCTATCTTTTCAAATTTGCATGCGATACAGACAGACATGCCAGTATGTATAAGTAAAAAACATGTTGTATTACCAGCGCTACAGCGATCAATAGCCTCAAAGCTATTCAAAAGACCTTGCGCCACTGAAATATATCTCCAGTTCTAGTTTAACTCGTGACACTTTTCAATACTGACTGTAAACGAAGGCATGAGTAGTGCGACACGTGTAACAACGTCGACTCGACGCAAAGACACGTCGTGAATTCGTTCTGCAACATGCATGTGAATATCGACGTGCATGGACAGTTCAATTGCTGGTTGGAGTTGTAAGTAGTGTCACAAAACATAGAGATACAGAACGCCTGTTTAGTATAACTTTCTTTTATATTAACTGCGATAAAATCCTATCTTATTTTCGCGTAGACGTACATATACATATACAGGGTGATTTTGAAATCGTGTAATTCCTTTTAACCACGCATTCTACTGGTGATATAGAATAACCCTGACCATATTTTTCTTAATTAAAAGGAATTACACGATTTCAAAATCACCCTGTATAACTAGATTTTGCTCACGATTTTCCAAACGTTAATATAGGTTTGGTCTATAAATTGCTATACCTCGGAAACAGTCCTTTTCTGCAACCCTGACAACATGTATGCGTAATTTTATGATGGTCGGTCGAGCGGTTGAGGCCTGAAATCGTAACAAATAAACTCACATTCGCATTTATAATATTAGTTAGGATTCTTACCGTTCAAGTTAATGACTACAGTATAACATATATATATATATTACATATATTAGTATAACATAATATATATATATTAGGTACTCAAAACAAAATAAGGGAAAACAATAAAGACATTAAATTGTTTTTTTTTTAAGTTCATAATGAAATTGGCCATTTTGAATAAAAATCATGAACAAAAGAAATCACCGGCAAAAGACAAAATACTGTTCTTGTCACTTTTGTTTCTTCTTTTTAGAAACGAGTATGGAGGACATACTCGTTTCTAATTTCTCTTAGCAATACACTCCTGAAGCCTCGTATGCATACACTGGTTCAAATTCCTCGCGTTTTCATCTGGAATCTCCTCCCAGGCACGTCTTAAAGCGTCAATCAGCTGCTGTTGGTTGTAGACCCCTTGCTCATTCTCTCTAACCCTTCGTTTCAATTGGTCCCACAATTGCTCGATTGGATTTAAATCCGGACTGTTAGCTGGCCATGGTAATACCTCAATATGAGACCCTTCTAGGACAGTTTGGGTCGATCGAGCTGTGTGTGCACGGGCATTGTCTTGCATCAGGATGAATCCAGGCCCCATTCGCTGTGCATATGGAATCATTTAAGGCCTGATGACGTCCTCAATGTAACGTTCTGCAGTTACGGTACCCGCATTTAAAATGGTGAGCTCGGTTTTACCGTGTAAACTAATCCCACCCCAAACCATTACGTTGGGACCACCGAAACGGTCAACTTCGTGAATGCAGGACTCCGAAAACCGCTTGCCGCGTTATCTCCACAGCCTAACACGCCGATCATCATTAAAAAATATTACTTTGCACTCGTCTGCAAAAAGCACCTTGCCCCACTGATTAATCCCCCAGTTCAAATACAATCTTAAACGGTTTGCACGTTGAACCCTGGTCAGAGGAATTCGAACAACTCGTCGTCTTGACATTTGCTGGTCTTCGTGCAATCGATTACGTATAGTTTGATGACTGACACAAGTACCCGTTGTCAGCCGTAGGTGGTGTTGTAACTTACGGGCCGTTACTGTACGATCACGACGAGCACTTAGTTGAACGTACTGATCCTCGTGCGCCGTTGTTAACTCTACTGACTAACTCTACCTGAACCGGGTCTACTGGTAACACTGCCAGTCTCTTGGAAGCGATTCCATACATTTTGGACAGCTCTTCGAGAAAAACCCAACTGCAAACCCACGTAACGCTGAGAACGTCCTTCTTGAATCATAGTTATGGCTCTGGTTGCTGTAATTGTATCCATGTACCTTCGTACTGGTGGCATGATTAACGCGAGATGATAAATGAAACAATTAAAATTGAAAAAGTAAAACTTTTTCCCTAAAATAACCGAAACAAGTTAAGAAGACAATCGAAGAAAAACAAGAATAACATCCAATTATTTTTAACTTAAAATGATGGCCAATACTTTTCAAATTAGGAACACGAACACCAGCATAAAAGAGATCAAACACCAAAGAGTTCGTAATATCAATATAATGCTACTTATAATATATATATATATATATATATATATATATATATATATATATATATATATGTATTATAAGTAGCATTATATCCTTTTTTGTACATCTGACAACGTGTATGCAAAATGTTATGATGATCGGTTGAGTAGATAAGGCTTAAATGTGTAACAAACAAACTCACATTCGCATTTGTAATTAGGACTCTAACCGTTCATATGAATGACTACAGCTTTATATAACATATCTTCCATTCATAACTCAGCTCCACCATATACCAACGATTCTTCATCACAAAAGTCCCATATGGCATTCCACATCAATTACATTACAGTAATAGATCACATCAACTCCTCGTAATTTTCCTCATCGGCCACACGTCCTCTCCCCACAACGAAGTCCATGGGGAGTTCTGATACAATCGCTTTGGTCAGCAGTTTCGATTAGTTAGGGGAATATTCGATGACAAAAATGTATGGCGTATTTAAGATCGACTAGCTGCGTGGGTAGTGCGACTGCTGTGCATGTGGGTTCGATGCCCGGACCGGAAAAAGTGTTCGTTTTTCTATGGTGAAATTCTTGGTAGATTCTAATAGGCCTTCTTTTACGTTTATTGAAAATTATAGTTCGTATATACGCTATATAATAAACTGAACTAGTCGTAGAGAGGGGGGATGTTCTCATGTTTGCGGATAGGTAATATTTGATCTCCTGGTCGGGCCATATAGTATTGGTGAATATAATATTAGACTTTAGTGAAGGAAAAATTATTTGTTGCAATTCGAGATTTGGTAATATACCTAACTAACGTTAGAAAGCAATAATCTCTTCCCCTTTTACGTAGGATCTAAAAACGTAAAGTTGGAACACGGAAGCAGTATTAATACTTCGTTAGGGTTCCCAACTTTTTGTACGATAGTTAAAGTATATTAAGACCGGAGAAATAACCTATATACGAACCTACGTCTTCGGGGAGGTAGGATTATGACTATGTATGTATGTCATCACAATAATATTAATTTTACTTTTACACGAATTAATAATTTAATTTTATTACTGTCTGTACTTGCTAATGTAAATTGTTTGTAAACGAATGCCGAAATGAAAAGTGTCTTAATTTGTGTTAATTCAAGTCACAATCTATTTATGTGTCAAATTTCATACGAATCCGTTAACGTTTAGGCCTAATTGACTTACACAAATCCAAATATCTATTTAGCAATTATAATAATGAGTAAGGTTCTGAAACATGGGTATGGTAAAAATTAATAAGCAACTATATGTGACGATCTATATGTTACATGGTAAAAATTAATAAGCAACTATGTGTGACGACACAAAGATTGTGCCACTTGGAGATCGAAACCAAAACACTTGATGCCATATAGTCTATAGCCATATAGTCTATGCCATATAGGATGTCACGATTTAAATGATTGCGCCACCCATGTATTAAAAAATTTAAAAACTTTATTTAAGTACCATCTCAATGTAGCAGGTGGACATCAAATCCAGAACTATCAATGCCGCTTTAAGAGACCATAACCCTGAAGTTACATACCACTTTAACTTTCACAACAAAAATGACGTGTCAATTCAAACATATTTATTTTTGGAACGAAGTTCCTTATCGCGCGTTGTGAAAGGCCAGGTTAAGAGCACCTTAAACCGGCGAGCGTGTATGAGGAATGTTATGAAAGTGAATGAAGCCAGAGAAGTGTGTCAGGATCGTAGCAAATGGAAATCCGTAGTCTCTGCCTACCCCTCTGGGAAACAGGCGTGAATTTATGTATGTATGTATGTATGTGAAAGGGGGCTAGACGGAAAAAATTCTTACGAAAAGTTGTCACGACACTTTTTGCTATAGTAAGCTATTGTAAGCTGTGCGGCGTGCGTAAGTAGTTACGCTATCTCGCTCGCACTGTTCATTCATGCGCCAGCAGATTACTTCATTATGGAAAAAACGCGTGACCTTGTAGCCAGCTGCGAGCTAATAGACTTCTTATTATTATGCACACGCCATGTAGGCTGTGTATCTTTTATGGATTTTTTTAGATTTTCGGAAATTTATAAATTAATTAATTAAAAAAAAATATTCCAATTCCTTCACTAATTAATCGAAAGGAACTTCGTTCCATCCGGGTGTCCCTTGACACCTCTCAAGTTTTTTATTTACATTTGTTTTAATTTATATAAATTCCGTTTTATGCCATTAAATAAATAAATAAAAATGTATTCGGCTAAAAAACAATAGTGGACTTAAATCAACTTTAAATTAAATCTTAATATCTAACAATAACTCAATGCACTATAAACTAGTTTATAACCAAAATAATAATTATAGTTATGGCAAGAAAGAATAATATAATTTAACATCTTTAAATTATTATAAGCTACTTGCCTGAACTAGGTTAGACCTGTGTTTCAGGCGATCACTTGTCTATCTATTTTATAAGTTGACATTTATTTAAGTATTTGTTTGAACAATAATATAACTAAATATAAACTTAAGCTAAAAACATACATACTTACATAAAGACTTTAAAAACAGATCCTATAACCGAATTCGTTCCAACAATTACCAAATACATCATAACTCCAATATTACATCAAAAAAAAGCACTTCATTTAATTTCACGCAATGCTCCAATAAAGGGGTTAGGTAGAGAGCCCAATATAGACCATTTTATGTCCGACAGTATTCTCCCTCGTTCACCCCTAATGCAATTATGGGGGTAACTATGGATGCACAAGTTTACAGACAGTGACGCACCCTAGTGTTGAAATTTTCGGGTATAAAGTTGATTGTAGACATACTGGTTATGGTGTTTAACTAGTTTGCTGTACCGGTTTGTCAAGAGACGGTTAACCAGAAAATAGTGGTATGACATAAGTGAATACGTGCAACAGGGCAGCGACCATTACTTGAGATTTGACAGACCACAAATACTCGCAAATGGATACTGATTCTTACCAAGGTTGCTCTGTGAGGCTATTAAAATTAAGAAATATCCTAATGTCAATTAAGAAGATATTTGGGATGTATCACCGGCTTAGGATCCAAAAAATCGCGATAATTGCCCTCATAATATTCCCAATTTTAATGTGTAAAAATCGTGTAAACGTGAGCATTATTTAACAATGATAGTTTTATATAAACTTACGTACAAATTATACTTTATTATCCGGAAACGACTAAAGTTTTCTATTGATACTCAACCTCTGAATTAGGAAGATGATATCATAGAACAAGCAATATGTATCAAAGGCAACGTTGAGCTTATGTGGCTTATTAAATTTTATCCGAGTGTTGTTGTTTTCCTTAAATTTTCAGTAATCATCATGATTGAATTTTAACCACTGGGCGAATAAATATGTAAAATAATATTGAACTAACCATATACGTAATAAATCAGTAGCATAAGGGCAAAAAAAAAAAAAAAAACATCCACAGACCAATAAGGCAAACTTTTACATTAATTTGCAGCCACAATAATATTTTAATGGTACCGGTAACTAATCGTTAACTTACCGGTATTTAACTGGTTTCGGAACGTATGCAGTTTCCTTAACAAACAAAATGTTCCAGATGTAAGTATTGATAGTATTGTCTCTAGGGAAGATTGGGGTAATAGGGGGCGAAAATGTGACGTCATCGGATGTGATTGTGATGAATATTAATGTGGCGGTAACTTAATTACTGAGATTTATCATACAGATAAACATAGGATACGTTTAACAATAAAGTTATTTTTGAAATTAAAATATGGTACGGTCGGCCAAGAAAGTGGTCTATCAGTTTTGACAAAGGTTTCTGTGAGATAGAACTATTGATAAGGTTGACTTTTCTTACTTGACACATGGCATGACGGAAATATAATACAAGATAAAGAGAGCAATGGACACTGTCATAATATTATTGCAAGGGTAAATCGACCTTGTTGTTTCATGACGTTCAGATGAACTTCTACCGTAGGGTAGTAGACCACATTTTTGGCCGACTGATGTTCTTTTTTTAAGACAGACATGGTTAAAAGGATAAGGGCATGCTACACCTACATATGTATTAGTTAAGGTTAAGATCATTAGACCTGGACCATAGCTGTTGAAATGCAGTTTTAATACCCTTGTGCTTACCCCTTAGTAAATGGTAAACGGTAATTGGCTCTTTGACGCCCCCTATTACATTAGTGTTAGGGGGCGCCAAATAGTCAAATTCCAATGCAATTTTTTTAATAGAAGTTCCAATAACTCTTTGCTCGTGTCATGAATCGATCCCAAGATCGTATATACAGCAGTTACATGCCGCTGCGCCTCTGAGTTAAACATTAAAATATATTTTATAAAACGTATTATAAATTTTATTCTAGTTTATTTTAATCACAAACCACAGCACCGTGTACACTGCGGACACAATCTATTCTTGATTGCAGACACTTGGTCTCAAAGAATTAATCCTAATTAATATTATAAATGCGAAAGTGAGTCAGTTTGGTTGTAACGCTTCCTTAACTACTCGACCGATCATTATAAAATTTCGCATACACATTATTAAGGGGTATAGAAAACAACATAGAGATTCACCAAGATTATCTTTTGAATCTACTCGTAAATAAAAAAGGTACAAACCTTTCAAATTTGGTATCTGGTGATCTTCAAAATGACAAAAAACGGATGCACGATTCAAACTATGATGTAACCGTTATTTAAGTGCAGTTGTTCGAGGGAGATAAGGAGATATCAATAATTTTTCCTATATCTAAATTGAAAATAGTATTGACTTCACTCATTTACAACCAATTTTAGTACTGTTTCCACATAAACATTTCTATTAATTGCCATTTGCTCTTGTGTCTAAAATAATGGGCAAAACTACGAAATCAAACACAGGCAACTACCCTATTAAAGGTACTTTGAAAGTGGTGATGTGACCAATTAGCACACACTGTATAGCTTTATCTTCAAACAAAAAAGCATACAGTACTTCTAATTGGAAAATAGAAGCAATGTTGCAGGAAATAGCTAGCCAATGAAATGTAACTTCATTCTTCAATAAGCAAGAAAATTTATGAGAACCACTCGAAAGAGCTACACTCCATTTTCTAGTTTTAAAATATAACACAGACTCCCATTCTTATGATAAATCGTTTTGAAATTTAAACTTCACTTAGATATTTTATATATCTTCTCAATTTCTCACATCATACGAAATGTTATTCACGGTAAGTAAAATTATTTTATTAAATTGTTAAAGACAAGCTCCTCACACCTATATAAGCCTGAAGGCATGGGCAGAATTGTATACTATAGATAAAAAAAATCATCGAATAGCAGAAATGGTTTTTTTATGGTATAGGTGGCAAACGAGCAGACGGATCGCCTGATGGTAAGCGATTACCGCCGCTCATGGACACACGCAACACCAGAGGAGTCACAAGTATATTGCCAGCCTTTTAAACTTAATACACAGACCCACCGTTTCCTGAATTAACACATAGTATACTTTTATCCCGGTATACATTAAAATGAGAACTGGCACTCAAAAAAGGTAGAAAGGCCATCGACACACTTTTGTAGAATTAGAACTGTTTTCGACAGTGCACACATTCACATTACATCATATTATTTGCAATACATAAAAATAGTAAAACCGTGGACAGAATTTCGTATAAAATAACCACAGTTTTCTTTTGTCACCCAAACATTCATAACACCAGTTTAAAGACGACGAATCCAAAAGTTTCGATGCTTGTTAAAAGCTCGAACAAAAATGGCATTTCTCATTGTTCGTGGAACAATAGGCGACGGAAGTTTACTCGACAAATGGGGGCACAAATAGGGATTACTTCCGATCCCGCCGTCATACTCGTCGAATATTAATAACATATGAACGAATGATGCTTGGGTATATATAATATTTTATTATGTAATAAAGATTATATGAGAGTAGTTATAGTCTTGTGAGAAGTAAAGGGTGTTGAACTGCCATACAGAGGTCTAAAGTTCAGTTCTATGGCATTTAATAAGAGTAGTAATACTCTTGTGAGATGTAAATTGTGTCGAAAGGTCTGGAGTTTGATACCACGGCACGTATCTTTGACTTTTCACTTTGATACAAATATTGTCACGCCTATGGGAAGGGATTAAGTGAGATAATAATAATAATAATAATAACTTTTATTTTCTCACCATAATACATACAGTCTTAAAAACTTGAGATATACACGGTATTGGTTTTATGTTGTAGCTATGTTTTATTATGGCGGGTTGGCCCCTGAACTAGGAGTATCCTGTGTCTCAGGTCACCAACCCTCCACCCCTGGCTAGTGCTATTAACCATTCAGTAAGTTTACAAAAATAACAATACAAAACAAAATGGAAATAAGAGATAATTAAAAGAAAATAAAATAAAAATACAGAAGGTTGACATAAATGAGGATGATTGGGCGTGTAAATTTATTGTGTTTGTGTGTATGTGTGTGTGTGCGCAGGTGTGTGCGTGTGTGTGTGTGTATGTGTATATATGTGTGTGTGAATGTATGTGTGTGTGTGTGAATGTGGAAGTACGTAAATCTATTAATTTGTATGTATGTGGAGGTTTTGTGCGTACATGTATGTTTGTGTGTGCATGTATATACCTTCACGTTGATTTCACGTTTATATGTTTACTCGCAGAATGTTTTCTGTTGTAGCATAATCAAGTGCTGTTAAATAGCTTTTTAGGATCAATTTCAGACGGTGTTTATTTAAACTGAAAATATGAAATTTGTCGTTAATGACTCGGTAAGTAAATGGTCCCATATAGAATATTTGGCGACGAGTGAACATTGTGTTGAATGTGGGAACAGGTGTTCGAATTCTTCTTTTATTAATTTTAGGTATTTTACAGAGGTCTACAGTTTTATGGTGGCGTAGTACACAATTCAAGATGAATAATTGTCGCACGGTGAGCAGATTTGTTTCTTCGTATAGTTTTTGAGTGGGGTATTTCCTAATTTTATTAAACATAACTTTTATGACAGCACGTTGCGCTCTTTCCAATTCTAGAAGATACATTGCTGATGCCCCACCCCACACTGGGATACAGTACGTTAAAAGTGATTGACAGAGAGCAAAATATATTTTAACCAGAAGTGTATGATCTGCAGAGTCGCGAAGATTTTTAAATATGGGTAGCAATTTCCGAATTCTTTTACTAAGGGCCGATATATGTGGCTTCCAATTTAAGTGGCTATCTATGAGAACTCCCAGATATTTATGGACATCTGTTTGTCCGATGGGAATACAGTCGCAAGGATGGTTGAAGTCTTTGCACTGCGAGGTGTGTGCTTTAAGTGAAAACTTAGACGCAGCGTTGGATGCACTTGAGATGCTGAAGCAAATGTATTTCGTTTTGGAAACGTTGATAGTCAGGAGGTGCTGATCTAGCCATATCATAACCTGCCTTAGGCCATTTTCAGCCGATTTTTGAACTTCTGACCAATTGCTACCCTGAAAAATTAAGGCAGTATCATCCGCAAATGCCAGCACTTCACCATCATCTATTTGAAGCTTACAAAGGCTATTGACATAAGCTAAGAAGAGCGTCGGGCCCAGGGTGCTGCCTTGGGGAATGCCATAGGTGACAGGTAAACTATTGCTATAGGTATCCGCCACCCTAACTACCTGGCTTCTATCCGTCAAGTAATCACGGAGCCACTCTAAGATGGCTCCACGTAAACCCATGCTCTCTAGATGTCGCAACAGAATTGGCGTGGACACAGTATCGAATGCCTTTTTTATGTCTAAAAATATGGCAACACATTTTTTGCCTCTATCTACTGTTTTGGTAACAATCTCTGAAAGCCTCGCGACCGCATCTTCTGTATTTTTAGCTGTGCGAAAGCCATATTGGTTGAAAGCTAGTAATTTTTTGTTTTCTAAGTATTTCATTATACGAGTGTTAACTACCTTTTCCAGAATTTTACTTATGGCGCTTAATAAGGATATGGGCCTATAATTTGTGACTATTTCCGCACTACCACCCTTGTGAACAGGTACAACCACCGCTTTTTTAAAAATAGTCGGAAACACTCCAGATGTAACACTAAGATTGCACATATGAGCAATCATGACACACAAGACTGCGTGGGAGTTTTTCAATACCATATTTGGAATAGAGTCTATACCCGGTGCACTATCGCTTTTTAGATTGAGGATAATTTTATCAATCTCAATGTAATCTACCGGATTTAAATATATGGAACTTGCGCACTCTGAAGATACAATATTTTGTGCTAAAGAAGATTCATTGGTACTATTTCTATTTAATATACCGGCAGCTAGTTCTCTGCCAATCGAAGTATAGAAACGGTTAACCACATCTAGAGAAACACCAGGCGATGATTGCTCAAGATCAAGTAATGCCAAAGCTTTAGGTTGACTCTTTTTGATACAACAAAGTTCCTTTACCGTTTCCCAAGTCTTTTTAATATTTTTATGATTTAAATTAAATTTTTCCTTATAATAATTAATTTTTAAATTCCTAGCTATTTGATTACATGTATTTCTATAATTTAAATATTGATTTTTTATTTCACGATTGTCGGGATTCTTTTTTGATATTTTATGTAGCCGATCTCTTATTTTGAAACACTTTATGACATTTAATGTAATCCAGGGCTTTAACGGGCGAAGACGATGGGCAAAGGTATATGTATTAGTATTGTTAGCTATGAGCTCCTGGAGAGTATTTGTCAGGGTTTGAGCGGCAATATTAGGGTCGGTTATGTCCAGGAACGGATTCCAGTCGTACAATTTTATACCGTCAGCCAATGCTTCAAAATTTATTTTTGTTCTGGTAATGCGTTTCAAAGTAGTAGTTTTAGGTGGAAGTGAACTAATGTAGGTCAACAAAAGTGGATAGTGGTCTGTGATGTCTGTGGCTAGTACAAAACATTGGTGGACTCCAACTAGTTTGCACATAAAGTGATCCAGACATGTCTGTCCATGAGTAGGAATGTCTATACCTAACTGCAGACCATGAGAGCCTAGAATTTCAAGGTAGTCTCCAACAACATTACTCTTAGTATCCAAGATATCTATATTAATATCCCCCGTGAGTACGATATTCCGTGATTTATTCTTTATTAAGAATGTATCTAAAGCATCCAAAAATAATTTCGGATTCTTAAAACAGAAAGGGCGATAAATACCAAGAACCATAAGGTTGCCTATTTTAGCCATCAAGCAGTTAGCCTCGTCTAGTTCAATTTCTTGAATAGAGGCTTTAAGAATTGAGTTTATATACATAATAACCCCGTCATTTTTGTTAAAACTGCGTTTAGTAAAGTGCATAGAGAATCCATCAATTTGAGGAGGGTCCGAGAGTTCATCGCACCAACATTCCGAGAGGACTATTATGTCTATATTTGTTTTTAAACTAGTTACGTATATCAAGAAGTTGTCTAAGTTTTTGTTGACACTTCTTATATTAAAAGATATAATGTTCAACCTGGTTGATGTATGGCCAGTGATACCGTTCAGTTCTTGAAAGAGATATTTGGGGTCTTCAACGAGCTTGCACGGCGTTGCACAGTTATTATCGATTTCTTCTAATAGTTGTCTATTATCCATTACGATTTATTAGGTACAAATGTGCTCGATAATGTATATATAATAATTATTAGCGTTATACCGGCATTTTGCTGCGTTTTTACAGGTTGTTCAAAAGTTATGGAGTTAAGTATTAGTGATTGTTCGAAAATATTTCCCCAGTATATGATCAATTTCGTCTGTATACAAAATATATAATATAAATTTGTGTGTAGATTTGTTTGTGTGCATATAACTAAGAAGACAGTATATGGCGGACGGAATGTGTGTGTTTGGTTTATTTTGATTGTGTGTGTGTTTATGTTTGAAGGATTTGTGTATGTGTTAGTGTTTGTGTGATAAATATGTATGTTAGTGTATATTGAGTGTATGTGGGTATTGATATGTTTTATCCAATAATCAGTCTCAGTAGACCAATCACGCCACGTCGTGATTTTATAATCAATATTCGAAAAGTAACCTAGTCATTTGGTCTTCAGTACTTGTAGTTGGGCTTCACTTTTGATCACAATATGTGGTTCCCCTTCTTTCTTCCGCAAGTAGATCAGTCCATTTGAGGTCCAGCAGTAGGCATATTTCATAGATTTTCGTAACTCGCGAGCCAGGTAATGTAGACGGGAAGCTTGAGGGGTCAGATGCTCAGCCAAGTATATTTCTGACTTCCTAGAGGCATCTAGGCCCATATGAGACGAGTTCAGTAGTTCTGTCTTGTACCTTCTACAATCAAGATTTTGATTTTTAGCTGCTGTTAACATTTTTAGTTTAAGTAAAGTGGACGAGAATTGTATTGCGAGATGTATTGCACTCACATTTCACTAGCTATGTTTTAAGAGTATATTGCCGTTTGCAGGGCACAGTTCTGATCTCTTTGTAGCAACTGAGAATTTATTTACGGAAAAGCACTATATCATTACTCCAAACCGCAAATTGAATCTACAACCTTATGATCTGCAAAAATAATTGCAATATCATATCCACACCAATCAGGTCTGTATGTGAACTGTTCTATTGCTGGACCGGAGTTGGGTTATAACATACTAGATATGCAAAGCCTGGTGACCCGAACTGGCCCAGCCCCTGATGGCCAGTGTGGTTGACTATAGTCAACCACGCTGGGTCAGTTCGGGTTAGCAGACTAAAATATCTTCGAGAACATTATGTAGCACTATCAGGCATATTTCATCGTGACGATGATTTCATCGTGAAGAAACCTGTATAGGTTTCGTCGTTATGATTTCCTTCACCGTTCAAGTGAGCGGTAATTCAGCACCTAACTTGGAAAATTCAGAGATGTGTGCCTTGGGATCCAACTCGAAACCTCTGCATAGCAGTCCGTTGGTCTCCCATTAGCATATCGCTCTATAAATAACTTTGTATATTTATGGAGAATTGTCTGGCAATACAGCAACAATATTTGACCAAAATATCCGCACAATTATCCAACAGGGAAATAGCTCTGATATCCTGAGGCGACAATCCTTTGTACCAACCAAGCGGCAACATTAAACAGATACATAACGAAACTGTTTATTGCAATAACTATTTATCGCTTCAGTTAATATTATCGCTGATGACGCTGTTCGTGTAAACGCTGTTGTTTCTCATTTGCGTCCATGCTCACTCAATAATTAATAGCAATCCAAATTTATTGTATTAATAACAGTGTGTGTGAAATTTCCGATCCTTTGCTGGTAACGAGAGTTGCAGTTTTTTAATGGTATTGTAATTTGTGAAGTCGAATTGTAAGTATCGTTGTTTAAAAGCAATATTTGTGAGCGATTTTGAGTTACTTGTGGAACTTTTTTAATGTTAGCAATTTTTGCGGTTTATATTTACAGTAGATGGTAAGGCCCTGGGTTTAATTCTGGGTCATACAGTATTGTGTTTATTTGAAAAGATATTCTGAATAGCAGCACAGTGTTAGAAACTTTGGCTGGCAATCTTAGGGTGCATTTCCACTGATGCGGAGCTGGGCGGAGTGGAGAGAAGCGGACTGTGAACTGGCCAATCGCAGTGCTCGATATCGCCACTTCGCATCAATGGAAACAGTGCAAGTGGAGCGGAGCGGACTTTCAAATAAAATATATGATCATGCGGCCCCGAGCCGAACAGACTGTAGTCGAGCAGGCTGTGGTGCGCAGCGGAGCGCACGAAGCGGAGGGTAGCGGGACGGTGGGGCGAGGTGGATAGAGTAGACTAGACTAGAAAAGGACTCGCGCGCTGCATTTTAGTTTAGTTAGCAATATTACGTCATACACTTCACACGTCATCGACATTGTATGTGAATCAAAATAGATGGGAAACTAATTAAAAGTGTCAGAAACTTATTTATATTTATGGGATACACGACT